>JASDDO010000008.1:358174777-358797939 GCA_030015575.1 Agapanthus africanus
TGTCATTTCCTATCAAGAGAATGTCATCCACGTATAAAACGAGGAATACGACAGCTCTTGCTACAAATCTACTATAGATGCATGGTTCATCTGGATTTTTGATAAAGCCAAATTCCTTGACCGTCTCATCAAAACAGATGTTCCAACTCCGCGATGCCTGCTTTAGTCCATAAATGGACTTGAGCAACTTGCACACCTTTCCGCTGCTCCCACTCTGAATGAAACCCTCTGGCTGGTCCATGTAGACACACTCCTATAAATTTCCATTTAAAAAAGCGGTCTTTACGTCCATCTGCCAAATCTCATAATCATGGAAGACAACAATGGCAAGAAGGATCCGAATGGATTTCAGCATAGCCACTGGAGAAAAGGTTTCGTCATAGTACAAACCAGGTCTCTGACGAAAACCCTTTGCAACAAGTCTAGCTTTATAGGTCTCAACCTGTCCATCTACACCAATCTTCCTTTTGAAGATCCACTTGCATCCTACGGGTTTTACCCAATCTGGAGCAATGTCTAACGTCCATACTTTGTTGGTGTACATGGACTCCATTTCGGTCCGCATTGCATCCAGCCATTTTACCGAGTCAATGCTCTGAATGGCTTGCTGGAAGCTAGTAGGCTCATCACAATCAATGATGCAATCCTCACTATCTCCGTCTATGAGAAAACCTTAGTATCTCTCGGGCGGATGAGACTGCCTACTACTCCTGCGGAGCGGCGTAGGAATGTCCTGATCTTTCGAACCCTCTGGTTCTACTAAGCTTTCAGTAATAGCTCGTGGTTTTGGAATTTCTTCCAGTTCTATTGCGCTCCCACTAATTTCCTTTTCCAAGAATTGGTGTTCTAGAAAGTGGGCATGACGAGAAACAAAAACCTTTTGTTCCTCTTCGCAATAGAAGAAATATCCCTTGGAGTTCTTTGGATATCCCACAAACTTGCACTGTACTGAGCGTGCCTCGAGCTTGTTCGCATGCTGCTTTTTGACAAAAGCTGGACATCCCCATGTCTTAATGTGATTAAGATAGGGTCTCTTCCCACACCACATCTGATATGGTATAGTAGGCACCGTCTTAGTTGGAACTCGGTTCAAAAGGTATGCAGCTGATTCTAGCGCATATCCCCAGAATGATCGCGGTAACTTAGCGTTACTCATCATGGACCGTACCATATCCAATAGGGTTCGGTTCTGTCTCTCCGATACACCGTTATGTTGCGGAGTGTATGGAGGAGTAAGCTGAGAGAGAATTCCATTCTCTTTTAAGTAATCCAGGAACTCGGCACTCAAGTATTCACCACCTCGATCAGATCTCAGTGCCTTGATACTTTTGCCTGTTTGTTTTTCTACTTCATTCTTATATTCCTGGAATTTTTCAAAAGCCTCGGATTTATGTTTTATTAAGAAGACATATCCATACCTTGAAAAGTCATCCGTAAAAGTAATGAAGTAAGAATAACCGCTTCGTGCATGCGTAGACATTGGACCGCACACGTCACTGTGTACGACTCCCAAGAGCTCGCTCGCTCTCACTCCGTGTCCAGTGAACAAAGTCTTTGTCATCTTTCCTTTGAGACAGGATTGACAGGTTGCATATGATTGATATTCGAACGGATCCAAATATCCTTCTGTATGTAACTTAGTAAACCTTCTCTCATTGATGTGACCCAGTCTACAATGCCATAAGAAAGTCTGATTGATTTCTGGAGACTTTCTTTTGTGTGTATTCTGGACATTGAAAATCTGTGGTTGGTTTAATACGTATATACCATTGCTCAATGTACCTGACCCAATCAGAACTTGATTAAGGTGAATGTTTACAACATTACTTACAAACGCAAATTCATAACCTTCTTTAGAAATCAAAGATACAGAAATGATATTACAAGTTGCGTTGGGTACAAAAAAGCAATTACGTAAAATCAAAACATGTCCATCTGACATTCCCAGGTGATAGTCCCCCACGGCCTCAACATCTATGCTAGCTCCGTTTGCAACTCTGAGGGTCATATCACCTGCCTTCAAAACCCTACGCTTTCTCAACGCCTGCAAAGAATTACAGATATGAGATCCTGATCCGGTATCCAATACCCAGGAAGTAGAGTTTATTGATAGACAGTTTTCAATAACATACACACCTGAAGCTGAAGCCGCAACTCGCTTCAGATCCTGGGTTCTGGCCTTCCAAGCCTTGCAATCCTGTTTCCAGTGTCCACTCTTGTGACAGTAAAAGCATTCTTCCTTTCCCACAAGCTTTCCCGCTACCTTTGTTGCCTTTCCCTTTCCCTTCGTATCCACTTTACTAACACCGCCCCTTGGTTTGGCGGGGGCTTTCTTCTTCTTTCCCTTGGCTTTCGTCCTGGACCTAGAAGAGGAAGATCCTCCTACAAACAAAGTAGATGTCTCCCTACCTTTCTGTAGGGTGCCCTCAGCACTCCTCAACATGTTTATAAGCTCGGAAAGTTCAACCTCCTTTCCTTGCATGTTGAAGTTTAGGATAAACTGGGCATAAGTAGAAGGAAGGGACCGGAGAATCAAGTCAGTGTCTTCTCTAACGTGGTCCCAAGGTCCGCGAGCTCCTCTATGTAGCCAATCATCTTAAGCACGTGTTCCGCTACCGATGATCCGACGGCCAATCTTGCCGAAAACAGCTTCTTTGACACTTCGTATTTGGCGATACGAGACTGCTCTCCATACAGTTCTTTTGTATGAAGAAATATGGATTCGAGGTCCATATTCTCGTGCCTCCTCTGATGTTCATTGTCCATATAGGCAAGCACAAGGCATTTGGCCTTCGCGCAATCGATCTCCCATGTCTTACAGATTTCTATATCCGCGACGCTGGAGGTGGGACCTAGGACAGGGGAGCTTTGGTGGTAAGGAGATACCCCAACTTGTCGTAAGTGATTGCCATTTTGACATTCCTGAGCCAATCTTTGTAGTTTGGCCCTGTCAGTATATTTTTATCTAGTAATAACTTAAGTCCGGTCATCTTGATTGGTCGCTGCAATTAGGAGAGAGAAAAGAAACACTTTAGCATGATGCTCTTGCAAGTTTAGAGTGGTTTTTAGTTTGTCTAAATAGGATGGCTCCCACTGTCTCTCGAATCCCTCCTCAAACCATAAAGGACGAATTAGTCGGGATCAATCTCACCGTACAATACTTGCTTAACCGTTCAGCCAGGCCAGTGTCGGTACTTCGAGGGAGATTTTCCAACGTTTTCGTGAAGTTCCTTAATTAAGTAACCTCTTTTCCTTGTGGGCGTAGCCCCGCTAACACCTTTCTAGACACCTACTAGGTTTATAGCATTGATCGTTAAGTGAGAAATTTCCCGAAGAGTAGCATATACTCACAGTAGGATCGGGATCCAAATATCATCGCGTGATAAAACTGAAGGAATCCTACCAGAATTATCACACTCCAAATGGTATGCAGCGCTAGCAAGTTTCAGTACTTATGAAACCCCGATGTGGATTTTTGCCCCATGCTCTTATGACCTTGACTTTGGCCAAAATATCATAAGTCACATGTCAAGTTCTACCCGTCATTCTCCTGGTTAATTTGGACCCACCCGCACCTACCCTTGACTTTGGCCAAAATGGTAGTACGACTGTCCCAAACCAACGCATCTATCTATGCTGCACATGAATACCCAATAGCTACCAATCACTATGCCTTGACTTTGGCCAACATACATAGCTTGAATACTTTTTGACCATTCATGTGGAATGATGGAGGGATACGAATGGTTTTGGCGAAACCGTGAACGTAGTGAACTTGATATAATCGATGGAACGGGATAGCTTTTAAAAGGAGTGGTTCAAGCTCCGCATTTAAAAGTTAGTTTTGAAAAGAACCGAGTGGTTTTGAAAGTGTTCCAACGACTTTTACTTGGTTTATTTTCTTGCATTAATTTTAATGCGTCCCATCATTTAATCCTACCATTGCAGAAAACAACCAAAATATGGTGTACGCTTATGCCATCCGCATTCGCCACGGGGTCCCGTCATCACCCGTTAGGTTACTTAACTAACGGCAGAGCGGGGGCTGGACTAGCGCGGATGCAAAACATAAGCAACACCTAAATAGATATGGTATATATATATATAGCAATGACAGTCAATCCAGATCACAGATGAACACTTTGGATATACTAGGAATCCGCGATTCGTTCGAGCCTGCAATGAAAAGCGGATTACACGGTCGCGATGAATAGCCAATACCCCACCCAAGACCCCTACGGGTGCGACAAACTACCCACCAAGTACCCGAAGCGAAGCAACCTCCCTCAACGACGTGAGTAGGCCACTCGGCACTTCGAGATACCCGGTAGTTTGTGCACCCCACCATGGGTCTATCCTAAGAGCAAAAACAGTAAAAAGAAATTATACAATGACGGCTACAACCCCGACCCGGTTGTGCGGCCATACAAATAATATTATATCAAATTACATGTTACATGAATGAAAGAAAAAGAAACTCTCATCTCACATCCACCCCAGCTATTCATCCGCGAAAATCCACCGAGTTCATATACACAAACCAACAAGCATTACAGATCACAGATATGTATAACTCCCACTAATCGACGTATAGCGATTAGCAGACGTTCAATACATATAATACATCACAGATATAACCTATTAGTCAAAGTATAGGGAAGTTCGATCAAAAATACGGATTTATAACCACCCCAAATAAAAATTTCTTTTCTGGAAAATCTGGGCAGAAATAAAATATTTTAAAAATCCCAAAACCTTAACAGAAGAATACTGCACCAAACTCGGTCCACGACCGAGTCAACTCGGCCGCGGATCCGCGGCAAGAAGCATGTTCTTGCCGCGGAACCGCGGCGCTTTGAACGGTTCACTGGATCGTGTTTGGTGTGTTTCTTAACAAAACCCTGAGCCGATTTTTGAAGTATGATTTATTAGTTTTAGAGCAGAAAAAAAATCAACAGAAACTTAGGGTTTTGAAATCTAGTTTTGCGATTTTTACCGATCGAACTTATATACACTTTACTAACTAGCTAGTTTATGTTTAGTTAGGCTCTGATACCACTGTAAGTCCACGTTGCCCACCTCGGTGCTTGCGGGGAGGCGAAAACGGTATAAAAATCGGATTTTTAACACACTAGGCAACATGGACTAGCAAAAGGAGGATCTTTGCTAAACAAAAACTAACTACAAAACTAAAAGGAGTTTAGCTACTTTGAAAAGAGGTTATACCTAGGGCATTAAGTCCTTCTCTCCTTGCTCCTTGGAGTGAAAGAAAGTGATCTCCTCGTCGCCTTCTCTTGTCGAAGAAGGATCCACCCGAGAGCCTCAACCTTTGGCTTCAACTTCAAACTAGAAGTAACTAAGATGCTTGGAGTGCTAATTCTAGAACCTTAGAAAGAGTAGAAATTATTTTAGAAGGATTTATCTCAAGCTCAAGAGATTATCAACTCATGAGAGGGGAGAGCTAGAGAGAGAGAAAGAGGAGGAGAGAGAACCAAAATGATAGAATGAGAATAAAATAAACCATTCTTCTCTCATATATGTGAATTATGGAAATTAGATGATTAGCTAAGATAATTGTCATGGTTAATCAAGACTTGACCATTATCATTTCACATTAAATGCCATTTGCAAGGATCAAAGAGCATCTTTCATATGGAATGATGATGGTCAACATGTCAACCTAGGTCAACAAGTCAAGTATAGTCAAATGGTCAATAACCCTAACCATGCACAATTATAATTAACTAATATCAATTAATCATAATTCACACATAAGCATTAGGGTTTAGAAAATGACAATTGTCATCAACCCTAATCAAAGTCCTCTGCCTCAGGCTCAGTCTCAGTCTCAGTCAACTGTGCATACGCACCCGTATCCGTGATCCGAGGAACACGAATACAATGAGATAAAACCAATCCCAAATCATATACTAGGATCCGTCTTAAACCAAAGCTTGCTAGTATAAGCTGTCCGGACCGCAAACGTGCACAAGTGCGCGGATGTGAACGAACCCTGTCGCAAAACCATGCGACCTCTACTCATTTTGCCTAAAGGCGAATAACCCTCTGTGTGGGACTCTAAAGACTCGACAATACGCTGGCAGTGGGTTTAACCACAGTCCGCAAGCGGCACAAGCTGTACGTAACGGTCCCCAGGTAGATGCCGATAAGAAGATTGACGAGGTGAACCCATCTGAACTCCTACTGAGCCTGAATGTGACAGTCTCCGTACAGTCCGGTCTGTTCGTCTGATACATCGCATGGCGGGCCTAGGGGGGCGGTAAACGTCAGTCCCCTAATAGCGGTACAAGTCGTGTCGGAGTGTAGCCCAGAACACCCTGAGATAACACTGGAAACCTACCAGTATATCTCGCTTGCCCTGGCCAGGGACTACTTGTGTAATGGCTCTCCTCGACACAGCGCGATGTCAACCCCCAATACCGGGAGAGACGAATCCTGTCTAACCGTCACTGCCTCCAAATGCTTCGGGACTGCACCCAACTACTACCTGTTTGCACGACTCCTTTGAGCCATGGTAGGGTAGTAATCAAAGTACAGTGGGAACACACTCGAGGCGAAGTGACTGTGTCAAGTCAGCGGACTAAGCTGTACTCATGTCACCTGGGAACTGATAACCGACGATAGGTATAATACCAACCAACAGTTCCCGACGAGTCCTGTCCAGTGTACTCGTAACCTAACGAGCACCCGCATACTATCTCAAGTACGACGTACTGACGGCTGTGGGACAGGCCGTCTCCCGCGCTGGGATGAGAAGCGTATACGCTAGTCTACTCTGGAGTGTCGATGCCCTGTCTCGATAATCCTACGACCAGGGACGTGTAAATAAGGATGTGCTTGTAGATTACCCAGCCCCCACGAGTGTGACTGCCATCACAACGCTGGTAATCAAGCAAAGATCCTAAGGGCTCCACTAATGCGTATAGGTGATACAATAAAGAAACACATGTACACATTAAAGCAGAGACAAACCAAGTAGCATAATACCATTTCGAGCAAGATTGTCTATACAACTGTGAATATCCCAAGCTTCCATCAAGTAATATACATACTAGTATGATACAGTAATGGCCTCTAGGGCATATACACTAACAGGGCCACGGTAGTCGACGAGTACATCCTATAACTGTTCCTAGTCGAGGGTTTATCGAGATAGGGCATCGATACACCAGAGTAGACCAGCGTATATGCATCTTGACCTATATGATGGGCGATGGATGATTCCATATCCATCGGTGTTTGACATTAAGGATGGTGTGCGGGTGCTCAGTAGAGACAGGGTACACTGGACGGACTCGCCGAGAACTCCCAGATGGTATTATACCTCACGTCAGATGGCAGTTCTCTGGCGACACTTTTACAGGTTAGTCTGTAGACCCGAGATCGTCATAGAGTCTTGTGTGATTCCCACTGTGCTTTGATTTTCATCATACCACGTCCAAGAGGGCGTGCAAAAAGGTAGCTTTTGGGTACAGTCCCGAATCATATGGAGGCAATGAGCGATAGGAGGGGATTCGTCTCTCCCGGTATAGGGAGTTGATGTTGCGCTGTGTTCGATTGGCTATAACTGGAAATCCCTTGCCAGGGTTGTTGAGATTTACTGGTAAGTGTTACCAGTAGTTTCTCGAACTGTTATAGACCTCATATCGACATGACTTATCAAGCTACTGGGGTCTGACGTTTACCACCCATAGGCGAGATATGCGAATATCAGACGAAGAGACCGGACTGTACGGGAGTGTTACTGACTGGATTCACAGGAGAATGTACAGGCTTCCTTGTTGATCTTCTGATCGCTCAATACCTGGGTGGCTGTTACGTTTAGCTAACCGCTTGCAGCTTGTGGGTGTTTGATATGATCATCATCTATTGCCGGCGTATTGACGATTTTTTAGAGTCCTACACAGAGGTTTCTTGGCTCAGGCAAAACGGAGTAGGAGCACATAAATGATATGTGCGGGACCGAGAACAATACGTGTATGTGATACCGTGTTAGATTCTCGCGATATGAGATATCGCCGGGTATATGAGATATAGCCAGGTCATCGGATCAAGTGTTGATTCGATGAACTGATACAGATAATATTAGTCGGTTATTTGTGAAATAGCCAGATTATCGGATCAAGCGTTGATTCGATAATTTAATGTATAATTATATATTTGATATATTAAATTACATTAACTAATATTAGCTCACTAAAAGATTCTTTTTCTCACTCGGGTAATACATTGATATATATGCGATATATGTTAATTGTATTATTTTATTTTGTTACAAAATATATTATTTATGTGATATATAATATTGTAATAAGTTAAAGTTACTAATGTAACATGATTAGTGGAGATTAAATATGGTTAGGGTTTGATTTGGGTTAATTCTTTCTAGTTGCTTCTAGAAGCTTTACTTTTGTTTTAAGCAAAGATATTTTTTATGATATTTAGTTAACCCAACCCAACCCTTCACCATGGTTAAGTCTCTGCATGGGTTAAGTTATCATACTTAACCCATGGTTGCATTTCTAACCTCACTATGAATTCATTATTCATCACAAAAGGTTTTGGATATTCTTCTTCTTCTTCCTTGGTGACTCTCTAGCTTTTTTCATTGTGATGAAAATGAGTGAGATTAAGAAAATAAATGAGAGCTAAATTCCTACTTCATCATCCTAATCTATCCTAGCCATTTAGATTAGGGTGTTCACTTCATTAGTGAGTGAGAGCTTGAGTTAAAGTTTCTTCAAGGTAGATCATCTTAGTTATCGAAGATCGGAAGCAATCTTGCATCTTTCTCTTCTTGAGCCTCTCTAGAGTTCGGATACTCGATGATCGCAGTGAAGGGACCTCAACACGGAGCTTTTGAAGTGAAGGACCGGACTAAAAAGGTTGTAATCCTTTTCACTTAGAAGTAAAGTTGTTTACTTGCTTTGTTTCGCCTAATCTCAAGTTTAAGATCTTGGTTTAGGGTTGTTCGGCATGTCTAATTTTTAAATCGGGCATAGTTGATGCCTTGTAGACCCTTGTGAGAGTGCTTAGTAACCCTACAAAAGCTCTATATTTCGGACTTCATTTCAAGGTGTCGACTTGTCAGCAAGTCAAGACTGAGCATCAGAGACCGGCTGGAGAGTTGCAGCCTTTACCCGTTCCGGAGTGGAAATGGGTGCAGATTTCCATGGACTTCATTGTGGGTCTACTCAGGACCAGTCGAGGGTATGACTCCATTTTGGTGATTGTAGACCGGTTGACGAAAGCGGCTCAGTTCCTTCCAGTGAAGACCACTTTCGGTTATGCTCAGTATGCTCAGTTGTACATAGATGAGATTGTGTGTTTGCACGGTGTTCCCACATACATAGTATTCAACAGAGGTACCCAGTTTACTAGACGTCTTTGGCAGAAGCTTCAGAAAGCTTTGGGTACCCGGTTGAGTTTTAGCACTGCTTTTCATCCACAGACCGATGGTCAGTCGGTGCGGACTATATAGACTCTGGAGGATATGCTCCGTGCATGTGTGCTTGATTTTGGTGGCAGTTGGGATCGTCACTTGCCATTGATTGATTTCTCCTACAACAACAGCCTTCAGGAGGCTATTCAGATGGCACCTTTTGAGGCTTTGTATGGTAGGAAGTGCCGATCGCCAGTCTGTTTGACCGAACTCAGTGAGAGTCTGGTTTTGGGACCTCGGCTAGTTCAGGAGATTACGGAGAACATCCAGCTGATCCAGGACAGGATGAGAGCAGCCCAGTGCAGGCAGAAGTCTTATGCCGACCGTCGTCGTCGCAGACTTGAGTTCGTAGTGGGGGATCATGTATTCATAAGGATTTCTCCGATGAAGGGTGTTATGCGATTCGAGAGGAAAGAGAAGCTCAGTCCCAGATTTGTAGGTCCTTTCGAGATCCTTGAGCGAGTGGGTTCTGTTGCTTATCGTTTGATGCTCTCGCCTAGTTTTCCGGATGTTCACCCCGTTTTCCATGTGTCGATGCTTCGTAGATACCTTCATGATCCTTCTCACATGATTCAGCACCAGACCGTTCAGCTTGAGCGCGATCTTTTGTTCACCGAGCAGCCGGTAGTTATTTTGGATCGGCAGGTGAAGAAACTTCGGTCAAAGGTCTTGCCATCTGTGAAGGTTCTTTGGCGTAGCCCGACTAGTGAGGAGATCACTTGGGAGGCCGAGAGCGAGATGCGGAAGAAATTCCCTCATCTCTTCGAAGGTATGCGTAGTTAAATTTTAGTTCGGGGACCGAATTTCTATAAGGGGGGAGATTATAACGTTTTAGAAATCGTTATGCGAATTTTTCCGTTTTAGGGCAAAATAGTCGGTATTTTCCGTTTTAACCCCATTTTGATCAAACTTCCGTATAGACTTGCCGGCACCTAGTTTAGCTAAAATAAATCTAGTGCGCGAGCTTTGGGGGTATATGGAAAGTTTTGGTTCAAATAGAATTTTTCCCTAATTAAATATTATTTTAAGTGGTAAATTATACACGTAAATTGTGGAAATTACTTCTTATGAGAATATTTGCTAATCTAATTATAAGAAGTAGTTAGAAGCTTCTTTTTAAATATCTAGATATTTTTTTTATGACTAATGGTTTCTATTTTAAAAAGAAAAGAAAAGATGAAAAGGTGGCAAAATAGCATTAATTAACATTTATTGTAAATTGCTAGAACTTTCTCCATTTTAATTACACAAACAACCCCCATCAACCCTTGGCCGAGCCCTCCCCAAATCTGTCCCAAATTTATCCTTAGCTCATTTCTTCATTCTTTGCTCACTAAATCCTTCAAAAATCCCAAAAATAATCCACAAATTCCTAAATAAAATTAAACCATCAATTTCCTTTCACTAAACTTGCTTGGTTCTTCATGAAAAATTTGATTATTTGGAGGCTTGAGTTGATGGAATCTTGTGCTAGGATTTGTTCTTAAGAGGTATAATTTCTTACCTTAATCCTTAATTAATTGTTTAAATTTTAAACTAGCTATTTAAGTTAGCTAATTATATGATTAATATAGCTTTTAACTCTTTATAAATCCATTATTCATAATTTTTAAGAAATTCAAGTTAGGGTTAAAAGCTTGGTGAAAAGTTTAATGTTAATTGAAGTTTAAGAAAACCTTAACTTAGTAGAAAATGATAATTATTGTTAAATACTACTTTTTCTAATTAAGGATTTTTGCTTACTAGGTTTTGCTAAATCTTAATTAAGCAAGTTTTAAAAATATGGAAGTGGTTTGGATAGCTTAGTTAAGCAATTATAAGATGTTTGAAATCTCTAGATTTGTGTTAGCTTTGAACTTGTGTGAAATATTATGATAAGTTGCTTACTAGGTTTCGGGGTTTTTCCGACGTGGGTTCGATTGGTCGTTGCGAGGTTATATCTATTATATTCATCGTATTTTTTTGTGTTGTGTTGCGCGATGGGGACGATCGGGGTCTAGACTTGGTGTTTCGTAGTTTAGCGACCCTAGTTAGGGTTTTTGGCCGATGTCGTGCGCGATAGATGCGCTAAGTGCGCAGTGCAATTTTCATGGCGTTATCCTTTCGTTTCGATGTCTTTTCGTCGATGTATGATATTTAGCTTATATGATGTGTTTGTGAAATTTTAGGTTCGCAAGCGGGGACTTCGGGCGCTGCGAACAAGGGGAAGCAGGTTGTCAGATTTTCATAGCTCGAGACCATCATGTGAGTAAATTTAACATCTACGGGGAAATCGCCCGTATGGCGTTATGCGTCGGGGCTGATATAATATGATAGCTGCATGTTATTGCATATTAGTTGATTTCATATGAACGTCATTGCATTGTATTTATTACCTGTTGTACCTTGAATTGTACCTATTGGACATAACACATTACTGACGGTTCATGTTGCACGAGCACTAATTTGTATGCTACACCTACACCGTCAGTGATTGACATAACACGCACAACCCACATACATACGTGATATTGTAGTGGATAGGGATAATTGAGGTAGTGACTCTTATTCTATTGTGCATATGAAACAGGGATAGTTGAGATAGTAACTCTTATTCCATTTCACGTATACCTTGCTATAGCTACTTGTACATCATGCATACACATTGACATGTACACCCACATACTCGGTTACAGCCACATGTACATCATGCACACATACTGACATGTACACCTATATATTTTGCTATAGTTGCATATACCCTACGTGGTATGGTTTTGACATGTGATACTGAGACATTGACTATTGCGCTTATGAAATGCATCATATTCACTTGCTTAGATGTAGATACTTAAATCTTGCTACAATTACATGTACACCTCATATGATACTGCACTTGTTTTCGGAGGATTTGGGAACCGCATGATATATGTTAATGCTGGATTCATTTAAAACAGCGGCTTTTCCTTATATGCTCATATTGTTATTTTATGTTGCATATATCGGTTTTCATGGATTTACGCATTGAGATATGGATTTCATATGATTTATGGATTTGAGAACTGTGGGGGTATTTCAAGAAAACTATGTACTGTTTGAAAACCCGGTTACTCTTGATATGATATTTCAGTGTGTCCATCATGTGATTTCTCGGTTCTGAGATTTGGCTTATGATACCCGATTCGAGGAGCGGGAGGCACCGTCTACGGGTACATGGTGGCCCGGTATGGTACCTTGGGGCGAGTGGTGATTTCGTGGTGTAGACGATAAGCCTGACAGAGGGACCACTACCTATCGGTGATTGTATTTAGACTCGGCGGTTATCGTGGGGATACCGACCGGAGTGATGTACGACATATCGTTA
Source organism: Agapanthus africanus (assembly GCA_030015575.1). NCBI lineage: Eukaryota > Viridiplantae > Streptophyta > Magnoliopsida > Asparagales > Amaryllidaceae > Agapanthus > Agapanthus africanus. The sequence goes on from JASDDO010000008.1 coordinate 358,187,584, forward strand.
GGGCCAGTCATGGTGACAGTGCCTGAGTTATGAGGATTTACGTGTCGATACTAGACACGGGTTTCATAAGGTTTCAAGTGTCGGTGTTTGACACTCAGGTTTTCCATGATTTTTACGTATCCTCGGTGGACATACGTGGTTGATATCCTCATACTTACACACACACATACAGGTATATGTTTTCATGATGTTTTGGGTGCCGGTGTTAGACACTCAGGTTCCATGAGACTTATAGGATGTGAGGATCGATCTGAGGATGCGGTGCCTGAGGATATTTGGGATTTGATGCGTCAGTGAGGGACACTGGTGGTTTTTCCATGCTGATAATTTTTGCATGAGGTTTTATTATATCATCCCACAGTCAGGATTATTTTTGATATGCATTTCTTCATGTAGTTGTAGTATCATGATGATGTACCTTTACATGATTGTTGCATATTCATATTACCATACTCATGCTATCAGATTTCATGTGATAGATTAATCGCTATTCGTGCATACTTGCGATTATAGTATGATGTTAATTACGATTCACGAGTTGGCAACTCACCCCCGTTGTACCACAGTGTTTTGCAGGACTTACCCTCTGAGTAGTCGCGGCAGGGCGTCTTATCATCTCTACTTTTGCGGATACCGCTACGGTTGGCTGTGAGGCCTTTGCTTTTAGGTGGGTTTGCGGTTATCCGTTTGTACATTGTATATCTTTTTGTTGGATCTAGTATTCTCCATATACCTCTTCTTGTATTTGACTTAGAGACGAGTTGTGAGGATTCGGTGTTGTACTATTATTTTGGTGACTTTGGGTGCCGTGCTCGTGGGAGCCGGTTTTGTTGAAAAGTTTTACTTTTTTATGCAGTTTTATTTTATATTTATTCGCTTCGGCGTTGTATATATGTTTGTGGTGGTTGTCTTCGCCGTTGGGCGAGATTTGCTCCCGTTTGGGATGCTTTATATTTTATCTATGTTGTACCTGTTTTCGGGGCTAGTTTTTACAAAGGAGGTGCTGCCGGAATTTTCAAAAAAGAAAACTAAAGTTAAAGATTTTACTTAAGATTTTCCGAATGTTTTAAACTATGTTTTTCTCCGTTTATCCAGTTTTGGGTGGTTTAGATTTCTGCGTTTCGGCTTATTTAAGTTGGGTACGCCTGTAGACGTTACATAGTTTAAGTGCCGGTTACGGGCCAAATTTTGGGTCGTGACATATGGGAAGCGGTGCGTGACATTAACTCTCTACTAAATATCTTGGAGATATTTTTTTCACCCAAGGTTCACATTAGTTCATCTTCTTTATATCATTTTTCTTCTCTAGCTTTTGATGAGGTAAAGAAAGAAAGAGAGAAAAATAATGAGCAAAATACCTACTTCATCAATCTATACCAAACTAGCCATTTAGTATAGGTTGTTTACTTCACTAATTCCTCAATTAGTGAAGAGATAGCTTAAGTTAGAGATTCCTCAAGGCAAATCATCTTCGGCCTCGAAGATCCTTAAGCAAGCTCATTCCTTTCGTCTAGTGGAGCCTAAGGGACTACTACACGGAGGTTTAGAAGCAAAGGACTGGTCTATAAAGGTTGTACTCCTTGTTCACTTAGTATAAAATTTTATTACTTTCTTATAAACCCTAATTCTCTAGTTCGATTCTAGGTTAGTATTGCTTAGCCCACTAGATTTTTTAAAATTGCATACTCGATACCTCAAGGAACCTAGTAGTCGTGCTAAGGAATACCAAAAAAATGAAGATGATGAGTGGACATCCCCTAATTTATGGAGAAGAGACTGGAAACCCGCGCGTAAAATGGTGCATAACGTTTCAAAAAAGAGAACGCTTTCACAAGCATCAAGAAAGCCCAGAAAAGGAGGGGCGGGCACACCCCCTCAAGTCATAGAGGGCGGCAGATATCCTATTCAAGGATATTCGCCCCCAAAATTCCAAGGTCCCTGGACAGGTAGATAAAATAAGACAAAATAATTTGTACATCAATTCCAAAGACAAGAAAAAGACAAAGAAAGAATCTTATTAATAGCTAAGGTCAGGCACATTTCAAAGAAGACGTGCGTATAAAAAGACACTCTCAGTCTCTTCTAACTGTGCAAGAAAATGCTCAAAAGCGTCTCCGGACCTCTAGTAGCACCAGGCACCACAGGGACACCGGACAGAAACGTCCGCTTCCGGAAGATATGGCTCAACACCCATTGGCAACAATACATCAGCCATCCCTTGTTTACCGCCGAAGACTAGTCAGACGAGTTGGAATAGAATGTCTGGTCTGAATTTGGGGGGGGGGGCAGATACATAGGTTTGATCTATCCACCTCTCCAAAAATACTAAGTTGATTTATAGCGCCGTATATCGGAGGTTTGGAAGGATGCGATCGATATAACCGACTTCAAATTCTCTCTCACGAATAAGAAGTTTATTGATTGTGGAGACATATTTTTCCTATAGGCGCAAGCCCCTGTAGGTAATTACGTTGTTGTGTACGACAACAACTTTCTGCACTCCACCTTGTTTCCTTTATGTGTCGTATTTTTGTTTGTTTATTTTGGGTTGCTCTTGGATTGTATACGGAGACTAATTTTTGGCCGCCCGTAGAGCACGGATTAGTCCAAATCTATACTTATTTTATATTTTGATATTTGGATCAAGCATTGCTTGACGAAGTCCATGTTGGTAGCTTGGTTTGCCAACATGAGTGAACTTAGATTTCAGTTCTCATATTTGTGAGGTCCATCGATTCACATAAGAGCAGAAGCTCTGTTTAAGTACATGTCAGTCTCATTTAAGAACTAAGGTCTACTTAGAGGGTTTTGGGGAGTATATGCTTTGCCTAGGAACACATAATCTCATTTGAGAACTAGGTCAACCTAGATGACTTGGTCATATATTGAGAACATCATTTTTTATAGATCATTGGATCATCAATAAAGCCTAGGCTTCCATACTTAGCCAATTTGCTAAGTCTTCAAGCTTTGGCTTGGCATCATGCATACTTATTCTTAGAAAACATATGTGCATGACACTTGTTCTCATGCGTTGCACGCGATGCACATGGCACTTGCGCTCGTGCATTACACGTGGTGCGCATGTTCACTATCTTGGATTTTTTGCGATGGTGGTACTATGTGCTTTACATGAGGTGCACGTGCATAATTCTTTCAGAGAATACCTTTGGCATTTGCGAATCTGTTAGGGTGCATCCTATCATAAGGAAAGTTATTAATTTACGCGAAAGCAATGGCTTTCAATGAAGCAAATACTTCAGGTCCATATTTCCTGTTCTCTTGATGAAAATCAATGATTTCCAGAAAAAATTTGCTTTCATTTTAGAAGTGTATGCTTCATCCTTATGATCTTAGTGTCATATGTTTTTGATGAGAACTTTGTTCCATGAAACCTTGACTTCGTTCTTTCATCACTTTTTCGCCTTGATGGGGAGAAAGTTAAAGTTTTTATTAAGATCTATGAGCTTATGTACAGAGCCGAGGCTTTAATGAAGCCGAGGCTTCAAGAACATGAAAAAAGAGTTTTTCTCTTTTATTTACCTAGTTTTCTAGGGTTTTTCTTGAAGAACGAGTTCTTCCTTTGATGGAGGCTGCGATCTTTTTAGAACCTTGAAGGTATGTCTCTTTATTGCAAGACGATGATGGAGATTTTTTCTCCCAAGTCTTCTATTTATAGGAGAGGAGTAGTTAGGGTAAATCCTTAACTATCAGATTTGAATTGATACTTATCAATTCAGGGTGCACTGCACACCGTTGGATCATTGATCCAGAGATCTTCTTATTCAGAAAAATCAATCAAGAATATTTTCTTCCAAGTGATGCTTTACTTCGATCTGAAGCTTACGCTTCAAAGGGTTGTGCTTTCACTACGTGCATTGCACGTGACGCAGTGTATCCGCATATAGAACATGCACAACGTGCATTGCATATAGCGCTGCGCATATGCAAAAGGTATTTGCGTAACGTGCATTGTACGTGAAACTTGTGCAAGTGCACACTGTGGAGTTTGCACTCCAAGCATGGGTGAGCCTTAATTTTTGGCGGGAACAAATACCTCCCACCACTGCGCTTACGTGCATTGCACGTGGGTGAAGTTGTGCGCACTTGTGCACCGTTAGATCATCTTGAGATCCGGGGGATCTGAACCGACTTCAGAACCCCTATAAATAGAGCTTAAGTTATAGGGGAGAGGTCGCGCTTCTCATTTTCTTTCCTTAAACTTTCTTTGAGAACTTTTTTATCCTCAGAGCTTTGCTCTTAATCGAAGCTTAAGCTTCCCTTCTTTTGATTTTTAACAAAGAACATTCTTTGTCAAATCAAGGCGAAGGCCTGGTCTTCCATGGAGCCTGCGCTCCAGCTCTAGTTAGAGCGCTCCCCCTTAGAGCTTTTAGAGCTCATGGTCAAATAGAAAATATTTAGATTTTCTACAGAGTGCATGCTATAAATCCCAACCTTAGTGGGTCAACTTTGACCCAGTGGGGTCTCTTAGCTTTAAAGCTAGAGACTCTACATTATAAATTTACAGTGTATCCTATACTTTGAGCTGATGCTCCTTTTGCCTTTCTTTTCAGGTATCATGAATGATTACCTGTATATGGAATGATAGGAAGTATATGTATCCAATACACATACGCATCATGTATCCTATACATGATCGGCCATCTGTATCAACTCAGTATCAAATACTTCAGAGAGTGTATCAAATATACTATACTAGAAACCATATCAAAATACGGTTATCAAATCAACACTTGACCTAATATCCCGACTTTTATATCGGCTAGTATATCTGGACGTTCGATCAAATCAACTATTCAATCGAAGTCCCGTATGTATCCTATACGCACGCCATATCACTTTTTTCCCGGGCAGGCACCTTCGTTGCGGGACTCTACAGGCATGTCAATACGCTGGCAGTAGGTTATACAATATCACATCCGATCGAATCCGAAACACTTTCAGATTCAATCCCCTCTTGGGTTAACCCACAAGCTCGTCAGTGACACTAGCTGTACGTAACGGCTACCATGGTACGATCAAGATAAAGGTAGGTCGACGAGCAAACTCATCCAGACCTGACGATGTCTATAAGCAACGAATACCATACAGTCTGGTCTCTTCGTTAAAGACTATCACATATCTGGTCGGGGGGTAGAAACTGTCAGACCTCTAATAACCGGATAAGTCGTGCGACACTGGACTCATAACCTTTCGAGATACAAATGATAACACTTATCAGTTTATCTCACCTGCTTCGGACAGAGGCTTTTGGTTATAGCCATTTTCTGCACTATGCGATATTAACTCCCTATATAGGGAGAGACGAATCTCTTCGACCGCTTACTGCCTCCATGTGCTTCGGGACTATACCCAACTAAAATATGTTTGCACGACTCAGTAGAGCCATGGTAGGATAGTAATCTAAGTATAGTGGGAACATACATGAGACACCGTGGCAATCTCAGGCCGACAGACTACGCTGTACTATCATCACCAGAGAACTACTACCTGACATTGGTATAAACCATCTAGGAGTTCTCGATAAGTCTGTCCAGTGTAACTCATCCGATGAGCACCTGTATACAGCCATCGGTGTCAAACACTAATGTCTGTAGGGTCAACCATCGTACTATACAGGGTCATGAAACGTATACACTAGTTTAAATTGAAGTATCGATACCCAGTCTCGATATTCCTATCACTAGGGACATTTAAGAATGTGATTATGGATTACCAGGCCCCACTAGTATTATCCCTATCACAGTCTTAGTAATCAAGCAAAATACTTAGGGCTTCATCTCATGTATTATAACATGTAAAACATATTCATATGTAAGATAAAGACTAACCAGATAATATACTATCATCTCGAGTAAAACCGTTCTCCGTATAGGTCCGCCTTCAATTACGTAATTGCCATCTTGCAATTACAATAATTTCCTTGAGGGTACTATATCCTACTGATAACTATAACGTCTTTCTAAATAGGAATTTATAAATGCACGTGTCTATGACTCTGTCAGAGGGTTGTCATAGTCAGTGGGAGCAGCGGAAGGTGTTCAACATTCTTATGTCTATTTATAGACTAAAGCAGGAATTGCGGAGGTGGATCATCTGTTTTGATGCGAGTCAAGATATTTGACTTCATCAAAACAATAGATGAACCTAGTAAGAAGGTTGTAGGGAGTACTGTCCTGCGATTTGGATGATGTACTCCTGATAGGAAGAGATATTCCTATATTATAATACTTAACATTTATTGTCACAAATATTTCTCCACATAAGATGAGAATAATATATCAGGAATTCTGGTAACTAGATCTATGTCGTTAGATTTAGAATTGGAAAGTTTCTCAATTTGGGTATTTGGACACCATTCTAAAGGATTTTAGAATGGAGGACTTCTGGCGTGGTGGTGTACCCACAAGTAATGGAGTCACCCTCTCTAAAGAGATATTTTCTAGACTGTAGAGGAAAGCGACTCGCATGAATAACATACCAATTGCTTTGTCCATTGGGTCAATCATGCAATGTCAAATACCATACCAGAAGTGCTTTTTCACTTAATGTAGTAAGCAGATATTAATCCTGGAGAAACAAAAAGAAGCAGTGAAGAACATATCATGATGTTCTTAGGATGTGGTAAAGACCGCTTCCTTCAGGAGGCAATTTCCGGTTCTAGCTTCCAAGGTGACCTGGATGATAAAGTGGCTGTCAGAGTTATAAGTTTATCCTTTTCTGAGGAGAAGTATGTTGGACGAAATTCCAAGTAGAATACTGAGATAGACATGGTGTGGGTGTTCACCGCCGAAAACGGAGACGAACCGCTTAGGTCGTCTTGCCTGAATTTGGGGGTGGATGCTATTTGGATTTATCCGTCCACCTCTCCGAAAATGCCAAGTTGATTTATAGCACTGTGTATCGGAGGTTTGGACGGATGCGGCCGTTGTAGCAGACGAATATTCCCCCTTATTTCTGAGGGGTTTTTGATTGTGGGGACGTTCTTCCCTGCAGGCGCAAGCCCCTGCAGTTAATTACGTTACCGCGTAGCGATAACCACTTTCTCCTGCTCCGGAAGTTCACTTCGTGTCGTGTGTGTTTGTTTTATTTTTGGTTGCCCGTGGATTGTATACGGAGACTAATTTATGTCATCGCCCATAGGGCGTGGATTAGTCCAAATCCGTATATCTTAGATTTGGGTTTGGGTTGATTTAAGGATCATTAATCTCGTTTGAGATTAAGATCAACTTAATTTTTTGTTAAGGATACGTTAGTCCAATTTGAGACTAAGATCTACTTAACGGGATTTTAGGATCATTCAGATCCAACAAAAGAGCATTTGGGCTCCATTATTTTAGTTTAGGGATGTTATGGTCCGTTGTTAGTTTAAAGACGTTTCGGTCCGTAGATCACCATTTTTGAGATGAGGGTTTAGTTTGAGGACATTACGGTCCGTAGTAGTTTGAGGACGTTACGGTTCGTAGATCACCATTTTATACCTATGTATTTGTTACGTGACAAGATGCATGGAGATGATGTGGGATACACCTATTTGCGGTGTGGTTTGGTTTAAGGTGTGCACGTCAGCTTGGGAAGTGCACCCAAAAACAGTTGGTTGTCGGGATCCGCCACCTCTCTGAAGACGTTGAGGAATTACAACGACATGCATCAGAGGTATGGAGAGATGTACCCTTGAACCAATTCCCATGTCTAAGGGAAGAGATCATGGTGGACCATCTAAGAATCATTAGCCATTTTCGGGGGACTAAGATTAACATAGGAAATATGGGATGAATGTCATTTTGGATATCATGAGTCATGTTTGGGAAGAAATGAACCAATGGGCTTAGTTGATCTAAATCAAGGACTTAGCCAACTTGGTCTTGGCCCACTCAGTTTTCTTTTATTTGAAAGAAGTGCTAAACACTTAGGGCACAGTCTCTCTTTTTCTTGCAAAAAGGGCTGAGCACTTACGTGAGTTCTGACGCTCACACTGTTGGATATATATATGCCCTAGAGGCCTTCATTGTATAGACAGTTAGGGATATGTATGTACATAAAAATCTTGCTAATGATAGTACGCTATTTGGTTTGACTTTATCTTAAACGTGTAATATATTTTACTTTGTATTTATAAACATGTTGATAAAGCCCATAGGGTGTTTGCCTGACTACCGGCGTTATGTTGGAAGTCATACTTGTGGGAGCTGGTTAGTCAATAGGCACATCCTTAAAAGTCCCTGGTCGCAGGAGTATCGAGACAGGGCATCGATACTCCAGAGTAGACTAGTGTATACATATCTAGACCCTGACGAGGGGCGATGGATTGGTCCCGCAGCCATTGGTGATGTGCACCTAAGATTGTATACATATGCTCACTTCATGTGAGTACACCGGACATGACTCGCCGAGAAGTGACTGGATGGTATTATACCTAACGTCAGATAGCAGTTCTCAGGTGACATGTGTGCAGATAGTCTGTTGACTTAAAGTCATCATTTGTCTCGTGTGAGTTCCCACTGTGCTTTGATTATTACCCTACCACGGCTCAAAGGAGTCATGCAAACAGGTTTTAGTTGGGCACAGTCCCGAACCACGTGGAGGCAGTGAGCGACCGTTAGGGATTTTTCTCTCCCGGTCTAGGGAGTTGATATCGCACTGTGATCGGTTGGTCATTACCATAAGTCCCTGGCCAGGGCTGATTGAGAATTACTGATGGACTGATCAGTAGATTCTCGGATGGTCTTGAGCCATACCGGCACGACTTGTACGGTTATTAGGGGTCTGACTTTCACCACCCCTAGACCATACATGCGATACTCTTAGACGAACAGACCGGACTGCACGGATATTGTCACGGACATGCTCAGTAGGAGTTCGGATGGGTATCCTCATCGGCCTTCTTATCGACATCTACCTGGAGACCGTTACGTACAGCTAGTGCCGCTTGCAGTCTGTGGTTAAACCCACTGCCAGTGTAGTAGTCGAGTCTTTAGAGTCCCACACAGAGTTTTCCCAACTCCAGGCGAAACCATATAGAGGTCGTACGGTTTTACGACAAGGGTTCGGACGAATACGTGTTTAAATGCACGTACGACATTCGAACAGTTTTTTCTAGACGGCTTTGGTTTAAGCCAGATTCTAGTATCAGGTTATTGGATTTATACAGTCTAAAGTTTTTCCGTGTTTTCACGGATGGGAGGGGCGTTCTCGTAATTTTCGGGAAGCTTCTAGAAGCATGGTGACTTGAGGGGTTAAGGTGGCATTGTCATTAATGTTATTGTGACTCATTATGTGTGATTCACTATGTCATTAATGCATTATTAAATGCTTAATGACTCATATAGTGAATCACTCATATTTATTTATGAAGCATGATGAATAATCTTTTATTATTCATTTTATTGATTTATTCATTATGCTTGATATATTAAGTGAGAAGCAATTTCATTTCATTATTCTAGTTCACCTTCTCTCTCCTCAAGCTCACTCTTTCTTCAAGCTCTAATCCTACCACTCATGAGTTGAGAACAAGGATTAGAAAAGACTAAACATCCCATAACCTAACTCTATATGATCTAAGTTCCTTTGATTAGCAACTAGAGAAACTTAGTTACCTCAAGTCTTGAGGTGAAGCTTGGATTAGGGTTCTCGGGTGGATCATCTATCACTTGGAGGAGGCCGAGGAGGACGAAGAGATCGTAAAGACGAAGGACACGTATCACTAGGTATAATCTCTTTACATAGTAGTTTAGAACTTCTATGGTAGTTGTTAATTATCGTTTAGCAAAGATCTTCGGTTAGTCGATGTATGCTTCAAGAACAAGATCGTTTTTCATATTTCCGCCTCCCCGCAACTCGTGGGGTGTTGCACATCGACTTACAGTGGTATCAGAGCCTCACTAAACAATAATTAACTCACTTGCAAAGTCGTATGAATTCTGAACGCAAAACGAACCGGAAAATACCCCGATATCACATAGTTTCTGTCGTTTTTAAAATGAGGTCCAAAATTTTTTCAGGTTCCTCCAAAACACCCTACAAGGAATTATAAGAACACTGGAATAAAATGGGTTCCTGAATCGGCCATACAGCCGCGGAACCGCGGCCGATCCCACCGATCCGCCGCTGATCTGCGGCCGAGTTGAGGCCGATTCAACCCAATTTTTCCCTGTGCATCTTCTGTGATATTTTGTCTTTTCTGGTATGGTTTATTTTTTGCTCAGGTCTCTGGTTTACAGAGAAGCTTTGGAACAGAATCTATTGAGTTTGATCGATCAAAATTATACGATGTTTGCTTGTTTGATTATATCTGTGAACTGTATTATGTCTTCGTAAACCTCCCCTAACTGCTAGTATGTCGGTTGGCAGGGGGTTGCACATATCTGTAATGTTTTAACTGTTTGTGATTATGAACTCTATTGGACTGTTGTGATGATTAGCCGGGGTTTTGTGATGGGTTACTGTATTAATTCATTCGTTGTAATTGTAATAAGTTGTAATATTATTTTGCGGGGCACTTCCAGGTTGCGGTTGTAGGCACCGTTGTATTACTTCTTTTTACTGTTTTTGCTCCTAGAATAGATCCAAGGTGGGGTGCACAAACTACCGGGTATTTCAAAGTGCTTAGTGGCCTACTCATGTTGTTGAGGGAGACCGCTTCACTTCGGGTATTTGGCGGGTAGTTTGCCGTTCCCGTAGGGGTCTGGGGTGGGGTAATGGCTATTCATCACAACTGTGTAATCCGTCTTTTCTTACAGGCTCAAAAGAAATGCGGATTGGTTGCATATCCAATAAAGTTTATCTGTGATCTGGAATTCCTATTATTGCGTCTGACGAATGTACAATATCTATATATGATAGCTATTTAGACGTCACTTATGTTTTACACCCGCACTAGCCCAGCCCCCGCTCTGCCGTTAGTTAAGTAACCTAACGGGTGATGACGGGACCCCGTGGCGAATGAGGATGGCATAAGAGGACGTTGTATTTTCGTTGTTATCTGTAATGATAGGTTATTGATGGGACGCATTATTTTTAATGCAAAGGAAAATAAAACCTAAACTGAATCGTTGGAACAATTTCTAAAACCACTCGGTTTTCTTCAAAAAAGCAAATTTAAATACGGAGCTTAAACCACTCATTTTAATAAAGGCTATCATGGTTCCTTCGATCATATCAAGTTCATTACGTTAACGGTTTTTTTCCAAAAACCAGCCGTAACCCTCCGTCGTTTCAAATAGACAGCACATCGTATTCATGCTATGCTTGTTGGCCTACGTCAAGGCATAGTGTATGGTAGCAGTGTGTTTGCTTATTTGTTGCATAGATAGATGCATTAGTATAGGACAGACGTACAGCCTTGTTGGCCTATGTCAAGGGCATGTACGATGTACCTAAATTAATCAGGACAACGACAGGTAGAACTTGACTTGCGTCTTATGACTTGTTGGCCTACGTCAAGGTCAATAAGAGCTTAGGGTAAAAATCACATCGGGAGTTTCAAACATAAAGGAAACTTGCAGATTTAGCATACCTTCTGGCGTGTGGTGACTAGAGTGGCTTCCATCTAGTACATCATGCAATGATAGTTGGATCCCGATCCCACTGATGAGTAGGATTACTCTCGGGAAATTTTCTCACTTAACAATCAATGCTATAAACCAAGTAGGTGTCCAGAAAGGTGTTAGAGGGGCTACGCCTCAAGGGAAAAGAGGTTATTTAATTAAGGAACTTCGCGAAAGCGTTGGAAAACCTCCCTCAAAGTACCAACACCGGCCTGGCTGAAAGGTTAAGCAAGTATTGTGACGTGTGATTAAATCCTGACTAGTTCTTCTATTAGGTTTTGAAGAAGGATTTGAGGGAACAGTGGGAGCCATCCTGTTTAGATAAATTAATAAACCAATCTAAACTTGCAAAAGCATATGCTGAGTGTTTCTTTTCTCTCTCTCTCTGGCAGCTACCATGACAGGACTAAAACTATTACTTGAAAAATACATACTGACCGGACAGAACTATAAAGATTGGCTAAGGAACGTCAACATTGCACTGACTTATGAAAAAGCAGCATATGTTACCACCGCTGTTCCTCCCCTTATCCCAGGACTAGATTCCTCAGTTGCGGACAAGGAGGTTCGCAAAACCTAGGATCTAGACTGTGAGAAAGCTAAGTGTATCGTGTTGGCGTCCATGAACAATGAACTCCAGTATCAGCACGAGAGTATGGATATTGTATCCATCTTTCTCCATTGCAAGGAATTGTATGGGTGCACTCCCGTATCGCGAGGTACGAGACCTCAAGGAAACTTTTTCAGATGAGGTTAGCGCCAGGATCACCAGTAGAAGAGCGCGTCCTCAAAATGATCAGCCTCGTTGAGGAACTCGTAAACCTGGGATGCGTGCTAGAGAATGATTTGTACATCGACTTGATTTTGCAGTCCCTTCCCCACACCTTCTCTCAGTTCGTGCTGAACTTCAACATGCACGAAATGGAAGCTGATCTTCCAAAGCTCCTCAACATGTTGAGGGTAGCAGAGACCTCCTTGAAAAAGGAGAAGGCCCCCGTTCTGTATGCTGACCAATCATCCTCTTCTAAAACTAAAGCGAAAGCTAAAGGGAAGAAGAAGATGAAAGCCATCAAACCGAAAGGCGGGGTCAAGAAGGTGCAGGGAACGAACAAGGCAGGAAGGGTGAAGGCGGATAAGAACGAATGCTATTATTGTCACAAGCAAGGGCACTGGAAGAAGGACTGTATGGCCTTCAAGGCAAAGGACATGAAGCAGGCTGTTGCTTCTGCTTCAGGTGTGTTTGTAATCGAAAATTGTTTTTCAGTAAACTCTACATCATGGGTACTTGATACCGGTTCTGGTTCTCACATCTGTAATTTTTTGCAGGATCTGAGAAATAGTAGAGTACTGGAGACAGGTGATATGACTCTCCGGATGGGCAATGGAATGCATGTAGATGCAATTGCAATAGGGGAATATCACCTAGGGTTGACCAGTGGGAACATTTTGGTATTGTACGACTGTTTTTGTATTCCCAGTATGCTGTGTAATATTATATCAGTATCTTTGTTGTCTAATAAAGGATATAATTTTGCGCTAGAAAGAAATGTCATGAACATTCTCCTAAATCAAGAAATGATTGGGTTTGGCACACTGGAAAACGGAATATACATACTTAATCAACCTCAAGTTTTCAATATTCAAAACACACTTAAAAGAAAGGCTCCAGATTCAAATCAAGCCTTCCTATGGCATTGTAGACTTGGTCATATAAACGAAACAAGGTTGACTAAGTTACATAAAGATGGATATATAGATCCGTTTGAATATTCATCATATGCAACTTGTCAATCATGTATCAAAGGAAAAATGACCAAATCTCCGTTCACCGGACACGGAGAAAGAGCCACAGAACTCTTGGGACTTGTACACAGTGATGTATGTGGTCCAATGTCTACGCATGCGAGAAGAGGTCACTCCTACTTCATCACTTTTACTGATGACTTCTCTAGGTATGGACATGTATTCTTAATGAAACATAAATCCGAGGCCTTTGAGAAGGTTAAGGAGTATAAAATGAAGTAGAGAAACAAACTGGTAAAAGCATCAAGACACTTCGATCTGACCAAGGTGGAGAATACTTAAGTACCAGTTTCCTTGAATGCTTAAAAGAGAATGGAATTCTCTCTCAGCTTACTCCGCCTTATACACCTCAGCATAATGGTGTATCAGAAAGGAGGAATCGCACGTTATTAGATATGGTGCGTTCAATGATGAGTAGTGCTGAGTTGCCACTTTCCTTCTGGGGTTTTGCTCTAGAATCAGCAGCATACTTATTGAATAGAGTTCCAACTAAGTCTGTACCTACCACTCCATATGAAATGTGGAGCAGGAAGAGACCATATCTCAAGTATATCAAGATATGAGGGTGTCCGGCATATGTTAAAAAGCATAATCCGGACAAGCTCAAGACACGATCGGTTTTATGCAAGTTTGTAGGATACCCCAAGCATTCAAGAGGGTATATGGTCTACCACACTGAAGAACAAAAGGTGTTTGTCGCTCGCCACATTGTCTTCTTAGAGAGCAAATTTCTTGCAAAAGAAATTAGTGGGAGCGCGGTAGAGCTGGAAGAAATTCCAGAACCTCAAACTACTACTACCGAGGACTTAGTAGAACCTCAGATTTCAATAGAACATGACGAACCAACGCCACTCCGATCTAGTAGGCTTTCTCATCCTCCTGAAAGGTACTATGGTTTTCTTCTGGATGGGGATCGAGAGGATTGCATCATCGATGATGATGAGCCTACTAGTTTTCAGCAGGCTATCACGAGTAGCGACTCAGTGAAGTGGCTGGATGCTATGAGATCCGAAATGGAATCCATGTATACCAATAAAGTTTGGACTTTGGAAATTGCTCCTCCTGGGGTGAAACCAGTTGGATGCAAATGGATCTTAAAAAAGAAGATTGGTACATTTGGACAAGTGGAAACCTACAAAGCTAGACTCGTTGCAAAAGGTTTTCGTCAAAGACCAGGATTGGACTATGATAAAACCTTTTCACCCGTGGCTATGCTTAAATCCATTCGTATCCTGCTTGCTATTGCTGCCTTCCATGACTATGAAATCTGGCAGATGGACGTAAAAACAGCTTTTCTAAATGGACATTTAGAAGAAAGTGTTTACATGGATCAACCAGAAGGTTTCTTAGATAGTGGGCGCAGCGGAAAGGTGTGTAAATTGCTTAAATCCATTTATGGATTAAAGAAAGCATCACGGAGTTGGAACATCTGCTTTGATGAGACGGTCATGGAATTTGATTTTATAAAAAATATAGATGAACCATGTATTTATAGGAAGATTGTAGAAGGAGCAGTAGTCTTCCTCGTTTTATATGTCGACGACATACTACTAATAGGGAATGATGTCCCTATGCTACAATCAGTAAAGCTCTTCTTATCACAGAAATTCTCTATGAAAGACTTGGGAGATGCATCATACATTCTGGGCATTAAGATCCATCGTGATAGATCTAATAGAATGTTGGGACTTTCACAGTCCAGGTATATTGACACTTTACTAAAGAGATTTAGTATGGAAGATTCCAAGCGCGGTAATATACCCGCTTGTTACGGGATCACCCTCTCCAAAGAGATGTCTCCAAAGACTGATGAAGAGAGGGCTCGCATGGGCATTATACCCTACGCTTCGGCAGTAGGATCTATAATGTATGCAATGTTATGTACCGGACCAGATGTAGCTTACGCACTTAGTGTGGTAAGCAGGTATCAGTCTGACCCAGGTGAGAAGCATTGGATAGCGGTAAAGAACATTCTCAAGTACCTGAGAAGGACTAAGGAGATGTTCTTGATTTATGGTAATGGTGACCTCCAGGTTGAGGCTTTTACCGACTCCGGATTCCAAAGTGACAAAGATGACTTTAAGTCCATTTCAGGTTTTGTGTTTACCCTGAATGGAGGGGCAGTATCTTGGAGGAGTTCCAAACAGGATACCGTAGCAGACTCAACTATGGAGGCTGAGTATATAGCTGCTAGTGAAGCCACAAAAGAAGCTGTCTGGATGAAGAAGTTCATCACTGAACTTCAGGTGGTTCCGTCCATTGCCAATCCAATACCTTTGTATTGTGATAACAATGGGGCTGTAGCATTAGCGAAGGAACCAAGGTCCCATCAGAAATCCAGGCATATCTTAAAGCGGTATCACCTGATCAGGGAGATTATGGATCGTCGAGAGATCGAGGTGCGGAGAGTGGACACAAAAGACAACACGGCAGATCCATTCACCAAGGCCGTCCCTCAAGTCCAGTTCGAGAGGCTGTTTGAGATGTTGGGCATGCGGTATGCCAACAACTGGATCTAGTGCAGACAGTGGGTACTCATTACGCCAATTATAGGCCTTAGTGCAAGTGGGAGATTGTTGGATATATATATGCCCTAGAGGCCTTCATTATATAGACAGTTAGGGATATGTATGTACATAACAATCTTGCTAATGATAGTACGCTATTTGGTTTGACTTTATTTTAAACGTGTAATATATTTTACTTTGTATTTATAAACATGTTGATAAAGCCCATAGGGTGTTTTCCTGACTACCGACGTTATGATGGCAGTCATACTTGTGGGAGCTGGTTAGTCAATAGGCACATCCTTAAAAGTCCCTGGTCGCAGGAGTATCGAGACAGGGCATCGATACTCCAGAGTAGACTAGTGTATACATATCTAGACCCTGACGAGGGGCGATGGATTGGTCCCGCAGCCATTGGTGATGTGCACCTAAGATTGTATACAGATGCTCACTTCATGTGAGTACACCGAACAGGACTCGCCGAGAACTGACTGGATGGTATTATACCTAACGTCAGATAGCAGTTCTCAGGTCACATGTGTGCAGATATTCTGTTGACTTAAAGTCATCATTTGTCTCGTATGAGTTCCCACTGTGCTTTGATTATTACCCTACCACGGCTCAAAGGAGTCGTGCAAACAGGTTTTAGTTGGGCACAGTCCCGAGCCACGTAGAGGCAGTGAGCGACTGTTAGGGATTCGTCTCTCCCGGTCTAGGGAGTTGATATCGCACTGTGATCGGTTGGTCATTACCATAAGTCCCTGGCCAGGGCTGATTGAGAATTACTAATGGACTGATCAGTAGATTCTCGGATGGTCTTGAACCATACCGGCAAGACTTGTACGGTTATTAGGGGTCTGACTTTCACCACCCCCCTAGACCATACATGCGATACTCTTAGACGAAAAGACCAGACTGCACGGATATTTTCACGGACAGGCTCAGCAGGAGTTCGGATGGGTATCCTCATCGGCCTTCTTATCGACATCTACCTGGGGACCGTTACGTACAGCTAGTGCCACTTGCGGTCTGTGGTTAAACCCACTGCCAGCATAGTAGTCGAGTCTTTAGAGTCCCACACAGAGTTTTCCCAACTCCAGGCAAAACCATATAGAGGTCGTACGGTTTTACGACAAGGGTTCGGACGAATACGTGTTTAAACGCACGTACGACATTCGGACAGTTTTTTCTAGACGGCTTTGGTTTAAGCCAGATTCTAGTATCAGGTTATTGGATTTATACAGTCTAAAGTTTTTCCGTGTTTTCACGGATGGGAGGGGCTTTCTTGTAATTTCCGGGAAGCTTCTATAAGCATGGTGACTTGAGGGGGGGTTAAGGTGGCATTGTCATTAATGTTATTGTGACTCATTATGTGTGATTCACTATGTCATTAATGCATTATTAAATGCTTAATGACTCACATAGTGAATCACTCATATTCATTTATGAAGCATGATGAATAATCTCTTATTATTCATTTTATTGATTTATTCATTATGCTTGATATATTAAGTGAGAAGCAATTTCATTTCATTATTCTAGTTCACCTTCTCTCTCCTCAAGCTCACTCTTTCTTCAAGCTCTAATCCTACCACTCATGAGTTGAGAACAAGGATTAGAAAAGACTAAACATCCCATAACCTAACTCTATATGATCTAAGTTCCTTTGATTAGCAACTAGAGAAACTTAGTTACCTCAAGTTTTGAGGTGAAGCTTGGATTAGGGTTCTCGGGTGGATCATCTATCACTTGGAGGAGGCCGAGGAGGACGAAGAGATCGTAAAGACGAAGGACACGTATCACTAGGTATAATTTCTTTACATAGTAGTTTAGAATTTCTATGGTAGTTGTTAATTATCGTTTAGCAAAGATCTTTGGTTAGTCGATGTATGCTTCAAGAACAAGATCGTTTTTCATATTTCCGCCTCCCCGCAACCCGTGGGGTGTTGCACATCGACTTACACACACTTTACTGTCTCTTTTCTTTGTCTCTAGAGCACTCTTTATGGCGCCCACGTGCGAAGCATGTGAGACGCTAGGCGCTGAATGATGAGTGTCAAGCACTTTATGTTCTGTGGCGCCGACATGCGAAGCACGTGAGACGCTGGGCGCTAGCCACCGAGTGCTAAGCACTCTTTATTTTGTAGCGCCCACATGAGGGGCACGTGAGGTGCTGGGTGCTGAGCGCCAGCCACTGAGTGCTAAGTACTTATTATTTTATGGCGCCCACGTGAGGGGTACGTGGGGCGCTGAGTGCCGCCTACTGAGTGCTAAGCGCTCCTGAGTGCTAAGCACTCCTGAGTTCTCTCTCTTCTTCTTCTTTTTGAATGATCCACAGGATCTTTATCTAATTTTATTTACCTAAAATTTCCAAGAAGAGAGTTCTTTTTTCTCGAGAATTTAATTCTCTGTTCTTTCAGAGCTTTCTCCGTTTTTTTAAAGCTTATTGGGGGGGGGGGGTTTATTTTTCTTTAGACTTGAAGTCTTGGGTCCTTTATATAGTAGAGGCAAGTCTGTTGATTAGTTGAAGAAATCCCTTATTAAGAGATCCTAATTGATTTGGGGATTTTACCCACCGTTGGGTCTTTGATCTAAGGACTTCTGTTTTACAGAAGATATTTTTCTTGTTTTTAACAAGATTAGGGAAATATTTTCCCATACAGAATTTATTCTGTAGCTCGGTGATTCTTTAATCACCATTGAATTTTTAATCCAACGGTACTCTGTTTTACAGAGAGTAATCTTTCTTGTTTATAAGATTTGAGGAATATTTTCTCAACAGAATTTAATTCCGCACTCTGATGATTTATCATCTCCGTTGGATCTTTGATCCAACGACTCTACATAACAGAGAGTAGAATTTAATTTTACCAGGCTCCGGCGCTCACGTAATGTGCACGTGCAGCGCCAATAAGAGTTTTTAACTCTGGCACTGGCGCCCTCGTGGCAGAAACGTGAGGCGTTGCCTCTTGAGTTTTGAACAGAGCTTTGCTCTTCTAAGAGCTTTTTAACTCTGGCACTGGAGCCCTCGTGGCAGACACGTGAGGCGCTGCCTCTTGAGTTTTTGAACAGATCCTTGCTCTTTTATTGGGGAAACAAATGTCCCCCACCGCCGCGCTTACGTGGCTCACACGTAAGTGCAGCGGTGGCATCTTTTCCATCGTTGGATCTTCTCTGAAGTGGAACCATCTTCTTGTGCCTATAAGCAGGGCCTATGGCCCTTGAGATGACCGCTGCTCATCTTCCTTAGACTTCTTCTTTCTGAGAATATAATTCTCTTTCCAGAGCTTAGATCTCTGCCTAAGGAAACTCTTTTAGAGTTATAACTTTGCCAAAAACTTGGTAAGGATTACAATCGAACCCATTAACAGAGCTTTGCTCTTCTTAGACCGTAGATCTTAAAAATGTATTATAAGGTTTCTTAACCCATTAATCAGAGCTTTGCTCATCTTTCATGAAGAACTCTTAGAGTTTTTAGAATTTTTCTTGCAGATCTTAAAAATCTTCGGGTTTTACCCTATTAAAAAGGTTTGCTTTTGAGGGTTCTGGTAGTTTCCCCATTGTTTTACAGAGCATGGCTCCAAGAAATTTTTAGGAATTTTATTCTCTCCTTAATTTTCTGATAGATGTGAAATCTGTTTGCAGAGCACAGCTCTCGAGGGAGTTTAACTACTTAGTCCAATGATATTTCTCATTAAATGAGAATCCTTTTAGGATTTTATTCTTAATGAGCGACTGCCCCATCAATGATGGGGCGTCACCTTAATTTTGTGGGCCCCCATTTGTCTCACCGCAATGCAGTATAATTTTTTTTAAGTATCAAAGAACGTTAAAGTTCTGAACATAACGTCAATAGCTGAACCTTCTCCTTTTGTGCAGGTGCAATAGCCTTCGACTCTTCCTTCCCCTTCATATGTTCAGAGAGCACCTTTGCCGACATGCCCTTGGATCGAGAATTCATCGCGCTTATTAAAGATCATGACCCCGAGCATAAATCTCTTCACCTATGGGGGTCGTGGTAAAATCAGATTATTCGGGGTCGGCGCAGTTTTTCTTGCGCAGCTCCCTCAGAGCCAATTTTAGCGATTCATTACACTGATTCGCCTCAAGTGATTTTGTAGGGATTCTCTAGCACCATGCTTAGGGTTTGGCTTGCATCAATCATGCTATAAAAAAAATTTAAGGGTGGTAGACAAAACCAACCATGAATCGAACTAGAAAATTAGGGTAACAGGAACTAGTATCATATACTATCAAGTGTCTAACACTAAGAGGTGAGTAATACAACCTTTGTAGATTTCCTCTTGTGACTCCTTGGATCAACTTGGTGTTTGGACCGGTCCGCTTGAGTTCTTTGAAGTCGACGACGATCCACCACGGAGTCCCTTTGCACAAGCTTCTAGCTTCAGTTGAACTAAATGGAAGTGGAGCCAACAACCTACACTAGTGGGCTAGACTAATATAGATTGGTGATGTGGGTTTGGATCTCACTTAAAAACCTTTCTTTTTTTTTTTTATGTTTTTCACTCACTTGATAAAAGCTAGAGAGCTTGAATGAGGAAGAAGAAGGAGGAGACGGCTAAAGCTTAACTCATGTGAGAATAATCAAAACTAATCAACAGAGAGAGAGGGTATCTCATACCAAACCATGGTTACAAAATATCTAGATATTTTGATATTTGAGTTAAGTAAAATAATGGGCAACAAAAACCATGGGAAATGAAACTATGGTTTTGACTTTAGTCAACACAAAAGAAGAGTGTAGAAAATCAACCATGATTTTATTTCCATTTTGTTTTTCTCAATAACCAAAATATATAAATATGTTACCATGTGAGTCTTGCATTGTCATCACCAATGTATCATCAACCATGACACATGTATGCATGCATGTGTGCATCCTATCAATATATACATACACTCATGCATGCATCATAAAGAAATAGGTTTTAATAAATGAGCTAATTGACTTAATATTAAATCAACCCTTGATTTAATATCCCAATCATATCACATACGACTCGTCCAATAGTAAACGCCTGATTAAAATACGGTATCAAATACACGCATTTAATCGAGCTCCCGCGCATATCCCATATGCACCCCACATCTTTTCGCCTGAGCTAGGAAACCCCTCTGTGGGATTCTAAGACTCGTCAATACACTAGCAGTAGGTAGTGATCATATCACATACCCACAAACCGTCAGCGGCATAAGCTGTACGTAACGGATCCCAGGTATCGAGCGATCAGAAGAAGAACAAGCGAACCTGTCAAAACTCCCATCGAGCCAACTGGCAACACTTACCGTACAGTCCGGTCTCTTCGTCAGATATGCTGCATATCGAGTCTAGGGATGGTATCGTCGATCCCAATACCTCAATAAGGCATGCCGGTATATGGCTCATAACAGATCGAGAAATTATTGATAACACTTATTAGTAAATCTCATTAACCCTGGCCAGGGACTTCCTGTTATAGCCAATCGAGCATAGCGCAACATCAACCCCCAATACCGGGAGAGACAAAACCCCTCCTATCGCTCATTTCCTCCATGTGCCTCGGGACTGTACCCAAAATCCACCTGTTTGCACGACACGGTAGAGCCGTGGTAGGGTGGAGATCAAAGTACAGTGGGAGGACACTTAAGACTCTTTGACGATCTTGGATCTACAGACTAACCTGTACCAGTGTCACCTGAGAACTGCTATCCGACGATAGATATAATAGCACATAGGAGTTCTCGGTGAGTCCATTTAGTGTACCCAGTCACCACTGAGCACCCGTATACAATCTTTGGTGTCATCACACCAATGGATATGTGATCATCTATCGCCCATCATATGGGTCAAGAACCGTATACGCTAGTCTACTCTGGAATATCGATGTCCCGTCTCGATACACCTACGACTAGGAACATTTCAAGGATATGCTTATAAACTACACATGTACCACTAGTATGATCTGCATCATAGTCCCAGTAGTCAAGCAAATATCCTAAGGGCTTTATCAACATGTACCAAATGAGTAATATGCATGATCAAGTGAACATGTCATGATAAAGAACAACCAGATAGCATACTATCATGTCGAGAAAGAATATCCTTCGAATATAGACACACACACACACACACACACATACCGATACATCCACTATCAAATAATGGCCTCTAGGGCATACATATATCCAACAATCTCCCACTTCCACTAAGGCCAATTATTGGCGTATCTCATACCCAACATCTTAAAAAGTTGCTCATGTTGCGGCTGAGGGAGGGCCTTGGTGAGTGGATTCACGGTGTTATTCTTTGTATCTACTCTCCGAATCTCGATCTCGCGGCGATCAACTATCTCCCTGATCAGATGATATCGCCCCAGGATGTGTCTGGATCGCTGATAGGATCTGGGTTTTTTGGCCAATGCCATAGCCCCATTATTATCACAATACAATGGTATTGGATCAATAATGGTTGGAACTACTCCTAGCTCCGAGATGAACTTCTTCATCCAGATGACTTCCTTGGCAGCATTATTTGTAGCAATATACTCAGCTTCCATCGTAGAGTCTGTAACGGTATTCTGTTTGGAACTCTTCCAACATACCGCCCCTCTATTGAGGGTAAATACAAACCCTGAGATAGATTTGTTTTCATCCTTATCACTCTGGAAGCTCGAATCGGTAAAGGCCTTCATTTGGAGATCCCCGTTACCATACACCAAGAACATTTCTTTAGTCCTTCTCAAGTACTTAAGAATGTTCTTCACAGCTGTCCAGTGATTCTCCACTGGGTTGGATTGATACCTGCTTACTACGCCCAGTGCATAAGCTACATTAGGGCGTGTACATAACATCACATACATTATAGATCCTACGGCTGAAGCATAGGGTATAATGCTCATGCGAGCCCTTTCTTCATCAGTCTTTGGGCAAAAGTCCTTGGAGAGAGTGACTCCATGCAAGCGGGTAAGGCACCCCGCTTGGAGTCTTCCATACTAAACCTCTTCAGGATGGTGTTAATGTACCAGGTTTGGGACAATCCCAAAAAACTTTTAGATCTATCCCTATAGATCTTCATGCCCAATATGTACGAGGCATCACCCAGGTCCTTCATGGAGAACCTTTGTGATAAGAATAGTTTAACCGATTATAGCATAAAAATATCGTTTCGTATCAGAAGAATGTCATTGATGTACAATATGAGGAATGTGACAGTACTCCCTACAATCTTCTTATAAACACAAGGTTCATCTAGATTTTTGACGAAATCAAACTCTTTAATGACATCATCAAAACAGATGATCCAACTCCGTGATGCCTGCTTCAATTCATAAATGGATTTAAGCAACCTACATGTTTTCCCGCTGCTCCCACTATCAATGAAGCCCTCTGGCTGATCCATATAAACACATTCTTCTAAATCACCATTTAGAAAAGCAGTTTTAACGTCCATCTGCCAGATTTCATAGTCATAGTGAGCAGCAATAGCAAGTAGAATCCGAATGGATTTAAGCATGGCTACAGGAGAAAAGGTTTCGTCATAGTCCAGTCCTGGTCTTTGACAAAATCCTTTCGCCACAAGCCTTGCCTTATAGGTCTCCACCTGCCCATCTACACCGATCTTTCTCTTAAAGATCCATTTGCACCCTACGGGTTTTACCCCAGAGGGTACAACTTCCAAAGTCCATACTTTGTTGGTGTACATAGACTCCATTTTGGATCTCATGGCATCCAACCACTTCACAGAGTCATCACTCGTGATAGCTTGCTGAAAACTGGTAGGGTCATTATCATCCATGATACAATCTTCTCTATCACCATCAATGAGAAAACCGTAGTATGTCTCCGGTGGGCGAGAAGTCCTACCAGATCTACGGAGTGGCTGAGGTTCATAAGATTTTGTTGCAACATCAGGTTCAACCAAGTCGTCATTTGTAACTTGTGTCTCTAAAACCTCTTCTAGATCCACCACATTGCCATCGGTATCATTTGGAAAAATCTCATTTTCTAAAAATGTAGCATGTTGAGAAACAAACACCTTTTGTTCCTCCTTGTGGTAGGAAAGATATCCAAACAAATGTTTTGGATATCCCACAAATATACATTTAACCGATCGTGTCTCGAGTTTGTCTGGATTCTTCTTTTTAACAAAAGCCGGACAACCCCAAATCTTAACTCGTTTAAGAGATAGTCTCTTCCCATACCATATCTCATATGGAGTGGTAGACACAGTCTTGGTTGGAATTTTGTTCAACAGAAAAGCTACAGTCTCCAATGCATGCCCCCAAAAGGAGAGAGGTAATTCAACATCACTCATCATGGAACGTAAAATATCTAATAGGGTACGATTCCGCCGCTTTGACATACCGTTGTGCTGTGGTGTGTAAGGGGGAGTGAGCCGAGAGAGATCCCATTCTCTTTTAGGAAGTTCGAAAACTCTGTACTAAGATACTCTCCACCTCGATCTGATCGAAGTATCTTGATGCTCATTCCTGTTTGTTTTTCTACTTCAAGTTTGTACTCCTTGAATTTCTCGAAAGCTTCAGATTTATGCTTTAATAAAAACACATGACCGAATCTCGAGAAATCATCAGTAGAAGTTATGAAGTAAGAAAAGCCGTCTCTTGCATTTGTAGACATTGGCCCACATACATCACTATGTATGAGGCCCAAGAGCTCTGTAGCTCTTTCTCCGTGTCCAGTAAACGGAGATTTGGTCATTTTCCCTTTGATACAAGACTGACAAGTCGCATAAGATTTATATTCAAAAGAATTTAAATATCCATCTTTATGAACCTTGTTTAGTCTTGTTTCATTAATATGACCAAGTGTACAATACCAAAGAAAAGCTTCATTTATATCTAAAAATTTTCTTTTATTTGTGTGTTGTATGTTGAAAACTGTGTGTTGATTTAGGACGTATATCCCGTTATTAAGTGTACCATAACCAATCAACTCTTGATTCAGTTTAATGTTCATAACATTATGCTGCAATACAAAATGATACCCTACATTGTGTAACAAAGAAATGGATATTATATTACAAATCATGCTAGGTACAAAATAACATGGGTTCAAAGCCAAAATACAACCCGACGGCAACCCTAGGTGATACTCTCCCACTGAAACTGCATGTACATTGGAACCATTTCCAACTCGGAGAGTGTGATCACCGGTCTTCAAAACTCTGCTATTTCTCAAGCCCTGCACAGAATTGCAGATATGAAAACCCGAACCGGTATCCAATACCCAGGAAGTAGAGTTTATAGAAAAACAGTTTTCAGTCACGAACACACCTGAAGCAGAAGTATCACCATGCTTCTTTTTCTTGAGATAAAGGTATTCAGTACAGTTCCGCTTCCAGTGCCCCATCTTCTTGCAATGCAAACATTCTCCTTTTCCCGACTTCTCAACCTTAGATTTGTCTCTCCCTTGTACCCTTTTAATTTCACCTCTCGATTTGGTGGGTTTCTTCTTATTCCTTCCTTTGGCCTTGGATTTTAGGACGGAAGAGGAAGATTGCCCAACAATCAGCGAGGGAGACTTCGCCTTGAGTGTGCTCTCTGCACTTCTCAGCATATTGAGAAGTTCGGGTAGTGACTTCTCCATGTTATGCATGTTGAAGTTCACTATGAATGGAGCAAAAGCAGGGGGAAGAGACTGTAGAACAATACCAGCATACTGTTCGTTCTCCATTGTCCATTCGAGACCCTCAAACTCTTCAATAAGAGATATCATCTGTAGGGTTACTAGGCACACTAATAAGGCTCTACAAGGCATCGACCATGCCAAAATTAAATTTTTTTGTGCCGAACAACCCTAAGCAAGATCGTATACTAGAATTTAGGTGAAACTATTAGTAAGTAAACAACTTTACTCTAAAGGGAATACGAAATACAACCTTTGTAGATCGGTCCTTCACTTCTAAGGCTCCTTGTCATAGTCCCTTCGCTGCGATCATGGTTCTCCCGGGCTTTTGCATGGCTTCACGAGGTGAAAGATGCGACCTTGCTCGAAGTCTCCGAGGCCGAAGATGATCTACGTCGAGGGAATTCCGACTCAAGCTCCTACTTCACTAACTAGAGAATTAGTGAAGTAAACACCCAAAACTAAAGTGCTAGTCTAGTAGAGGATGGAGAAATAGGAAGTGGGTTCTCTTTAGAATTTTGTTTCTCACAATCTATCTCACTTTTGATCAAACCCTAGCAAGCTTTTCTTTTGAACTCAAGAAAGAAGAAGATGAACAAAAGAAAAGAGATGAGGATAATGATCAAGTGAGTGAGCTAACCATGGTGAGTGAGTATCATATACTAACTCCTGTAGAGACATTACCATAGGTAAGTGTGATGGTTTGGTTAAAAGGAATCTAAGGTAAAGACAAAGCTAGTAGACTTTGTCAAAGCAAAGTAAGCTTCTACAAGCTTCATGCCCTTTCCAAATCTCTACTAAATTTGTAATTATCTTAAATAATCATAACCTACCATAATACATAGAATGGTGTATGTCTTACACACCCAAGTCAAGTGTATCATCAACCATGATACAAAAAGAAAACTCATTTAATATATATCACATATATATATCAAAGTGTGCACATGTGAGGAAAACCCTAAAGTGAACAAGTGTTAGTAAATGTAAACTAGTATATCTAATATACAATTATACACTTAATTATTAAATCAACACTTGACTTAATAATCCGGTCATATCTTATATAACCGACCAACATCCATTTTATCGAAATATTGAATCAACACTTGATTCGATAACCCGACTATATCATCTATAACCGACCGATACAAAAAGTCGCGAGAATAGAATACGGTATCACATACACGCAATATTCTCGGTCCCGCACATATCACATACGTGCTCCTATTTCGTTTTGCCTGAGCCAGTAAAACCTCTATGTAGGACTCTAAAGACTCGTCAATACGCCGACAGTAGGTGATGATCACATCAAGCACCCACAAGCCGTCAGCGGTACTAGATGGGCGTAACGGCTACCCGGGTATTGAGCGATCAGAAGATCAGCAAGAAATCCCGCTCCAACTCCTGTAAAAGCCTGCCGGTAACACTTCCCGTACAGTCCGGTCTCCTCGTCTGATATGTCGCATATCAAGTCTAGGGGTGGTAAACGTCAGACCCCAATAACCGATAAGTCATGCCGATGTGAGGCTCATAACGGGTCGAGAAACTACTGGTAACACTTACCAGTAAATCTCTAAATCTGCCCTGGCCAGGGACTTCCCTGTTACGGCCAATCGAGCACAGCGCAACATCAACCCCCAATACCGGGAGAGACGAAACCCCTCTTATCGCTCATTGCCTCCATGTGACTCGGGACTGTACCCAAAAACCACCTTTTTGCACGCCCTCATGGACGTGGTAAGGTGGAAATCAAAGCACAGTGGAAATCACACAAGACTCTATGACGATCTCGGGTCTACAGACTAACCTGCACAAGTGTCACCAGAGAACTGCCATCTGACGTGAGGTATAATACCATCTGCGAGTTCTCGGCGAGTCCGTCCAATGTACCCAGTCTCCACTGAGCACCCGTATACCATCTCTGATGTCAAACACCAATGGATATGTGATCATCCATCGCCCATCTGATGGGTCGAGAAGCGTATACGCTAGTCTACACTGTATATCGATGTCCCGTCTCGATACACCCACGACTAGGGACCTTGAAGGATGTACTTATGGACTACCATGTCCCCACTAGTATGATCCGCATCATAGTCCAGGTTGTCAAGTACATATCCTAAGGGCTTTACCAACATGTAACGATAAGACAGTATAAAGAGACTAGTATACATGTTAAAGTAAAGGGCAACCAGATAGCATACTATCATATCGAGCAAGAAATTCCTCTCTATATATGTCCAAGCATCCAATATAATATACATCATCTGTACAATACTGGCCTCTAGGGCATACATACAACTAACAATCTCCCGCTTGCACTAGGGCCAGCTGCTGTAGTATCGCATACCGAGCATCTCGAAGAGTCTCTCAAACTGTATCTGGGGAATGGCCTTCGTGAGTGGATCCGCAGTGTTGTTTTTCGTGTCAACCCTCCTGACCTCGATCTCCCGGCGATCAACTATCTCCCGGATCAGATGATACCGCCTCAGAATATGCCTGGATCGCTGATGGGACCTGGGTTCCTTGGCCAAAGCCACCGCTCCATTGTTATCGCAATACAAAGGTATTGGATGCTCAATGGATGGAACCACTCCAAGTTCAGTAATGAACTTCTTAATCCAGACAGCCTCTTTGGCAGCATCGTTGGCAGCGTTGTATTCAGCCTCCATCGTTGAGTCTGCCACGGTTTCCTGCTTGGAACTCTTCCAGCTAACCGCCCCTCCGTAAAGGGTAAAGACAAATCCCGACTGCGACTTAGAGTCGTCCTTATCACTCTGGAAGCTCGAATCGGTAAAGGACCCCACTTGGAGTTCTCCGTTACCATACACCAAGAGCATCTCCTTAGTCCTTCGCAAGTACTTGAGAATGCTCTTCACAGCTGTCCAGTGACTCTCTCCAGGATCAGCTTGATACCTACTCACTACACTTAGTGAGTATGCTACATCGGGTCTGGTACATAGTATCACATACATGATAGAGCCTACTGCCGAAGCATAGGGTATCCCTTGCATGCGAGCTCTCTCCAAATCAGTCTTGGGAGACATCTCTTTGGAGAGAGTGAGCCCTGATATCGTGGGTAAAAACCCACGTTTGGACTCTTCCATACTAAACCTCTTTAGTATGGTGTCAATGTACCTGGATTGGGACAATCCCAATATCCTTTTAGATCTATCTCTATAGATCATAATTCCCAATATGCAGGAGGCATCACCAAGATCTTTCATTGAGAATCTTTGTGATAAAAATAGCTTCACCGATTGCAGCATAGGAATATCATTTCCTATCAAGAGTATGTCGTCCATGTACAATACAAGGAAGAAAACCTTACTCTCTGCCACCTTCTTGTAGATATAAGGTTCATCTACGTTTTTGACGAAATCAAACTCTTTGATAACGACGTCAAAGCAGATGTTCCAACTCCGCGATACTTGCTTTAATCCATAAATGGATTTAAGCAGCTTGCACACCTTCCCGCTGCTCCCATTATCTACGAAGCCATATGGCTGAGTCATGTATACGCACTCTTCTAAATCACTGTTTAGAAAGGCGGTCTTAACATCCATTTTCCAGATTTCGTAGTCATGATATGCAGCGATGGCAAGCATGATCCGGATGGATTTAAGCATAGCCACTGGAGAAAAGGTTTCGTCATAGTCCACACCTGGTCTTTGACGAAAACCCTTTGCAACAAGTCTAGCTTTGAAAGTCTCCACTTTCCCATCTACACCAAGTTTTTTCTTGAAGATCCACTTGCTCCCAATGGGTTTTACCCCTTCAGGAGCATCTTCCAAAGTCCATACTTTGTTGGTGTACATGGATTCCATCTCGGACCGCATTGCATCCAGCCATTTCACTAAGTCCCCACTCGTGATGGCCTGCTCGAAGCTAGTTGGGTCATCATCAACCATGATGCAATCCTCGCTCCCACCATCCATAAGAAAACCGTAGTATCTCTCAGGTGGGTGAGGAACCCTACTAGATCGGCGGAGTGGCTGGGGTTCATCGGGAACTACCGAATCCTCTGGTTCTACCAAGTCTTCTGTTGTGGTTTGTACAGCTGGAACCTCTTCCAGTTCTACCTCAGAGCCACTAATCTCTTTTGCAAGAAATTCCTTTTCTAAAAAAGTGGCGTGTTGAGCAACAAACACCCTTTGTTCCTCACTGTGGTAGAAGATATACCCTCGCGAATGCTTGGGATATCCAACAAACTTACACAAAACAGACCTTGCCTCGAGTTTGTCCGGTTTTTGTCTTTTGACATAGGCCGGGCAACCCCATATCTTAATAAAATTAAGATATGGTCTCTTCCCCTCCCATATCTCATATGGGGTGGTAGGCACAGATTTGGTAGGAACCCTATTCAGTAGGTATGCTGCTGTCTCCAGTGCATATCCCCAGAAGGAAATAGGTAACTCAGCTATACTCATCATAGAGCGCACCATATCTAATAGGGTGCGGTTCCTCCGTTCCGATACACCGTTGTGCTGTGGTGTATATGGAGGAGTTAGCTGAGAGAGAATCCCATTCTCTTATAGGAAGTCCAGGAATTCATTGCTCAAGTATTCACCTCCTTGATCAGATCGAAGGATTTTAATACTTTTCCCGGTTTAGTTCTCGACTTCTTGTTTATATTCTCTAAATTTCTCAAAAGCTTCTGATTTGTGTTTCATCAGGAACACATATCCGAATCTAGAGAGATCGTCAGTGAATGTAATGAAGTACGAAGAACCATCCCTGGCATGTGTAGACATGGGACCACATACATCACTATGTATCAGTCCCAAGAGTTCGGTAACTCTTTCTCCGTGTCCCGTAAACGGAGTTTTGGTCATCTTGCCTTTGAGACATGACTGGCAAGTGTCATAAGATGAAAATTCAAACGGATTCAAATATCCATCCTTATGCAACTTAGCTAGTCGTGTCGCATTGATGTGACCCAGTCTACAATGCCACAAGAAGGATTCGTTCATTTCTGAACTCTTCCTCTTGTGTGTGTTTGTTATGCTCAGAACTGTTGATTGATTTAGAACATAAATGCCATTGCACATCGTGCCTGATCCAACCAACTTTTGGTTTAGAAAAATGTTCATAACATTATCCTGTAATACAAAATTATATCTCTCTTTACTCAACAAAGAAACCTATATAATGTTGCATATCAGGTTCGGCATGTAATAGCATTCGTTCAGAATCAATGTATTACCAGTTGGCAATACAAGGTGATATTCCCCGACGGTTTTAGCTGCAACAATTGCACCATTTCCAACTCTTATGTCTTTATCACCTTCTCCAAGTTCTCTACCTTTCCTAAGCCCATGTAACTGATTACATATATGGGATCCTGACCCGGTATCTAATACCCAGGACGTAGAGGAAATGGAGAAACAGTTCTCTGTAACGAACACACCCGAAGAAAATGCATCAACATGTACTTTCTTCACATGGGTGGCATGAGAATCCTGGTATTCCCCTATATCCAGTTCAGTCTTATAACTCTTATAAGAAAGAACGGAACCAACGTTCCCCAGCACAGTATAACATGCGGGTTCGGTCAATACATCCATATTATTATCTTGATTAAGGCATGATATGGTTGCAACCTGGAGAGAGAGAGAAGAAAACACTTTAGCGTATGCTCTTGCAAGATCAGATTGGTTATTATTTTATCTAATCAGGATGGCTCCCACTGTTTTTATCAAATCTTCCTTCAAACCCTAAAAGGAAAGACTAGCCGGGATTAATTACACCCTACAATTTCGCCAATCTTTCAGCCAGGACAGTGTCGGTACTTTGAGGGAGGTTTCTCGTGCTTTCGCATGGACCTAATTAAAGTAAACCTCGTTTTCCCAGAGGCGTAACCCCATTGACACCTTTCTAGACACCTACTTGATCGGCTAAATGTCCTGTGTAAAACTCTCCCAAGAGTAACAATTACTCGCAGTGGGTATCGGGATCCAACTATCTCATAGAAGGTATGCAATCTCATTGCAAATCTCAACACTTGAAATTCCCGATAATATTTTTCCCCAAGCATCCCATGACCTTGACGGATGTCAACAAACTATAGGGTGCAAGTCAAGTTCAACCAGTCATTTCTTGATTGAATCAAACCCACCCGCACGACCCTTGACGAAGGTCAACAAGGTCGTACGACTACCCTAATCCAATCTGCATCATATGCATAAGCAGATAAATACTAGTTAGCTACCGTACACTACGCCTTGACGGAGGTCAACAAACGTAGCACGAATACTAAGTAAGACTTATCTGAAATGACGGAGGGCTACAACAGGTTTTTCTGAAAACCTATTACGTAATGAACTTGATATCGTTGTAGAATCATGTGAAATTTTGAAATGGAGTGATTTTGAGGCTTTTATTAGTTTTGCTAAAGAGGTCACTCCCGGTGAAGGGATCTCGGCTCTTTCCTCATCGAATAAGGTGCAGGATATATCATATATATCGCTATGCAAAGCAAAACTCCAAAAGCAATCAAAAATAAACCGAGTGTTGTAGCATCTGCCGGTTTTGCTAAAGAGGTTACTCCCGGTGAAGAGATCTCGGCTCTTTCCTCATCGAATAAGGTGCGGGATATATCATATATATCGCTATGCAAAGCAAAACTGTAGCTACCCTTTTTGAAAAATTTGATTCTACAACATCTTTTAGGTTTCTTTTTCTTTCATTAATCACATTAATGAAGTCCCATCATTTAAGTCACCTAAACATCACAGATAAATACGACGTACACTTATGCCATCCGCATTCGCCTCGATGTCCCCTCGTGCACCGTTAGGTTAGGTAACTAACGGCAGAGCAGGGCAGGGCTAGCGCGGGTGTAAAACATAAGTAACGTCTATATAATATATCATATATACTATATACAGTATTTATTACAGCACATCACATGATCACATCATAGATATCGCAGCAGAAGAAACATATGAAACATTGGATATACTAGGACGTCCGTGTTTTATTTTGAGCCTCTATAAAACACCGATTCCACGGTCGCGAATAATATCCAAACCCACACCCCTAGACCCCTACGAGAGCGGCAAGCAACCCTACCAATTCTGGAGTTAGGAGACCCGGACTCGACTCCTCGAGTTGGTCTTCCACTGGACTCCAGAACCCGGTTACTTGTGCTCTCCTCCTTGTGTCTATCCTAGTGCGGAAAAGTAAATAATATACAAAAGGTGACATCAACCTCATCCCGGAAGTGCCCCAATAAAAGAATATTACATACATTTTATTTTACATGAATGAAAATAAAAACTCTCATCTCACATAAAAACCCCCGGCTATCCAAAACGCGACGATCCAATATAACATATCTAGCAACACATAACATCACATGTCATCAACGTAAGTAAATATGCGCATCCCAATTGTCGTTGACATATAACAACGAAACCGGCGATATCACATATTACACTTACGGTCATAGAAAAGAAAGTGTAAAACTACAACATTTGGAATCCACAATCACTTTAGACATCGTAAATCCGAAATATCACATATTTCGCATTTCATGCCTAACTGTATGAATTCCACATATTATATCACATTCTAGATAAATAGACAGTATTAAACTTTCCGATCGAATAATCAAATACCCGAGATTTCCTAAATTGCTCAATACTTGAGCGGAGTTCAAAAATTCCAGAATACGTCACAGTAGCAACGGTCCAGCCGTAGAAGGGTCAAGCCAACGCCTCACATATGGCACGCCGTACTGCCCCAAACCCTAAGGTTCAAAGGGCAGTTCAAGACGGTAACATAATCGAGTTAAGGTTTGTTGTCTTCTAGAGGGTCCATCGCATCACATGCACGTTTTTCCGAAAGATTTAAACCCGAGAAAAATTCAACACTTGAATGTTTTTCGTGCCGGGAAAAATTGAGTTAATGATATCCGCTCGAACATTTTAATACTTTCTAAATTATCCGGAAAACAATAACGAATTTCAAATTCCCGATCGAATCAACGAATACAAAATAAACCCCTTATTACTCAACACTTGAGTCAGATAACAAAATACCCAGAAACTAGCACCAGCAGAATTAAATATTACTGTGCAAATATAAAAGCCTATGGCTACAGTGAGGCCGCGGATCCGCGGCCCAAGAGGAGTATAGCCGCGGTTCCGCGGTGGGTAGTAGGTATTAGGTGCTCGTTTTGCACAGTAATGCTTAAAATTGCCTGCTGAATTTTTCAGGTATTTTTAATTCAGAAAAAACACAGATTTTAAAAAATGTACAGAGAGGGGGTTAACTTTGACATTGTCGGGTTCGATCGGGGTTTTAACTTCTTTAACACATCGCCTAATACTCTAGCTAGGCTCTGATACCACTGTAGGGTTACTAGGCACACTAACAAGGCTCTACAAGGTATCGACCATGCCAAAATTAAATTTTTTTGTGCCGAACAACCCTAAGCAAGATCGTATAGTAGAGTTTAGGCGAAACTATTAGTAAGTAAACAACTTTACTCTAAAGGGAATACGAAATACAACCTTTGTAGATCGGTCCTTCACTTCTAAGGCTCATTGTCATAGTCCCTTCGCTGCGATCATGGTTCTCCCGGGCTCTTGCATGGCTTCACGAGGTGAAAGATGCGACCTTGCTCGAAGTCTCCGAGGCCGAAGATGATCTACGTCGAGGGAATTCCGACTCAAGCTCCTACTTCACTAACTAGAGAATTAGTGAAGTAAACACTCTAAACTAAAGTGCTAGTCTAGTAGAGGATGGAGAAATAGGAAGTGGGTTCTCTTTAGAATTTTGTTTCTCACAATCTATCTCACTTTTGATCAAACCCTAGCAAGCTTTTCTTTTGAACTCAAGAAAGAAGAAGATGAACAAAAGAAAAGAGATGAGGATAATGATCAAGTGAGTGAGCTAACCATGGTGAGTGAGTATCATATACTAACTCATGTAGAGACATTACCATAGCTAAGTGTGATGGTTAGGTTAAAAGGAATCTAAGGTAAAGACAAAGCTAGTAGACTTTGTGAAAGCAAAGTAAGCTTCTACAAGCTTCATGCTCTTTCCAAATCTCTACTAAATTTGTAATTATCTTAAATAATCATAACCCACCATAATACATAGAATGATGTATGTCTTACACACCCAAGTCAAGTGTATCATCAACCATGATACAAAAAGAAAACTCATTTAATATATATCACATATATATATCAAAGTGTGCACATGTGAGAAAACCCCGAAAGTGAACAAGTGTTAGTAAATGTAAACTAGTATATCTAATATACAATTATACACTTAATTATTAAATCAACACTTGACTTAATAATCCGATCATATCTCATATAACCGACCAACATCCATTTTATCGAAATATTGAATGAACACTTGATTCGATAACCCGGCTATATCATCTATAACCGACCGATACAAAAAGTCGCGAGAATAGAATACGGTATCACATACACGCATTATTCTCGGTCCCGCACATATCACATACGTGCTCCTATTTCATTTTTCCTGAGCCAGTAAAACCTCTATGTAGGACTCTAAAGACTCGTCAATACGCCGTCAGTAGGTGATGATCACATCAAGCACCCATAAGCCGTCAGCGGTACTAGATGGACGTAACGGCTACCCGGGTATTGAGCGATCAGAAGATCAGCAAGCAAGCCCGCTCCAACTCCTGTAAAAGCCTTCCGGTAACACTTCCCGTACAGTCCGGTCTCCTCGTCTGATATGTCGCATATCAAGTCTAGGGGTGGTAAACGTCAGACCCCAATAACCGATAAGTCGTGCCGATGTGAGGCTCATAACGGGTCGAGAAACTACTGGTAACACTCACCAGTAAATCTCTAAATCAGCCCTGGCTAGGGACTTCCCTGTTACGGCCAATCGAGCACAGCGCAACATCAACCCCCAATACCGGGAGAGACGAAACCCCTCCTATCGCTCATTGCCTCCATGTGACTCGGGACTGTACCCAAAAACCACCTTTTTGCATGCCCTCATGGACGTGGTAAGGTGGAAATCAAAGCACAGAGGGAATCACACAAGACTCTATGACGATCTCGGGTCTACAGACTAACCTGCACAAGTGTTACCAGAGAACTGCCATCTGACGTGAGGTATAATACCATCTGGGAGTTCTTGGCGAGTCCGTCCAGTGTACCCAGTCTCCACTGAGCACCCGTATACCATCTCTGATGTCAAACACCAATGGATATGGGATCATCCATCGCCCATCTGATGGGTCGAGAAGCGTATACGCTAGTCTACACTGTATATTGATGCCCCGTCTCGATACACCCACGACTAGGGACCTTGAAGGATGTACTTATGGACTACCATGTCCCCACTAGTATGATCCGCATCATAGTCCAGGTAGTCAAGTATACATCCTAAGGGCTTTACCAACATGTAA
Organism: Agapanthus africanus; assembly: GCA_030015575.1. Lineage (NCBI taxonomy): Eukaryota > Viridiplantae > Streptophyta > Magnoliopsida > Asparagales > Amaryllidaceae > Agapanthus > Agapanthus africanus. The sequence goes on from JASDDO010000008.1 coordinate 358,223,523, forward strand.
CGATAAGACAGTATAAAGAGACTAGTATACATGTTAAAGTAAAGGGCAACCAGATAGCATACTATCATATCGAGCAAGAAAGTCCTCTTTATATATGTCCAAGCATCCAATATAATATACATCATCTATACAATACTGGCCTCTAGGGCATACATACAACTAACATCATCTTCAAAACGTGATCACCTACTGGTGTGCCAGGAGCCATCTGCATCTGAAACAACTTTCGAGATGCTTCGTATCGAAGGACACGTGATTGCTCCCCATAAAACTCTTTTGTATGGAGAAAGATGGATTGAACATCCATCTGCTCGTGCTGCTTTTGATGTGTATTGTCCATCGATGCAAGCGTGAGGCATTTTGTAGTAATACAGTCAATATCCCACGTTTTGCGGATCTTCCTATCCGCAACAGAAGATTCAGGGCCTGGACTGGGAGGGGTTGAGGCAGTGAGGACATATGATACTTTATCATATGTGAGAGCAATGTTAATATTCCTCAACCAGTCTTTATAGTTCGGCCCGGTTAGCTTATTTTTCTCTAACAAAAGCTTAAGTCCAATCATGGTTATTTGCCATTAGGAGAGAGAAAAGAATACACTCAGCGAAAACTCTTGCAAAGATCAGATTGGTTATTATATTATCTAATCGATATCTCCCACTGCTTTTATCAAATTTTCCTTCAAACCTTAGAAAGGAAATTAGCTAGGATTAATTACATTCTACAACTTTGCTAACCGTTCAGCTAGGCCAGTGCCGGTACTTTGAGGGAGGTTCCCCGTGCTTTCGCATGGACCTGATTAAAATAAACCTCGTTTTTCCAGAGACGTAGCCCCGTGGACACCTTTCTAGACACCTAATGAGTTAGCTAATTGTAAAGTGCAAAACTCTCCTGGGAGCAACTCTTGCTCACAGTGGGATCGGGATCCTACTATCACATAGAAAGTATGCAATCTCATTACAAATTTCAACTCTTGAAACTCCCCGATATGGTTTTTACCCCTAGCACTCATGAGCTTAGCTATGGTCAACATATCATAAGCACTAGTCAAATCTACCCGTCATTTCATGATTAATTAGACCCACCCACATGACCCTTGGCTATGGTCAACATAATCATATGACTGTCCTAATTAATCGCATCATATGATGTGTAGGAAGATATCACTTAGCTACCGTACACTATGCCTTGGCTATAGTCAATATACGTAGCACGAATACTAAATACTCTACTTCCTAAAATGACGGAGGGTTGCGAATGGTTTTTAAGAAAACCTTTAATGCTTTGAACTTGATATTGTTGTAGAATCTAATGGTTTTTAAAAAGGAGTGGCTTAAGCTCCGCACTTTGAAAACTTGCTTTTCCATAAAAAGCCGAGTAGGTTTCAAATCCGATTCTACAACATCTTTTAGGTTTCTTTTTCTTTACATTAACCTCATTAATGTAGTCCCATCATTTAAGTCCTTAAGCCATCACAGAAAAGAAATAAAAATAGAACGTACGCTTATGCCATCCGCATTCGCCACAATGACCCGTTATGTACCGTTAGGTTACTTAACTAACGGCATAGCGGGGCGGGACTAGCGCGGATGCAAAACATAAGCAATGTTTATTATATATCATATATATAATACACCATTCGTCTCAGCATATAAAGTGATCACATCATAGAATATCAACAGCAGAAGCATATATATGAAAATATAGGATATACTAGGAGGTCCGTATTTTGTATTTAGCCAACACTAGAAAATACGGATTCCACGGTCGCGATGAATAGTCAAGCCCACACCTCTAGACCCCTACGAGAGTGGTAAGTGACCCTACCAATTCTAGAGTTAGGAGACCCGGTCTCGACTCCTCGAGATGACCTCCTACTGGACCCTAAAACTCGGTCAATTATGCTCCCCACCTTGGGTCTATCCTAATGCGGAAAAGTAAATAATATACAACAATGGTGAAATCATCCTCAACCCGGAAGTGCCCCAATAAAAGAATATTATATACAATGAATTTTACATGAATGAAAATAAAAACTTTCATCTCACATAAAACCCCCGGCCATTCAATCACGACGATCCTGTACATCATATCACAGCAAAATATAACAACACACGTCATCAACGTAAGTAAGTATGCATACCCCAATTATCGTTGCTGTATAGCAACGAAACCGGCGATACACCACATACTACACTTACGGTCGCAGAAAAGAAAGTGAAAAACTACAACAATTGGAATCAACACTGCCTTTAGACATCATAAACCTGGAATATCGCATATTCTGGATTTCATGCTTAACGATGCAAATCGTACATTTGGGTCACATCTATGAAAACACCCTTTTCAAAAGAAGTCGGGTAATTCAACAAGATTCCCGATTCTTCCCGAGACCAAAATGTTAGATTTACACGCAACTAATTACTTTTCATAAAACTAATTAGTGTAGATTCCAATTATTGTATCTCATTCACAAAAATATCTATACGATGTTAAACGTTTCGATTGAATCAACAAACATCCATAATTCTCCGAGAGCTCAACACTTGAGCAAAGTTAAAGTACCCAAAATATGCCACAGTACCTATGGACCAACCGTAGAAGGATCAACCCTGGCCTCACCTATGGCGCCACGGAACTACGGCAAACCCTAGGGTTTGGTCGTGGTTCCGTGGTTATAGAATCGAGTTAGGGTTACATTCTTCTAGAGGGTCCATAGAATTACTTGCATGATCTTTCGAATATATTCAACTTGAAAAATTCCAACACTTAAAAAATTCCCAATGAGAGTAATGAGGTGGTGTTTGATGTTCGTTCGAACTGTTAAATATCGTCCAGGTTACCTAAAACAATGTTAAAATTACGACTACGGAATACTCCGAATTAGCCCCTTAACAAAATTAACATCACATGAAATTTTGGGCTAAACAAACAATACCTGAAACCCTAAAATAAACAGACCAGAGCACTCAAGAAAAACGAGGCAGAGAGGGGGGGGGGGTTTGGGCCAGCCTGGCCGGATTTTCCATGAATCTCATCGGGTGAAAACCGGTGGAATGGACTCGTTTTTCTCCAGTGTTCTCAGTGCATCATATGCAAGCTTCTGCAGTTGCTTAAAAAATTTTAGGAGGTCATTTATAAATCGACAAAGAGCAGTTTTCAGGGTTTCAGTTTTTCGAAGTTTCGGAGTTGTTTCAGTTTCGTAATATTTCTAACATCGTCTAAGTTTCTAACCTGGCTCTGATACCACTGTAGGGATTATCTAACACCATGCCTAGGGTTTGGCTTGCATCAAACATGCTATAACAAAAAATTTAGGGGTGCTAAACAAAACCAACCATGAATCGAACTAGAAAATTAGGGTAATAAGAACTAATATCACATATTATCAAGTGTCTAACACTAAGAGGTGAGTAATACAATCTTTGTAGACCTCCTCTTGTGACTCCTTAGATTAACTTGGTGTTTGGACCGGTCCGCTTGAGTTCTTCGAAGTCCACGACAATCCACCACGGAGTCCCTTTGCACAAGCTCCTAGCTTCACTTAAACTAAATGGAAGTGGACGTAACAACCTAAACTAGTGGGCTACACTAATATAGATTGGTGATGTGGGTTTGGATCTCACTTAAAAACCTTTCTTTTTTATGTTCTTCACTCACTTGATAAAAGCTAGAGAGCTTGAATGAGAAAGAAGAAGTAGGAGATGGCTTAAGCTTAACTCATGTGAGAATAATCAAAACTAATCATCAGAGAGAGAGAGGGGGGGGGGGGTATCTCATCCCAAACTATGGTTACAAAATATTGATACTTGAGTTAAGCAAAATAATAGGCAACAAAACCATGGGAAATGAAACCATGGTTTTGACTTTAGTCAACATAAAAGAAAAGTGTAGAAAATCAACCATGATTTTATTTCCATTTTGTTTTTCTCAATAATCAAAATATATAAATATTTTACCATGCGAGTCTTGCATTGCCATCACCAATGTATCATCAACCATGATACATGTATGCATGCATGCGTGCATCCATATCAATATATACATACACTCATGTATGCATCATAAACAAATAGGTTTTAATAAATGAGCTAATGGAATTAATATTAAATAAACACTTGATTTTAATATCCCGGTCATATTACATACGACTTGATTAAAATACGGTATCAAATACACGTATTTAATCGAGCTCCCGCACATATCCCATATGCACCCTACATCTTTCCGCCTGAGCTAGGAAACCCTTCTGTGGGACTCTAAGACTCGTCAATACGCTAGCAGTAGGTAGTGATGTTATCACATACCCAAAAACCGTCAGCGGCACAAGCTGTACGTAACGGCTCCAAGGTATGGAGCGATCAGAAGAAGAACAAGCGAACCCGTCGAAACTCCCGTCGAGCCAACTGGCAACACTTACCGTACTGTCCGGTCTCTTCGTCAGATATGCAGCATATCGAGTCTAGGGATGGTATCGTCGACCCCAATAACTCAATAAGTCATGCCGGTATATGGCTCATAACAGATTGAGAAACTACTGATAACACTTATCTGTAAATCTCATCGGCCCTGGTTAGGGACTTCCAGTTATAGCTAATCAAGCATAGCGCAACATCAACCCCCAATACCAGGAGAGACAAAATCCCTCCTATCGCTTATTGCCTCTATGTGCCTCGGGACTGTACCCAAAATCCACCTGTTTGCATGACTAGTAGAGCCGTGGTAGGGTGGAGATCAAAGTACAGTGGGAGGACACAAAAGACTCTATGACGATCTCGGGTCTACAGACTAACCTGTACCAGTGTTACCTGAGAATTGCTATCCGATGATAGATATAATACCACATAGGAGTTCTCGGTGAGTACGTTCAGTGTACCAAGTCACCATTGAGCACCCCTATACAATCTTTGGTGTCATCACACCAATGTATATGGGATCATCTACCGCCTATCATATAGGTCAAGAACCGTATACACTAGTTTACTATGGAATATCGATGCCCCGTCTCGATACATCTACGACTAGGAACATTTCAAGAATATTCTTATAAACTACACATGTCCCACTAGTATGATCTGCATCATAGTCGCAGTAGTCAAGTAAATATCCTAAGGGTTTTATCAACATGTACCAAATGAGTAATATGCATCATCAAGTGAACATGTCAAGATAAAGAACAACCAGATAGCATACTATCATGTCGAGCAAGAATGTCCTCTGACTATATATACACATACCATACATCCACTATCAAATAATGGCCTCTAGGGCATACATATATCCAACAGATTTTTGCCGTAGAAGAGATCAACTAGACCTCGGAGGGTCGCCTTCAGCCCTCCATGGCATCAATACTTATACAGCCACCGATGGCTTTGGATATTTTGGGGTGGTGCATATGCCAAGGCGAGTCGTGCTCTTGGGTGAAAGTCTATATGATATGGTTGACTCTTCTCCATTCAGCCAGCTACCTGCAGTGGGCTCGGTATATCTTGTCGGCCAAGAAGTCGCTGCTGCTGAAGCTTGGGCTGTATCCTGCAATATATGCGTCCCTTTTCCAATATCCCGCTCCTCATGTATGGTGGGTTAAGGCTTTTCTGGAACAGTGGAATATCCCAAGCCACACATTTCTTCTATCGGACCGGGAGGTCTCAATTTCCTTGGAGGAGTTTGCGGAAATTTCCGGCTTACCCGTCAGAGGAGAACATTACGAGGAGATACTTCCCCTGATGAGTACATCTTTGCCACCAAATCAATGGTGATGGGCCTTACTCCAGAGAATGCTGTTCAACACCGGTTCCCAAGCCTAATCAAGGTGTTGAACATTTATGAGAGTTTGTTCTTAGAGTCTGGAGGGCACGGAGTTGTCTTTGCAGATTTCATCGCCCGCTTTCTTCGCCCAGAAGTCTTGTCAAAACAAGCAGCGAAATTCGCTAAGCTTGATGACCCGTTCGGTTTTGGTTTTGATAACTTGCCGACGGCAGAGGCGGATTGGAAGAATTTCTTCATTCCAGACGTTCCGGTCATCCCTTTCGCAGAGCTCGCTGCTCCAGATGTCGACGAAGAAACGCTCTTTCTGGGGTTCATCGGTCTGTGGTTGAATTGGTTTGTGCTTCCGATGCATCCTCGCTATATGAGGCCGTCTGTCTTTTATCCGGCCCACCGCATGATTGCAGGGACGCGTGTGGCCGTTGGGATCTGTAACAACCCTAAACTTTATGTACAACTTTTTGTACAAAATTTTTCAAAAAAATACAGAAAGAGGTATTTTTGCCTAAGCACAAGCTATAAGTAATTGTTTTGCTTTTTAATAGCAAGAAGGAGCTTGTAGCTCATTGGTAAGACCTTGCACTGCTGAACCAAAGCACCAGAGTTCAAGTCCCATCATCCATATTATTTTTAATATTGTTTTCTTTTAAATTTTTTTGAAGCCCAGGAGTCTACACGTGCTAAACCCGTAAAACCAAGAGTCACATAAAAAACAAACTACCCCACTGTGCAAACCAACCGACGAGCGACCCATGGCGATGATCCCCGGCCCGACTAGCTGTGACTCGGCCGGCGGCGAGGCTGGATCGGCCGGCGAGGCCGGCCGAACAGAGTCGGATTGGCCGATCCTCTTCATGACATCTGTGACTTTTTGGCTTCTTATAACCCCTGTACACTTTAAATTTTCTGCACACTAACAGAACTCTTTAAAACTCCATTAAACTAATTTTTAATACAAAATTTAATACATTTTCTTTCACACCCTTTCACTTACCCTAACCCTAGTTTTAACCTATAAATACCACCCCTAAACACACCCCCATCACTCACAAATTCTGTCCAACTCTCAAGAAAACGCTCTAGAATTTTTGTGTACAAGTGGAGTTAGCGAAGGGTGAAACTCTGGCAAAATTTTGACGACGACCCTAGGAACTTCCGGCGACGTAACGACGCACCGGAACCTACTTCCACTCCCTCTTCCTCTCCTCTAAACCAAAAGCCAGTAAGTCCCTCCTCCTTCTTCTATTCTCTATTATTAAAACTTGTATTTCTAAAACCCGATAGAAGCAGAGTTAATCCGACTTCCGATTCGGTTTTCTTTAAAAAGTACAATTTTCATTAAACACAGCCATTCCAAACTCTCACATACTGACTATTAATCATTAACAAAACATCATGAACAAGTTTCATAGCAAAATATTTCATATTGCAATTTTTATCGTACTTTTTCAGTAAAATACCATGTAGTTTAGTTTAGACATTAAACATCATATTTCATTACTATACCTTTAAATAGATCACGAGGTAATAAACTACCTCTTCACAACACTCATATGCAACATAACACGATACCTTTCGGGAACATAAAATACGGGAATACGAATTGACAATTAAATACCTTTTACTACTAAAACCGTTTTCTACAAGATTACGTATTTTTTTTCAATCTTTGCAAAGCACCGCTATAACCTATTTTGGGGAACCCGTCTGGGATGGTGTGGATTATCGCACATCCTTGAGCTTAGTAGTGCGAGATTCAGATCTCCGCAAGGACCATTCGGTCTCGAAAGATTTAAAAATACAAATATCTTAAGAAAATGGGATTTCTAGAAAAATAATAAATTAAATTATATATATATATATGTATCATCAAAATATCTAATTTTGATATAATATAAATATTCCAACCTTCCCAAATCAGAAGAATAACTTTACATGATAATACCATGAAATTCCATACACGTTCAATATTGCAAATAAATACCCTATATTATGAAAATTAGGTCTTATTAACTAGAGATGTCACATATAAAATTAACATCTATGAAAACTCTAAAGACGATAATTAATTACTTGAGGTGTATTTTGAAAAGTATATAAAATTATTTTTACATAAAACCCCCTCAAATTCTATAAATTACCCTAAGGACCCTAGTAAATATAGGTTTAAGCGGGACCGGTCTCTTGAGCCTTAGGGAGCCGGAGATATGGGTGCTTGCTTATTTAAGGTAGACAACTTAACAAACGGTGTTATCAACACGGTAATCGTCTTTGAAAAAGACATAAATCCTGTCGCCCATGTGCAGCGATTACCGATAACACCAAAACCTAATTCAGGACTTCAATTTATTTTCTAATTGTCTGACTCAGACCGAGTCTCATTATAATAAATCTGACTTGAAAATGATTCAAGTACAAACTACAATTCAATATGAATCCATGAATCCATATATTCAATCTATTCAATCTGTATTGACCGAACCGAACCATGGATATACATCCATCTACATGATTCATACATCTACATAGTTCTCCAGTTACATCCATTTATTGATATCATGGTTTTGGCAAGTCGTCCATCTGTACAAGCTATAATACAAGGCATTACAATTTACAATACAATTCAAACAATACAATCAAGACATCGCAGGGTTTAAGGGGTAGATTAGTACGGAAGGTGTTAGAAGTGGCACTAGACTGCAAGATTTAAGACACCTAACCTGAATTCAATCTCCGTTGTTCCGGGCATTCTAACGGAGCCTTGTACTCTATATTCCGTTGCCGTAGTCTCTGGCATACTGAGACTCCTCTCGTATACGCCGGCCTCTTCTGTACCAAGCTACAAATAACAACGTTAACACTAAATACAACATTACATCAATATAATACAACTTTAAAAGTTACACACACACACTCTCTCTCTGTCTATTCTATTCCTCCCTTATCTTTGGGACATACCGAGCGATTTGTTCGCTGACAACATTCCTTCTCTTTCTTCTTTGGAATGTTGTCAGGTGTTTCGGACCTTCAGGAGATCGAGCCCAAAAGCGGGGACTTGGATCATCTAGCCTTCGACATGAAGTTCTTGATACTTGTACATTTCATTTCAGTACTTTTCCTTTTCTGTTATGCCACTGTTTAGGCATTGTTTTCATTCAGACGTATTTACTTTTCAGATGCATTGTACAAAAGAATGTTAATAAATAAAGTTGCTGTTTTATTACATTTGTTTCTTGTGTATATTTCTTTTATATTGTTTAGTTACGCTTAGCGTATTTACTTCTGAGTAAATACGTTGCGGTCTCGTCACGTTCTCTGCCCGTACACTGGGAAGTGGGGCGTTACAGGTTTTGTTGGTGGCCCATGCAGGTCAGAGCTGTATGGAACCCTACCATGCAGTTCTGTTCTGCGTGAACAACCTAAGCAATATAACACAAGAACTAGCAACTAAAAACATTGTTTACAATTCACATTCGTTGAATCTTATCATTTCATATACTTTGAATCTGTCCTAACCCAAAATTTCTTTCAAGGTTAGGGATTCCCCAAATAACACCAACACCAACTTTAACAACACTCCACCACCACTACCAATCACACCTGCCGTCCCTGCTCCGATCAACGAGCAGACAGTTCAGCTTGAGGCAATCCGCAGCCTCCTGGAAGGACAGTAACAGCAGACTGCTCTTTTAATGAACCGACCAGAAGCAGAAGCACCTGGGGTGAAGCAATTTAGGGTGTTGCACCCCAAAAAATTCTCGGGAAAAGAGAGCCTACTGGAAGCTTAGGAATGGGCTCAGAGCATCGAAGATGATCTGGCAGCAGCACAAGTGCCAGAGATAGCTTGGGTCCGTGTTGCGAAACTGCAGCTCACGGACAATGCACGGGTCTGGTGGAAGGCGGAAGAAAGCCGTCTTGATCAACCCATCGAATGGAAGACTTTCCGCGACATGTTCGACGCAAAGTACTTCCCTGAGACTGCCAGGTTCGACATGGAATAGCAGTTCACCCATCTACAACTTGGTTCAATATGGACCAAATCAGTAGATGAGTATGATGCTGAGTTCACCATGCTCAGTCGGTTTGCGGCCCATCTCATACCTACTGTTGAGATCAGATCTAGAAGATTTCAGCAAGGGTTGGACTTGGAAATCCAAGCTGCTCTAGCTACAGGGGATTTTCCAACCCATGATTTCGCTTTGAAGGTTGCCCGAAGATATGAGGCAGCGGTGAAGAGGAAGGGCAGACCTCAATCTGCCTGTTTGAAGCGCCCTGCCACTCAAATGGCAGAAGGAGCCTTTTCCAGGCCATCGTTCGAACCCAGGAGAACTGAAGAAATCAATAACCAGTCGAGTCCAGATTTCTGCTACTACTGCAGGAGAAAGGGACACTTGTGGAAGGACTGTAGGCGCACAAAAGGCCTGTGTCTAATTTGTGGCGTATCCAATCACAGAATTGGAAACTGTCATTATAAAAGCAACCCAGATCACAAACCTACCAACTACCCACAGCGGCCAGCTATCCAGGCTCCTGCACCTCGTCTTGCACTCATAGCTCCACCACCAGCACCACCTACTCGCCAATTCCAACAGGCAATGAGAAATATGCCTCGAGGGCAGAGAGACATGCCCCAAGGACAGAGGAATGTGCCTCCAGCTAGAAGAAATATACCCCGGCGACAGGCTTACACCTTAGCAGCCGTAGAAACCGAGACTGTTGACCAAGGTAACACTAGTAAGTCTCTTTCACATTTTTAAAACCCTTGTATCACTTTGTTATTTTTCATACACTATCAGTACTTTAGCCACCAAACTTTCCTTGAATCTGTTACACCTTCCTTTTACAAATTTCGAGAACGAAATTTTTATAAGGAGGGTAGAATGTAACAATCCTAAACTTTCTGTACAACTTTATGTACAAAATTTTTCAAAAAAATACAGAAAGGGGTACTTTTGCCTGAGCACAAGCAACAAGTAATTGTTTTGCTTTTTAATAGCAAGAAGGAGCTTATAGCTCATTGGTAAGACCTTGCACTGCTGAACCAAAACACCAGAGTTCAAGTCCTATCACCTACATTATTTTTAATATTGTTTTATTTTAAATTTTTTTGAAGCCTAAGAGTCTACACATGCTAAACCCGTAAAACGAAGAGTCACATATAAAATAAACTAGCCCACTGTGCAAACCAACCGACGAGCGACCCAGGGCGACGATCCCTAGGCTTAGTAGTGCGAAATTCAGACCTCTGCAAGGACTATTCGGTCTCGAAAGATTTAAAAATACAAATATCTTACAAATATGAGATTTCTAGAAAAATAATAAATTAAATTATATATATATATATTATAGAAAAATAATAAATTATATATATATATATATATATATATATATATATCATCAAAATATCTAATTTTGATATAATATAAATATTCCAACCTTCCCAAATCAAAAGAATCACTTTACATGATAATACCAAGAAATTCCATTCAAGTTCAATATTGCAAATAAATACTCTATATTATGAAAATTAGGTCTTATTCACTAGAGATGTCACATACATAAAATTTACATTTATGAAAACTCTAAAGACGATAATTAATTACTTGAGGTGTATTTTGAAAAGTGTATAAAATTAGTTTTACATAAAACCCCCTCAAGTTCTATAAATTACCCTAAGGACCCTAGTAAATATAGGTTTAAGTGGGACCAGTCTCTTGAGCCTCAGGGAGCCGGAGATAAGGGTGCTTGCCTATTTAAGGTAGACAACTTAACAAATGGTGTTATCAACATGGTAATCGTCTTTGAAAAAGACACAAATCCTGCCGCCCATGTGCAGCGGCTACCGATAACACCAAAACCTAATTCAGGACTTCAATTTCTTTTTTAATTGTCTGACTCAGACTGAGTCTCATTATAATAAATATGACTTGAATATGATTCAAGTACAAACTACAATTCAATATGAATCCATGAATCTACATATTCAATCTATTCAATCTGTATTGACTGAACCGAACCATGGATATACATCTATCAACATAATTCATACATCTATATGATTCTCCAGTTATATCCATTTACTGATATCATGGTTTCGGCAAGTCATCCATCTGTACAAGCTATAATACAAAACATTACAATTTACAATACAATTCAAACAATACAATCAAGACATCGCGGGGTTTAAGGGGTAGATTGGTACGGAAGGTATTAGAAGTGGCACGAGACTGCAAGATTTAAGACACATAACCTGAATTCAATCGCCGTTGTTCCGGGCATTCTAACGGAGCCTTGTACTCTATATTCCGTTGCCTTAGTCTCCGGTATACCGAGACTCCTTTTGTTTGCCCTGGCCTCTTCTGTACCAAGCTACAAACAACAGCATTAACACTAAATACAATATTACATCAATATAATACAAATTTAAAAGTTACACACTCTCTCTCTCTCTCTCTGTCTATTCTATTCCTCCTTTATCTTTGGGACTTACCGAGCAATTTGTTCGCTGACGACATTCCTTCTCTTTCTTCTTTGGAATGTTGTCAGGTGTTTCGGACTTTCAGGAGATCGAGCCCACCAGCGAGGACTTGGATCATCTAGACTTTGACCCGGAGCTCTAGATGTTAGTTATATGTATGCACTAGAGGCCATTACTATACATGTGATGTATATTGTAGTGGATGCTTGGACATATATAGGGAGGACTTTCTTGCTCGACATGATAGTATGCTATCTGGTTACTCTTTACCTAAACATGTACTCTAATTGTCTCTATATTACATATTGATAAAGCCCTTAGGATATGTACTCGACTACTGAGACTATGATGAGATCAAACTAGTGGGGTCATGGTAGTCGACGAGTACATCCTATAACTGTTCCTAGTCGAGGGTGTATCGAGACAGGGCATCGATGCACCAGAGTAGACTAGCGTATACGCATCTTGACCCATATGATAGGCGATGGATGATCCCATATCCATCGGTGTTTGACATCAAGGATGGTGTACGGGTGCTCAGTGGAGACTGGGTATACTGGACGGACTCGCCGAGAACTCCCAGATGGTATTATACCTCACGTCAGATGGCAGTTCTCCGGTGACACTGGTACAGCTTAGTCTGTTGACCCGAGATCGTCATAGAGTCTTGTGTGATTCCCACTGTGCTTTGATTTCCATCATACCACGTCCAAGAGGGCGTGCTAAAAGGTGGCTTTTGGGTACAGTCCCGAATCACATGGAGGCAATGAGCGATAGGAGGGGATTCGTCTCTCCCGGTATAGGGAGTTGATGTTGTGCTGTGTTCGATTGGCTATAACCGGAAATCTTTGGACAGGGTTGCTGAGATTTACTGGTAAGTGTTACCAGTAGTTTCTCAAACTGTTATAGACCTCATATCGACACGACTTATCGAGCTACTGGGGTCTGACGTTTACCATCCCTAGGCGAGATATGTGACATATCAGACGACGAGACCCGACTGTACGGGAGTGTTACTGATTGGATTCACAGGAGAACTAGCGGGCTTGCTTGTTGATCTTCTGATCTCTCAATACCCGGGTGGCCGTTACGTTTAGCACACCGCTTGCGGCTTGTGGGTGTTTGATATGATCATCACCTACTGCCGGCGTATTGACGAGTCTTTAGAGTCCTACACCGGGGTTTCCTGGCTCAAGCAAAATGGAGTAGGAGCACATATGTGATATGTGCGGGACCGAGATTAATACGATATGAGATACCGTATTCTATTCTCGCGATTCGTGACATTGATCGGTTGTATGCGATATAGCCGGGTTATCGGATCAAGTGTTGATTCGATAAGTTGTTACTTTTGATATTAGTCGGTTATAGCCGGATTATTAAATCAAGAGTTGATTTAATAATTTAATGCATAATTATATATTTGATATATTACATTGCATTAACTAGTATTAGCTCACTTATGATTTATTTTCTCACTTACTTGTGCACATTGTTTATATGTGATATATGCAAGTGTACATGTTTGTATCATGCTTGATGGTACACATAAGATGGGTGTATGAGACTCATACCAAGATTAGGGTAAAGATTTGGGTTATTGTTTTATCTTAAGATTTAACAAAAGGGTTTAACTTAGTCAAAGTAATCAAGCTTGAAGAAGCTTTGACAAAGTCCACTCTTTTGTCATTTCTTTTGATATTCTTTAACCTAACCTTTAACCTAATGCTTTGGTTAATTCTCTACATGAGTTAAGCATGATAGCTTAACTAACCCATGGTTACATTATTTATTGGATACGTTTTCATTTGGATGGATGATTATTCTTTCTTCTTCTTCATCATCAAGCTCCATCCAAAAGCTTACTAGCTTCAATGGTGCAATGAGAAAAAGAGTGAGAAAATCAATTCTAAAGTGAGCCCACTTCCTACTTCTTCATCCTCTACCACTTGCCATGTAATAGAGTGTGTTCTCTTCATAAAGTTCATGACCTAGTGAAGTAATAGCTTGAGTTAGTGTCTCCCCGACGTAGATCATCTTCGGCCTCGAAGTCATCGTAGCAAGCACGTTCGTTCTTCTCGTGGAGCTTCTCTAGAGTCCGGAGTTCACGATCGCAGCGATGGGGACGTCTACACAGAGCTAATGAAGTGAATGACCGGATCTACAAAGGTTGTAATCTCTTTCACTTAGTGTTAAAGTTGTTAACATGCAAGTTTTCGCCTAAACCCTAGTTTAAAGATCCGTATTAGAGTTGTTCGGCACGGCTAAAATTTTAATCGGGCATGGTTGATGCCTCGTAGACCCTTGTGCACGTGCCTAGCAACCCTACAGTGGTATCAGAGCCAAGCTAGAGCTTTAGGCGAAGTCTAGACGAAATTAAAAGTCCGATCGAACCCGAAAACCCCGATGTAAACCCTTCTCTATACATTTTTTTTGAAATGTGTTTTTTTATGAATTAAAAATTCTCCGAAAAACAAGCAGGAAAAACTAAGAATTACTGTGAAGTACGGTCCACTAAGTCCCTGAAATGACCGTGGAACCGCGGCCAAAACAAGGGTTTGGCGGCGGTTCCGCGGCCAAAATTGTGACTTGTCCCTGGAATTTCATGTAATTATTCTTAGGTCCTTTCTTGTTAATTTTTTCTGGGAATTGTTTAATTCCACTAAAGTGTTGAGTTTTCTAGGGTTGTATTGGGGACTCGTTGATTCGATTGGATAATTTAACTTTGTTTACTTTGTCCAGGTAATTTTTTAGAAACTGTTAAAAAGTTCGAACGGATATCAATAACTCAATTTTTCCCCATGTAGGGTTCCTAAGCACACTAAGGAGGTCTCACAAGGCATCAACCATGCCAATTTCAAATTTTACAAGTGCCGAGAAACCCTAATACGGATTCGTTAACTAGATGATTAGGCGAAAACCGAACAAGTAAACAACTTTACTAAGAGTGAACGGAAATACAACCTTTGTAGATCCGGTCCTCCACCTCCATAGCTTCGTGATGTTGTCCCCTCGCTGCGATCATCGGATCCCGGGCTCTAGCGTCGGCTTCATCGGAGAAATGGGCGGGCTAGGTCGTCGACTTCGATGCCGAAGATGATCTACGTCGAGGCAACACAAGATCAAGCTCCAACTTCACCAAGCTATGAAACTTGTGAAGAAAACACCCTATACTACTTGGCAAGTGGTAGAGTATGAAGAAATAGGAAGTGGGTTCACTTTATAATTGGATTTCTCACTCTTTTTCTCAAGTCACCATTGAAGCTAGCAAGCTTCTTTCTTCTTGAAGAAGAAGAAGAAGAAGAAGAAGATAATATGATAAGTTATTTTAAAATAGAAAAAAAATGATACTTATCATAATTTCAACCATGGTTTAGTGTAGAGAACTAACTAGGGTCAAGTTGAATGGTTAGGGTTAGGAGAAGAAGACAAGAATGGTTACTTTAGTCAAAGATGCATGAAGCATCAAGAAGTTTCATGAATAAATGCAACCATTTTTGTTTTCCTTTCCTTTATTTAACCAAAATAAATAGATAAATGAATAAGTGAGTAAATCAAAACCCTAACCATTAACATAACCATGGTTTAAGTCTTTACACAAACCCAAGTATGCATGCATCATCAAACATGATACAAACAAGTGCACAAAAATATATCACATATACAACTTGTGCATTTCAAGTGAGAAAATCCATTTAAAGTGAACCAATACTAGTTAATGCAAAGTAATATATCAAATATATAATTATGCATTAAATCATTAAATCAATACTTGATTTAACGATCCGGTCATATCGCATATAACCGACTAATATCCAATGTATCGGCTTATCGAATCAATCCTTGATTCGATAACTAGGTTATATCGCATACAACCAATCGATACATTCATCGCGAGAATGGAATACGGTATCACATACACGCATTATTCTCGGTCCTGCATATATCTCATATGCGCTCCTATTTCGTTTCGCTTGAGCCAGGAAACCTCTGTGTAGGACTCTAAAGGCTCATCAATACGCCGGCAGCAGGTGATGATCATATCAAACACCCACAAGCCGCAAGCGGTCTGCTAAACGTAACGGCCACCCAGGTATTGAGCGATCAGAAGATCGACGAGCAAGCCCGCTCACACTCCTGTGAATCCAACCAGTAACACTTACCGTACAGTCCGGTCTGTTCGTCTGATATGTCGCATATCTTGCCTAGGGGTGGTAAACGTCAGACCCCAGTAGCTCGATAAGTCGTGTCAATATGAGGTCAATAACAGTTCGAGAAACTACCGGTAACACTTAATAGTAAATCTCAGCAACCCTGGCCAGGGATTTCCGGTTATAGCCAATCGAACACAGCGCAACATCAACTCCCTATACCGGGAGAGACGAATCCCCTCCTATCGCTCATTGCCTCCATGTGATTCGGGACTGTACCCAAAAACCACAGTTTTGCACGCCCTCTTGGACGTGGTAAGGTGGTAATCAAAGCACAGTGGGAATCACACAAGACTCTATGATGATCTCGGGTCTACAGACTAACCTGTACCAGTGTCACCAGAGAACTGCCATCTGACGTAAGGTATAATACTATCTGGGAGTTCTCGGCGAGTCCGTCCAGTGTACCCAGTCTCCACTGAGCACCCGTATATCATCTCTGATGTCAAACACCAATGGATATGGGATCATCCATCGCCCATCTGTATAGGTCGAGACGGTATACGCTAGTCTACCCTGGTATATCGATGCCCCGTCTCGATACACCCATGACTAGGGACCTTGAAGGATGTACTTATGGACTACCTTGTCCCCAATAGTATGATCTGCATCATAGTCCAGGTAGTCAAGTACACATCCTAAGGGCTTTACCAACATGTAACAGAGAGACAATCAGTACACACGTTAAGGTAAAGAGCAACCAGATAGCATACTATCATGTCGAGCAAGAAAGTCCTCCCTATATATGTCCCAGCATCCACTACAATATACATCCTATGTACAGTAATGGCCTCTAGGGCATACATATAACTAACAATTGGTATTTATAAAAACCTGCATGTAATATTCTTTTTATTGGGGCACTTCCAGGTTGCGGAAGTTGTCACCGTTGATGTATATTATTTACTTTTCCGCACTAGGATAGACCCAAGGAGGAGGGCACAAGTAACCGGGTTCTGGAGTCCAGTGGGAGACCAACTCGAGGAGTCGAGTTCGGGTCTCCTAACTCTAGAATTGGTAGGGTTGCTTGCCGCTCTCATAGGGGTCTAGGGGTGTGGGTTTGGCTATTCATCGCGACCGTGGAATCCGTGTTTTATACTGGCTCGTATTGAAAACACGGACGTCCTAGTATATCCAATGTTTCATATGTTTCTTCTGCTGCGATATCTGTGATGTGATCATTTGATATGTTCTGTGATAGATACATTATATAGTATATATGATATATTATATAGATGTTACTTATGTTTTACACCCGCGCTAGCCCTGCCCTGCTCTGCCGTTAGTTACCTAACCTAACGGTGCACGATGGGACATCGAGGCGAATGCGGATGGCATAAGTGTACGTCGTATTTATCTGTGATGTTTAGGTAACTTAAATGATGGGACTTCATTAATGTGATTAATGAAATAAAAGAAACCTAAGATGTTGTGGAATCGAATTTCAAAAATAAAACAGGTAGCTACAGTTCTTGCTTTGCATCGCGGTGTTCCTTGTAGAACATCCTGCACCTTATTCGATAAGGAAAGGACCGAGATCACTTCACCGGGAGTGACTCCTTTAGCAATAACTGGCAGATGCTACAACTCTCGGTTTGTCTTTTGATTGCTTCTATAGTTTCTGCTTTGCACAGTGATATATATGATATATCCCGCACCTCATTCGACGAGGAAAGGACCGACGATCCCTTCACCGGGAGTGACTCCTTTAGCAAAACTAGAAAAGCCTAAAAAACACTCCATTTTAAAATCATTCGATCCTACAACGATATCAAGTTCATTACGCAATAGGTTTTCAGAAAAACCTGTCGTAGCCCTCCGTCATTTCAGATAAGTACTAGTTAGTATTCGTGCTGCGGTAGTTTGGCCTCCGTCAAGGCGTAGTGTACGGTAGCTAACTAGTGCTTATCTGCTAGCATATGATGCGATTGGATTAGTGTATTCGTACGGCGTTGTTTGGCCTCCGTCAAGGGTCGTGCGGGTGGGTTTAATTCAATCAGGAAATGATGGGTTGAACTTGACTAGCGGACTATGGGTTGTTTGGCCTCCGTCAAGGTCACAGGACGCTAGGGGCAAAATTATCGGGAATTTCAAGTGTTGAAATTTGCAATGAGATTGCATACCTTCTATGAGATAGTTGGATCCCGATACCCACTGCGTGTAATTGTTACTCCTGGGAGAGTTTTACACATTACAATTAGCCGATCAAGTAGGTGTCTAGAAAGGTGTCAACGGGGTTACGCCTCTGGGAAAACGAGGTTTACATTAATTAGGTTCGTGCGAAAGCACGGGGGACCTCCCTCGAAGTACCGACACTGGCCTGGCTGAAAGATTGGCGAACTTGTAGCGTGTAATTAATCCCGGCTAGTCTTTCCTTTTAGGGTTTGAAGGAAGATTTGATAAAAACAGTGGGAGCCATCCTGATTAGATAAAATAATAACCAATCTATTCTTGCAAGAGCGCACGCTGAGTGTTTTCTTCTCTCTCTCTCCAGGTAGCGACCATATCACGCCTTAATCAAGATAATAAAACGAATATATTGACCGAACCCGCTTGTTATACTGAGCTGGGGAACGTTGGTCCCGCTCCAACTTATAAAAGTTATAAGACAGAGCAGGAAATTGGGGAATACCAGATTTCCCGTGCCGCCTAAACGAGGAAAGTGCATATGATGCATCATCTTCGGGTGTGTTCGTTACACAGAACTGTTTCTCTATATCCTCTACGTCCTGGGTATGTGATACCGGATCAGGATCCCAGATATGTAATCTGTTACATAGGGCTACAGAAAGGTAGAGAACTGAGAATGGGTGATAAGTTTCATGAGGCAGAAAACGGGGCAAGTGTTGCAGCCAAGTCTGTTGGTCACTGTCACCCTGTATTACAAATACATTGATTCTGAACGAATGTTATTAGATACCGAACCTGATATACAAAATCATATCAGTCTCTTTATTAGTAAAGAAATGATAAATTTTTTTATTGTTGGATAATGTTTTGAACATTTCCTATATCAAAAGTTGATCGGTTCAGGCACGTTATCTAAAAGCATTGATGTTCTAAATCAAACTACAATTCTAAGTATACAGAACACACACAAGAGGAAGAGTTCAGAAATGAACGATTCCTTCTTGAGGTATTGTAGACTAGGTCATATCAATGTGACCCGACTAGCTTAAGTTACATTTTAGATGCATATTTAAATCAGTTTGAATTTACATCTTGTGAAACTTGCCAGTCATGTCACAGAGATAAGATGACCATAGCTCTGTTTACTGGAAACAGAGAAAGAGTTAGTGAACTCTTGGGATGATACATGTTGATGTATGAAGGTCCCCAGTCTACACATACCAAGACCGGTTCTTTTTACTTAATTACATTCTCTGATGATCTCTCAAGATTCAGTCATATGTTCCTGTTGAAACATAAGTCCGAACCTTTTGAGATATTCACAGAATATAAGTTAGAAGTAGAGAGCCAAAATACGGGTATAAGTAATATGTCCTTTGATATGATCGAGGAGGAGAATACTAGAGCACGGAAATCCTGGACTATTCTAAAGGAGAATGAGATTCTCTCTCAGAATTACTCCTCCATATACACCACAGCACAACGGTGTATTGGGGCGGAGCAATCACACCCTATATGATATGGTGTGCTCTATGATGAGTACTACTGAGTTACCTTTTTCCTATTGGGTGTTATGCACTTGAGAAGTTGCATACCTATTGAATAGGGTTCCAATCAAATCAGTTGCCTACCGCTTCATATGTGATATGGAAAGGGAAGAGCCCATATCTTAAGTTAGTTAAGATTTGGGGTTGTCCGGCCTATGTCTAAAAGCAAAATCCGGACAAGCTCGAGGCAAGGTCTGTTATGTAGAACTGGAAATGTTCCAGCTATACAAACTGCAGCTGATGATTTGGTAGAACCGAAGGATTCAATAGTAACCAACGAACCTCAGCCTCTCCGCCGATCTAGTAGGGTTCCTCATCCACCTGAGAGTTACTTCGGTTTCTCTATGACAGTGGAGCGAGAATTGCATCATAAGATGATGACCCAACTAGTTTCGAGCTGGCCATCAGGAGTGGGACTCTATAAGAATGGCTGGATGTTTATCGATCTGAGATGGAATCCTTATACACCAACAAAGTATGGACTTTGGTTGCTATATTTGAAGGGTTAAATTCCCATTAGGAGCAAGTATATCTTAAGAAGATTACTTGGTGTAGATGGAAAAGTTGAGACTTTCTCACAGCTAGACTTGGTAAAGGTTTTCGTCATCGACCAGGCGTGGCTAATGATGAAACCTTTTCTGGGGCCTATGCTTAAGTCCATCCAGATCCTACTTGCCACGGCTACATACCATGACTACGATATCTGGTGGTTGGGTGCCATGACTCCTTTTCTAAATGATGTTTTAGAAGAAAGCGTCTATAAGTACACAGCCAGAGGGCTTCGTAGACAGTGGGAGCAGCGGAAACATGTGCAAGATGTTTTATATGATAAAGCAGGCATCGCGGAGTTGGAACATCTGTTTGATGAGATAGTCAAAGAGTTTGACATCATCAAAATGGTAGATGAACCTTGTATATACAAAAAGGTAGTAGGGAGTATGGTGATGATCCTCGTAGAGTACATGGATGACATACTCTTGATAGGGAAGGAGTTTCTAGACTACGCTCGGTCAATCTTCGCTTGTCACAATGATTCTCCATATAGGATCAAAGTGATACCTACTAAATCCTGGGTTTTGGATCTATGAGATAGATCTAATTGGATATTAGAATGTTCACTAGTTGTAGTGAGATGGTATCAATCGATCCTGGGAGAACCACTGGAAGGGTTCCAGGGTGATAAGGACGACTGAAGTCAGTCACAGGCATTGTCTTTACCCTCAGTAAAGGGACGGTATGTTGGAAGAGTTCCAAGCTAGATACCGTGACATACTAGACGATTAAAGGTAAGATACATCGTTACCTAAGATGCTACCAAAGAGGCAGTCTGGGTGTATATTAGTTCATGAGATGAACTTCGTTCCTCCCATTGTGTGACAATGGAGTTGTGGCTTATGCCAAGGAACACCCGTCCCATCAATGACCCAGACGTATTCTGAGGCAGCATCACCTGATCATGGAGATAGTTGATCTCCAAGGTGATCGAGGTTAGGAGAGAAGACCAAGAGGACAACACGGCGGATCCACTCACAAAGGCCTTTTCCCAGAGAGAGACTTTTATGGGATGGTTGAGTATGAGATACTGCAACCACTGCTACAGATGGCCCTAGTGCAAGTGGGAGATTGTTAGTTATATGTATGCCCTAGAGGCCATTACAGTACATAAGATGTATATTGTAGTGGATGCTGGGATATATATAGGGAGGACTTTCTTGCTCGATATGATAGTATGCTATCTGGTTGCTCTTTACCTTAACGTGTGTACTGATTGTCTCTCTGTTACATGTTGGTAAAGCCCTTAGGATGTGTACTTGACTACCTGGACTATGATGCAGATCATACTAGTGGGGACATGGTAGTCCATAAGTACATCCTTCAAGGTCCCTAGTCGTGGGTGTATCGAGACGGGGCATCGATATACCAGAGTAGACTAGCGTATACCTTCTCGACCCATACAGATGGGTGATGGATGATCCCATATCCATTGGTGTTTGACATCAGAGATGATATACAGGTGCTCAGTGGAGACTGGGTACACTGGACGGACTCGCCGAGAACTCCCTGATGGTATTATACCTTACGTCAGATGGCAGTTCTCTGGTGACACTGGTACAGGTTAGTCTGTAGACCCGAGATCGTCATAGTGCCTTGTGTGATTCCCACTGTGCTTTGATTTTCACCTTACCACGTCCAAGAGGGCGTGCAAAATGGTGGTTTTTGGGTACAGTCCCGATTCACATGGAGGCAATGAGCAATAGGAGGGGATTCGTCTCTCCCGGTATAGGGAGTTGATGTTGCGCTGTGTTCGATTGGCTATAACCGGAAATCCCTGGCCAGGGTTGCTGAGATTTACTGGTAAGTGTTACCAGTAGTTTCTCGAACTGTTATAGACCTCATATCAACACGACTTATCGAGCTACTGGGGTCTGACGTTTACCACCCTTAGGCAAGATATGCGACATATCAGACGAACAGACCGGACTGTACGGTAAGTGTTACTGGTTGGATTCACAGGAGTGTGAGCGGGCTTGCTCGTCGATCTTCTGATCGCTCAATACCCTGGTGGCCGTTACGTTTAGCAGACCGCTTGCGGCTTGTGGGTGTTTGATATGATCATCACCTGCTGCCGGCGTATTGACGAGTCTTTAGAGTCCTACACAGAGGTTTCCTGGCTCAAGCGAAACGAAATAGGAGCGCATATGAGATATGTGCGGGACCGAGAATAATGCGTGTATGTGATACCGTATTCCATTGTCATGATGAATGTATCGATTGGTTGTATGCGATATAACCTAGTTATCGAATCAAGGATTGATTCGATAAGCCGATACATTGGATATTAGTCGGTTATATGCGATATGACCGGATCGTTAAATCAAGTATTGATTTAATGATTTAATGCATAATTATATATTTGATATATTACTTTGCATTAACTAGTATTGGTTCACTTTAAATGGATTTTCTCACTTGAAATGCACAAGTTGTATATGTGATATATTTTTGTGCACTTGTTTGTATCATGTTTGATGATGCATGCATACTTGGGTTTGTGTAAAGAATTAAACCATGGTTATGTTAATGGTTAGGGTTTTGATTTACTCATTTATTCATTTATCTATTTATTTTGGTTAAATAAAGGAAAGGAAAACAAAAATGGTTGCATTCATTCATGAAACTTCTTGATGCTTCATGCATCTTTGACTAAAGTAACCATTCTTGTCTTCTTCTCCTAACCCTATCCATTCAACTTGACCCTAGTTAGTTCTCTACACTAAACCATGGTTGAAATTATGATAAGTATCATTTTGTTTTCTATTTTAAAATAACTTATCATATTATCTTCTTCTTCTTCAAGAAGAAAGAAGCTTGCTAGCTTCAATGGTGACTTGAGAAAAAGAGTGAGAAATCCAATTCTAAAGTGAACCCACTTCCTATTTCTTCATCCTCTACCACTTGCCAAGTAGTATAGGGTGTTTTCTTCACAAGTTTCATGGCTTGGTGAAGTTGGAGCTTGATCTTGTGTTTCCTCGACGTAGATCATCTTCGGCATCGAAGTCGACGACCTAGCCCGCCCATTTCTCCGATGAAGCCGACGCTAGAGCCCGGGATCCGATGATCGCAGCGAGGGGACAACATCATGGAGCTATGGAGGTGGAGGACCGGATCTACAAAGGTTGTATTTCCGTTCACTCTTAGTAAAGTTGTTTACTTGTTCGGTTTTCGCCTAATCATCTAGTTAACGAATCCGTATTAGGGTTTCTCGGCACTTGGAAAATTTGAAATTGGCATGGTTGATGCCTTGTGAGACATCCTTAGTGTGCCTAGGAACCCTACACCCCAGTCGGAAATTTTTTCAAAATTTGGATTTTTTCTCGAGTTTAAGAACGTTCTAAGTCGTGCAAGTAACGCGGTGGACCCTCTAGAAGACAACAAACCTTAACTCGATTATGTGACTGTCTTGAACTGCCCTTTGAACCTTAGGGTTTGGGGCAGTACGACGTGCCACATGTGAGGCGTTGGCTTGACCCTTCTACGGCTGGACCATTGGTACTGTGGCATGTGATGGATGTTTTTAAACTGATTTCAAGTGTTGAGATATATTGGGGAAATCTTGGGTGTTTGATTATTCGATCGGAAAGTTTAACATTGTCTATTTATCTGGAATGTGATACAATAATTGGAATCCACATGTAGTTATGAGATAACTAATTTGAATATTATAAACATAGCAGTTTAGTCTCAATTGATCGGTTGCCACGGAATTTTGATGTGATCAAAAGTCCGTCGCAATCACGTAGCGTACGCGGATACTCGCCGGGT
The DNA here is from genome assembly GCA_030015575.1 of Agapanthus africanus. NCBI lineage: Eukaryota > Viridiplantae > Streptophyta > Magnoliopsida > Asparagales > Amaryllidaceae > Agapanthus > Agapanthus africanus. The sequence continues at coordinate 358,247,981 of JASDDO010000008.1, forward strand.
AAACTTAACAGACAGCCATGCCCTATAGCCCCGACCAAGTGACCGTAGGAGAACCCCGTCGCCAAAAGCATCCGTTCGGGTGCTCGCGGCAGCTGCGTTCCGCCTTAGTGCACTTCGTCGATGGCATCCGGGGGTACGGCTGTCTACTAAAGTTTGCGACGAGCATTCGATCAGGATGTCGGGAATCTTGTTGAATTGCCCGACTTGATATTGAAAAGAGTTTTCGATAATGAGACTAAAATGCGGGGTTTATAATTGTTAGGCATACGATGTCTAAGGAATTCAGATGGTTAGGCATGCGATGTCTAAGGAGGTTGCAGATTCCAACTGTTGTAGTTTTACACTTTCTTTTCTGTGATCGTAAGCGTAGTATGTGGTGTATCGCCGGCTTCGTTGCTATACATCAACGACAATCGGGATACGCATACTTGCTTACGTTGATAATATGAGATATTATGTGTTGCTGTGATATGTTATATTGGATCGTCGCGTTTTGAATAGCCGGGGGTTTTATGTGAGATGAGAGTTTTTCTTTTTCATTCATGTAAAATTCATTTGTATGTAATATTCTTTTATTGGGGCACTTCCGGGCTGAGGATGATGTCACCATTGTATATTATTTACTTTTCCGCATTAGGTAGACCCAAGGCGGGGAGCACAAGTAACCGGGTTCTAGGGTCCAGTGGGAGACCATCTCGAGGAGTCGAGACCGGGTCTCCTAACCCTAGAATTGGCAGTGTTGCTTACCGCTCTCGTAGGGGTCTAGGGATGTGGGTTTGGCTATTCATCGCGACCGTGGAATCCGTATTTTATACTGGCTCGTATTGAAAACACGGACATCCTAGTATATCCATTATTTCATATGTTTCTTCTGCTGCGATATCTGTGATGTGATCATTTGATATGTTGTGATAGATACAGTATATAGTATATATGATATATTATATAGACGTTACTTATGTTTTACACCTGCGCTAGCCCTTCCCCGCTCGGCCGTTAGTTACCTAACCTAACGGTTCACGAGGGGACATCGAGGCGAATACGGATGGCATAAGTGTACGTCGTATTTATCTGTGATGTTTAGGTGACTTAATTGATGGGACTTCGTTAATGAGATTAATGAAATAAAAGAAACCTAAAGATGTCGTGGAATCGAATTTTCAAAAACAGGTAGCTACGGTTCTTGCTTTGCATCGCGGTGTTCCTTGTAGAACATCCTGCACCTTATTCGATAAGGAAAGGGCCGAGATCCCTTCACCGGGAGTGACCCTTTTAGCAATAACTGGAAGATGCTACAACACTCGGTTTGTATTTTGATTGCTTCTATAGTTTTTGCTTTGCACAGCAGTATATATGATATACCCTGCACCTTATTCGATGAGGAAAGGGCCGACGATCCCTTCCCCGGGAGTGACCCCTATAGCAAAACTAGAAAAGCCTAAAAAACACTCCATTTAAAAAATCACTCGATTCTACAACGATATCAAGTTCATTACGCAAATGGTTTTCTTGAAAACCTGTCGTAGCCCTCCGTCATTTCAGATAAATGCTACTTAGTATTCGTGCTACGGTAGTTTGGCATTCGTCAAGGCGTAGTGTACGGTAGCTAACTAGTATTTATCTGCTTATGCATATGATGCAGATTGGATTAGGGTATTCGTATGGCGTTGTTTGGCATTCGTCAAGGGTCGTGCGGGTGGGTTTAATTCAATCAAGAAATGTACGGGTTGAACTTGACTAGTGGACTATGGGTTGTTTGGCATTCGTCAAGGTCATAGAACGCTAGGGGTAAAATATTATTGGGAATTTCAAGTGTTGAAATTTGCAATGAGATTGCATACCTTCTATGAGATAGTTGGATCCCGATACCCGCTGCGAGTAAGAGTTACTCCTGGGAGAGTTTCACACATTACAATTAGCCAATCAAGTAGGTGTCTAGAAAGGTGTTAACGGGGTTACGCCTCTGGGAAAACGAGGTTTACTTTAATTAGGTTCGTGCGAAAGCACGGGGAACCTCCCTCAAAGTACCGACACTGGCCTGGCTGAAAGATTGGAGAACTTGTAGGGTGTAATTAATCCCGGCTAGTCTTTCCTTTTAAGGTTTGAAGGAAGATTTGATTAAAACAGTGGGAGACATCCTGATTAGATATATTAGATAACCAATCTAATCTTGCAAGAGCATACACTGAGTGTTTTCTTCTCTCTCTCTCCAGGTAGCGACCATATCACGCCTTAATCAAGATAATAATACGGATGTATTGACCGAACCTACTTGTTATACTGAGCTGGGGAACGCTGGTCCCGCTCCAACATATAATTGCTATAAGACAGAGCAGGAAATTGGGGAATACCAGATTTCCCGTGCCGCCCAAACGAAGAAAGTGCATGTTGATTCATCATCTTCGGGTGTGTTCATTACAGAGAACTGTTTCTCAGTATCCTTTACGTCCTGGGTATGAGATACCGGATCAGGATCCCGCATATGTAATCTGTTACATGGGCTACAGAAAGGTAGAGAACTGAGAAAGGACGATAAGTTTCATGAGACAGAAAACGGTGCAAGTGTTGCAGCCAAGTCTGTTGGTCACTATCACCCTGTATTACCAGAATACATTGATTCTGAACAAATGTTATTAGATACCGAACCTGATATACAACATCATATCAGTCTCTTTATTAGTAAAGAAAGGATATAATTTTGTATTGTTGGATAATGTTTTGAACATTTCCTATATCAAGAGTTGATCGGTTCAGGCACGTTATCTAAAAGCATTGACGTTCTAAATCAAACTACAGTTCTTAGTATACAGAACACACACGAGAGGAAGAGTTCAGAAATGAAAGGATCCTTCTTGTGGCATTGTAGACTAGGTCATATCAATGCGACCCGACTAGCTGAAGTTACATAAAGATGCATATTTAAATCTGTTTGAATTTACATCTTGTGAAACTTGCCGGTCATGTCACAAAGATAAGATGACCATAGCTCTGTTTATTGGAAACAGAGAAAGAGTTAGTGAACTCTTGGGATTGATACATGCTGATGTATGAAAGTCTCCTGTCTACACATGCCAAGATCGGTTCTTTGTACTTCATTACATTCTCTGATGATCTCTCAAGATTCAGACATATGTTCCTGTTGAAACACAAGTCCGAACCTTTTGAGATATTCACAGAATGTAAGTTAGAAGTAGAGAACCAAAATACGGGTATAAGTATTATGTCCTTTGATGAGATCAAGGAGGAGAATACTTGAGCACGGAATTCCTGGACTATTCTAAAGGAGAATGAGATTCTCTCTCAGCATTACTCCTCCGTATACACCATAGCACGATGGTATATCGGGGCGGAGCAATAGCACCCTCTGTGATATGGTGTGCTCTATGATGAGTACTACTGAGTTTTCTATTTCCTTTTGGGAGTTATGCACTTGAGAAGCTGCATACCTCTTGAATAGGGTTCAAATCAAATCAGTTGCCTACCACTTCATATGTGATATGGAAAGGGAAGAGCCCATATCTTAAGTTTGTTAAGATTTGGGGTTGTCCGGCCTATGTCTAAAAAGCAAAATCCGGAAAAACTCGAGGCAAAGTCAGATCTGTGGTAGTTTGTTGGATATCCCAAGCATACGCAAGGGATTATCTTCTACCAAACCGAGGAACAAAAGATGTTTTATTTCTCAACATGCCACCTTTGTGAAAGGGAATTTCTTATGAAGAAATTAGTAGTCATGAGGTAGAACTGGAAGAAGTTCCAGCTATACAAACTACAGCAGATGATTTGGTAGAACCAAAGGATTCAATAGTAACCAACGAACCTCAGCCTCTCCGCCGATCTAGTAGGGTTCCTCACCCACCTGAGAGATACTTCGGTTTCTCTATGACAGTGGGAGCGTGGATTGCATCATGAGATGATGACCCAACTAGTTTCAAGCTGGCCATCAACTGTGAGACTCTGTAAGAATGGCTGGATGCTTAGCGATCTGAGATGGAATCCTTATACACCAACAAAGTATGGACTTTGGTTGCTTTATCTGAAGGGTTAAATCCCCATCAGGAGCAAGTATATCTTGAAAAGATTACTTGGTGTACATGGAAAAGTTGAGACTTTCAAAGCTAGACTTGTCAAAGGTTTGCATCATTGACCAGGTATGGTTTATGATGAAACCTTTTCTAAGTAGCTATGCTTAAGTCCATCCAGATCCTACTTGCCACGGCTACATACCATGACTACGATATCTGGCGGTTGGGTGTCATGACTGCTTTTCTAAATGATGTTTTAGAAGAGAGAGTCTATAAGTACACAGTCAGAGGGCTTCGTAGACAGTGGGAGCTGCGGAAACGTGTGCAAGATGTTTTATGTGATAAAGCAGGCATCGCGGAGTTGGAACGTCTGTTTTGATGTGGTAGTCAAAGAGTTTGAATTCATCAAAATGGTAGATGAACCTTGTATATACAAAAGGGTAGTAGAGAGTATGATGGTGATCCTCGTAGAGTACGTGGTTGACATACTCTTAATAGGGAAGGAGTTTCCTATGCTACGCTCGCTCAATCTCCGCTTATCACAAGGATTCTCCATATAGGATCAAAGTGATACCTCCTATATCCTGGGTTTTTGGATCTATGAGATAGATCAAATTGGATGTTAGGATTCTTACTATTTGCAGTGAGATGGTATCAATCGATCCTGGGGAGAATCACTGGAAAGGTTCCAGGGTGATAAGAATGACTGAATGTCAGTCGCAGGCATTGTCTTTACCCTCAGTGAAGGGACGGTATGTTGGAAGAGTTCCAAGCTAGATACCATGACTTACTAGACGATTAAAGGCAAGATATATCGTTACCAAGGATGCTACCAAAGAGGCAGTCTGGATATATAAGTTCATGAGATGAACTTCGTTCCTACCATTGTGTGACAATGGAGTTGTGGCTTTTGCCAAGGAACCCCCCCATCCCATCAGAAATCCAGATATAATTCTTAGGCAGTATCACCTGATCATGGAGATGTTTGATCACCAGGGGATCGAGGTCAGGAGAGTAGACTTAGAGGACAACACGGCGGATCCACTCACAAAGGCCTTTTCCTAGAGAGAGACTTTTATGGGATGGTTGAGTATGAGATACTTCAACCACTGTTATTAGATGGCCCTAGTGAAAGTGGGAGATTGTTAGTTATATGTATGCCCTAGAGGCCATTACTATACATGTGATGTATATTGTAGTGGATGCTTGGACATATATAGGGAGGACTTTCTTGCTCGACATGATAGTATGCTATCTGGTTACTCTTTACCTAAACATGTACTCTAATTGTCTCTATATTACATGTTGATAAAGCGCTTAGGATATGTACTCGACTACTGAGACTATGATGAGATCATACTAGTGGGGCCACGGTAGTCGACGAGTACATCCTATAACTGTTCCTAGTCGAGGGTGTATCGAGACAGGGCATCGATGCACCAGAGTAAACTAGCATATACGCATCTTGACCCATATGATGGGCGATGGATGATCCCATATCCATCGGTGTTTGACATCAAGGATGGTGTACGGGTGCTCAGTGGAGACTGGGTACACTGGACGGACTCGTCGAGAACTCCCAGATGGTATTATACCTCACGTCAGATGGCAGTTCTCCGGTGACACTGGTACAGCTTAGTCTGTTGACCCGAGATCGTCATAGAGTCTTGTGTGATTCCCACTGTGCTTTGATTTCCTTCATACCACGTCCAAGAGGGCGTGCAAAAAGGTGGCTTTTGGGTACAGTCCTGAATCACATGGAGGCAATGAGCGATAGGAGGGGATTCGTCTCTCCCGGTATAGGGAGTTGATGTTGTGCTATGTTCGATTGGCTATAACCGGAAATCCCTGGCCAGGGTTGCTGAGATTTACTGGTAAGTGTTACCAGAAGTTTCTCAAACTGTTATAGACCTCATATCAACACGACTTATCGAGCTACTGGGGTCTGACGTTTATTACCCCTAGGCGAGATATGCGACATATCAGACGACGAGACCGGACTGTACGGGAGTGTTACTGATTGGATTCACAGGAGAACTAGCGGGCTTGCTTGTTGATCTTCTGATCGCTCAATACCCGGGTGGCCGTTATGTTTAGCACACCGCTTGCGGCTTTTGGGTGTTTGATATGATCATCACCTACTGCCAGCGTATTGACGAGTCTTTAGAGTCCTACACAGGGGTTTCCTGGCTCAAGCAAAATGGAGTAGGAGTACATATGTGATATGTGCAGTACCGAGATTAATACGATATGAGATACCGTATTCTATTCTCGCGATTCGTGACATTGATCGGTTGTATGCGATATAGCCGGGTTATCGGATCAAGTGTTGATTCGATAAGTTGTTACTTTTGATAATAGTCGGTTATAGCCGGATTATTAAATCAAGAGTTGATTTAATAATTTAATGCATAATTATATATTTGATATATTACATTGCATTAACTAGTATTAGCTCACTTATGATTTATTTTCTCACTTACTTGTGCACATTGTTTATATGTGATATATGCAAGTGTACATGTTTGTATCATGCTTGATGATACACACAAGATGGGTGTATGAGACTCATACCAAGATTAGGGTAAAGATTAGGGTTATTGTTTTATCTTAAGATTTAACAAAAGGGTTTAACTTAGTCAAAGTAATCAAGCTTGAAGAAGCTTGGAGAAGCTTTGACAAAGTCCACTCTTCTGTCATTTCTTTTGATATTCTTTAACCTAACCTTTAACCTAATGCTTTGGTTAATTCTCTACATGAGTTAAGCATGATAGCTTAACTCACCCATGGTTACATTATTTATTGGATAAGTTTTCATTTGGATGGATGATTATTCTTTCTTCTTCTTCATCATCAAGCTCCATCCAAAAGCTTACTAGCTCCAATGGTGCCATGAGAAAAAGAGTGAGAAAATCAATTCTAAAGTGAGCCCACTTCCTACTTCTTCATCCTCTACCACTTGCCATGTAGTAGAGTGTGTTCTCTTGACAAAGTTCATGACCTAGTGAAGGAATAGCTTGAGTTAGTGTCTCCCCGACGTAGATCATCTTCGGCCTCGAAGTCATCGTAGCAAGCACGTTCGTTCTTCTTGTGGAGCTTCTCTAGAGTCCGGAGTTCACGATCGCAGCGATGAGGACGTCTACACGGAGCTAATGAAGTGAAGGACCGGATCTACAAAGGTTGTAATTTCTTTCACTTAGTGTTAAAGTTGTTAACATGCAAGTTTTCGCCTAAATCCTAGTTTAAAGATCCGTATTAGAGTTGTTCGGCACGGCTAAAATTTTAATCGGGCATGGTTGATGCCTCGTAGACCCTTGTGCGCGTGCCTAGCAACCCTACACTAGATACTTATACATTTCACTTCAGTACTTTTCCTTTTCTGTTATGCCACTGTTTAGGCATTGTTTTCATTCAGATGTATTTACTTTTCAGATGCATTGTACAAAAGAATGTTAATAAATAAAGTTGCTATTTCATTACATTTGTCTCTTGTGGATATTTCTTTCATATTGCTTAGTTACACTTAGAGTATATACTTCTGAGTAAATACGTAGCGGCCTCGTCGCGTCCTCTTCCCGTACACTGGGAAGCAGGGCGTGACAGGATCGCAGGGCTGGCTCATTTATATCACGGCTTGAACTTAGCGGCAGACACTGCTCAGTTGGGGGTAAAGCCCGTACATCTTCCGTTGCACTACATCACGTCGTGGATCGAGATGCACATGTTAGGCGCTTTCGGTGTTCACAAACGACCCCGCTTCTATGATAATTACAACTTTCCTCGGGTCATTTATCTTGTTGACGCTTCTGCGTCAGACCCGTCGCAGCGAGAGGCTCGGCGACTGGTCCTCCGCCCGCGCATGGTTGGGGATAGCATGACCTTTGTCGATAGAGTGTTGACTATCGGCAAGGAATCAACTAAGGTGGTGCAACCATTGCGTAACACTTTCAAAGACTGGGCTTCCACGTTGAACGCTCGGGAAATCTTGCACTTGTATTCTATCAGGTCGGGCTTCTTAGTATTCAGACAGAGCGCTTCGGTACTGTTTATGAGGTAGAACCCGCACCACTTTAATCAAAAGTCGGGTTATAATCAGAGTGTTCTTGAGGCATTCTTAGCCAAGCCGGTTGCTACGGAGGAGGGTATTCGCAGCGCGCTGCACCACTTTATGCGACTAAATACGGGGTCTAATTTTCTCATTAGCGAGCCGAGCTATGTGTCGAAAGCTTCGAATGCTTACGTAGTGTGGTATCAGCATGTGACAGGTGCTATTATCATGGAAGAAATGCGGCTATTGCTCGATCACAAAGATGCAGTCCCCGCCGGTAATCCATCTGTCCCCTCAAAGCGACGGACTACCGTTCGTCCCTCCTTTAGAGAAGATATTACGGCAGTGATCCGACAAGCTTTCCCTGAGAAGCTTCAATCGGGAGTTTCCGCAACCGCGGTAGCCGTAGCGTCCCCAGAATCTGGTGCTGGTACGGAAATCGGGACTCGCCGCCCGAAAATGCCTGTCAAGCGCAAGCTCTTGTCATCGTCCGCTGGTGTCCGTTCGCAGAAAAAGAGGAAGTCTCTATTTTCTGCCGATGTCGTATTCGGCCAAGAGCCACATGCTCCCTACAGTGAGGGCTTGTGCGAATACAGCACCAACGAGGGTTTGTTCGACATGCCTGCGACCGATACTGATCTACAGGCTACCCTCGCAGCTTCCGAGCAACTGGCTCGCGAGGAAGCGACGTTGATCTCTATCGCGAAGTTAGGTATACTTCAGTTATATTCCTCTGCGTATATCCCTTCTCTCTTTATTATGCTTCTATTAACGCTTTCTTATTCAACAGGTATTTCTTCCGAAGAGGCTCTCGCAGCTTCCCTCAGGACGTTCGAGGAGGAAGAGAGGCTTCGCGCTTCTTTAGGCCTTGGTATAATTCGTTTCATTACTCTTTTTTATTCATGACCCGACCCTTCTCTTTACCCTATTACAGGAACTACCGCAACTCAGGTCATTCCAAGTGCAGTGCCAATCCCAAGTGGCGATGCAGCAAAGCCTCTAAAGTCAGCTACTATGGCCACGACCATCCCAAATTCACCACAGGAGGCGTTGTTGATGCAGCCGATGATGGACGCCATAGCGGCTCCGAAGGCAGATCTCGGTTCGACGTCCCCCTGTCGGAGGTGTTAAGGAGGTCAGTTCTCACTGCTCAGACTGAAAGGAAGCGCAGGAAGCACGCAGCGAGGGAATGTAGGGTTTCCATAGCACCTCATATAGGGTTTGGAAGCATCACACATGCCACAATTTAAATTTTAAGAGGTGCTAAGCAAACTAACCAAGGAATCGAACTAGAAATTTAGGGTAACAACTAATAGTATCACATACAATAAATAATCTATCACTAAGTGGAGAGACTACAACCTTTGTAGACCTCCTTGAGTGACTCCTTGGATCTCTTAGAGTTTGGAACGGCTCGCTTGAATCCTTCCTAATCCACGACGATCCACCCGAAGTCCCTTTGCTCAAAGCTCCTTGCTCCACTAGATCACAATGATGATGAAGCAAACAAACTACACCAATGGGCTAAACAAGTGTAGTGTGATGATATGGTTGTGTTCTTATATAGAAACCCTTTCTTTCTTTTATCCTCACTCACTTTTGAAACTCAAGAGAGAGCTAGAGAGAGGAAGAAGAAGATGGCAACCTTGAGCTCATTTTTCTTTTGGATAAAAGATAATGAGAAAAGATAATGAGAGAAAGATAAATATCAAGACTAAATATCTCATCTCAAACCATGGTTAATAAAATATCTAGATATTTTAGAATGAGAGAAAAATAACAAATGAAAATGAAACCATGGTTTAATCTAGGTCAAGTAAAGAATAGTCAACCATGATTTAATATCAATTTTCTTTTTCTCATTCTAATATATATAAATATATTTACTTTCTATGTATTTCTTATATTGCCATCTTTGTTGTATCATCAACCATGATACAAATGCATGTATGTATGTGTGTATGCACATCAACATGTACATATACATGCATGCATCCATCATAAAGAAAAGGTTTATTTAAATGAGATAAAAGAAAATATTAAATCAACACTTGATTTAATAAACCGATCATATCTCATACGACCCGACCAATATAAAATGCCCGATTAAAATACGGCATCATATACACGTATTTAATCGAGCACCCGCACATATCTCATATGTACACCACATCGTTTCGCCAGAGCCAGGAAACTCCTATATGGGACTCTAAGACTCGTCAATACGCCGGCAGTAGGTGATGATCACATCAAACACCTACAAGCCGCAAGCGGTCAGCCAAATGTAACGGCCACCCGGGTATTGAGCGATCAGAAGAAGAACAAGCGAACCTGTCAAAACTCCCGTCAATCCAACTGGCAACACTTACCGTACAGTCCGGTCTCTTCGTCAGATATGCTTCATATCGAGTCTAGGGATGGTAACGTCGACCCCAATAACTCAATAAGTCATGCCGGTATATGGTCTACAACAGATCGAGAAACTACTGATAACACTTATCAGTAATATCTCAGCTGCCCTGTCCAGGGACTTCCTGTTATAGCCAATCGTGCATAGCGCAACATCAACCCCCAATACCGGGAGAGAAAAAACCCCTTCTATCGCTCATCGCCTCCATGTGCCTCGGGACTGTACACAAAATCCACCTGTTTGTACGACTCAGTAGAGCCGTAGTAGGGTAGAGATCAAAGTACAGTGGGAGGACACACGAGACTCTATAGCGACCTCGGGTCTACAGACTAACCTGTACCAGTGTCACCTGAGAACTGCTATCCGACGTATGATATAATACCACATAGGAGTTCTCGGTGAGTCCGTTCAGTATACCCAGTCTCACTGAGCACCCGTATACAATCTTTGGTTTCACCACACCAGATGGATCTGGGATCATCCATCGCCCATCATATGGAACAAGAATGGTATACGCTAGTCTACACTGGAATATCGATGCCCTGTCTCGATATACCCACGACTAGGAACATTTCAAGGATATGCTTATAAACTACATGTGTCCCACTAGTATGATCCACATCATAATCCCAGTAGTCAAGCCAATATCCTAAGGGCTTTATCAATATGTATCAAATGAGTAAAAGCATGATCAAGTGAACATATGATAAAGAGTAATCAGATAGCATGCTATCATGTCGAGAAAGACTGTCCTCTGAATATATATATATATATATATATATATATAGAGAGAGAGAGAGAGAGAGAGACACACACACACATCAGTACATACACTATCATATAATGGCCTCTAGGGCATACATATATCCAACAATCTCCCACTTGCACTAAGGCCAATTATTGGCGTATCTCATACCCAACATCTCAAAAAGTCGCTCATGCTGCGACTGAGGGAGGGCCTTGGTGAATGGATCCGCAGTGTTGTCCTTTGTATCTACTCTCTTAATCTCGATCTCATGGCGATCAACTATCTCCAGGATCAAATGATATCGTCTCAGGATGTGTCTGGACTTCTGATGAGACCTAGGCTCTTTGGCCAACGCCATAGCCCCATTATTATCACAATACAAAGGTATTGGATCAATAATGGTTGGAACTACTCCTAGCTCCGAGATGAACTTCCTTATCCAGACGGCTTCCTTGGCAGCATCATTTGCAGCAATGTACTCAGCTTCCATCGTTGAGTCTGCAACGGTATCCTGTTTGGAACTCTTCTAACTTACCATCCCTCCATTGAGGGTAAATGCAAACCCTGAGATAGACTTGCTGTCATCCTTGTCACTCTGGAAGCTCGAATCGGTGAAGGCCTCCATTTGGAGATCCCCGTTACCATACACCAAGAAAAATTCTTTAGTCCTTCGCAAGTACTTAAGAATGTTTTTCATAGTAGTCCAGTGATTCTTCCCTGGGTTTGACTGATACCTGCTTACTATACTAAGTGCATAAGCTACATCAGGGCGTATACACACATCGAATACATTATCGATCCTACTGCCGAAGCATAGGGAATAATGCTCATGCGAGCTCTCTCTTCATCAGACTTTGGGTAATCGTCCTTGGAGAGAGTGACTCTATGTCAAGCGGGTAAGGCACCCCGCTTGGAGTCTTCCATACTAAACCTCTTTAGGATGGTGTTGATGTACTTGGTTTGGGACAATCCCAATAACCGTTTGGATCTATCCTTATAGATCCGTATGCCCAATATGTACGTGGCATCACCCAGGTCCTTCATGGAGAACCTTTGTGATAAGAATGATTTGACCGATTGTAGCATAGGAATGTCATTTCCTATCAGAAGTATGTCATCCACGTACAATACGAGGAATGCGACAGTTCTCCCTACAGTCTTCTTATAAACACAAGGTTCATCTGGATATTTGATGAAGTCAAACTCTTTGATAACATCATCAAAACAGATGTTCCAACTCCGTGATGCCTGCTTTAATCCATAAATGGATTTAACCAACTTATATGCTTTTCCGCTGCTCCCACTGTTAATGAAGCCCTCTGGCTGATCCATATAAACACATTCATCTAAATCACCATTTAGAAATGCAGTTTTAACGTCCATCTGCCAGATTTCATAGTCGTAGTGAGAAGCAATAGCAAGTAGGATCTGAATGGTCTTAAGCATGGCTTCCGGAGAGAAAGTCTCGTCATAGTCTAAACCTGGTCTTTGACGAAAACCTTTCGCTACCAACCTTGCCTTATAGGTCTCCACCTGTCCTTCTACACCGATCTTTCTTTTAAAGATCCATTTGCAGTCTACAGGTTTTATCCCGGAGGGTACATCCTCCAAATTCCATACTTTGTTGGTGTACATGGACTCCATTTCGGATCTCATGGAATCCGGCCATTTCACGGAGTCACCACTCGTGATTGCTTGCTGAAAACTGGCAGGATCATCATCATCCATGATGCAATCTTCTCTATCACCATCAATGAGAAAACCGTAGTATCTCTCCGGTGGGCGAGAAGTCCTACGAGATCTATGGAGTGGCTGAGGTTCATTAGATTATGTTGCAACATCAAGTTCAGCCAAGTCGTCATTTGTAACTTGTGTCTCTAGAACCTCTTCTAGATCTACCACATTGCCATCAGCATCATTTGGAAAAATCTCATTTTCTAAAAATGTGGCATACTGAGAAACAAACATCTTTTGTTCCTCCTTGTGGTAGAAAATATACCCAAACGAATGTTTTGGATATCCCACAAATATACATTTGACCGATCGTGTCTCGAGTTTGTCTGGATTCTGCTTTTTGAGAGAAGCCGGACAACCCCAAATCTTAACTCGTTTAAGAGATGGTCTCTTCCCATGCCATATCTCATATGGAGTGGTCGACACGGTCTTGGTTGGAACTTTGTTCAATTTAAAAGCTGCAGTCTCCAATGCATGCCTCAAAAAGAGAGAGGCAACTCAGCATCACTCATCATGGATCGTACCATATCTAATAGGGTACGATTCCGCCGCTTTGACACACTGTTGTGCTGTGGTGTGTAAGGGGGAGTGAGCTGAGAGAGAATCCTATTCTCTTTTAGGAAGTCCAAGAACTCAGTACTTAAGTACTCTCCACCCCGATCTGATCGAAGTATCTTGATTCTCATTCCTGTTTGGTTTTCTACTTCAAGTTTGTACTCTTTGAATTTCTCGAAAGTTTCAGACTTATGCTTTAACAAAAACACATGACCGAATCTTGAGAAATCATCAGTAAAAGTTATGAAGTAAGAAAAACCGTCTCTTGCATGTGTAGACATTGGCCCACATACATCACTATGTATGAGGCCCAGGAGCTCAGTAGCTCTTTCTCCGTGTCCAGTAAACGGAGTTTTGGTCATTTTACTTTTGATATAAGACTGGCAAGTCGCATAAGATTTATACTCAAAAGAATTTAAATATCCATCTTTATGAAGCTTGTTTAGTCTTGTTTCATTAATATGACCAAGTCTACAATGCCAAAGAAAAGCTTCATTTATATCTGAAAATTTTCTTTTACTTGTGTGTTGAATGTTGAAAACTGTGTGTTGATTAAGGACGTATATCCCGTTATTAAGTGTACCACAACCAATCAACTCTTGATTAAGTCTAATGTTCATAACATTGTGTTTCATAGCAAAATTATATCCTTCATTGTCTAACAGAGGAACAGATATAATATTACAAAGCATACTTGGTACAAAATAACATGGGTTCAAAACCAATATACAACCCGACGGCAACCCTAGATGATACTCTCCCACTGAAACTGCATGTACATTGGAACCATTTCCAACCTGGAGAGTATGATCACCTGTCTTCAAAACTCTGCTATTTCTCAACGCCTGCACAGAATTGCAAATATGAGAACCCGAATCGGTATCTAATACCCAGGAAGCAGAGTTAATAGAAAAACAGTTTTCAATCACGAACACACCTGAAGCTGAAGCATCACCATACTTCTTTTTCTTGAGTTCAAGGTACTCAGTACAGTTCCGCTTCCAGTGTCTCGTCTTCTTGCAGTGGAAACATTCTCCCTTCCCCGACTCCGCAGTTTTGGATTTGTCTTTCCCCTTCGCCTTCTTTATTCCTCCTCTTGGTTTGGTGAATTTCTTCTTATTCTTTCCCTTGGCCTTGGCTTTTAGGACGGAATAGGAAGATTGTCCAACAAGCATAGAGGGGACTTCGATTTCAGCGTGCTCTCCGCACTTCTCAATATATTGAGAAGTTCGGGTAGTGATTTCTCCATGTCATGCATGTTGAAGTTCACTATGAATGGAGCAAAGGCGTAGGGAAGAGACTGTAGAATAATATGAGTATATTGTTCGTTATCCATTGTCCAACCGAGGTCCTCAAGCTCTTCTGTAAGAGATATCATCTTCAAAACGTGATCGCCTACTGATGTGCCTTGAGCCATCCGCATCTGAAAAAACATTCGAGATGCTTCGTATCTCAGGATCCGAGATTGCTCCCCATACAACTCTTTTGTATGGAGAAAGATGGATTGAACATCCATCTGCTCGTGTTGTTTTTGATGTGTATTGTCCATCGATGCAAGCGCGAGGCATTTGGCAGTAGCACAATCATTATCCCACGTTTTTCGGATTTCCTTATCCGCAGTAGAAGATTTAGGGCCTGGTACGGGCTGGGCTTTGGCAGTGAGGACATATGATACTTTATCATATGTTAGAGCAATGTTTATGTTCCTCAGCCAGTCTTTGTAGTTTGGTCCGGTCAGCTTGTTTTTATCTAATAGAAGCTTAAGGCCTGTCATTGGTATCTGCCATTAAGAGAGAGAAAAGAATACACTCAGCGAAAGCTCTTGCAAAGATCAGATTGATTATTATCTTGTCTAATCGATATCTCCCACTGTTTTTATCAAATTTTCTTTAAAACCTTTTAAAAAGAAAACTAGCCGGGATTAATTACATTCTACAACTTCGCTAACCGTTCATCCAGGCCAGTGCCGGTACTTTGAGGGAGGTTCCCCATGCTTTCGCACGGACCTAATTATAATAAACCTCGTTTTCCCAAAGGCGTAGCCCCGTTGACACCTTTCTAGACACCTAATGGGTTAGCTAATTGTAAAGTGCAAAACTCTCCCGGGAGCAACTCTTGCTCATAGTAGGATCGGGATCCTACTATCATATAGAAGGTATGCAATCTCATTGCAAATTTCAACTCTTGAAACTCCCGATATTGTTTTTAGCCCTAGTACTCATGACCTTAACTATGGTCAACATATCATAAGTACTAGTCAAGTTCTTCCCATCATTTCGTGATTAACTAGACCCACCCACATGATCCTTAACTAAAGTCAACATAATCATATGAATGTCCTAACTAATCCGGATCATATGTGGTGTAGGAAGACATCACTTAGCTACCGTACACTGCGCCTTAACTAAAGTCAAAATACGCAGCACGAATACTAAGTACTCTACTTCCTTAAATGACGGAGGGTTGTGGATAGTTTTTAAGAAAACTTTTAATGTTTTGAACTTGATATCGTTGTAGAATCCAATGGGTTTAAAAGGAGTGGCTTAAGCTCCGCACTTTGAAAACTTGCTTTTTCATAAAAAGCCAAGTGGGTTTTTAAATCCGATTCTACAACATCTTTTTAGGTTCATTTTTTTTACATTAATCTCATTAATGTAGTCCCATCATTTAAGTCCTAAAGCCATCACAGAAAGAAACGAAAATATAATGTACGCTTATGCCATTCGCATTCGTCACGGTGTCCCATTATGCACCGTTAGGTTACTTAACTAACGGCATACCGGGACGGGGCTAGCACGAGTGTAAAACATAGGCAACGTCTATTATATATCATATATATGATATTCCATTCGTCTCAGATATATCAAATGATCACATCACAGAATATAAGCAGTAGAAGCACATATAATATAGGATATCTAGAAGGTCCGTATTTTGTATTTAGCCATCAATAGAAAATATGGATTCTACGGTCGCGATGAATAGCCAAGCCCACACCCCTAGACCCCTACGAGAGCGGCAAGTGACCCTACCAATTCTAGAGTTTAGGATACCCGGTCTCGACTCCTCGAGATGGTCTCCCACTGAACCCTAAAACCCGGTCACTTGTGACCCCTTCTTGGGTCTATCCTAATAGGGAAAAATAAATAATATACAACAATGGTGACAACATCCTCAACCCGGAAGTGCCCCAAATAAAAGAATATTACATACAAATGAATTTTACATGAATGAAAAGAAAACTCTCATCTCACATAAAACCCCCCGGCTATTCAATCACAACAATCCTGCACATCATATCTCAGCAACACATAATATCACATATCATCAACGTAAGTAAGTATGCATACCCCGATTGTCGTTGATGTATAGCAACAAAAACGGCGATACACCACATACTACACTTACGGTCACAGAGAAATAAAATGAAAAACTACAACAATTGGAATCGTAACGGCCCTTAGACAACACAAACCCGGGATATCACATATCCAAGATTTCATGCCTAACAATGTAAAGCTTGCATTTAGGTCTCACCCATGAAAACACCTTTTCAAAATAAGTCGGATAATTCAACAAGATTTCCGATTACTCCCGAGACCGAAATGCTAGATTTACACGCAACAAACAAATTTGTAGATTCCAATTATTGTATCACAAATACTAGGCGCAGTTAAAACGTTCGATCGAACGATCAATCACCCAAAGGATTCTCAGAAAGCTCAACACCTGAGCAGTTTTAAAATATACCAGAGACTGCAACAAGTACATACGGGCTATTACAAGAAGTCACAATCCAAGCCTCACCAACGGCGCCGCGGAACCGCCGCAAATTACCATTTTGGCCGCGGTTCCGCGGTCGTATAGTTGTGTTAGGGATTCTTTCTTCTTGCAGGCCCATAAAATACCCTACACAATTTTCTGAGTATTTTTAATGTGAAAAAATCCGACTTTTTGAAAAATTTCCAGTGAGGACCCATCGGGCGTCGTATTTCATTCGTTCGAGGTTTTTAACGCCGTCTAGGTTACTCTAAAGCTCTAGCTTGGCTCTGATACCACTGTAGGGTTTCCATAGCACCTCATATAGGGTTTGGAAGCATCACACATACCACAATTTAAATTTTAAGAGGTTCTAAGCAAACTAACCAAGGAATTGAACTAGAAATTTAGGGTAACAACTAATAGTATCACATACAATAAATAATCTATCACTAAGTGGAGTGACTACAACCTTTGTAGACCTCTTTGAGTGACTCCTTGGATCTCCTAGAGTTTGGAACGGCTCGCTTGAATCCTTCCTAATCCACGACGATCCACCCGAAGTCCCTTTGCTCAAAACTCCTTGCTCCACTAGATCACAATGATGATGAAGCAAACAAACTACACCAATGGATAAACAAGTGTAGTGTGATGATATGGTTGTGTTCTCATATAAAAACCCTTTCTTTCTTTTATCCTCACTCACTTTTGAAACTCAAGAGAGAGCTAGAGAGAGGAAGAAGAAGATAACAACCTTGAGCTCATTTTTCTTTTGGATAAAAGATAATGAGAAAAGATAACGAGAGAAAGATAAATATCAAGAATAAATATCTCATCTCAAACCATGGTTAATAAAATATCTAGATATTTTAGAATGAGAGAAAAATAACAAATGAAAATGAAACCATGGTTTAATCTAGGTCAAGTAAAGAATAGTCAACCATGATTTAATATCAATTTTCTTTTTCTCATTCTAATATATATAAATATATTTACTTTCCATGTATTTCTTATATTGCCATCTTTGTTGTATCACCAACCATGATACAAATGCATGTATGTATGTGTGTATGCACATCAACATGTACATATACATGCATGCATCCATTATAAAGAAAAGGTTTATTTAAATGAGATAAAAGTCAATATTAAATTAACACTTGATTTAATAAACCGGTCATATCTCATACGACCCGACCAATATAAAACGCCCGATTAAAATAGGAAATCATATACACGTATTTAATTGAGCTCCCGCACATATCTCATATGTACACCACATCGTTTCGCCTGAGCCAGGAAACTCCTATGTGGGACTCTAAGACTCATCAATACGCCGGAAGTAGGTGATGATCACATCAAACACCTACAAGCCGCAAGCGGTCAGCTAAACGTAACGGCCACCCGGGTATTGAGCGATCAGAAGAAGAACAAGCGAACCTGTCAAAACTCCCGTCAATCCAACTGGCAACACTTACCGTACAGTCCGGTCTCTTCGTCAGATATGCTGCATATCGAGTCTAGGGATGGTAACATCGACCCCAATAACTTAATAAGTCATGTCGGTATATGGTCTACAACAGATCGAGAAACTACTGATAACACTTATCAGTAATATCTCAGCTGCCCTGGCCAGGGACTTCCTGTTATAGCCAATCGTGCATAGCGCAACATCAACTCCCAATACCGGGAGAGACGAAACCCCTCCTATCGCTCATCACCTCCATGTGCCTCGGGACTGTACCCAAAATCCACCTGTTTGTACGACTCAGTAGAGCCGTAGTAGGGTGGAGATTAAAGTACAGTGGGAGGACACACAAGACTCTATGGCGACCTCGGGTCTACAGACTAACCTGTACCAGTGTCACCTAAGAACTGCTATCCGTCGTATGATATAATACCATATAGGAGTTCTCAGTGAGTCCGTTCAGTGTACCCAGTCTCACTGAGCACCTGTATACAATCTTTGGTGTCATCACATCAGATGGATATGGGATCATCCATCGCCCATCATATGGAACAAGAATGGTTTACGCTAGTCTATACTGGAATATCGATGCCCTGTCTCGATATACCTACGACTAGGAACATTTCAAGGATATGCTTATAAAATACAGGTGTCCCACTAGTATGATCCACATCATAATCCCAGTAGTCAAGCCAATATCCTAAGGGCTTTATCAACATGTATCAAATGAGTAAAAGCATTATCAAATGAACATATGATAAAGAGTAATCTGATAGCATATTATCATGTCAAGACAGACCGTCTTCTGAATACACACACACACACATCAGTACATACACTATCATATAATGGTCTCTAGGGCATGCATATATCCAACAAGGAACACGATGCTGTTTTGGCCATAGGTGCGGGCTCAAGCGGTACTCCGCCTGCTGACACTCCTTCGGTGGATGTTCATTCCACCCTATCTACCGCCCATAGACAGGTTACACATGCAGCTCGGGAAGAAACTGGAAATCTACTTCAAGGTAACGTAACGCCTAGTCCTTTATTAGAACTTGGTCCTCGAATTCTGACATACGTATTTCCTTTTAAGCAGGGCCGAGTCCTGACGATGGTATGACAGGTGAAACGCCGATGATTACAGAGCCCGAAGTGCCCACTCTTTCTCGGGAATCTGGGACTGTCCAGATTGCTGCTCTTTCTCCTTGTGGATCTTTGGTATCGGCGGGTGTCGCAAGAATTACGACGGCACTTGTCGAGTCAGTGGATGAAGCTATGGGTGCAGATTCTATTCCCCCGAAAGAGAGTGAGGAAGCCATTACACTTGGTGACGCTTCCGGCGCGGTTTCGGTCCCTGATCTATCAGGTAGTCCTTTGGTTGTTGTTTTTGAGTTTTTCAATCCTGTTAATCCCTTCTAATGATATTCCTTTTGTCTTGAGCATATGCACGGTAACCCTGAAGCTCTGCCGGCTGAAGAAGTGTCACCTGCCGCTATTTTGAGGATCGATGTCCCTTTGCTTTCTTCTGCGCCTCCTCAAATCTTGGAAGGTATGTGTTTCTCACTTATTTGTTTCACTGTGGATACAACCCTCCTTGTATTGAATGTATATTGTCGCAACTCTGCAGGAGTACTTTTTGACCATTTGTACCAGGTGTTAAACCCGCATTTTTCCTTTCAGTCGGAAATCGTTTCACCTTCTAGTATTGGTCAGTATATTCTTCACCTAATGTTCTCCCCCTCTTTTTATTAGTAGACTTATTGTTGCTAAGCCTTCCTTATATTGACCACAGTATCACGGGTCGGAGGAAAAAGCGAAAGAATAGCCTCGCCTCCGGTACTCCCTATTCTGCCCCCTGCCAAAGCTGGTACGATAGATTCCATCCCTCAGGTGTTTTCTTTGTCATTCGAGTCGAAATTTGACCGTAATTCATTTTGCAGCGATTACACCGGCTCCAGCTCCTTTTCAGTCTCGCATTCCAATGCCCACGGGGCCCTTCGCTAAATGTACATCCTCTAGGGGCGCCGCGAATAGCCGGCGAACGTTAAGAGAGTTTATTGAAGATCTCAATGCTGAGGCCCTCACTTCTGCTACGGATTTTGCTGTCGAAATCAATCCTATGCTGGCGACGCTTGTGAACTTTCATAATGAAGATCTCTTTGGTTCTTGGGTTGATTATTGCAGGATGATCGAGGCTTTCCTGCACGAGATTGAGCTTAAGCGTCTCGCTCCTGAGGTTTTGGCCTCGAACTCTTAGCAGGCTGCATGGGTTGAGCAGAGTGTTCCTTTCATTCGCTATTTTGAACAAGAGGCAGCCCTGATGTGAAAGTAACATGAGGCAGTCCAATAGCACGCCCGGGTTGAAGCGAATGCTGAGCAGCTAAAAGCTATTTTCGACAACCTCTAGCGATGTATTTCAGATGGGTTGACGCTAAGGCGGAAGCTTGAATTCACCGAGCGGGTCACGCAGGACTGCGAAGCTGCCAAGCTAGAAATCGATGAAAAGCTTTCATCCTGTTTGCAGCAACGGACTCAAATCAAAGCGGAGTTGGCCACTTTAGCTAACCACGAGAAAGAATTGAGAGAAGCGCGCGAGCGGCTTGTCAATTTGTTGAAGATGCCTCCTCCTTAATAACTTTCAATGTACCCCTTTTCTTGTATTGGTTATTAACTTGTGATTCCTTTATGAAATGTATCTAGCATTCACTTGAATTCAAGAATAAAAGACATATTTTATTTCATACTGGCATTTTTCTTTTCTTCGATGTCTCGATCTGGTGTGAAGTAGTTTATATACTCATTTCGGAGTTTGTAGTTTCTTCACTCATCCCGGAGTCTCTAGTTTATGAACTCATTTCGGAGTTTGTAGTTTACCTTCCTTGGGGTTGTAGGCAAACCTGTCCTAACGTCACAGTTAACCCCTGCTCTTTACGACAGAGGTCCGTTAGGGTCTGTGGTACTAGGGTTTTGTCTGTCGTACTGTCACGTTGGCTGATGCATTCCTCGATATGCAGACTTTACGCTGCTGTTCAAGTAGCCCCGCAACTGTCGTGTCTCTGATCCCTTCGGGGGCTGGACAAGACTTTTTCAAGTAATCTTCTTAGGTCATATTACCGTCAGAAGAGCAAACGTTAGGAATTTTCCATAACGCTTTTTACTTAAGGTTAGGCTCAGTTTGGGAGCCCCCATAAGTCATAACCACTCCACGCTGGTGTGGGATGATCTCCGATAGTCTTTCAGGTTTTATTTGAGTTGCCGTCAAGACCCTGAAGCTAGGAATTTGGTCTTCGCTTCCTTTGTTGACACCGCGTCTGCTATAACGAGACGAATGTCAAGGTGATCTCTAAATAGTTTGTGAACCATCGAGGCTTGTAACTAAGGATTTTTCCGTGGCTCCGCTTTGTTGACGTTGCGTCTGCTGTAACGAAACAAATTTCGAGGTAGTCTCTAAGTTGTCTGTGAATAGTCGAGATTTGGAATTAGGGACTTTGCCATGGCTCTGTTTTGTTGACCCTGAGGTCACTTGTTGACGTCGCGTCTGCATCCTGTTGGAGTGAGAAGAAACGCCGTTGTTGATCTCTAGACTGTCTGTGAACCATCGAGATTTGGAATTAAGGACTTTGCCATGGCTCCGTTTTGTTGACGTTGTTTCTGCATCCTGTTGGAGTGAGAAGAAGCGCCGTTGTTGATCTGTAGGCCGTAGATGTTGCCGTCGAGACCTGGCTCTCCTTCTGATGGAGCCCGGTGGGAAAATGTAGTTCCCTTTTCGTTTGTGCCTATGGATTGTATACAGGGGTCGATGTGGACTCACCTGCAGGGCAAAAGTTTCATTTTCATTCATTTTTTCCTTTCCGCGACGCTCTATCATTTCATCTTTTTTATATCGCGAAAGTCGCGATTGCCCAATCATTTCGGCTATTTTTTTCTTTTTACTCGCTACTTTTTATTGCGATTTGTCCAAACATTTTAGCCGCTTTTATATTCATATTTTTTGCTCGCTGATTTTTATTGTAAGTTGCCCCATCATTTCGGCTATTTTTATATGCATATTTTTTTGCTCGCTGATTTTTATTGCGAGTATGAAACTTAAGATTTGATACCAATTTTGGCATCAGCATCGCTGCGACTGGAATATTGCCAGGAGCGAATCATCATTTGCCGTGAAAGGTCTTGGAATTTGATACTGATTTAGGCATCAGTATCGCTACAACCGGGATATTTCCAGGAGCAAATCATCATTTGCCCTTTTTGGTTTGAACAAAGGCGGCTTAGTAAACAGGGTTAGGATCCTGCCGGCTAAGACTTTTTAACTTTACAAGCCATAAGGGTCTCATAAAGGTATTTCTCCCTATGAGTCGTGAGGATCTCGTAGGCGTATTTTCTCCTTAGGAATCGTAGGAATTCTTAAGTGTGTGTTTTCTTATAAGTTGTAAGGATCTTACAAGAGTGTTTTCTCCTTATATGTCGAGAGGACTTACAAGTGTCGTTCACCATATGAGGACATTCCTTATGATTGGTGGAACTCGATGGGGGAAGTGTTTAGTTAAGCCCGTGGATTGTATACAAGGGCCAATATCGGACAGCCTGTAGGGCAACTTGGGGAGTATGACGTCTTAAGGACAGGTTTGGATCCCTGTAATTTAAGACTTTGAATCTTATGAGCCGTGAGTGTCTCACAGGGGGAGTTCTCCTTACGAGTCGAGAGAATATCGTAAGTGAAAATTTTATGAGATTGCGTCTTTTCTGTTTTTCATCCGTGCCCATTTCTCTTGTGGACGTACCATTTTTTTACCCCAATGTTCGCCAATGGAACTTATGGAGGACTTCGCCACCAGGGCAGCTGTGCTGCCAGCGGGACTTGAGTTGCAGTCCTCGCCGCTGGGACTTGTGGACTTGAATTCCACTATAGGCGATGTATTTAGTTTAAGGGCATTACGACCCATTGTTAGTTTAGGGACATCTCAGTCCGTTGTTAGTTTAGGAACATCTCGGTCCAAGGCCAGCTTCGAGGCAAAGTTTTGCCGGATACTACTTATAGAGTCTTAACTCAGGAAGACAGCGAGTGGACACGAGTGTCTTCATCTATCATTAACCTGAGTTGTGACTTTTCAAGCGTAATATTTCTTAAGGAACCGACCGTTTATTGGCCGGAAGGGTCTTTTGCCATACATATCCATGAGCAAGTAGGCCCCACCTTGGTAGACCTTATCTATGATGTACGGACCCTTGTTGTTCGGCTCAAATTTCTCCCGCTTTGTACGATTGGGGATCATAGGTCTTTTTACGACTAGCACGAGTTCGCCTTGGCAGAATGTTCTCGGTCTGGTTAGTATTTCGTATGAGCGCATCATTCTTGCTTTATAAGCTTCCAGGTTCTGCTGCACCGTGAGACGAGTTTCATCGAGGGAATCGAGCTCCTCATGCTAAAGATGGGCATTTTCTTCATCCGTCAGCTCATATCGAACTGCCACTCGTAGAGAGGGTAGTTCTATCACCAAGGGAAGTATCGCTTCCGTGCCGAATACCAACGCGTATGGTTTTGTATTCGTAGCTGTTTTGAACGTGGTTCGATACGCCCAGAGAGCCTCATGCAGTCTCTCGTGCCAATCCTTTTTGTTTCTACACACCGTTTCCTTTATGATCTTCGTCAAGGTCTTGTTGAAACCTTCAGCTAGAACATTAGCTATGGGATTATAGACTGAAGAGTATCTCTCATCTATATTATGCTGCTGTGCGAAGCGGCTGATTTTATGGCTTCTGTAGGCCGGCCCATATCCGAGATGATCCGTCACGGAGTGCCGAATCGGTAGATGACATGTGTCCTGAAGAAATGGAGGATGTTCTCCGTCTTCACTTCCCTTAGCGGTATTGCCTCTGCCCACTTAAAGAAGTAATCGGTTGTTTCTAATATAAACCGATGTCCTTTGGATGATGCTAGTTCGATGGGACCAATTATATCGGTTCCCTACATTTCGAACGGCCAGTTGGCTACCGTTGGGTGTAGCGGATTTGGATGTTGGTGAATGAAGTCCCTGTGAATTTGGCACGAGTGACACTGCTTCGCATATTCGAGGCAATCCTGAATCATCGTGGGCCAATAGTAGCCCATTCTCTTGATCTTTAGCTTCATCTTTGGCCCGGCTTGATGGGAACCGCAGAGTCCGTCGTGAGTTTCTTGGACGACCCTACTTGCTTTTTCTAGTCCCAAGCATCTTAGCCACAAACTGTCGAACGATCTCTTATATAGAGTATCATCGACGAAATCAAAAGACAGAGCTTGTTTCATGAGCTAATGTCTTGAAGATGCGCTTTCGGGCATTCGATGGGATTTGAAGTAGTCTATGAAGACTTCTCTCCAATCCTTCGCCTTTTCTTCATCCTCTAATTGGAAGGCTGCCTGTTCGATTGCTTTCTTTCTTTCAAACGACTCTGGAGATATTTCTGCTGGTGCAAGAATCCGGAGGCTTTGCATAATGATCCTTACGTCATTGAGGTTTTCGTCGGCCAGTTCTTTAGCGAGCTTAGCTAACGCATCCACCTTGCTATTTTCCGCCCGCGGTATGCTTTCTAGGATGTAGGAGGGAATTTGGTTCAGCAGTTGCTGCACTCTTTCGCCATATTTTACCAACTCCGGTTTACACGTCTGATAGTTGCCCTTTACTTGGCTAACGACCAGCTGGAAATCTCCATATTTGAGGAGATCTTCTATTTCCATGTCGACAGCAATCTCAAGACCCACTATCAAAACTTCATATTTAGCCTCGTTGTTTGTCCTTGGTTCTATTAAGGAAATGGCGAAACTCATTATCCCTCCTTGCGGAGTCACGAAGATAAGGCACATCCCAGCTTTGATTATAAAGATGCTTTGCTTTCGCTTCTTCAAGGAAGATGCTCCGTCGAAGTGTAGTTCCTATCGGGCGTTATTTCCTTCCTTCTCCCTTTCGATTGTGTCGAACACGTGTTCGTATGGAAATTCGCAATTTAAGGAAGAATCGACTGGTATCGGATGTTCAGCGAGAAAGTCGGCGATGGCCTGGCCTTTCACTGCCTTGAGGGGTTGATACGTTATCGAGAACTCTATTAAGAGGAGGGTCCATTTGGCAAGACTTCCTGTTAGTATGGCTCTTGAAATCAAATATTCGAGAGGATCCACCTTTGATATGAGATGGACCTCTTGTACCAGGGCATAATGCCTGAGCTCAGTGTCAGGCAGTGCTTTTCAATGGGGTAGTAGTTGTTTTCTTCCCCCAGAAGGACTCAACTTAAATAGTAGAGAGCTCTCTCCTTTCCTTGATCGTTCTCCTGTGCCCATAGCGCGCAAAAAGAACCTTCAAGGTCCGCTGTATACAGGATGAGGGCCTTTCCCTTGACCGGAGCGGTCAGTACCGGCAGGATCTGCAGATATTGCTGAGATTAACGAACGGGGTCCCCTTTTTCATTAGATGGCTGTAGGGGCGGCATTTGCCGGAGAGGTTAGATATGAACTGTCGGATATACGCGAGCTTTCCTTGGAGAGACCACAGTTGCTTGAGAGTTCTTGGCGAGGGCATTTCTATAATCGCCTTGATCTTTGATGGGTCTATTTCGATGCCTTGGTGTCATATGATGAATACTAGGAATTTTCCTGAGGAGACTCCAAACGTGCATTTCAGAGGGTTCATTTTCAGATTATATTTCCGAATACGCTGGAACACTATTTTCAAATGCTCCCGGTGCTCCTCGAACGATTTTCTTTTCACCACGAGGTCGCCGATATAACATTCGACAATCTCATGTATAAGGTCATCGAAGATCTTCATTATGGCCTTCTGGTAGGTAGCGCCAGCGTTCTTCAGACGGAAGGGCATCACTTTATAGCAAAATATGCCCAGCGGAGTCCGGAAGGCAGTATGCTTTTGGTCTTCGGGATGCATCTTTATTTGATTATACCCCGAAGATCCATCCATGAAGGAGAAGACCTCATGAGTGGACGTGTTATCGATCATCAGCTCGGTAACAGGCACTAGGAAGTCATCCTTCGAACAAGTTTTGTTGAGATCCCGAAAGTAAACGCAGATGCCATTTTTCTTCATTACCGGAACGACATTGGCGATCCAGTCAGGATATTGAACTTTTTGGATGAAGCCGGAGTCAATTAGTTTCTTAACTTCGGCGTTGATACTCATTTCAAGTTCGAGTCGTATTTTTCTTGGCGTTTGCTTGACTGGCTTAACGTCCGGCGATATAGCCAATTTATGCACCGCTATTTCTGGATCTAATCCTAGCATCTCAGACTAGTTCCATGCGAAACAGTCTTTATACTGCATAATCACGTCCTTTAGTGTGGCCACCTGTGTTTTAGACAACAGCTCACTGACGAACGTTGGCCTTGGATCGTTTTCCGTCCCTAAATCAACTTTCCTTAGATTGTCCGCCATGGTGTGTATCCCATCCTCCAGCTCTTTTGGAGCCGGTGGAAATTCTGAAATCACCTCGTCTTCATCCTCATCTGCGAAGCACTAGGAGTGGTCGTCCATATTCTCATGCTCCCCTCCTTTGAGAATATTATCGCGTGGTATGTACGAGTTCGTTTCCAAGCTCGATGTTGATCTGGACTTACCCTCGCAATATAGGTTGCTTTTGGCTCATGTTTTCGTGGTGGGGTTACCCTCCAACTGTCGGATAGATCAAACCTGCCTTGTTGATACTGGTCTTCGACCCAGTCTTTGAAGGTGAAGCAGTCTTCAAGAGGATGTCCTACTGTTCGGTGGTAGGAGCAATAAGCCGGATGATGGACCTCATTTACTTGTTCGGGGTACCGAGGCTCCGGGAGCGTCATCATTTGATGCTTCATGACAAGGTTGAATATTTTCCTCGTCTTGTCTTGAGGGAAAGAGTATTCCCGACCCATCTTCTTCGTAAAAGACAGATTCTGGCTGAATTTTTCTCGATCGCGTGGCTTCTTCGATCCGCTTCACTGTTTTTGGACGTCATTCACATTCTTCACCTTGTTGTTGCCTTTGCATTGGGCTTTTTCCTTGCCATGAGAGCGCGCAGCAGGCTGAAGGTGAAGGGCATCGTAGTCTTCTCTTTCCATAGAATGATGAGTGAGACGCTGTGTCCGGCTTTCTCGTAAATGGCCATTTCGCGGCTGTGGTCATCCCGAACCTTTTGACCCGCTTCCCTTATTAGCTTGTCAATCTGTTCTTCGAATGACAAGCTTGGCATTTTTACGGTAGGATCTCGCTTTGGTTCAATGTCAGTGCTATCTAGAAAAGCATTCCCTTCCCCGCCGGAGATATTTATGACACGGCAGTTATGGAGTCTCTCCCGTTTCTTGGACGTAACGTATCTAAGTCCAGTCGTCTCCATCTTCTCGTTGGGAATCTTTCGCTGAGTCCCGGGTGTAGGTTCCTAGGCACTCTCATGAGGTCTCACAAGGCATCAACCATGCCAATATAAAATATTACGGTGCCGAGAAACCCTAGACTAGATCGTTGGCTAGAAGTTTAGGCGACAAATGAAACTAGTTTACAACTAAACTAAAAGAACGGAAATACAACCTTTGTAGATCCGTTTCTCCACCTCCATAGCTCCGTGATGATGTCTCCTCGCTGTCCAAGTCGAACCCCGGGCTCTAGCGTCGGCTTCATCGGAGAATGGACGGGCTAGGTCATCGACGACAATGCCGAAGATGATCTACGTCGAAGCATCACAAGATCAAGCTCCACCTTCACCAAGCCATGATAACTTGTGAAGGAAACACCCTATACTACTTGGCAAGAGGTAGAGGATGAAGAAATAGGAAGTGGGTAGACTTTAGAATTGGATTTCTCACTCTTATTCATCAATCACCATTGATGGTCAAGCTTTTTCTTCTTGTGAAGAAGAAGAAGAAGATGAAGAAAGAATTATGATAAGTTATTAAAATTGAAAAGGAAAATGAATACTTATCATAATATTAACCTTAGTTTAGTGTAGAGAATGGACCATGGTTAGATATGATGGTTAGGGTTAAGCAAGAGACAAGAATGGTGGACTAGGTCAAAGTTTCATGAAGTTTCAACTAAACTACAAAACTAGCAACCATTCTTTTCTCATCCTTTTCAAAATAAATAAATAATTAAATAAATAAGTAAGAAAAGAAAACCCTAATCATTAGTTTAACCATGGCTTAATTCTTTACACTTAACCAAGTAAACATGTATCATCAAACATGATACAATCAAGTGCACAAAAGTATATCACATATACAACTTGCACATATCAAGTGAGAAAATCCATTTAAAGTGAACCAATACTAGTTAATGCAAAGTAATATATCAAATATATAATTATACATTAAATCATTAAATCAACACTTGATTTAACGATCCGGTCATATCGCATATAACCGACTAATATCAAGTGTATCAATGTATCGAATCAACACTTGATTCGGTAACCCGGCTATATCACATATAACCGACCAATGATACAAATCGTGAGAATGGAATACGGTATCACATACATGCATTATTCTCGGTCCCGCACATATCTCATATGCGCTCCTATTTCGTTTCGCTTGAGCCAGGAAACCTCTGTGTAGGACTCTAAAGACTCGTCAATACGCCGGCAGCAGATGATGATCATATCAAGCACCCACAAGCCGCAAGCGGTCTGCTAAACGTAACGGCCACCCGGGTATTGAGCGATCAGAAGATCGACGAGCAAGCCCGCTCACACTCCAGTGAATCCAACCAGTAACACTTACCGTACAGTCCGGTCTCGTCGTCTGATATGTCGCATATCTTGCCTATGGGTGGTAAACGTCAGACCCCAATATCTCGATAAGTCGTGTCGATATGAGGTCTATAACAGTTCGAGAAACTACTGATAACACTTACCAGTATATCTCAGCAACCCTGGCCAGGGATTTCCGGTTATAGCCAATCGAACACAGCGCAACATCAACTCCCTATACCGGGAGAGACGAATCCCCTCCTATCGCTCATTGCCTCCATGTGATTCGAGACTGTACCCAAAAGCCACCGTTTTGCACGCCCTCTTGGACGTGGTAAGGTGGAAATCAAAGCACAGTAGGAACCACACAAGACTCTATAACGATCTCGGGTCAACAGACTACTCTGTACCAGTGTCACCAGAGAACTGCCATCTGACGTGAGGTATAATAACATCTGGGAGTTCTCGGCGAGTCCGTCCAGTGTACCCAGTCTCTACTGAGCACCCGTATATCATCTCCGATGTCAAACACCAATGGATATGGGATCATCCATCGCCCATCTGTATGGGTCGAGAAGGTATACGCTAGTCTACTCTGGTATATCGATGCCCCATCTCGATACACCCACGACTAGGGACCTTGAAGGATGTACTTATGGACTACCATGTCCCCACTAGTATGATCCGCATCATAGTCTAGGTAGTCAAGTACACATCCTAAGGGCTTTACCAACATGTAATAGAGAGACAATCAGTATACACGTTAAGGTAAAGAGTAACCAGATAGCATACTATCATGTCGAGCAAGAAAGTCCTCCCTATATATGTCCAAGCATCCACTACAATATACATCCTATGTATAGTAATGGCCTCTAGGGCATACATATAACTAACAATCTCCCACTTGCACTAGGGCCATCTGATAGCAGTGGTTGCAGTATCTCATACTCAACCATCCCATAAAAGTCTCTCTCTGGGAATAGGCCTTCGTGAGTGGATCCGCCGTGTTGTCCTCTGAGTCTACTCTCCTAACCTCGATCTCCTTGGAGATCAACCATCTCCGAGATCAAGTGATACTGCCTTAGAATATGTCTGGATCACTGACGGGACCTGCGTTCCTTGGCATAAGCCACAACTCCATTGTCACACAATGGGAGGAACAGAGTTCATCTCATGAACCAATATACACCCAAACAGCCTCTTTGGTAGCATCTTAAATAGCGATGTATCCTGCCTTTATCGTCTAGTATGTCACGGTATCTTGCTTGGAACTCTTCCAACATACCGTCCCTTTACTGAGGGTAAAGACAATGCCTGCGACTGACATTCAGTCGTCTTTATCACCCTGGAACATTTCCAGTGATTTTCCCCAGGATCAACTGATACCATCTCACTACAACTAGTGAGTATTCTAACATCCAATTAGATCTATCTCATAGATCCAAAATCTAGGATTTAGTAGGTATCACTTTGATCCTATATGGAGAATCATTGTGATAAGCGGAGATTGATCGAGCGTAGCATAGGAAACTCCTTCCCTATCAAGAGTATGTCTTCCACGTACTCTACGAGGATCACCACCATACTCCCTACTACCTTTTTGTATATACAAGGTTCATCTACCATTTTGATGATGTCAAACTCTTTGAGTACTTCATCAAAACAGATGTTCCAACTCCGCGATGCCTGCTTTAACCTATAAAGCATCTTGCACACGTTTCTGCTGCTCCCACTGTCTACGAGGCCCTCTGGCTGTGTACTTATAGACGCTCTCTTCCAAAACATCATTTAGAAAAGCAGTCATGACACCCAACCACCAGATATCGTAGTCATGGTATGTAGCCGTGACAAGTAGGATCTGGATGGACTTAAGCATAGCTACTTGAAAAGGTTTCATCATTATCCGCACCTGGTCAATGATGCAAACTTTTAACAAGTCTTGCTTTGAAAGTCTCAACTTTTCCATGTACACCAAGTAATCTTCTCAAGATATACTTGCTCCTGATGGGGATTTAACCCTTCAGATATAGCAACCAAAGTCCATACTTTGTTGGTGTATAAGGATTCCATCTCAGATCGATAAACATCCATCCATTCTTACAGAGTCTCACTCCTGATGGTCAGCTCGAAGCTAGTTGGGTCATCATCTCATGATGCAATCCTCGCTCCCACTGTCATAGAGAAACCGAAGTATCTCTCAGGTGGGTGAGGAACCCTACTAGATCGGCGGAGAGGCCGAGGTTCGTTGGAATCTACTGAATCCTTTGGTTCTACCAAATTATCTGCTGTATTTTGTATAGCTGGAACCTTTCCAGTTCTACATTACAGACCTTGCCTCGAGCTTGTCCGGATTTTGCTTTTAGACATTAGCCGGACAACCCCAAATCTTTACTAGCTTAAGACATGGGCTCTTCTCTTTCCATATCACATATGAAATGGTAGACAACTGATTTGATTGGAACCCTATTCAATAGGTATGCAACTTCTCAAGTGCATAACACCCAAAAGGAAAAAGGTAACTCAGTAGTACTCATCATAGAGCACACCATATCAAATAGGGTGTATCTGCTCCGCCCCGATATACCATCGTGCTATGGTGTATACGGAGGAGTAATTCTGAGAGAGAATCTTATTCTCCTTTAGAATAGTCCAGGAATTTCCGTGCTCAAGTATTCTCCTCCTCGATCACATCAAAGAACATAATACTTATACCCGTATTTTGGTTCTCTACTTCTAAATCATATTCTGTGAATATCTCAAAAGGTTCAGACTTATGTTTCAACAGGAACATATGTCTGAATCTAAAGAGATTATCAGAGAATTTAATGAAGTACAAAGAACCGGTCTTGGCATGTGTAGACTGGGGACCTACATACATCAACATGTATCATCCCAAGAGTTTACTAACTCTTTCTCTGCTACCATTAAACAGAGCTATGGTCATCTTATCTTTGTGACATGACTGGCAAGTTTCATAAGATGCAAATTCAAACTGATTTAAATATGCATCTAAATGTAACTTCAGCTAGTCGGGTCGCATTGATATGACCTAGTCTACAATACCTCAAGAAGGATCCGTTCATTTCTGAACTCTTCCTCTTGTCTGTGTTCTGTATACTA
This sequence comes from Agapanthus africanus, assembly GCA_030015575.1. Classification (NCBI taxonomy): domain Eukaryota; kingdom Viridiplantae; phylum Streptophyta; class Magnoliopsida; order Asparagales; family Amaryllidaceae; genus Agapanthus; species Agapanthus africanus. Next base: position 358,280,549 of record JASDDO010000008.1, read on the forward strand.
AGAACTGTAGTTTGATTTAGAACACTAACGCTTTTAGATAACGTGCCTGAACCGATCAACTTTTGATATAGGAAATGTTCAAAACATTATCCAACAATACAAAATTTTATCATTTCTTTACTAATAAAGAGACAGATATGATTTTGTATATCAGGTTCGGTATCTAATAACATTCGTTCAGAATCAATGTATTGGTAATACAGGGTGACAGTGACCAACAGACTTGGCTGCAACACTTGCCCCGTTTTCTGCCTCATGAAACTTATCACCCGTTCTCAGTTTTTCTACCTATCTGTAGCCCTATGTAACAGATTACATATCTGGGATCCTGATCCGGTATCATATACCAAGGATGCGGAGGATACTGAGAAGCAGTTCTGTATAATGAACACACCCGAAGATGATGCATCAGCATGCACTCTCTTCGTTTGGGCGACATGGGAAATCTGGTATTCCCCAATTTCCTGCTCTGTCTTATAACTTTTATAAGTTGGAGCGGGACCAACGTTCCCCAACTCAGTATAACAAGCGGGTTCGGTCCGTATTATTATCTTGATTAAGGCGTGATATGGTCGCTACCAGGAGAGAGAGAGAAGAAAACACTCAGCGTGCGCTCTTGCAAGAATAGATTGGTTATTATTTTATCTAATCAGGATGGCTCCCACTGCTTTTTATCAAATCTTCTTTCAAACCCTAAAAGGAAAGACTAGCCGGGATTAATTACACACTACAAGTTCGCCAATCTTTCAGCCAGGCCAGTGTCGGTACTTTGAGGGAGGTGCCCCGTGCTTTCGCACGGACCTAATTAATGTAAACCTCGTTTTCCCAGAGGCGTAACCCCGTTGACACCTTTCTAGACACCTACTTGATCGGCTAATTGTAATGTGTAAAACTCTCCCAGAAGTAACAATTACTCGCAGCGTGTATCGGGATCCAACTATCTCTTAGAAGGTATGCAATCTCATTGCAAATTTCAACACTTGAAATTCCCGATAATATTTTGCCCCTAGCGTGCTATGACCTTGACGCATGCAAAACAACCCATAGTCCGCTAGTCAAGTTCAGCCCGTACATTTCTTGATTGAATTAAACCCACCCGCACGACCCTTGACGCATGCCGAACAACACCGTACGAATACCCTAATCCAATCGCATCGTATGCTAGCAGATAAGAACTAGTTAGCTACCGTACACTACGCCTTGACGCATGCCAAACAACCGCAGCACGAATACTAACTAGTACTTATCTGAAATGACGGAGGGCTACGACAGGTTTTTCTGAAAACCTATTGCGTAATGAACTTGATATCGTTGTAGGATCGAATGAATTTTTGAAATGGAGTGTTTTTGAGGCTTTTCTAGTTTTGCTAAAGGAGTCACTCCCAGTGAAGGGATCGTCGGTCCTTTCCTCGTTGAATGAGGTGCGAGATATATCATATATATCACTGTGCAAAGAAAAAACACTTAAAAGCAATCAAAAGACAAACCGAGTGTGTAGCATCTGCCAGTTATTGCTAAAGGAGTCACTCCCGGTGAAGGGATCTCGGTCCTTTCCTTATCGAATAAGGTGCAGGATATATCATATACATCGCTGTGCAAAGCAAGAACTGTAGCTACCTGTTTTATTTTGAAATTTGATTCTACAACATCTTTAGGTTTCTTTTATTTTCATTAATCATATTAATGAAGTCCCATCATTTAAATACCTAAACATCACAGATAAATACGACGTACACTTATGCTATCCGCATTCGCCTCGATGTCCCCTCGTGCACCGTTAGGTTAGGTAACTAACGACAGAGCGGGGCAGGGCTAGCACGGGTGTAAAACATAAGTAACGTCTATATAATATATCATATATACTATATACTGTATCTATCATAGAACATCACATGATCACATCACAGATATCACAGCAGAAGAATCATATGAAATATTGGATATACTAGGACGTCCGTGTTTTCAATACGAGCCAGTATAAAACACGGATTCCACGGTCGTGATGAATAGACAAACCCACACCCCTAGACCCCTACGAGAGCGGCCAGCAACCCTACCAATTCTGGAGTTAGGAGACCCGGGCTCGACTCCTCGAGATGGTCTCCCACTGGACCCTAGAACCCGGTTACTTGTGCTCCCCTCCTTGGGTCTATCCTAATGCGGAAAAGTAAATAATATACAAAGGGTGACATTTTCCGCTACCTGGAAGTGCCGCAATAAAAGAATATTACATACAGTTTTTACATGAATGAAAATGAAAAACACTCATCTCACATAAAAACCTCCGGCTATTCAAACGCGACGATCCAATATAACATATCCAGCAACACATAACATCACATGTCATCAACGTAAGTAAACATGCGTATCCTAATTGTCGTTGACATATAGCAACGAAACCGGCGATATCACATATTACACTTACGGTCACAGAAAAGAAAGTATAAAACTACAACAGTTGGAATCCGCAACCTTCTCAGAAATCGCATGCCTGACCAAATGAATTACTTAGACATCGCATGCCTAACAATTATAAACCCCGCATTTTAGTCTCAAAATCGAAAACTCTTTTCAATATCAAGTCGGGCAATTCAACAAGATTCCCGACATCCTGATCGAATGGTCGTCGCAAACTTTAGTAGACGGCCGCGCCCCTGACGCCGTCGACGAAGTGCACCAAGGCGGAACACCGCTACCGCAAGCACCCAAACGGATGCTTTCGGCGACGGGGTTCTCCTACAGTCACTTGGTCGGGGCTATGGAGTGAGGCTGTCTATTAAGTTTACCTGGTGAGTATCCGCGTACGCTACGTGATTGCGACGGACTTTTGATCGCATCAAAATTCCGTGGCAACCGATCAAGTGAGACTAAACTGCTATGTTTATAACATTCATTCAGTTATCTAATAACTTCTTGTGAATTCCAATTATTGTATCACATTCCAGATAATTAGAAAATGTTAAACTTTCCGATCGAACATTCGAACACCCAAGTTTTCCCGATACAGATCAACATATGAAACAAGTCTAAAAACATTTAGTTCGTGCCTCAGTACCAACGGTCCAGCCGTAGAAGGGTCAAGCCAACGCCTCACATGTGGCACGCCGTACTGCCCCAAACCCTAAGGTTCAAAGGACAGTTCAAGACGGTCACATAATCGAGTTAAGGTTTGTTGTCTTCTAGAGGGTCCATCGAGTTACTTGCACTACTTAGAACGTCTTTAAACTACGGAAAAATCCAACACTTGGAAAATTCCCGACAGGGGAAAAAGTGGGTATTTATATCCGGTCGAACTTTTTAACATATTCTAAAAATACCCGGAAAGCAACATAGACAAAGTTTGAAATTTCCGATCGAATCATCGAACCCCCAAAACATCCCAGAAAACTCAACTCTTGAGTGAAAATTAAAAATTCCCAGAAAACTCAGCACCAGAAAATAGGAATTACTGTGCAAAACTGAACGCAAGAGGAGACCATACGGCCGCGGAACCGCCGCACATGCAAAGCTCGTGCCGCGGTTCCGCGGTGGTATAATTGAATTAGGCCCCCGTATTTCACAGTAATTCATATAATACCCTGCTTAATTTTCTGCATATTTTTAATGTGGAAAAATGCACAGTTTTGAAAAAAGTACAGAGAGCATGGGAAAAATGGGGTTTCGGGTTCGATCGGGATTCAAACGTCGTCTAGACTTCACCTAAGGCTCTAGCTTGGCTCTGATACCACTGTAGGTTCCTAGGCACTCTCATGAGGTCTCACAAGGCATCAACCATGCCAATATAAAATATTACGGTGCCGAGAAACCCTAGACTAGATCGTTGGCTAGAAGTTTAGGCGACAAATGAAACTAGTTTACAACTAAACTAAAAGAACGGAAATACAACCTTTGTAGATCCGTTTCTCTACCTCCATAGCTCCGTGATGATGTCTCCTCGCTGTCCAAGTCGAACCCCGGGCTCTAGCGTCGGCTTCATCGGAGAATGGACGGGCTAGGTCATCGACGACGATGCCGAAGATGATCTACGTCGAAGCATCACAAGATCAAGCTCCACCTTCACCAAGCCATGATAACTTGTGAAGGAAACACCCTATACTACTTGGCAAGAGGTAGAGGATGAAGAAATAGGAAGTGGGTAGACTTTAGAATTGGATTTCTCACTCTTATTCATCAATCACCATTGATGGTCAAGCTTTTTCTTCTTGTGAAGAAGAAGAAGAAGATGAAGAAAGAATTATGATAAGTTATTAAAATTGAAAAGGAAAATGAGTACTTATCATAATATTAACCTTAGTTTAGTGTAGAGAATGGACCATGGTTAGATATGATGGTTAGGGTTAAGCAAGAGACAAGAATGGTGGACTAGGTCAAAGTTTCATGAAGTTTCAACTAAACTACAAAACTAGCAACCATTCTTTTCTCATCCTTTTCAAAATAAATAAATAATTAAATAAATAAGTAAGAAAAGAAAACCCTAATCATTAGTTTAACCATGGCTTAATTCTTTACACTTAACCAAGTAAACATGTATCATCAAACATGATACAATCAAGTGCACAAAAGTATATCACATATACAACTTGCACATATCAAGTGAGAAAATCCATTTAAAGTGAACCAATACTAGTTAATGCAAAGTAATATATCAAATATATAATTATACATTAAATCATTAAATCAACACTTGATTTAACGATCCGGTCATATCGCATATAACCGACTAATATCAAGTGTATCAATGTATCGAATCAACACTTGATTCGGTAACCCGGCTATATCACATATAACCGACCAATGATACAAATCGCGAGAATGGAATACGGTATCACATACACGCATTATTCTTGGTCCCGCACATATCTCATATGCGCTCCTATTTCGTTTCGCTTGAGCCAGGAAACCTCTGTGTAGGACTCTAAAGACTCGTCAATACGCCGGCAGCAGATGATGATCATATCAAGCACCCACAAGCCGCAAGCGGTCTGCTAAACGTAACGGCCACCCGGGTATTGAGCGATCAGAAGATCGACGAGCAAGCCCGCTCACACTCCAGTGAATCCAACCAGTAACACTTACCGTACAGTCCGGTCTCGTCGTCTGATATGTCGCATATCTTGCCTATGGGTGGTAAACGTCAGACCCCAATATCTCGATAAGTCGTGTCGATATGAGGTCTATAACAGTTCGAGAAACTACTGATAACACTTACCAGTATATCTCAGCAACCCTGGCCAGGGATTTCCGGTTATAGCCAATCGAACACAGCGCAACATCAACTCCCTATACCGGGAGAGACGAATCCCCTCCTATCGCTCATTGCCTCCATGTGATTCGAGACTGTACCCAAAAGCCACCGTTTTGCACGCCCTCTTGGACGTGGTAAGGTGGAAATCAAAGCACAGTGGGAACCACACAAGACTCTATAACGATCTCGGGTCAACAGACTACTCTGTACCAGTGTCACCAGAGAACTGCCATCTGACGTGAGGTATAATAACATCTGGGAGTTCTCGGCGAGTCCGTCCAGTGTACCCAGTCTCTACTGAGCACCCGTATATCATCTCCGATGTCAAACACCAATGGATATGGGATCATCCATCGCCCATCTGTATGGGTCGAGAAGGTATACGCTAGTCTACTCTGGTATATCGATGCCCCATCTCGATACACCCACGACTAGGGACCTTGAAGGATGTACTTATGGACTACCATGTCCCCACTAGTATGATCCGCATCATAGTCTAGGTAGTCAAGTACACATCCTAAGGGCTTTACCAACATGTAATAGAGAGACAATCAGTATACACGTTAAGGTAAAGAGTAACCAGATAGCATACTATCATGTCGAGCAAGAAAGTCCTCCCTATATATGTCCAAGCATCCACTACAATATACATCCTATGTATAGTAATGGCCTCTAGGGCATACATATAACTAACAATCTCCCACTTGCACTAGGGCCATCTGATAGCAGTGGTTGCAGTATCTCATACTCAACCATCCCATAAAAGTCTCTCTCTGGGAATAGGCCTTCGTGAGTGGATCCGCCGTGTTGTCCTCTGAGTCTACTCTCCTAACCTCGATCTCCTTGGAGATCAACCATCTCCGAGATCAAGTGATACTGCCTTAGAATATGTCTGGATCACTGACGGGACCTGCGTTCCTTGGCATAAGCCACAACTCCATTGTCACACAATGGGAGGAACAGAGTTCATCTCATGAACCAATATACACCCAAACAGCCTCTTTGGTAGCATCTTAAATAGCGATGTATCCTGCCTTTATCATCTAGTATGTCACGGTATCTTGCTTGGAACTCTTCCAACATACCGTCCCTTTACTGAGGGTAAAGACAATGCCTGCGACTGACATTCAGTCGTCTTTATCACCCTGAAACATTTCCAGTGATTTTCCCCAGGATCAACTGATACCATCTCACTACAACTAGTGAGTATTCTAACATCCAATTAGATCTATCTCATAGATCCAAAATCTAGGATTTAGTAGGTATCACTTTGATCCTATATGGAGAATCATTGTGATAAGCGGAGATTGATCGAGCGTAGCATAGGAAACTCCTTCCCTATCAAGAGTATGTCTTCCACGTACTCTACGAGGATCACCACCATACTCCCTACTACCTTTTTGTATATACAAGGTTCATCTACCATTTTGATGATGTCAAACTCTTTGAGTACTTCATCAAAACAGATGTTCCAACTCCGCGATGCCTGCTTTAACCTATAAAGCATCTTGCACACGTTTCTGCTGCTCCCACTGTCTACGAGGCCCTCTGGCTGTGTACTTATAGACGCTCTCTTCCAAAACATCATTTAGAAAAGCAGTCATGACACCCAACCACCAGATATCGTAGTCATGGTATGTAGCCGTGACAAGTAGGATCTGGATGGACTTAAGCATAGCTACTTGAAAAGGTTTCATCATTATCCGCACCTGGTCAATGATGCAAACTTTTAACAAGTCTAGCTTTGAAAGTCTCAACTTTTCCATGTACACCAAGTAATCTTCTCAAGATATACTTGCTCCTGATGGGGATTTAACCCTTCAGATATAGCAACCAAAGTCCATACTTTGTTGGTGTATAAGGATTCCATCTCAGATCGATAAACATCCATCCATTCTTACAGAGTCTCACTCCTGATGGCCAGCTCGAAGCTAGTTGGGTCATCATCTCATGATGCAATCCTCGCTCCCACTGTCATAGAGAAACCGAAGTATCTCTCAGGTGGGTGAGGAACCCTACTAGATCGGCGGAGAGGCCGAGGTTCGTTGGAATCTACTGAATCCTTCGGTTCTACCAAATTATCTGCTGTATTTTGTATAGCTGGAACCTTTCCAGTTCTACATTACAGACCTTGCCTCGAGCTTGTCCGGATTTTGCTTTTAGACATTAGCCGGACAACCCCAAATCTTTACTAGCTTAAGACATGGGCTCTTCCCTTTCCATATCACATATGAAATGGTAGACAACTGATTTGATTGGAACCATATTCAATAGGTATGCAACTTCTCAAGTGCATAACACCCAAAAGGAAAAAGGTAACTCAGTAGTACTCATCATAGAGCACACCATATCAAATAGGGTGTATCTGCTCCGCCCCGATATACCATCGTGCTATGGTGTATACGGAGGAGTAATTCTGAGAGAGAATCTTATTCTCCTTTAGAATAGTCCAGGAATTTCCGTGCTCAAGTATTCTCCTCCTCGATCACATCAAAGAACATAATACTTATACCCGTATTTTGGTTCTCTACTTCTAAATCATATTCTGTGAATATCTCAAAAGGTTCAGACTTATGTTTCAACAGGAACATATGTCTGAATCTAAAGAGATTATCAGAGAATTTAATGAAGTACAAAGAACCGGTCTTGGCATGTGTAGACTGGGGACCTACATACATCAACATGTATCATCCCAAGAGTTTACTAACTCTTTCTCTGCTACCATTAAACAGAGCTATGGTCATCTTATCTTTGTGACATGACTGGCAAGTTTCATAAGATGCAAATTCAAACTGATTTAAATATGCATCTAAATGTAACTTCAGCTAGTCGGGTCGCATTGATATGACCTAGTCTACAATACCTCAAGAAGGATCCGTTCATTTCTGAACTCTTCCTCTTGTCTGTGTTCTGTATACTAAGAACTGTAGTTTGATTTAGAACACTAACGCTTTTAGATAACGTGCCTGAACCGATCAACTTTTGATATAGGAAATGTTCAAAGCATTATCCAACAATACAAAATTTTATCATTTCTTTACTAATAAAGAGACAGATATGATTTTGTATATCAGGTTCGGTATCTAATAACATTCGTTCAGAATCAATGTATTGGTAATACAGGGTGACAGTGACCAACAGACTTGGCTGCAACACTTGCCCCGTTTTCTGCCTCATGAAACTTATCACCCGTTCTCAGTTTTTCTACCTATCTGTAGCCCTATGTAACAGATTACATATCTGGGATCCTGATCCGGTATCATATACCAAGGATGTGGAGGATACTGAGAAGCAGTTCTGTATAATGAACACACCCGAAGATGATGCATCAGCATGCACTCTCTTCGTTTGGGCGACATGGGAAATCTGGTATTCTCCAATTTCCTGCTCTGTCTTATAACTTTTATAAGTTGGAGCGGGACCAACGTTCCCCAACTCAGTATAACAAGCGGGTTCGGTCCGTATTATTATCTTGATTAAGGCGTGATATGGTCGCTACCAGGAGAGAGAGAGAAGAAAACACTCAGCGTGCGCTCTTGTAAGAATAGATTGGTTATTATTTTATCTAATCAGGATGGCTCCCACTGCTTTTTATCAAATCTTCTTTCAAACCCTAAAAGGAAAGACTAGCCGGGATTAATTACACACTACAAGTTCGCCAATCTTTCAGCCAGGCCAGTGTCGGTACTTTAAGGGAGGTGCCCCGTGCTTTCGCACGGACCTAATTAATGTAAACCTCGTTTTCCCAGAGACGTAACCCCGTTGACACCTTTCTAGACACCTACTTGATCGGCTAATTGTAATGTGTAAAACTCTCCCAGAAGTAACAATTACTCGCAGCGTGTATCGGGATCCAACTATCTCTTAGAAGGTATGCAATCTCATTGCAAATTTCAACACTTGAAATCCCCGATAATATTTTGCCCCTAGCGTGCTATCACCTTGACGCATGCAAAACAACCCATAGTCCGCTAGTCAAGTTCAACCCGTACATTTCTTGATTGAATTAAACCCACCCGCACGACCCTTGACGCATGCCGAACAACGCCGTACGAATACCCTAATCCAATCGCATCGTATGCTAGCAGATAAGAACTAGTTAGCTACCGTACACTACGCCTTGACGCATGCCAAACAACCGCAGCACGAATACTAACTAGTACTTATCTGAAATGACGGAGGGCTACGACAGGTTTTTCTGAAAACCTATTGCGTAATGAACTTGATATCGTTGTAGGATCGAATGAATTTTTGAAATGGAGTGTTTTTGAGGCTTTTCTAGTTTTGCTAAAGGAGTCACTCCCAGTGAAGGGATCGTCGGTCCTTTCCTCGTTGAATGAGGTGCGAGATATATTATATATATCACTGTGCAAAGAAAAAACACTTAAAAGCAATCAAAAGACAAACCGAGTGTGTAGCATCTGCCAGTTATTGCTAAAGGAGTCACTCCCGGTGAAGGGATCTCGGTCCTTTCCTTATCGAATAAGGTGCAGGATATATCATATACATCGCTGTGCAAAGCAAGAACTGTAGCTACCTGTTTTATTTTGAAATTTGATTCTACAACATCTTTAGGTTTCTTTTATTTTCATTAATCATATTAATGAAGTCCCATCATTTAAATACCTAAACATCACAGATAAATACGACGTACACTTATGCCATCCGCATTCGCCTCGATGTCCCCTCGTGCACCGTTAGGTTAGGTAACTAACGACAGAGCGGGGCAGGGCTAGCACGGGTGTAAAACATAAGTAACGTCTATATAATATATCATATATACTATATACTGTATCTATCATAGAACATCACATGATCACATCACAGATATCACAGCAGAAGAATCATATGAAATATTGGATATACTAGGACGTCCGTGTTTTCAATACGAGCCAGTATAAAACACGGATTCCACGGTCGTGATGAATAGACAAACCCACACCCCTAGACCCCTACGAGAGCGGCCAGCAACCCTACCAATTCTGGAGTTAGGAGACCCGGGCTCGACTCCTCGAGATGGTCTCCCACTGGACCCTAGAACCCGGTTACTTGTGCTCCCCTCCTTGGGTCTATCCTAATGCGGAAAAGTAAATAATATACAAAGGGTGACATTTTCCGCTACCTGGAAGTGCCGCAATAAAAGAATATTACATACAGTTTTTACATGAATGAAAATGAAAAACACTCATCTCACATAAAAACCTCCGGCTATTCAAACGCGACGATCCAATATAACATATCCAGCAACACATAACATCACATGTCATCAACGTAAGTAAACATGCGTATCCTAATTGTCGTTGACATATAGCAACGAAACCGGCGATATCACATATTACACTTACGGTCACAGAAAAGAAAGTATAAAACTACAACAGTTGGAATCCGCAACCTTCTCAGAAATCGCATGCCTGACCAAATGAATTACTTAGACATCGCATGCCTAACAATTATAAACCCCGCATTTTAGTCTCAAAATCGAAAACGCTTTTCAATATCAAGTCGGGCAATTCAACAAGATTCCCGACATCCTGATCGAATGGTCGTCGCAAACTTTAGTAGACGGCCGCACCCCTGACGCCGTCGACGAAGTGCACCAAGGCGGAACACCGCTACCGCAAGCACCCAAACGGATGCTTTCGGCGACGGGGTTCTCCTACAGTCACTTGGTCGGGGCTATGGAGTGAGGCTGTCTATTAAGTTTACCTGGCGAGTATCCGCGTACGCTACGTGATTGCGACGGACTTTTGATCGCATCAAAATTCCGTGGCAACCGATCAAGTGAGACTAAACTGCTATGTTTATAACATTCATTCAGTTATCTAATAACTTCTTGTGAATTCCAATTATTGTATCACATTCCAGATAATTAGAAAATGTTAAACTTTCCGATCGAACATTCGAACACCCAAGTTTTCCCGATACAGATCAACACATGAAACAAGTCTAAAAACATTTAGTTCGTGCCTCAGTACCAACGGTCCAGCCGTAGAAGGGTCAAGCCAACGCCTCACATGTGGCACGCCGTACTGCCCCAAACCCTAAGGTTCAAAGGGCAGTTCAAGACGGTCACATAATCGAGTTAAGGTTTGTTGTCTTCTAGAGGGTCCATCGAGTTACTTGCACTACTTAGAACGTCTTTAAACTACGAAAAAATCCAACACTTGGAAAATTCCCGACAGGGGAAAAAGTGGGTATTTATATCCGGTCGAACTTTTTAACATATTCTAAAATACCCGAAAAGCAACATAGACAAAGTTTGAAATTTCCGATCGAATCATCGAACCCCCAAAACATCCCAGAAAACTCAACTCTTGAGTGAAAATTAAAAATTCCCAGAAAACTCAGCACCAGAAAATAGGAATTACTGTGCAAAAGTGAACGCAAGAGGAGACCATACGGCCGCGGAACCGCCGCACATGCAAAGCTCGTGCCGCGGTTCCGCGGTGGTATAATTGAATTAGGCCCCCGTATTTCACAGTAATTCATATAATACCCTGCTTAATTTTCTGCATATTTTTAATGTGGAAAAATGCACAGTTTTGAAAAAAGTACAGAGAGCATGGGAAAAATGGGGTTTCGGGTTCGATCGGGATTCAAACGTCGTCTAGACTTCACCTAAGGCTCTAGCTTGGCTCTGATACCACTGTAGGTTCCTAGGCACTCTCATGAGGTCTCACAAGGCATCAACCATGCCAATATAAAATATTACGGTGCCGAGAAACCCTAGACTAGATCGTTGGCTAGAAGTTTAGGCGACAAATGAAACTAGTTTACAACTAAACTAAAAGAACGGAAATACAACCTTTGTAGATCCGTTTCTCCACCTCCATAGCTCCGTGATGATGTCTCCTCGCTGTCCAAGTCGAACCCCGGGCTCTAGCGTCGGCTTCATCGGAGAATGGACGGGCTAGGTCATCGACGACGATGCCGAAGATGATCTACGTCGAAGCATCACAAGATCAAGCTCCACCTTCACCAAGCCATGATAACTTGTGAAGGAAACACCCTATACTACTTGGCAAGAGGTAGAGGATGAAGAAATAGGAAGTGGGTAGACTTTAGAATTGGATTTCTCACTCTTATTCATCAATCACCATTGATGGTCAAGCTTTTTCTTCTTGTGAAGAAGAAGAAGAAGATGAAGAAAGAATTATGATAAGTTATTAAAATTGAAAAGGAAAATGAATACTTATCATAATATTAACCTTAGTTTAGTGTAGAGAATGGACCATGGTTAGATATGATGGTTAGGGTTAAGCAAGAGACAAGAATGGTGGACTAGGTCAAAGTTTCATGAAGTTTCAACTAAACTACAAAACTAGCAACCATTCTTTTCTCATCCTTTTCAAAATAAATAAATAATTAAATAAATAAGTAAGAAAAGAAAACCCTAATCATTAGTTTAACCATGGCTTAATTCTTTACACTTAACCAAGTAAACATGTATCATCAAACATGATACAATCAAGTGCACAAAAGTATATCACATATACAACTTGCACATATCAAGTGAGAAAATCCATTTAAAGTGAACCAATACTAGTTAATGCAAAGTAATATATCAAATATATAATTATACATTAAATCATTAAATCAACACTTGATTTAACGATCCGGTCATATCGCATATAACCGACTAATATCAAGTGTATCAATGTATCGAATCAACACTTGATTCGGTAACCCGGCTATATCACATATAACCGACCAATGATACAAATCGTGAGAATGGAATACGGTATCACATACACGCATTATTCTCGGTCCCGCACATATCTCATATGCGCTCCTATTTCGTTTCGCTTGAGCCAGGAAACCTCTGTGTAGGACTCTAAAGACTCGTCAATACGCCGGCAGCAGATGATGATCATATCAAGCACCCACAAGCCGCAAGCGGTCTGCTAAACGTAACGGCCACCCGAGTATTGAGCGATCAGAAGATCGACGAGCAAGCCCGCTCACACTCCAGTGAATCTAACCAGTAACACTTACCGTACAGTCCGGTCTCGTCGTCTGATATGTCGCATATCTTGCCTATGGGTGGTAAACGTCAGACCCCAATAGCTCGATAAGTCGTGTCGATATGAGGTCTATAACAGTTCGAGAAACTACTGATAACACTTACCAGTATATCTCAGCAACCCTGGCCAGGGATTTCCGGTTATAGCCAATCGAACACAGCGCAACATCAACTCCCTATACCGGGAAAGACGAATCCCCTCCTATCGCTCATTGCCTCCATGTGATTCGGGACTGTACCCAAAAGCCACCGTTTTGCACGCCCTCTTGGACGTGGTAAGGTGGAAATCAAAGCACAGTGGGAACCACACAAGACTCTATAACGATCTCGGGTCAACAGACTACTCTGTACCAGTGTCACCAGAGAACTGCCATCTGACGTGAGGTATAATACCATCTGGGAGTTCTCGGCGAGTCCGTCCAGTGTACCCAGTCTCTACTGAGCACCCGTATATCATCTCCGATGTCAAACACCAATGGATATGGGATCATCCATCGCCCATCTGTATGGGTCGAGAAGGTATACGCTAGTCTACTCTGGTATATCGATGCCCCATCTCGATACACCCACGACTAGGGACCTTGAAGGATGTACTTATGGACTACCATGTCCCCACTAGTATGATCCGCATCATAGTCTAGGTAGTCAAGTACACATCCTAAGGGCTTTACCAACATGTAATAGAGAGACAATCAGTATACACGTTAAGGTAAAGAGTAACCAGATAGCATACTATCATGTCGAGCAAGAAAGTCCTCCCTATATATGTCCAAGCATCCACTACAATATACATCCTATGTATAGTAATGGCCTCTAGGGCATACATATAACTAACACCGGGAATGTCCCAAATCTTGTTGTAGAACTGGGCTTGTCGAGCGGTTTGCTTGAAGGGTATGCCTTGGCATCTTAATAGCCTTTTCAATCCCCCTGCGTAATATCTGGGCAGACGGATTGGTTAAAGTCTGTCAAGCGCAAGTTCGACACCATGCCAGACTTCTTTTTCCACTTTAGTCTCCGTAGATTGGTAGAAGAGGATCGCATTTTCACCTCTTCGCCTAGGAAGGACGTAGAAGGTCTGCAGCTCTTGCACGCCGTATGTATCGAGCGCACCAAGTTTCTTGTAATGCCGCCGTGGAACCATGGTAACTTGTAACCTCTGATCAGCTCCAGTGAAGGTCTGCATTGACGGGCGGACAGAGAACACTGCGTTGGTCTCGTCCTTAGAGTCACTGCCGAGGACCAAAATAGGGGTAGATAATCTGGGCCTGTTGCCTTGGAGTTGCCCCGAGTAGATTACTTCTTCATCTTTCTTGGTATCGCTCCCAAAGATTGGGATAGTGGCGACGTCTTTTTGTTGGTTCTCCGGTTTACGACATATTTCCGTGTCTTTGAAGTCTGGTAGGAAGTACTTGGTTTCTTCATATTTGCGGACTTCATTTACGGAGAATGGGTTTAGCTCCCTTGTAACTGTGTACTTGATGCTGTCTTTGAAATACTTCATACATTGATGTTGTGTAGAAGGGATGATGTTGTACTCATGTAACCATGACCGGACGAGCAGGGCGTTGTAGCAAGTCTTGGCGTCGATGACATGAAATTTGATGTTGGTGATGAGCATCCCAAAGAGTAATGTCAATATCACGGACCCAAGCGTTCGTGATGGCTGCGAGTCAAAGCCGGAGATAGTAATTTTGTCCCGGGCCAGGTGTTGAACGTTCATGCAAATCTCCTTCAGCACCTTCATGTTGAGAAAGTTGACAGAGGACCCGTTGTCGACCAGGATCTTCCCTATCTTAATGTCGTGGCAGTACCCAGTGACATATAAAGGACGGCTGTGCTCGTACGTTCCAAGGAGGAGATCTTCATTGCCGAATGTAATGTCAGCTGTATGAACCTCTGCTAGCTCGTCCTTCATCTTTTCTTCTGCAAGGAAAGCTTGGTACTGATCAGGCTCTTGTAATTCCTTGATCAGAGAATCTCATGCCTCTTTGGACAGGAGGAGAGCATCCAGTATGATCAGTTGTGAAGGTATCTTCCTCAGATGTGCTAGGACATTGTAATCCACCTTTTTTTTCTCAGGCGGATACTTGGCTGCAAGCTCTTTGACGATTCTATCATCGAGGGCAATTTCCTAAGGGACTTTTTCCTTTCCCTTGTCTCTTTTTCTTAAACCTTTGTTTGTAGGCCCGAGGTTCTTTTTAGGCAATGCATGGTTACGCAGCTGAATATTCTCGCAGTTCTTCTCCTCCTCTTCTTTTCCAGAAGTAAATTCTTTGAAGAGAGGGATGAGGGTTATTTCTTCCTCAGAATCGCTCGTGAATGTAAGAACTTGAGATTTTCCTTTTGTCGAACTGATATCAACTATATGACAGTTGCCAGCCATTCCTTCACGCTCGTCTATCGCGCTCCTTCGTTGTCGAGGGTTTTTACACTTCATCCGCTTGAAGTGTTGCAGGTGAGGAACGTATCCTTGCTAGCACTTCTTGAAGGCATTGCACTTTTCGGTGGGGTGCGTGACCCTCCGATGGTAAACGCAGTAGTTCGGATGTACATCCGCTTCGTCGAGGCACGTACTCCGGGAGTGTTTTCCATGAGAGGGGGCATCTTCATTCCCATTAACAAGGCTTTAGCGAACCGCTTCTCTGCTTTGATCCTGCTCTTGTTTTGTAGCAGGTGTGCTTCGGCTCGATTGCAGTACTTTACGACTCATCCTTACCGCAGCTTCTTCAGCCTGACGCCGACACTTATCCTTTTCGTATATGGCCGTTTCACGTTCTCGGTCAGCTTTGCTCTTTTGAAGGGCTTCGTTTAGCAGCCTGTTAATTGGGTCTTCTGAGAGTTTCAGGGATTCTGGCGCCGGTCCTTCCCCCAGTTCCTCTGCATATTTTTTCGACACCGAGGGTGTTTCTTCGACTTTTAATGATGAGTGAGAGACCATATGGCAACTCTCTACATAATTCTCGGGTTCTTCTGACGAGATGTTTCCCTTATCAATGTCACTATCTCCGTTCTCAAGTATGTGGTTGAGAAACTCTTCGAGTGTGATTGGGGTCCGGGTCTTTTGGTTGTATTCCTCCAGTGCGTCGATGTATTTTTGCAGGTCCGTACGATTGTCTTCGACCTGAACGTGTTTCTTGGTCTTCTTCTTTTTCTTCGAAGACTTCGAAGGCTTGGCCTGGAGGTCTTGCCCCTCGTTAGTGGTTTTCGGTGTTGGGCGCGGTTTAAGCATTCCCTCAATGATCTCGGGCTCCAGCGGGCTTTTCTATCTGATCGCCGGACATGCTTGAAGGTCCTTTAGCATTCTTTTAGTTTTATCTGAAAGGACAACTTCCCACGGAGCTTTTTCTACAAATGAGCATGATGCCCCCGGCGTGTCCACCTTTTTAAGAGCGTGCTTCTGCGGTGGGTTCACCCTCCAGTTTTCGGACAGCGCAAACTTTCCTTGTTGGTATTGGTCCTCGACCCAGTTTTTGAAGATTTAGCAATCCTCAATTGGGTGTCCCACTACTCTGTGGTAGGAGAAGTAGTTGGGACTGTTGTTGTCACCAGGATGCAGTGGATATCTCGGATCCGGTAGAGTGATGATTTTGTTGCGCATCGCCAGTTCGAACAGTCTCCATGTTTTATTACGGGGAAACGAGTAAAGACGTCCTAGTTTCTCTTCAAGTGATTGGCGCGGGCGCACGTTGCTTTGGCGAACAACCAGTTTCAAGTTGCTCTGTTGTTGTTGAGTGTTGGCAATGAAGGCCGCTTTCCCTTTACCCTTTTCATTCCGAGGATCCGTTTTTGAAGAGGACGACCTATGTCCCATCTGGTCCATTTAGGCCAGCTTGTCGATCAAGGCCTGGAAGGTGGTCGGCTTTAAGAACATCATAAACTGGGATATAGTCGCCTGAGGATCGAGGGTCCCTATGAACATGCCCACGGCAGGAGCTTCTTCTATGCGTTTTTCGCATTTTGATCATAGGTTCCGCCACCGGATTGCGTATTGAACCCAGGTCTCTCCTGACTTCACCCTGGCATTGATTAATTCCATGATCGGGGTGCGCTCACTTGCGCTTGCGAACCGCTGTGTGAATAGAAGCTCTATTTCCATGAATGTTTTGATAGAGTCATTTGGGAGCTCCAAGTACCATTCAAATGCCATCTCCAACAAGCTGCCGATGAACTGGCGAAGCAGCAATTTGTCGTCGCCTCCAGTATTGTCGCATAAATCTCTGAACTAGGCGATGTGCTGATACAGGTTGCCTGTCCCCTTGTATATGTGGAACTTGGGGATCATGTATCTCGGCAAGTACTTGATTTGATCATACCAGCCTGGGTAAGGTCGCCCGGTTCTGACGACTTTTCCAGCTACTTCGTTTGCCAGATGAGCTCGTATTTGCTGAGCTATGTAGTCATCGAGGGCAGCTTTGAGATCGTTTCCTCCCTGGCTACTGATAAGGCCGGAAGAGGATCTGATGTTTCTCCTTTGTCGTCCTCGATGATTATTGGTGGATCTTCGGCTGGAAGTTCTGGTTGGATCATCATTCCAACCATGTCTTGGAACAGAAGCGCCATCTGTTTTATATTAGCCGCTTGTTCCATGGCCTCCCTATCCTTTCTCTCCAGCACCCTTCGTAAGAATTATGTATCTATCTCCTGCTCTCGGCGCTGTTTAGATGTTGCTTCCAGGCTTTCTTTCTGCCCGGTGAGTGCTGCCATTTTCGTCATCATCTCCTGGAGCTTTTGTTGCTGCTCCTGAGTTTTCGTCAACGACCGAGTTTGCGGCCGATGAGCCATGGAAGCACGGCTCTCCTCTTTTCCAGAAGCCATGTACACTGTGTGCACGATCATGCCCCCAGACTTAGGACGTTTGGATCCAGCACCCTTGGGATTTGCCGCCGGCGGTTGGAGATTCTCCAGCCTTCTTTTTTTGTGAGAAGTTGAAGTTGAAGGACCAATTGTAACAGGCGCCTTCTTGAAAGAATTCTATCGTTGCATGGTGGAGGGATGGCCCTCCTCTTGTCGAGCCTTTGTTTTCTTCATTCGGTGAGAGTAGTCTTTATTAATCAAAGAATCTTGGACCTTTCGCCAGACCCTGTAGACTTGGGAGGACAGCCGCTAAGGGGGATGCTCCAGCTTCGCCTGTATCATGTTTTCAACAGATGGGGGCGATTTCTTCAGCACTGCGGTTGGGGAGTTCCGCCGCACCCTCCTTAGCAGTTCAAAGCTGTTTCTGGTTGGAACAGCAGCGTCGAATTCCACCGTTGGAGCTCGTGGAATAAGTATAGAGGGGGAGTTGTCCCCAGCTCTTCTCACTCGGCGCCAGTGGAGATGTCGAGCATGTCTCGTTGATGGGACCTCCTCAGTCGTAGAAGCGGCTCCATCGTTCCCCCTGCTTTGGTTAGGGGCTGCTGCTGGTGCCAGCCTGTTGAAGACTGACATCCGTTGAGATGCAACGACAAATCTTTCGAAGGCCGACTTTATGGTAGGGGAAGCTCCTTTGACGACTTCACCCGTAGCAGGAGTTGGAACGACCAATCTTGCGAAGACCGATCTTTTAGTAGGAGAAGCCCCTTTGACGACTTTATCCGCCGGAACTGGAACAACTATCCATTTCGGGATAACCCCTTCAGGTATTGCGAGCCTTTTTGCAGGCCCAATGGAGCTTTGGCTCACTCTATTGAAGACTGAGGTGGAAGACTTGGACGACCCATTGAGAGGGGCCGTGGTGGTTGCAAGTCGATCGAAGACCAACTTCTTTGGAGCTTCCTGTGACGGCACCGAGGCGCTAAAGCTTGTCGGCAGGAGCATGGTCCTGAAGAACAATCCAGTGGTATCCTGAGTCACCTGTTCCACTGGCATTGAGAGATGCAGGCCGCATTTGGCCTGTAAGTCACTCTTCCAGCGGGGACGGAGTGGGAGTTGCTGTTGCAGGTACACTTGGAAGCTATTGATTCTTCTTTTCTCTACATAGGAGCAAGACACCAAATCTTAGTATCTCGAATCCAAGCGCAACCATTGCAAACCGCGATTTTGTTCGCGAAACAAGACACATTAAGTGTGGAGTGGAAAGAGCAAAAGGTCCCACCGGGCGTGCTAGAATCTGTTCACCACCGAGAACGGAGACGAACCGCGTAGGTTGTCTTGCCTGAATTTGGGGGCGGATGCTATTTGGATTTATCCGTCCACCTCTCCGAAAATGCCAAGTAGATTTATGGCACCGTATATCGGAGGTTTTGACGGATGCGGCCGTTGTAATAGACTTCGTCAGATTCCCCTTCATTTCTGAGGGGTTTTTGATTGTAGGGACGCTTTTCCATGCAGGCGCAAGCCCCTGCAGTTAATTACGTTACCGTGTAGCGATAATTACTTTCTTCTGCTCCGAAAGTTCACTTCGTGTCGTATGTGTTTGTTTTATTTTTGGTTGCCCGTGGATTGTATACGAAGACTAATTTATGTTGTCGCCCATAGGGCGTGGATTAGTCCAAATCCATATATCTTAGATTTGGGTTTGGGTTGATTTAATGATCATTAATCTCGTTTGAGATTAAGATCAACTTAATTTTTTTTTAAGGATATGTTAGTCCAATTTGAGACTAAGATCTACTTAACGGGGTTTTAGAATCATTCAGATCAAACAAAAGAGCGTTTGGGCTCCATTATTTTAGTTTAGGGACGTTACGGTCCGTAGATCACCATTTTTGAGGTGAGGGTTTAGTTTGAGGATATTACGGTCCGTAGTAGTTTGAGGACGTTACGGCCCGTAGTAGTTTGAGGATGTTACAGTCCGTAGATCACCATTTTATGCCCGTGTATTTGTTACGTGACAAGATGCAAGGCGATGATGTGGGATACACCTATTTGGGGTGTGGTTTGGTTTAAGGTGTGCACGTCAGCTTGGGAAGTGCACCCAAAAACAGTTGGTTGTCAGGACCCGCTACCTCTCTGAGGACGTTGAAGAATTACAACGACATGCATCAGAGGTATGGAGAGATGTACCCTTGAACCAATTTCCGTGTCTGAGGGAAGAGATCATGGTGGACCATTTACGAATCATTAGCCATTTTTGGGGGACTAAGATTAACTTAGGAAATGTGGGATGAACATCATTTTGGATATCATGAGTCATGTTTGGGAAGCAATGAACCTATCACACCCCGCTTCCCAGTGTACGGGCAGTGGATGCGACGGGTCATGCGACGCATTTACTCAAAAGTAAACACGCTTAGCATATCTAAGAAATATAAGGTAAAGTACACAAGAGACAAGATGTAAATAAACAACTTTATTTATTCAACATTCTTTTTACAATACAACTGGAAATGTAAATACATGAAATGAAAGCAATGCCTAAATAATGGCATAACAGAAATGAAAACATGTACAAACAATCTAGAGCTCTGGGTCGAAGGTTATCTGATCCAAGTCCTTGCCGATGGGCTCTGTCTCCAGAAGGTCCGATCCACCTGACAACATTCCAAAGAAAGAAGAAATGAATGTCATCAGCGAACAATCGCTCGGTAAGTCCTAAAAAATAGGTATAAACAGAATAAATAGAAAGAGAATGTAATTTTTAAAGTTGTATTATATTGTTAATGCTGTTGTTTGTAGTTTGGTACAGAAAATGACAGTGTATACGAGAGGAGTCCCATTATTCCATAGACTAAGGTATACGGAGTACAAGGAACCGTTCAGCCACGGTACAACAGTAATGGATATTCAGGTCAGGTGTATTATGGTTACAGTCTCGTGCCACTTTTAACACATTCCGTACCAATCTACATCTTATAAACCCCGCGATGTCTTGATTGTATTGTTTGTATTGTATAGATGGATGACTTGCCAGAACAATAATATCAGTAAACGGATGTAACTGTAGAATCATATATATGGATGGATATCCATGGTTTGGTTCGGTCAAGTTGTATATTGAAATAGATTGTACAGACGGATTCATATTGAATTGTTGTATTGTGAGTTTATACTTGAATTACATTCAAGTCAGATTGATTAAATTGAGACTCAGTCTGACTCAGACACTTTGAAAAGAAATTGAAGTCCTGAATTAGTTTTGATATTATCGGTAACTGTTGCACATGGACGGCAGAATTTGTGTATTTTTCTAAGACAATTGTCGTGTTGATAACACCGTTTATTAGATTGTATATATTAAATAGGCAAGCACCCATATCTCCGGCTCCCAGAGGCTCAAGAGACAGGTCCCGCTTAAATCTATGTTTACTAGGGTCCTTATTGTAATTTAGTATAACATGAGGGGGTTTTATGTAAAAATAGTTTTGGCATAATTTCAAAATACACCTCAAGCATTTAATTATCGTCTTTAGAGTTTTCATAGATGTATATTTTATAAATGTGAAATTTCTAGTGAGTAAAACCTAATTTTATAATATATGGAATTTTATTGAAATATTGTACTTGTGTTGTATTTGGATGGTATTTTCATCTAATAGTGATTCCTTTGATTTATAAAATTTGGAATATTTATATAATATAATTAAAATAGATATTTTGATAATATATATATATATATTTAAAAATAAATTTTATTTATTTTCTTGTAGAAATCTCATTTTCTAAAGATTAAAACGCATAAAAATTCCATCGAGATCGAATGCTCCTTTCGGAGGTCTACATCTCGCTCTACTAAATCCGAGGATGTGCGATAATCCGCACCATCCTGAACGGGGTCCCCAAAAGTGAGTTGTAGAGGCGCAATTGTATGGAAATGTTTAATACACTTTTTAAAGAAAACGGTTTTGTAAGTTGAGGGTATTTATTTGTAAAGTCGTATTTTCCCGTATTCTATTTTCCCAAAATTCATCATGCTATGTCAAAAATGTGTGTTGTGGTGAGGTAGGTCATTACCTCGTGAGTTATCTAAAGGTATAGCAAGAAAATAAGTTATTATGTCGAAACTTAAAATATATAGTATTTTTCTGTAAAAGTGCGATAAAAATTACAAAAATGATTCTTTTACGGTGAAACTTGTTTTAATAGATTTATTAATATTTGTTAAACAATATGTGAGAGTATGGTATGATCTGGATTAAGAAAATCTAAGTTTTGAAGAAAAACCGAATCGGAAGTCGGATTAATTCCGCTTCTGTCGGGTTTTATGTTTTGAATGTTTTAGAATTTGAGATGAGAGGGAAAGAAGGGACTTACTGGCTTTAGAACTAGAGGGGAGATAGGGAGAACTACGGAAGGCGTCGGAGCGTTGTTGTGTTGCCGGAAACTCCTTGGATTGTCGCCGGAACTTCGTCGGAGTTTCGTACTTCACTAACTCCACCTACACACTATTAAGAATTGAAAGTTTTTGAGAGTTTTGACAGGGAATTATGAGTGAGGAGGGGTGAAATGAGCCGTGGTATTTATAGGAGAAATTAAGGTTTGGTGTGTTAAAGAATGCATTTAAAATATGCATTAAAATTGGATTAAAAGAGCATTTTATTGCTCTCTGGAATTGTGCAGAGTATACAAATAGCCTAGGGGAAGTGGGGTGGCAGAAAGGTTGCGGGGGTGAGAATATGAGGAGCATCACAGACGGTTGGCCCGGCGGTATCGGGAAATTTAGGCATTTCGCCGGCCCTTTACCAGCGGATGGAGGTGGGGTTGGGTGCCACGTGTTGGTGTTGCCTCATGTACTCTCGTGCACATGTTTAAACAGTTGGTGTATTTTCATTTTACGTGTAGTGCATGTGTAGACTCTTGGGCTTCTAAAAAGATTAAAAGAAAATAAAACAAAAAGATAATGTGGCTGATGGGATTCGAGCACAGGGGCTACGTCACAGCAGTGAAAGGTTTTACCAATGAGCTACAAGTTATCTCTTGCTATTCTAAATTAAAACAAATATTTATAGCATTCACAGGAATTGTATACCCCAATTGTATATTAACTTTTAAAAATTTTATGTACATTGAAATTGGAGTTGTTAGAGAACCTGTGGGCTCACTTGATCTAAATCAAGGACCTAGCCAACTTGGGCTTGGCCCACTTAGTTTTCTTTTATTTGAAAGAAGTGCTAAACACTTGTTAGGGCACATTCCCTCTTTTTCTTGCAAAAAGTGTTGAGCACTTATGTGAGTTCTGACGCTCACACTTTACTCTCTTTTATTTGTCTCTATATGGAGTGTTGAGCACTCTTTATGGTGCCCACGTGCGAAGCACGTGAGGCGCTAGACGCTGAATAATGAGTGTCAAGCATTTTATGTTCTGTGACGCCCACGTGAGGGGAACGTGAGGCGCTGGGCGCTGAGCGCCAGCCACTGAGTGCTAATCACTCTTTTTTTTGTAGCGCCCACGTGAGTGGAACGTGGGGCGTTGGACGCTGAGCGCCAGCTATTGAATTCTAAGCACTCTTTATTTTGTGGCGCCCACGTGAGGGACACGTGGGGCTCTGAGCGCTGAGCGCCGCCCACTGAGTGCTAAGCACTCCTGAGTTCTCTCTCTTCTTTTTCTTAATGATCCACAGGATCTTTATCTAATTTTATTTACCTAAAATTTCCAATTAGAGAGTTCTTCTTCCTCGAGAATTTAATTCTCTGTTCTTTCAGAGCTTTCTCCTTTTTTTTAAAGCTAATGGGGGGGTTCTTCTTCTTTAGACTTGAAGTCGTGGGTCCTTTATATAGTAGAGGCAAGTCTATTGATTAGTTGAAGAAATCTCTCATTGAGAGATTCTAATTGATTTGGGGATTTTACTCACCGTTGGATTTTTTATCCAAGGACTTCTGTTTTACAGAAGATATTTTTCTTGTTTTTAATAAAATTAGGGAAATATTTTCCCATACAGAATTTATTCTGTAGCTCGGTGATTCTTTAATCACCATTGGATTTTTAATCCAACGGTACTTTATTTTACAGAGAGTAATCTTTCTTATTTAGAAAGATTTGAGGAATATTTCCTCAACAGAATTAAATTCTGCACTCTGATAATTTATCATCTCCGTTGGATCTTTGATCCAACGGCTCTATTTAACAGAGAGTGGAATTTAATTCTACCAGGCGCCAGTGATCACGTGCTATGCACGTGCGGCACTAATAAGAGTTTTTAACTCTGGCACTGGCGTCCTCGTGGCAGACACATGAGGCACTGCCTCTTAAGTTTTGAACAGTGCTTTGCTCTTCTAAGAGTTTTTTAACTCTGGCGTCGGCGCCCTCGTGGCAGACACTTGAGGCGCTGCCTCTTGAGTTTTTGAATAGATCCTTGCTCTTTTATTGGAGAAACAGCGGTTGCTGATTATGATCAGCAGATGATACAGCCCAAGAAGTTTGTTGGATAAAATTGTTCATTTATGAACTTGGTCCCATCACGTATCTAGAAAAATTCTAAGGCAGGGTATCACTCAGTTCGGAAGATATTTAATCTCCTTGAAGTTGAGATATAGAGAGAGAAAGTTAGAAGTATTGTAATGAATCAACTCACTGAGGCTATTTCTCAAACAGACGAGCTGTTATTAGAGAAGTTGGGTATTCGGTAGCACACGAGTTGTGGGTATGCGATACCGCAATAATTGGCCTTAAGTGCAAGTGGAAGATTGTTGGCTATTGTGCCCTCAAGACAATTATTGTAAACGTAAGTAGGAGATTATGATAATTGAAGGAGGACCTGTACAGGTAAAACAGTCTTACTTGATATAATAGTATGTTATCTAGTTTGTCTTGATATTACGTGTCATTAATATATAATGACAAAAATCATAAGATCTTTGTTTGACAACCAGAGTTATGATGGCGATCATACTTGTGAGAGCTGGGCAGTCCGTAAGCACATCCTTAAATGTCCCTAGTCATTGGAGTATCGAGACCGGGCATCGATATTTCAGAGTAGACTAGTGTATATATTTCTAGAGCCCGATGAGGCACGGTGGCAGGTCTCATAGCCATTGGATTGTTGCACCTGAGATTGTATATAGGTGCTCAATAGAGGTGAATACACCGGACGGACTCGCCGAGAACTTTTTGATGGTACTATATCTATCGTTAGATAGCAGTTCTCAGTTGATATGAGTACATATAGTCTGTTAACCTGAGATCGTCATTTGTCTTATGTGAGATCCCACTATACTTAGATTACTTCCCTACCACGACTTAACTGAACCGTGCAAACAGGTTTTAGTTGGGTACAGTCCCGAGCCACATGGAGGAAGTGAGTAATCGTCAGGGATTCGTCTCTCCCGGTATAGGGAATCGATATTGCGCTGTGTTCGGTTGGCCATCACCATAAGTCCCTAGTTAGGACGGATGAGATTTACTGATTGGAGATCAGTAGTTTCTCGGTTTAGTAATAGGCTTGACACCGGCACGGCTTATCGTGTTATTAGGGGTCTGACGTTTTCCACCCCATAGACCCGGTATGCTTTAGACGAAGAGATTGGACTTTACGGAGATTGTCACTTACAGCCTAAGTAGGGGTATGGACGAGTTTTCTTGTCGACCTTCCATTCGTTAAATACCTGGGTAACCGTTACGTACATCTAGAGTCGCTGACGTGCTTGTGGTTAAACCCACGGATAGCGTATTGTCGATTCTTTAAAGTCCCACACAGAGAGTTTTCCGGTTCATACGAAACGATGTAGTATTCGCTTATTTTGATATGCACTCAGGTTCGATTAAATACGTGTATTTAGTGTACGTACTTTAATCGAGCGTTTTGATACTACTTGCAGGTTTGAAATATAGCCGGATCATTTTTAAGCTGGTATCATATCTCTTATTATTTCTCTTTTAGGTATTCGTATTTTGATACAAATACAGGTGTTTGTATTTTGATATGAATACGATATTTATACGAATAAGAGTATTTGTATGAATAGGGGTATTTTTATCTCAATACGAATATGGGTATTCGTATTTTTATACGAATATGATATTCATATTTTGATACGAATACAAATATATGTATTTGTACATATACTGTTATATGTATGTGTGTGTACTTGTGTGTATTGATACGCACATCTTTTTCTTCTGCACATAGAAGTTTGGAGATTTGTTTAGGCTCATGACACATGTCATGAGTCATTGTCTGACTCATACTTTGAGTTCACAATCTCTACTAGGATAAAAGCAAGAAAAGAGAGAGAAACGGCTGAGGAATTTTATTCCACACATATTTTTTTCCCTTCTCTTTTTCTCTAGTAAGTTTCCATTTTGAGAGGAAAATGAGCAAAGAGAGAAATCAAGAGATTCGCCATTACATCATTTTCACCTTCACTTCATAGGAAGTTGTAATCATGTAAGTCCATGCTACCTCTCCCGGTACTTACGGGCTTGCGGAATTTGGTGAAAAACAATTTTCTAGAGGCGGTAACATGGACTCAAACGGATCTTTGTTAAACTTAGCTACCTAACAACCTAACTAAGAGTTGTTAACTACTCGGTTAGGGGGTTATACCTTTCTTTCTTGAACTCCTTCGTCTTCTACACTTGATGGTTGTCCGGATCGGCTTCACCCCGTCGTCTCCTTGCGCCGAAGATCGATCCACCCGAAAGCTTCTACCTTTGGCTTCTTCTTCGAGCTTTGAAGAAACTAGTTCACTCGGTTTGCTAAACCTTGTGAACTAGAGTGAGTAGAGAAGAGTGTGTTGGGATTTTTCTCTATGGTTCTTGGTTCTCAACACATGAGACAAGTGAACCATAGACTAAAGAGAGGGAGAGCAAGAGGAAGAGGATGAGAGCTCAAGAACAAGAGAGAGAAAAAAAATGATAGAATGAGAAAGACTTTTCTCTCTTGGCTCTCATAATCCAAAGCCATCATAACAAAATATAGCAATCAAGTATTATGTGATGGTTTAAGCTACATTAGCCATATCATTTCATGCACTCATTTTTCATAAGAGAACAAGCAAGCAAAAAGTCTTTGCCATGAAATGATAGCCATTGTCATCATGATGGTCAACTAGTCCAACCTAGTCAACCGGTCAACAAAGTCAACAAGTCAACAAAGTCAACCCCTCAACAACCATGTCACCATAATACTTAATTAATATTATTGTTAATCATATATCATATTCTCATTAGGGTTTAGCAAGAAGTCAATGGTCAACAGTCAACAACCTTAATGAGAATCCTCTGCCTCTGTCTCTCCGTCAACTGTGCATACACACCCGCATCCGCGTTCCGAGGAACACGAATACATACGAGATAAAATCAATCCCAAAACGTACACTAGGATCTGGCTTAAACCAAAGCCCGCTAGTGTTAACTGTCCGGACATTGTACGTGCACAAGTGCACGGATGTGACCGAACTATGTCGCAAAACCATGCGACCTGTCACAAAATCATGCGACCTCTACTCTTTTGCCTAAAGGCGAAATAGCTTTCTGTGTGGGACTCTAAAGACTCGACACTACGCTGGCAGTGGGTTTAACCACAGACCGCAAGCGGCACTAGCTGTGCGTAACGGTCCCCAGGTAGATGCCGACAAGAAGACTGACGAGGTGAAACCCATCTGAACTCCTACTGAGTCTGACTGTGACAGTCTCCGTACATTCCGGTCTGTTCGTCTGATACATCGCATGGCGGGCCTAGGAGGCGATAAACGTCAGTCCCCTAATAGCGGTACAAGTCGTATCGGAGTGAAGCCCAAAACACCCTGAGATAACACTGGAAGCCTACCAGTATATCTCGCTTGCCCTGGCTAAGGACTACTCGTGTAATGGCTCTCCTAGACACAGCGCGATGTCAACCCCCAATACCGGGAGAGACGAATCCTGTCTAACCGTCACCGCCTCCAAATGCTTCGGGACTGCACCCAACTACTACCTGTTTGCACGACTCCTTTGAGCCGTGGTAGGGTAGTAATCAAAGTACAGTGGGAACACACTCGAGGCGAAGTGACAGTGTCAAGTCAGCGGACTAAGTTGTACTCATGTCACCTGGGAACTGATAACTGACGATAGGTATAATACCAACCAGTCAGTTCCCGACGAGTCCTGTCCAGTGTACTCGTAACCCAACGAGCACCCGCATACTATCTCCAGTACGACGTACTGATGGCTGTGGGACAGACCATCTCCCACACTGGGATGAGAAGCGCATACGCTAGTCTACTCCGGAATATCGATGCCCTGTCTCGATAGTCCTGCGACTAGGGACCTGCATAAGGATGTGCTTATAGATTACCCAGCCCCCACTAATGTGACTGCCATCACAACGCTGGTAATCAAGCAAAGATCCTAAGGGCTCCACTAATGTGTATAGGTGATATACTAAAATAAACACATGTACACATTGAAGTAGAAACAAACCAAGTAGCATACTACTATTTTGAGCAAGACTGTATATACAAGGTGAATATCCCAAGCTTCCATTAAGTAATATACAAACTAGTATGATACAATAATGGCCTCTAGGGCATATACACTAACAATCTCCCACTTGCACTAAGGCCATGTACTGGCGTATCAAAGACCTATCATCTCGATCAGCCGCTCGAACTGAGTCTGGGGCAAGGCCTTGGTGAATGGATCCTCAGTGTTATCTTCTGAAGCAACCCTCCGAACCTCAATCTCCTAGCGATCTACGATCTCCCTGATCAGGTGATACCGCCTCAAGATGTGTCTGGATCTCTGATGGGACCTGGGTTCCTTCGCTAAAGCTATAGCCCCGTTGTTGTCACAATACAGAGGTATTGGATCAACAATGGACGGAACCACCTGAAGTTCTTTCAAGAACATCCTCATCCAGACAGCTTCTTTTGCGGCATCAGATGCAGCGATGTATTCCGCTTCCATCGTCGAGTCTGCAACGGTTTCCTGTTTGGAACTCTTCCAACACACCGCCCCTCCATTGAGGGTAAAGACAAAAGACATGGACTTGGAATCATCCTTGTCACTCTGGAAGCTGGAGTCAGCAAAGGCCTCGATCTGGAGGTCTTTTCCGCCATACACCAAGAACATCTCCTTAGTCCTTCTCAGGTACTTGAGAATGTTCTTTACCGCTATCCAGTGTTTCTCCCCAGGGTTTGACTGATACCGGCTTACTACACTCAGTGCATAAGCTACATCCGGTCTGGTACAGAACATCGCATACATTATAGAGCCTACCGCAGAAGCGTAGGGTATAATAGACATGCGATCCCTCTCCAAATCAGTCTTGGGAGACATCTCTTTAGAGAGGGTGATCCCGTGACAAGCCGGTAGGTTACCGCGCTTGGAATCTTCCATACTGAATCTTTTCAGTATGGTGTCGATGTACCTGGACTGTGAAAGTCCTAATATCCTCTTGGATCTATCACGATGGATCCGGATCCCCAGGATGTATGAGGCATCACCCAGGTCTTTCATGGAGAACCTGTGTGACAAGAACCCCTTGACAGATTGTAGCATAGGAATGTCATTTCCTATTAAGAGAATGTCATCCACGTATAAAGCGAGGAATACTACAGTTCTCGCTACAAATCTACTATAGATGCATGGTTCATCTGGATTTTTGATAAAGCCAAATTCCTTGACCGTCTCATCAAAGCAGATGTTCCAACTCCGCGATGCTTGCTTTAGTCCATAGATGGACTTAAGCAACTTGCACACCTTTCCGCTGCTTCCACTCTGTTTGAAACCCTCTGGCTGGTCCATATAGACACACTCCTCTAAATTTCCATTTAGAAAAGCGGTCTTTACGTCCATTTGCCAAATCTCATAACCGTGGAAGGCAGCAATGGCAAGAAGGATCTGAATGGATTTCAGCATAGCTACTGAAGAAAAGGTCTCGTCATAGTCCAAACCAGGTCTTTGACGAAAACCCTTTGCAACCAGTCTAGCTTTATAGGTCTCAACCTGTCCATCTACACCAATCTTCCTTTTGAAGATCCACTTACATCCTACGGGTTTTACCCCGTCTGGAGCAACGTCCAACGTCCATACTTTGTTGGTGTACATGGACTCCATTTCGGTCCGCATTGCATCCAGCCATTTTACCGAGTCAACGCTCTGAACGTCCTGCTGGAAGCTAGTAGGCTCATCATTATCTATGATGCAATCCTCTCTATCCCCGTCTATGAGAAAACCGTAGTATCTCTCGGGCGGATGAGACTGCCTACTACTCCTGCGGAGCGGCGTAGGAATGTCCTGTTCTTTTGAACCCTCTGGTTCCACTAAGCTTTCAATAATAGTCTGTGGTTCTGGAATTTCTTCCAGTTCTACTGCGCCCCCACTAATTTCCTTTTCTAAGAACTGGTGTTCTAGAAAGTGGGCATGACGAGAAACAAAAACCTTTTGTTCTTCTTCGCAGTAGAAGAAATATCCCTTGGAGTTCTTTGGATATCCCACGAACTTGCACTGTACTGAGCGTGCCTCGAGCTTGTCCGCATGCTGCTTTTTGACAAAAGCTGGACTTCCCCATGTCTTAATGTGATTAAGATAGGGTCTCTTCCCACACCACATCTCATATAGTATAGTAGATGTTAGTTATATGTATGCCCTAGAGGCCATTACTGTACATTGGATGTATATTGTAGTGGATGCTGGGGCATATATAGGTAGGACTTTCTTGCTCGACATGATAGTACGCTATCTGGTTGGTCTTTATCTTAACATGTATACTTTCTATCTCTCTGATTACATGTTGATAAAGCCCTTAGGATGTGTGCTCGACTTCCAGGACTATGATGAAGATCATACTAGTGGGGCCTGGGTAGTCTATGAGTACATCCTTCAATGTTCCTAGTCGTGGGAATATCGAGACGGGGCATCGATATTCCAGAGTAGACTAGCATATATTTTCTCGACCCATGTGATGGGCGATGGATGATCCCATATCCATTGGTGTTTGACATCAGAGATGGTATGCGGGTGCTCAGTGGAGACTGGGTACACTGAACAGACTCGCCGAGAACTCCCAGATGGTATTATACCTCACGTCAGATGGCAGTTCTCTGGTGACACTGGTACAGCTTAGTCTGTTGACCCGAGATCGTCATAGAGTCTTGTGTGTCTCCCACTGTGCTTTGATTTCCACCCTACCACGGCTCTACTGAGTCGTGCAAACAGGTGGTTTTTGGGTACAGTCCCGATTCACATGGAGGCAATGAGCGATAGGAGGGGATTCGTCTCTCCCGGTATTGGGGGTTGATGTTGCGCTATGCTCGACTGGCCATAACAGGAAATTCCTGGCCAGGGTTGCTGTGATATACTGGTAAGAGTTATCAATAGTTTCACGAATGTTATGGACCTCACATCGGCATGACTTATCGAGCTATTGGGGTCTGACGTTTACCACCCCTAGGCGAGATTTGCGACATATCAGATGAACAGATCGGACTGTACGGTAAGTGTTACTGGTTGGATTCACAGGAGTGTGAGCGGGCTTGCTCGTCGATCTTCTGATCGCTCAATACCCGGGTGGCTGTTACGTTTAGCAGACCGCTTGCGGCTTGTGGGTGTTTGATATGTTCATCACCTGCTGCCGGCGTATTGACGTGTCTTTAGAGTCCTACACAGAGGTTTCCTGGCTCAAGCGAAACGAAATAGGAGCGCATATGAGATATGTGCGGAACCGAGAATAATGCGTGTATGTGATACCGTATTCTATTCTCGCGATGAATGTATCGATTGGTTGTATGCGATATAACCTAGTTATCGAATCAAGGATTGATTCGATAAGCCAATACATTGGATACTAGTCGGTTATATGCGATATGACCGGATCGTTAAATCAAGTATTGATTTAATGATTTAATGCATAATTATATATTTTATATATTACTTTGCATTAACTAGTATTGGTTCACTTTAAATGGATTTTCTCACTTGAAGTACACAAGTTGTATATGTGATATACTTTTGTGCACTTGTTTGTATCATGTTTGATGATACATGCTAACTTGAGTTTGTGTGTGTGATTAAACCATGATTATATGAATGGTTAGGGTTTTGTTTACTTATTCATTTATTTATTTTGTTTATTTGTTTTGGAAAAGATAAATAGAAATGGTGGCTTTCTTTGTTTCTTTCATGAACCATCATGAAGTGTTGAAAGCTTGACCACTTTGTTTGCTTCCCTTAACCTAACCATTCACCTAACCCTAGTTTAGTCTCTACACTTAACCATGGTTGGTATATGATAAGTTTTCATTTTATTTTCTATTTGGAAAATACTCATCATATTCTTTCTTCATCTTCTTCTTCAACAATGAAGAAAGCTTGCCTCCATCAATGGCAACTTGAGAAAAAGAGTGAGAAATCCAATTCTAAAGTGAACCCACCTCCTATTTCTTCATCCTCTACCTCTCGCCAAGTAGTATAGGGTGTTTTCTTCACAAGTTTCATGACTTGGTGAAGTTGGAGCTTGATCTTGAGTTGCCTCGACGTAGATCATCTTCGGCATCGAAGTCGACGACCTAGCCCGCTCTTTTCTCCGATGAAGCCGATGCTAGAGTCCGGGATTCGATATGGACAGTGGAGGGATGTCATCACGGAGCCTAGGAGGTGGAGGACCGGAACTACAAAGGTTGTAGCCTCTTTCCTTTTAAGTTAAAGTTGTTTATTTGCATTGCATCGCCTATACATCTAGTTAACGGTCCGTATTAGGGTTTGTAGGCACATGGAAAATTTTGAATTAGCCATGTTTGATCACTTGTGAGACCTTATTAGTGTGCCTAGGATCCTTACAGTGGTATCAGAGCCTAGCTAGAGCCTTAGGCAATGCACAGACGGAGTTAGAAGTCCTATCGAACCGAAACCCTAACTCAAAAATGCTCTCTGTACATTTTTTGAAATCGGGTATTTTTGAGAATTAAAAATATGCAGAAAAACCAGCAGGAGATTCTAAGAATTACTGAGAAGCCCGTACTCCTGAATCCATCAAAGCGCGGCGGAACCGCGGCATTAGCATGGCTAATGCGGCGGTTCCGCGGCCGTTTAGTCTCTTCTTGCGTTGAATTTTGCACAGTAATTCCTATTTTGCAGTTCTGGTTTTCCTGGGAATTTTTAATCTGAACTAAAGAGTTGAGTTTTCTGGGTTGTATTGGGAGTTTGTAGATTGGATCGGATTATCAAACTTTGTCTATGTGTTTTTCCGGATAGTTTTAGAATATGTTAAAAAGTTCGACCGGATATAAATACCCACTTTTTCCCCTGCCGGGAAATTTCCAATTGTTGGACTTTTCCATAGTTTAATGACGTTCTAAGTAGTGCAAGTAATGCGATGGTCCCTCTAGAAGATAACAAACCTTAACTCGATTATGTGACCGTCTTGAACTGCCCTTTGAACCTTAGGGTTTGGGGCAGCACATGTGAGGCGTTGGCTTGACCCTTCTACGGCTGGACCGTTGGTACTGAGGCACGAAGTGAATGTTTATAAACTTATTTCATGTGTTGAGCTGTTTCGGGAAAACTTGGATGTTCGATTGTTCGATCGGAAAGTTTAACATTTTTCTATTTATCCGGAATGTGATACAACATTTGGAATTCACAAGTAGTTATGAGATAACTGAATGAATGTTATAAACATAGCAGTTTAGTCTCACTTGATCGGTTGCCACGGAATTTTGATGCGATCAAAAGTCCGTCGCAATCACGTAGTGTACGCGGATACTCGCCGGGTAAACTTAATAGACAACCTCACTCCATAGCCCCGACCAAGTGACTGTAGGAGAACCCCGTCGCCGAAAGCATCCGTTTGGGTGCTCGCGGCAGCGGTGTTCCGCCTTGGTGCACTTCGTCGACGGTATCGGGGGTGCGGCCGCCTACTAAAGTTTGCGACGAGCATTCGATCAGGATGTCGGGAATCTTGCTGAATTGCCCGACTTGATATTGAAAAGAGTTTTCGATAATGAGACTAAAATGCGGAGTTTATAATTGTTAGGCATGCGATGTCTAAGTATTTCATTTGATTAGGCATGCGATGTCTAAAGAGGTTGCGAATTCCAACTGTTGTAGTTTTACACTTTCTTTTCTGTGACCGTAAGTGTAATATGTGATATCGCCGGTTTCGTTGCTATATGTCAACGACAATTGGGATGCGCATATTTACTTACGTTGATGACATGTGATGTTATGTGTTGCCGGATATGTTACATTG
Source organism: Agapanthus africanus (assembly GCA_030015575.1). Lineage (NCBI taxonomy): Eukaryota > Viridiplantae > Streptophyta > Magnoliopsida > Asparagales > Amaryllidaceae > Agapanthus > Agapanthus africanus. The sequence continues at coordinate 358,314,846 of JASDDO010000008.1, forward strand.
GATCGTCGTGTTTTAATAGCCCGGGGTTTTTTTTATGTGAGATGAGTGTTTTTCATTTTCATTAATGTAAAAACTTGTATGTAATATTCTTTTATTAGGGCACTTCCAGGTTGCGGAAGATGTCACCATTTGTATATTATTTACTTTTCCGCATTAGGATAGACCCAAGGAGGGGAGCACAAGTAACCGGGTTCTGGGGTCCAGTGGGAGACCATCTCGAGGAGTCGAGTCCGGGTCTCCTAACCCTAGAATTGGTAGGGTTGCTTGCCGCTCTCGTAGGGGTCTAGGGGTGTGGGATTGGCTATTCATCACGACCGTGGAATCCGTGTTTTATACTGGCTCGTATTGAAAACACGGACGTCCTAGTATATCCAATATTTCATATGATATTTTCTGCTGCGTTAGCTGTAATGTGATCATGTGATTTGTTCAGATAGATATTATATATAGTATATATGATATATTATATAGACGTTGCTTATGTTTTACATCCGCGCCAGCCCTGCCTCGCTCTGGCGTTAGTTACCTAACCTAACGGTGCAGACGGGACATCGAGGCGAATGCGGATGGCATAAGCGTACGTTATATTTATCTGTGATGTTTAGGTGGAATTAAATGATGGGATATTCATTAATGAGATTAATGAAAGAAAATAAACCTAATTGATGTTGTGGAATCGAATTTCAAAAATAAAACAGGTAGCTACAGTTCTTGCTTTGCATCGCGGTGTTCATTGTAGAACATCCTGCACCTTATTCGATGAGGAAAGGACCGAGATCCCTTCACCGGGAGTGACTCCTTTAGCAATAACTGGCAGATGCTACAACTCTCGGTTTGTCTTTTTATTTCTTCTATAGTTTCTGCTTTGCACAGTGATATATATGATATATCCCGCACCTCATTCGACGAGGAAAGGGCCGACGATCCCTTCGTCGGGAGTGACCCCTTTAGCAAAACTAGAAAAGCCTCAAAAACATTCCATTTAAAAAACCATTTGATTCCGCAACGAGATCAAGTTCAAAGCGTTAAAGGTTTTCTTAAAAACCATTCGCAACCCTCCGTCATTTTAGGAAGTAGAGTACTTAGTATTCGTGCTACGTTTGTCGACCATAGCCGAGGCGTAGTGTGCGGTAGCTAAGTGATGTCTTCCTACACAGCATATGATGCGATTAGTTAGGACAGTCATGTGGCTTTGTTGACCTTAGCCAAGGGTCATGTGAGTGGGTCTAATTAATCACGAAATGACGGGTAGAACTTGACTAGTACCTATGATTTGTTGACCTTAGCCAAGGTCATAGGTGCTAAGGGTAAAAACCATTATCGGGAGTTTCAAGTGTTGAAATTTGCAATGAGATTGCATACCTTCTATATGATAGTTGGATCCCGATACCCACTGCGAGTAATTGTTACTCCTGGGAGAGTTTTGCACTTTACAATTAGCCGATCAAGTAGGTGTCTAGAAAGGTGTCAACGGGGTTACGCCTCTGGGAAAACGAGGTTTACTGTAATTAGGTCCGTGCGAAAGCACGGGGAACCTCCCTCAAAGTACCGACACTGGCCTGGCTGAAAGATTAGCGAACTTGTAGAGTGTAATTAATTCCGGCTAGTCTTTCCTTTTAGGGTTTGAAGGAAGATTTGACAAAAACAGTGGGAGCCATCCTGATTAGATAAGATATATAACCAATCTAATCTTGCAAGAGCGCACGCAGAGTGTTTTCTTCTCTCTCTCTCCAGGTAGCGACCATATCACGCCTTAATCAAGATAATAATATGGATGTATTGACCGAACCCGCTTGTTATACTGAGCTGGGGAACGTTGGTCCCGCTCCAACTTATAATTGTTATAAAACAGAGCAGGAAATAGGGGAATACCAGAATTCCCATGCCGCAAACGAAGAAAGTGCATATGATGCATCTCCTTCGGGTGTGTTCATTACAAAGAACTGTTTCTCAGTATCCTCTGCATCCTGGGTATTTGATACAGGATCAGGATCCCAGATATGTAATCTGTTACATAGGGCTACAAAAAGGTAGAAAAACTGAGAACGGGTGATAAGTTTCATGAGACAGAAAACGGGGCAAGTGTTGCAGCCAAGTCTGTTGGTCACTGTCACCCTGTATTTCCAATACATTGATTTTGAACGAATGTTATTAGATACCGAACCTGATATACAAAATCATATCAGTCTCTTTACAAGTAAAGAAATGATAAAATTTTGTATTGTTGGATAATGTTTTGAACATTTCCTATATCAAAAGTTGATCGGTTCATGCACGTTATCTAAAAGCATTGATATTCTAAATCAAACTACAGTTCCTAGTATATAGAACACACACAAGAGGAAGAGTTCAGAAATGAACTGATCCTTCTTGAGGCATTATAGACTAGGTCACATCAATGCGACCCGACTGGCTGAAGTTACATTTTAGATGCATATTTAAATCAGTTTGAATTTACATCTTGTGAAACTTGTCAGTCATGTCACAAAGATTAGATGACCATAGCTATGTTTATTGGAAACAGAGAAAGAGTTAGTAAACTCTTAGGACTGATATTTGATGATGTATGTAAACTCCCCTGTCTACACATGCCAGGACCGGTTCTTTATACTTCATTACGTTCTCTGATGATCTTTCAAGATTCAGTCATATGTTCCTGTTGAAACATGAGTCCGAACCTTTTGAGATATTCACAGAATATAAGCTAGAAGTAAGGAATCAATACGGATATAAGTATTATGTCCTATGATAAGATCAGGGAGGAGAATACTTGTGCATGGCATTCCTGGACTATTCTAAAAGAAAATGAGATTCTCTCTCAGTATTACTCCTCTGAATGCACCACAGCACAACGGTGTATCGGGGTGGAGCAATCGCACAATATTAGATATGGTGTGCTCTATGATGAGTATTACTGAGTTACCTATTTCCTTTTGGGGTAGTGCACTTGAGAAGCTACATACCTATTGAATTAGGTTCGAATCAAATCAGTGCCTACCACTCCATATAAGATATGGTGTGGGAAGAGCCTATCTCTTAAGTAAGTTAAGATTTAGGATTGTTCGGCCTATGTCTAAAGCAAAATCCGGACAAGATCGAGGCAAGGTCAGTTCTGTAGAACTAGAAAGGTTCCAGCTATACAAAACTGCAGCTGATGATTTGGTAGAACCAAAGGATTCAATAGTTTCCGACGAACCTCAGCCTCTCCGCCGATCTGGTAGGGTTTCTCATCCGCCTGAGAGATACTTCTGTTTCTCGATGACAGTGGGAGCGAGGAATGCATCATGAGATGATGACCCAACTAGTTTCGAGCAGGTCATCGAGAGTAGGGACTCTGTAAGAATGACTGGATGCTTAGCGATCTGAGATGGAATCCACATACACCAACAAAGTATGGACTTTGGTTGCTATATCTGAAGGGTTAAATCCCCATCAGGAGCAAGTATATCTTGAGAAGATTACTTGGTGTAGATGGAAAAGTTGAGACTTTCAAAACTAGACTTGTTAAAGGTTTTAGTCATCAACAAGGTGTGGATAATGATGAAACCTTTTCCAGGGACGATGCTTAAGTCCATCCAGATCCTACTTGCCACTGCTACATACCATGACTGCGATATCTGGTGGTTGGGTGCCATGACTGCTTTTCTAAATAATGATTTAGAAAAGAACGTCTATAAGAACACAGCCAGAGAACTTCGTAAACAGTGGGAGCAGCGGAAACGTGTGCAAGATGTTTTATGTGATGAAGCAGGCATCGCGGAGTTGGAACATCTGTTTTGATGAGTTAGTCAAACAGTTTGACATCATCAAAATGGTAGATGAACCTTGTATATACAAAAAGGTAGTAGGGAGTATGGTAGCGATCCTCGTAGAGTACGTGGATGACATACTCTTGATAGGGGAGGAGTTTCCTATATTACGCTCGGTCAATCTCCGCTTATCACAAGGATTCTCCAATAGGATCAAAGTGATACCTCCTAAATCCTGGGTTTTGGATCTATGAGATAGATCTAAATGGATGTTAGGATCCTCACTAGCTATAGTGAGATAGTATCAGTTGATCCTGGGGAGAATCACTGGAAATGTTCCAGGGTGATAAGGACGACTGAATGTCAGTCGCAGGCATTGTCTTTCCCCTCAGTAAAGGGACGGTATGTTGGAAGAGTTCCAACCTAGATACCGTGGCAAACTAGACGATAAAGGCTGGTAACATCGCTATTAAAGATACTACCAAAGAGGCAGTTTGGGTGTATATTGGTTCATAAGATGAACTAGGTTCCTACCATTGTGTGACAATGGAAGTGTGGCTTTGGCCCTGGAACCCTGGTCCCATCAGTGACCCAGACATATTCTGAGGCAGCATCACCTGATCATGGAGATAGATGATCTCCAGGGTGATCGAGGTTAGGAGAGTAGACTCAGAGGACAACACGGCGGATCCACTCACAAAGGCCTTTTCCCAAAGAGAGACTTTTAGGGGATGGTTGAGTATTAGATACTACAACTACTGCTGCAGATGGCCCTAGTGCAAGTGGGAGATTGTTAGTTATATGTATGCCCTAGAGGCCATTACTGTACATTGGATGTATATTGTAGTGGATGCTGGGGCATATATAGGTAGGACTTTCTTGCTCGACATGATAGTACGCTATCTGGTTGCTCTTTATCTTAACATGTATACTTTCTATCTCTCTAATTACATGTTGATAAAGACCTTAGGATGTGTGCTCGACTTTCAGGACTATGATGAAGATCATACTAGTGGGGCCTGGGTAGTCCATGAGTACATCCTTCAATGTTCCTAGTCATGGGAATATCGAGACGGGGCATCGATATTCCAGAGTAGACTAGCGTATATCTTCTCGACCCATGTGATGGGCGATGGATGATCCCATATCCATTGGTGTTTGACATCAGAGATGGTATGCGGGTGCTCAGTGGAGACTGGGTACACTGAACGGACTCGCCGAGAACTCCCAGATGGTATTATACCTCACGTCAGATGGCAGTTCTCTGGTGACACTGGTACAGCTTAGTCTGTTGACCCGAGATCGTCATAGAGTCTTGTGTGTCTCCCACTGTGCTTTGATTTCCACCCTACCACGGCTCTACTGAGTCGTACAAACAGGTGGTTTTTGGGTACAGTCCCGATTCACATGGAGGCAATGAGCGATAGGAGGGGATTCGTCTCTCCCGGTATTGGGGGTTGATGTTGCGCTATGCTCGACTGGCCATAATAGGAAATCCCTGGCCAGGGTTGCTGTGATATACTGGTAAGAGTTATCAGTAGTTTCACGAATGTTATGGACCTCACGTCGGCATGACTTATCGAGCTATTGGGGTCTGACGTTTACCACCCCTAGGCGAGATATGCGACATATCAGACGAACAGACCGGACTGTACGGTAAGTGTTACTGGTTGGATTCACAGGAGTGTGAGCGGGCTTTCTCGTCGATCTCCTGATCGCTCAATACCCGGGTGGCCCTTATGTTTAGCAGACCGCTTGCGGCTTGTGGGTGTTTGATATGATCATCACCTGCTGCCGGCGTATTGACGAGTCTTTAGAGTCCTACACAGAGGTTTCCTGGCTCAAGCGAAACGAAATAGGAGCGCATATGAGATATGTGCGGGACCGAGAATAATGCGTGTATGTGATACCGTATTCTATTCTCGCGATGAATGTATCGTTGGTTGTATGCGATATAACCTAGTTATCGAATCAAGGATTGATTCGATAAGCCGATACATTGGATACTAGTCGGTTATATGCGATATGACCGGATCGTTAAATCAAGTATTGATTTAATGATTTAATGCATAATTATATATTTTATATATTACTTTGCATTAACTAGTATTGGTTCACTTTAAATGGATTTTCTCATTTGAAGTACACAAGTTGTATATGTGATATACTTTTGTGTACTTGTTTGTATCATGTTTGATGATACATGCTAACTTGAGTTTGTGTGTGTGATTAAACCATGGTTATATGAATGGTTAGGGTTTTGTTTACTTATTCATTTATTTATTTTGTTTATTTATTTTGGAAAAGATAAATAGAAATTGTGGCTTTCTTTGTTTCTTTCATGAAGCTTCATGAAGTGTTGAAAGCTTGACCATTTTGTTTGCTTCCCTTAACCTAACCATTCACCTAACCCTAGTTTAGTCTCTACACTTAACCATGGTTGGTATATGATAAGTATTCATTTTATTTTCTATTTGGAAAATACTCATCATATTCTTTCTTCATCTTCTTCTTCAACAATGAAGAAAACTTGCCTCCATCAATGGCAACTTGAGGAAAAGAGTGAGAAATCCAATTCTAAAGTGAACCCACCTCCTATTTCTTCATCCTCTACCTCTTGCCAAGTAGTATAGGGTGTTTTCTTCACAAGTTTCATGACTTGGTGAAGTTGGAGCTTGATCTTGAGTTGCCTCGACGTAGATCATCTTCGGCATCGAAGTCGACGACCTAGCCCGTCCTTTTCTCCGATGAAGCCGATGCTAGAGTCCGGGATTCGATAAGGACAGTGGAGGGACGTCATCACGGAGCCTAGGAGGTGGAGGACCGGATCTACAAAGGTTGTAGCCTCTTTCCTTTTAAGTTAAAGTTGTTTATTTGCATTGCATCGCCTATACATCTAGTTAACGGTCCGTATTAGGGTTTGTAGGCACATGGAAAATTTTGAATTAGCCATGTTTGATCACTTGTGAGACCTCATTAGTGTGCCTAGGAACCCTACAGTAGGCACAATCTTAGTGGGAACTCGGTTCAAAAGGTATGCAGCTGATTCTAGAGCATACCCCCAGAATGATCGCGGTAACTCAGCGTTACTCATCATGGACCGTACCATATCCAATAGGGTTCGGTTCCGTCTCTCCGATACACCGTTATGTTGCGGAGTGTATGGAGGAGTAAGCTGAGAGAGAATTCTGTTCTCTTTTAAATAGTCCAGGAACTCGGCACTCAAGTATTCACCACCTCGATCCGATCTTAGAATCTTGATACTTTTGCCGGTTTGTTTTTCTACTTCATTCTTATATTCCTGGAATTTTCCAAAGGCTTCGGACTTATGTTTCATTAAGAAGACATAACCGTACCTTGAAAAGTCATCTGTAAAAGTAATGAAGTAAGAATAACCGCTTCGCGCATGTGTAGACATTGGACCGCACACGTCGCTGTGTACGAGTCCCAAGAGCTCGCTCGCTCTTACTCCGTGTCCAGTGAACGGAGTCTTTGTCATCTTTCCTTTGAGTCAGGATTGACAAGTGGCATACGATTGATATTCGAACGGATTCAAATATCCTTCTGTATGTAACTTCGTCAACCTTCTCTCATTGATGTGACCCAGTCTACAATGCCATAAGAAAGTCTGATTGATTTTTGGAGACTTTCTTTTGTGTGTATTCTGGACATTGAAAATCTGTGGTTGGTTTAATACGTATATACCATTGCTTAATGTACCTGACCCAATCAGAACTTGATTAAGGTGAATGTTTACAACATTACTTACAAACGCAAATTCATAACCTTCTTTAGAAGTCAAAGATACAGAAATGATATTACAAGTTGCGTTGGGTACAAAAAAGCAATTACGCAAAACCAAAACATGTCCATCTGACATTCCCAGGTGATAGTCCCCCACGGCCTTAGCATCCATGCTAGCTCCGTTTGCAACTTTGAGGGTCATGTCACCTGCCTTCAAAAACTTACGGTTTCTCAACGCCTGCAAAGAATTACAGATATGAGATCCTGATCCGGTATCCAATACCCAGGAAGTAGAGTTTATTGAAAGACGGTTTTCAATAACATACACACCTGAAGCTGAAGCCGCAACCTGCTTCAGATCCTGTGTTCTGGCCTTCCAAGCCCTGCAATCATTCTTCCAGTGTCCCTTCTTATGACAATAGAAGCATTCTTCTTTATCCACAAGCTGCCCCGCTTTCTTTGTTGCTTTTGCTTTTGCTTTTCCCTTCGTATCCACTTTACTAACACCGCCCCTTGGTTTGGCGGGGGCTTTCTTCTTCTTTTCCTTGGCTTTCGCCTTGGACCTAGAAGAGGAAGATCCTCCTACAAACAAAGTGGATGTTTCCCTACCCTTCTGTAGGGTGCCCTCTGCGCTCCTCAGCATGTTGAGGAGTTCTGAAAGTTCAACTTCCTTTTCTTGTAAGTTGAAGTTCAGGATAAACTGGGCGTAAGTGGAAGGAAGGGACTGGAGAATCAAGTCCGTATAGAGCTCATTCTCCAACGTGGTCCCAAGGTCCGCGAGCTCTTCTATATAGCCAATCATCTTAAGCACATGTTCCGCTACCGATGATCCGACGGCCAACCTTGCCGAAAATAACTTCTTCGACACTTCGTATCTTGCGATACGAGACTGCTCTCCATACAGTTCTTTTGTATGAAGAAATATGGATTCAAGGTCCATATTCTCGTGCCTCCTCTGATGTTCGTTGTCCATAGAGGCAAGCACGAGGCATTTGGCCTTCGCGCAATCGATCTCCCAAGTCTTACGGATTTCCTTATTCGCGACGCTGGAGGTGGGACCTGGGACACGGGGAGCTTTGGTGGTAAGAAGATACCCCATCTTGTCGTAAGTGATTGCCATTTTGACATTCCTGAGCCAATTTTTGTAGTTTGGCCCTGTCAGTATGTTTTTATCTAGAAGTAACTTAAGTCCAGTCATGTCGATTGGTCCCTGCAATTAGGAGAGAGAGAAGAAACACTCAGCATGATGCTCTTGCAAGTTTAGAATGGTTTTTAGTTTGTCTAAACTAAACAGGATGGCTCCCACTGTTTCTCGAATTCCTCCTCAAACCAAAAAGGAAGAATTAGTCAGGATCAATCTCACCGTACAATACTTGCTTAACTGTTCAGCCAGGCTAGTGTCGGTACTTCGAGGGAGGTTTTCCAACGCTTTCGCGAAGTTTCTTAATTTAAGAACCTCTTTTCCCTGGGGGCGTAGCCCCGCTAACACCTTTATAGACACCTACTAGGTTTATAGCATTGATCGTTAAGTGAGAAATTTCCCGAGGAGTAGCATATACTCACAGTAGGATCAGGATCCAAATATCATCGCGTGACGAAACTGAAGGAATCCTACCAGAATCATCACACTCCAAATGGTATGCAACACTAGCAAGTTTCAGTTCTTTTGAAACTCCCGATGTGGATTTTTGCCCCATGCTCTTATGACCTTGACTTTGGCCAAAATATCATAAGTCACATGTCAAGTTCTACTCGTCATTCTCCAGGTTAATTTGGACCCTCCCGTACCTACCCTTGAGTTTGGCCAAAATGGCAGTACGACTGTCCCAAACCAACGCATCTATCTATGCTACACATGAATACCCAATAGCTACCAATCACTATGCCTTGACTTTGGCCAACATACATAGCTTGAATACTATTGACTATTCATGTGAAATGACGGAGGGCTACGAATGGTTTTGGCGAAACCGTGAACGTAGTGAACTTGATATAATCGATGGAACGAGATAGCTTTTAAAAGGAGTGGCTCAAACTCCGCATTTTAAAAGTTCGTTTTGAAAAGAACCGAGTGGTTTTTCGAAAGTGTTCCAACGACTTTTACTTGGTTTATTTTCTTGCATTAGTTCTTTTAATGCGTGATATTCTTGCATTAGTTCTTTTAATGCGTCCCCTCATTTAATCCTACCATTGCAGAAAACAACCAAAATATGACGTACGCTTATGCCATTCGCATTCGCCACGGTGCCCCGTCATTACCCGTTAGGTTACTTAACTAACGACAGAGCGGGGGCTGGGCTAGCGCGGCTGTAAAACATAAGCAACGCCTAAATAATATCATATATAGATATATTGCAATGATAGCCATTTTAGATCACAGATGAACACATTGGATATACTAGGAACCCGCAATTCGTACGAGCCTGTAACGAAAAGCAGATTACACGGTCGCGGTGAATAGCCAATACCCCACCCAAGACCCCTACGGGTGCGGCAAACTACCCGCCAAGTACCCGAACCGAAGCAACCCCCCTCAACTCCGTGAGTAGGCCACTCGGCACTTCGGGATACCCGGTAGTTTGTGCACCCCCTCCATGGGTCTATCCTAGGAGCAAAAAACAGTAAAAAGAAATTATACAATGATGGCTACAACCCCGACCCGGTTGTGCGGCCATATAAATAATTATTACATCAATTTACAAATTTACATGAATTGAAAGAAAAGAAAACTCTCGTCTCACAACCCCCGGCTATTCACCCACGACAATCCAATGAATTCATATACACAAACCAATAACATTACAGATCACAGATTTGTATAACTCCCACTAATCGACATATAGCGATTAGCAGACGTTCAATACAAATATCACATCACAGAAATAAACCCGTCAGCTTAAGTCTTTAGAAACTCGATCAAAATACGGTTTTTAAAGCCCCAAAAACAAATTTTTCTTTTTGGAAAATCTGGGCTGAAAAAACATATACCAAAAATCCCAAAATACCCCATAGAAAAAACTGCAATGAAGACGATCCAAAGAGGAGCTTAATCGGCCGCGGAACCGCGGCAATAGCAAGCTATTGCCGCGTTTCCGCGGCGGTTTGGTGGGATCTCTGGACCGTTTTTCTACAGTATACTCTAAAAACCCTGAGTCGATTTTTGAAGCATGATTTATTACTTTTACAGCACTTTGAAAATCGACAGCAAGTTTGAAATCGGGGTGTATTTCGCGACTTTTTCTCCGATCGAATTTCTAGTTACTATGCTAACATGTTAGGTAGTGTTTAACTAGGCTCTGATACCACTGTAAGTCCATGCTACCTCTCCCGGTACTTACGGGCTTGCGGAATTTGGTGAAAAACAATTTTCTAGAGGCGGTAACATGGACTCAAACGGATCTTTGTTAAACTTAGCTACCTAACAACCTAACTAAGAGTTGTTAACTACTCGGTTAGGGGGTTATACCTTTCTTTCTTGAACTCCTTCGTCTTCTACACTTGATGGTTGTCCGGATCGGCTTCACCCCGTCGTCTCCTTGCGCCGAAGATCGATCCACCCGAAAGCTTCTACCTTTGGCTTCTTCTTCGAGCTTTGAAGAAACTAGTTCACTCGGTTTGCTAAACCTTGTGAACTAGAGTGAGTAGAGGAGAGTGTGTTGGGATTTTTCTCTATGGTTCTTGGTTCTCAACACATGAGACAAGTGAACCATAGATTAAAGAGAGGGAGAGCAAGAGGAAGAGGATGAGAGCTCAAGAACAAGAGAGAGAAAAAAAAATGATAGAATGGGAAAGACTTTTCTCTATTGGCTCTCATAATCCAAAGCCATCATAACAAAATATAGCAATCAAGTATTATGTGATGGTTTAAGCTACAATAGCCATATCATTTCATGCACTCATTTTTCATAAGAGAACAAGCAAGCAAAAAGTCTTTGACATGAAATGATAGCCATTGTCATCATGATGGTCAACTAGTCCAACCTAGTCAACCGGTCAACAAAGTCAACAAGTCAACAAAGTCAACCCCTTAACAACCATGTCACCATAATACTTAATTAATATTATTGTTAATCATATATCATATTCTCATTTGGTTTTAGCAAGAAGTCAATGGTCAACAGTCAACAGTCAACAACCCTAATGAGAATCCTCTGCCTCTGTCTCTCCGTCAACTGTGCATACACACCCGCATCCGCGTTCCGAGGAACACGAATACATACGAGATAAAATCAATCCTAAAACGTACACTAGGATCTGGCTTAAATAAAAGCCCGCTAGTGTTAACTGTCCGGACACTGTACGTGCACAAGTGCACGGATGTGACCGAACCATGTCGCAAAACCATGCGACCTGTCGCAAAACCATGCGACCTCTACTCTTTTTCCTAAAGGCGAAATAGCTTTCTGTGTGGGACTCTAAAGACTCAACACTACGCTGGCAGTGGGTTTAACCACAGACCGCAAGCGGCACTAGCTGTGCGTAACGGTCCCCAGGTAGATGCCGACAAGAAGACTGACGAGGTGAAACCCATCTGAACTCCTACTGAGTCTGGCTGTGACAGTCTCCGTACAGTCCGGTCTGTTCGTCTGATACATCGCATAGCGGGCTTAGGGGGCGGTAAACGTCAGTCCCTAATAGCGGTACAAGTCGTGTCGGAGTGAAGCCCAAAACACCCTGAGATAACATTGGAAGCCTACCAGTATATCTCGCTTGCCCTGACCAGGGACTACTCGTGTAATGGCTCTCCTAGACACAGCGCGATGTCAACCCCCAATACCGGGAGAGACGAATCCTGTCTAACCGTCACTGCCTCCAAATGGTTCGGGACTGCACCCAACTACTACCTGTTTGCACAACTCCTTTGAGCCGTGGTAGGGTAGTAATCAAAGTACAGTGGGAACACACTCGAGGCGAAGTGACAGTGTCAAGTCAGCGGACTAAGCTGTACTCATGTCACCTGAGAACTGATAACTGACGATAGGTATAATCCCAACCAGTCAGTTCCTGACGAGTCCTGTCCAGTGTACTCGTAACCCAACGAGCACCCGCATACTATCTCCAGTACGACGTACTGATGGATGTGGGACAGACCATCTCCCACACTGGGATGAGAAGCGCATACGCTAGTCTACTCCGGAGTATCGATGCCCTGTCTCGATAGTCCTGCGACTAGGCACCTGCATAAGGATGTGCTTATAGATTACCCAGCCCCCACTAGTGTGACTGCCATCACAACACTGGTAATCAAGCAAAGATCCTAAGGGCCCCACTAATGTGTATATGTGATATACTAAAATAAACACATGTACACATTGAAGTAGAAACAAACCAAGTAGCATACTACTATTTTGAGCAAGATTGTATATACAAGGTGAATATCTCAAGCTTCCATTAAGTAATATACAAACTAGTATGATACAGTAATGGCCTCTAGGGCATATACACTAACAAATCATAAGTTGCTTCACTTGATCATTTGGTATGTGGCTAAAGCTTGATTTGGATTCTCTCGGGTGGATCATTTTCGACGAGGAAGATTGGCGTATAAACTCATTCCTGATGACTTCGGAGCCGAGTTAGAGTTCATGGAGCGGTGTAGGGGTCTTCTGCAATTGCACGGACATGCAACAAAGGTAGCTAGCCCCTTAATCTTGTATGTTTAGATATCTATTTTAGTGTTTGGAATCGATTTTATGATATAGATCACCAATGCTTGCTTTAAATATTTTGTTTTTGCTTCCGTCTTCACCGCGGGTCTTGCCGCCCGAGCACCAGGTCCTTATAGATTTTTAATCCATTTGGGGCAAAGATAATCACTAATTTAATTATGTCACTAAAATCATATTTTCTTAAGAGACCAATTGACTCCACATGAGACTTGATTAGAGTGTTTATTACTTAACAATTATCTGATAGTGGTACAATGTGTGACCTTGTTGACATACCTGTGTTTAATGTTCAAGTTGGGTCAACAGTAATTTATATTACATCATAGGGTTCAGATTACACAAATTATCAACTTAAATCAAAAGTTGGCAAACAAAGAATTTCATTTAGTCTGGATTCTCCATTTTATAACGAAGGTTAATTAAATCAAGGGCAAATATCCTTCATCCCTAACAATGCCTATTATCTGAGCAAATAACCCTTCAACCAGAATAAGTTCCTATATAAAAATAAATTTCAAAATATATCTAATCTATCAAATAGTAAAAACAATATTACCACAAGATTTAAATCTTGTCATGATTAGCATGTAAAGCAAGTATATGATACTTATCTTGATTCGACGATTATACGATAACGGAATGACGACGAAAAACACCAACGGAAACGATGACGGCGATGACCGGATCGAAGGCAAGGCCAACACGGTTGAGGTTAGGGTCTCGGCTTTGATGGTGTTCGGGTCTACTGGAATCAATTAGAAGAAGAAGAAGAAGAAGAAGTACAGAAAGATATTGTCTAGATTAGGGCTTGGGATTAGGTTTCGTTTTATGATAATTTCAACCGAGAGAGAGAATGATAATGCTTGATGATGCTCAACATTGGCGACCTCCAAGATTAAGACACGTGGCAGATGACGTGTCCCAGAGCTCAAAAGAGAGGGCTCACAGGGGCCAACCAGGCCACCCCGTACCCGGCCTGCAAGCCCAAACTGGCTCTCCTCAGAGCCCCTTGCAAATTGGCCTCCTCGGCCTCTCAGCACGCTCCGAGCTGCCACAAGACCAAGACTACTTGGTCCTCGTGCTCGTCTCTGAGCTCCCCAGCTGTGGACGTCTTCCTCGGTCAGTCCGACTGACCAACTCCACCGCTCACAGGCATAACCGCCACTCCGCAAATCTCGCCACGCGCGGATTCTCCGCCAGCAACGCCCCACGTTTCACGCCATAACGATCCCCATTAATGGGAGATCCGCTCCTCACGCGGGTGTGACGTCGGGAGCGTAACCGCCGGCGAGATTCTCGCGCCTGCTGCTGCGAGCTACCGCCGTTATATAAGCCCCATCACAGAGGGGTCAAGTAAGCCATTTTTACTCCACTTAGCCGTTACGCTGCTCGGATCTAGTACAAACTTGATCGTCGGAGGGTCCTCGGTGGTATCAAACCACCTCGGGACTTCTTTGCTGGTACTTGGCGTCGAACTCCTCCAACCACCGAATCTCCTCAAAATCCATTGAGACTCACACATAACAGGAGATCCCCTCCAGAGTCCACCGGGAGATCGACGGAAGACAACATCTGAAGGAGATCTGAAAAGTACCTGTTTCCTGATTTAAAATCAGGAAAGTTACGGAAGAGACATCACGTGCTAGCACTTGACCAGCAGTCACGTGTTGGCACGTGACATTTAAAAGCGGCTTCAAAGGCACATCAGTTCCCTGATCAAATCAAAGAAAAGGCTTCAGAAGAGGTCACGTGCTCACACGTGGCCAGGGGTCACGTGTTGGCACGTGACATTTAAAAGCAGCGGACTCAATTCTCTGATTAAATCAAGAAAAAGGCTCCAGACGAGGGTCACGTGCTCACACGTGACCAGGGGTCACGTGGTGGTACATGATAGCTAAGCAGCGACCAGAAGACAGAACGCAGAAAGAAAGAAGAAAGCTCGTTCCAAGGGGGTCACGTGCCCACACGTGACCAAGGGACACGTGGCTACACGTGACCGGCTTTCAAAGCCTATCTTTTAACAGAATCAAATTCTGAGGAGAGATCATTCAAATCTTTCCAAAGGAAAAAGATTATAAGCAACCGATTGAATTAAAGATTTAAAGGTGATTAAATACCATCTATCTATGGGAAAATCTCGAATTTGGAAAGATTTCTCCTTTAAATCTAACCGAAATAACAAAGGAGAATCTCTGGATTTAAAATCCAATGGTGAATAAAATTCACCTAATAATCCAAAGGTCAAAAACAAATGGTGAATACAAATCAAATCTCTCAATGAAAGATTCGCCAAAACTAATTGATTCGGCTGCTTCTCCTATAAATGGGAGCCAAGAGACACAGCGAGGGAGATATAGAGAGAGAGGGATAGAAAGGCAAAAAAAAGGAATCGAGGCACAAAAACAGAGGAGAGCCTTGATACTTTGGAGAAATCGGGATCTTCTGCAAAAAGAAAACCCTAGGTAAGAAAGGGAAGGCATTTTGAAAGAAAAAGAGAATTTAATTCTTAACAGAGTTTAACTCTGATATAAAATCAGAAGAACATAGTTCTCTCTTTGGTGGAGGATCTGTAAAGTGCACATCTCCCCTTGAGTTGAGAATTTAATTCTCAATGGGTTGAGATCCTGTCATGCAGATCCAAAGCATAGAGAGGGAATGGAAGCATGAGAATTTAATTCTCACAGAACTATAGGAATTTAATTCCTTTAAAATAAAATTAGGGTTTGACCCTGTGTTATGGGAATTTAATTCCTTCAGAATGAACAGAATCAGGGTTTAACCCTAGTTAAGAACTTAGTTCTGTTAAAACAACAGGAATTTAATTCCCTTAATCTCATTCCCCAGAATAATCCTTTAACAGAGAGTGGGAGTTTAATTCCTTAAAGCTTTTATTAGGGTTTAACCCTATTCAGTTCTTCACATATATGAGGAATTTAATTCCTACAGAAAATCCAGAGTTCAACTCTATCCCAGAATGTAAATCTTCAAAAGGAAGTAGGAATTTAATTCCTCTGAAATTATTGTCAGGGTTCAACCCTACGAGGAATTTAATTCCTGAAAGGGATTAACAGATCTTTTAAAACATACATAGAGGCAGGGTCACGTGTCACCACGTGACCCCCAAAAAGATCTATAAAAAAGCCCCTTTGAGGCAGTGCCTCACGTGACCCACGTGACCCTTGGCAGAGACTTTAACATACTCCATTTAAACACCCGTCACGTGATGGCATGTGATGCTCCAAAAGATGCGATATTCTCAGCAGAACAAATGAAGGGAGGGCGCCCTCACGTGCTACCACGTGACCCCTCTTGCCTTAGCATCTAACGCTAAATTGGAACCCCTGAATCCAGTGTTAAAACACTGTTGGGCCTTAGTGTTCAACACTAATCAAAGAACTTTATTTGCAGTGTTCAACACTGATTACCTTAGTGTTTAACACTAATTTGAGATCTCTGTTGCCAGTGTTTAACACTGATCTGTTTAGTGTTTAACACTAATTTGAAAGCCTTGTTGCTGGTGTTTAACACGAACTATCTTTTAGTGTTAAACACTAACTTGTCAATCTCATTCCCAGTGTTCAACACTGATTGGTCTTTAGTGTTTAACACTAGGCATTGGCCCAATTGGCTAAATGGCCAGAGGCAAAGCCTCTCCTTCAATGGACCAACAGGAAGCCAATATTCCAGACATGATTGGACTTAGCCCAAGATGGCCATAAGTCCTCAGTTCAGACTTAACTGGGCTAATTGGCTCATAACATAATTAATTGGTCTTGATCCCAAATTGGGCCAAAGACTATTTAATCCACCCCGGCTCAAGGGTACATCTCTTCACTCCTTTGATACTTGGCGTTGTAATTCCTCAACGTCTTCAAAGAGGTGATGGGTCCCGATGACCACACATTGACACGGACTGTGGGGTCCTTAAACTCATGGACTATGAGGTCCTTAACCTTGACCGAGATGTCTTAAAACTAACTATGGAATGTGGGGTCCTTAAAATCATGGACTATGAGGTCCTTAACCTTGACCGAGATGTCTTAAAACTAACTGTGGACTGTGGGGTCCTTAAACCCATGGACTATGACGTCCTTAACCTTGACCGAGATGTCTTAAAACTAACTTTGGACTGTGGAGTCCTTAAATCCACAGACTACGAGGTCCTTAACCTTGACCGAGATGTCTTAAAACTAACATTGGACCGCAATGTCCTTAAACTACCCATGGACCGCAATGTCCTAAAACTACCCATGGACCGCAAAGTCCTTAAACTACCTACCGACCGCAATGTCACTAAACTAAACAACAGAGCCCCCTTTTATTGCTCTCTTGTTGGATCTAAACGATCCCGTTAAGTTGATCTTAGTCTAAAAAAACTAGACTAACGTATCCTTAACAAACGTTTAAGTCGATCTTTGGCTCAAATGAGGCTAACGTATCCTTAAACCCAAACCCCCAAACCCAAATCTAAGATAATACGGATTTGGACTAGTCCACGCCCTACGGGCGACGACATAACTCAGTCTCCGTATACAATCCACGAGCAACTAAACACAAAATAAACACACACGACATGAAGTGACCATCTGGAGAAGGAGAAAGTGGTTTCCGCAATGCGGTAGCATAATTAACTGCAGGGGCTTGCGCCTGCAGGGAAGAGCGTCCCCACAATCAAAAACCCTCAAGCGAGGGGGAATCTGACGAAGTCTGCTACATCGGACACATCCGTCTAAACCTTCGATGCATGGTGCCATAAATCAACTTGGCATCTTCGGAGAGGTGGACGGATAGCACCAATTAGCATCTGCCCCGAATCTCAGGCGAGAAGCCCAGTCGCGCCGCCATTCGGAGGGGAACAGATTCTGGCACGCCCGGTAGGACCTTTTCCTCTTTCCACTCCACACTTCGTGTGTCGTGATTCGTGAACCAATCGCGGTTCGCTAATGGTTGCCCTTGGGTTTCAAGATACTAAGACTTGGCGTCTTGCTCATTGCAGAAAGCAAAGAATCGATGGCTTCTACTTCTGCGAAACGCTCCAACTGCTCGGACTGCAATTGCAACCAACGCTCTGCCTCGCCAGGAGGTATAGCCTACGGACCCCAAGCTGCTTCGCTGTTCACAATGCCCGTGGAACAGGTCACTCGAGCCACCACAGGATTGTTTTTTGGGACCATGCTCCCACCGACAAGCTTCACCGCGCCGGTGCTGACAGAGGAAGCTCCCAAGAAGTCGGTCTTTGATCGTCTTACCCCCGCCGTGGCCCCTCTCAACGGATCGCCCAACACCAGCGCCTCGGTCTTCTCTAGATTGGGCCAGAACTCCTGTGGACCCACGATGGGGCCTACAATCCCAGAGAAGGCCGTTTCTAAGAAAGTGACCGGCCCTACTCCTGAAGTCGTCAAAGCGGCTTCCCCTGCCACAAAGTCGGTCTTTACAAGATTGACGGCTCCAGCTCCCGCTCCTGCTATCTAAAGGACGTCGGTCTTTGACAGGCTAACACCAGCAACGACCCCCCACCTACACAGGGGGCAAGATGAAGCTATTCTCACCGCTGAACCAACGCCGTCCGCTCGACACGCTCGACGTCGCCACTGGCGCCGAGTAAGGAAGGCTGGGGGCAACTCCCCCTCTGGGCTAACTCCACCAGCCCCGATGGCAGAAGTTAATGCTGCTGTTCCAACTGGGAACGGCTTCGAGATGCTAAATAAGGTGCGAAGGAATTCTCCTACTGCGGTGCTAAAGAGGTCTCCTCCTCCTCTAAAAAAGGTTGCGGAAATAAAGTCAGAACAGCCCCTATCCCCTCAACGACTGTCTTCCAAAATCTATAAGATTTGGCGGCAGGCCCGAGACTCGATGATCGATCCAAACTTCTCCCGCCAGCACAAGAAGCTGAAAATCCAACAGGAAACCAGTTACCAGGCTAAACCATGAAAGACTGTCTGGGTGCCCGCCTCAACGGCCCCCTCAACTTCCACTGCTCATAAAAGGGGGAAGCCAGAGAAGATCCCCCAGCCTGCAACGACAGCTAAAGGCACTACGCCCAGAAGCCCTAAGTCTGGGGGCATGATGGTCCATACCGCATACATGGCGTCAGGAAAGGAAGACAGCCGTGCGTTTACAGGTCATAGACCGCTTACACGGTCGGTAACCAAAGCTCAGGAGCAACAGCAAAAGCTCCAGGAAATGATGAATGCTATGGCCGCACTTACCGGGCCAAAAGAAAACCCAGAAACGTCCTCGGACGAACGCCATGAGGAAGAAACCGACGCCGAATTCCTTCACCGAATACTGGAGAAGAAGGACAAAGAGGCTGCTGAACAAGCAGCCAACATACAGCGTATGGGCCTCCTCTTCCAAGATATGATAGGAACGATGATCCAACAGGACCCACCCACTGAGGATCCCCTGATCGTCCTTGAAGACGACCGGGGAGAAACGTCAAATCCACCACCGGCCCACTCAACGGCCAAAGAGGAGACAATCTCTAAGGCTGATTTGGTCGACTATATAGCCCAGCAAATCCGGGTTCACCATGCGACTGAGGCAGCTGGTCAAATCGTAAAAACGGGGCGGCCATATCCAAGCTGGTATGACCAAATCAAGTACCCGCCAGGTTACACAATTCCAAAGTTCCATGTTTACAAGGGGACCGGCAATCCCCACCAACATGTCGCCCAGTTCAGGGCCCTTTACGGTAACACCGGCGGTGATGATAAACTGTTGCTTCGCCAGTTCGTGTGCAGCTTATCAGAAACAGCGTTCGAATGGTATTCGGAACTCTCGAACGATTCTATCAAGACGTTCTCTGAAATGGAGTTGCTATTCACTCAGTGATTCGCAAGCGCCAGCGAACGCACTCCAATAACGGCATTGATTAACGCCAGGGTAAAACCAGGCGAAACTTGGGTCCAGTATGCTATACGCTGGCGGAATTTGTGGTCAAAGTGCGAGCAACGCATTGAGATAGCACCCGCAGTGGGCATATTCGTGGGAACCCTAGACCCTCACGCAACTATCTCCCAGTTTATGATGTTCTTTAAGCCAACCACATTCCAGGCTTTAATCGACAAGTTGGCTCAGATGGACCAGATTGGTCATAGACCACCTCCCCCGAAGTCGGAACCTCGGAATGACAAGGGTAAAGGAAGGGCAACCTTCGTCGCGAATGCCCAGCAGCAACCTAACGCCCCGAAGATGGCGGATCAATTGGAAGAAAGACGCCGATATTATAATGAAAAGATGAAGCGTCCCTACTCGTTCCCACGAGACAAGATGAAACGGTTATTCGACCTGGCAGTACGCAACAGACTTATAAACCTACCAAATCCAAGGCGACCGCCACAACCCACTGAGGTGAATAACCCTAACTATTGCCCTTACCATCAAACGGTAAGTCATCCGATTGAGGATTGCTTCGTCTTCAAAGGATGGATTGAAGATCAATACCTCCAGGGAAAGTTTGCACTGTCCGAAAAGTGGAAGGTGAACCCACCACAGCCGCATACTCCTAAGAAAGCAGATACACCGGGGGCAACCTGTTCCTTTATTGAAGAAACTCCATGGGAGGTCGTGCTGTCAACTAAAACCAAAAGAATGCCGAGGGACCTTCATGCGTGCCCTGCGGTCGAATGGAAGGACCCGCTTGAACCTCGAATTATCGAAGGGATTTTGAAGCCGCGCCCAACTACGAAGACTCGTGGTGATGGCCCAAATACTCACGCCCAACCGTCAAAATCTTCGAAGAAAAAGAAGAAGAAAGCTAAGGAGCCCGTGACGCCTGGAGACAAGCGCACGAACTTGCAGAAGCAAATCGACGCGCTGGAAGAGTACAATCAAAAGGCGCGAACTCCTGTCACGCTGCAAGAGTTCCTCAGCCACATCTTTCAAGAGGAAGATGATGGAGAGAGCTCGTCGGATGAATCCGAGGGATATGTGGCGAGTTGTAACGTAATCTCCCACTCGTTTACCGACGATGAGAAAACTCCTGGCACTAAGAAACTGGGGACAGAGCCTGAACCAGAGCGTGTGTGGCCAACAGATGAAATGGTTGACGCCTTTCTGGACGAGATTCGTCTAAAGAGTAAAGCGGATCAGAAGCGTGAGATGGCCGTATCGGAAGGAGCTAAATGCAGGCGACTGAACGAAAAAGTTGAAGTACTCCCGCCAGATCGAAAGGCATCCAAGACAGACAAGAAGATATTCAAGACGAGGAAAAGGTTTGCCAAAGCCATGTCAATGGGAATGAAGCTACCACCCTCGGAAGAAAACACGCTCAATGGGGCGGAGAGGCACCCTGATTATTGCGCATATCATCGGAAAATTTCACACCCCACGGAGGAGTGCGACGCCTTTAGGATATGGTGGCAAGGATATGTTGCTCGTCGGCAACATTTTAAGCGCATGAAACGCAAGATTCGTCGGGAACGAAGAAGTACTGCCGACGGGTACAACAGAACTACTGGCAACTGTTACATGGTTAACGCCAGAGGGTCGCAGGTTCTCACCTTTGGGAGCGACTCTGATGAAGAAATGGCTCTGGGCCCTCTCTTTAAAGAATCCGTTTTAGGGAAAGAGGAGGAACCGGAGGCCTGCGAAAACATTCAGCTGCGCAATCGCACGCTCCCAGAAAAGAATCTCGGGCCCGCAAATAGAAAAGATAAGGGAAAGGAAAAGGTCACTGAGGATATCACTTTAGATGACCAAGTCATGAAAGAGCTGACTACCAAAGACCTTCCCAGGAAGGGTAAGGTAGACTACAATATCCTAGCGCACCTAAGGAAGCTACCTTCTCAGCTTAGCATTCTCGATGCCCTCCTATTATCAAAAGAAGCGCGGGATTCACTAATTAAGGCGTTACAAGAACCTGAGCAATTCCAAGCCTTCCTCGCCACTGAAAGGATGAAGGATGAACTGGAGGAAGTGCATACGGCCGACATCACTTTCGGTGACGAAGACCTCCTTCTCGGGACGTGCGACCACAACCGTCCCCTATATGTCTCTGGATACTACCATGATATCAAGATAGGAAAGATCCTAGTAGATAATGGATCCTCCGTCAATCTTCTTAACATTCGGGTGTTAAAGGAAATTTGCATGAGCGTGCAACACCTCGCTCGTGACAAAATTACCATCTCCGGTTTCTATTCACAATCGTCACGGACTCTCGGATCCATGATACTAACACTAAGCTTCGGACTACTCGTCACGGACATCAAATTACATGTCATTGATGCCAAGACCTGCTACAATGCCTTGCTCGGTCGTCCTTGGCTACACGAGTACAACATCATCCCTTCTACACAACATCAGTGTATGAAGTACTTTAAGGATGGTTTCGAATATACCGTAACAGGTGAGCTGAACCCATTTTCCGTGAACGAAGTCCGCAAATACAAAGATGCGAAGTACTTTTTGCCAGATTTCGAGGATACAGAAAGGTGTCGCAAGCCGGAGAACAAAGCCGCCGCCACCATCCCTATTTTCGGGAGCGATACCGAAGGAGAAGAAGAGATAGTTTATGCTGGGCCATCTCAACGCAATAACCCGGGGACGTCCGCCCCCATGTTGGTCTTCGGAAGTGACTCGGAAGATGAGGTTAATGCCGTGTTCTCCAATCGGCCGTCAATACAAGCACCCCCTAGCGATGATCAGAGTTTGCAAATCACCATGGTGCCGCGAGAACACTACAAGGATCTCGACACACTTCAAGCTTACAATGTGCAGGACCTGCAAACGTTTTATGTCCCTCCCAGGCAAAGGGGTGAGAAGGTGATCCTATTCTACCGATCCTCAGAGTCGAAAATAGAGAAAGAGATCTGGCATGGCGCGGATGCTACACTCGACAGGCTCCAACCCATCCGTTTGCCCAGATATTACACAAATGGACTAAAGAGGCTATTTAAGCGCCAAGAAGTGCCCTTAAAACAGACTGTTCGACAAGCTCGGTTCTACAACAGGATTTGGGATGTCCCTGGGACCCAACGGAAATTGCCCAACTGGAAAATGGAAACACTTGGGCTTGGATACGCGAGAACCGGAAAATGGGAACGGGCCCACAGTAACTACGCCATATATACCTTTGATGAAGAAGAGGACGCCCTGTCGGGAAATGCCAACCCCTCATCAAAACTAGATCCCGCGATTGAAGTGCCGAGTCCGTCATTTGAAGAACGGATGGACAAGCTTATCAGGAAAGCGGGTCAAAAAGCATAGGAAGACTACAACCGTGAGAGGGCCATCTACGAGAAGGCCAGGACGCAACGTCTATTTCAACAGGCTGCAAAAGACAAAGATGCTCATCCCTGTCAACCCGTTGTACGAAAGGCCCGACGCAGAGGCAGAAATAAATCAAGAAGTGGTAAGAGGAGCCGACAACAACGACGCAGGATTAGAGAGTTACGTGATCGGGTATTGCGCGGCTCGGATTTGTCCCTCATGAAGAAGATGAGTCGGGCGTACTCCTTCCCCCGAGACAAGACGAAGAGGTTACTCGAGCTCGCTATAAAACATCAAATGATCACGCTTCCAGAGTCTAAACACCCTGAGCAAGCTAACAAGGCGTCTCGTCTGAGCTATTGCTCTTATCACCGAGCCATAGGACATCCTACCGAAGACTGCTTCACCTTCAAGAACTGGGTCGAGGACCAGTACCAACAGGGCAGATTTGCTTTATCCGACGGCTGGAGGCTAACGCCGCCACAAAAGCACGAACTCAAAGCCGCAAGAGCAGTGCCAGATCCACATCAGTCTTGGAAGCGGATTCGCACTTGTCACATGATTACGATATTAAAAGAAGAGCCCGAGAACATGGATGACCTTCCCTGGTGCTTTGAGAACAGCGATGATGAGGTGGTCTCAGAATTTCCGCTAGCTCCAAAAGAACTGGAAGATGGCATACATACTACTGCAAATAACCTCAAGAAGATTGAGTTGGGATCGGCAAATGACCCGCGACCGACATTTGTCAGCGAGCTGCTATCTGAAGAAAGGGTGGCTGCGTTAAAGAACGTGCTTCTACAGCATAAAGACTGCTTCGTGTGGAGCTACTCCGAGATGCCAGGATTGGATCCGGAGATTGCTGTGTATAAATTAGCAATATCCCCAGATATCAAGCCAGTCAAGCAGGCGCCGAGAAGGATGCGGCTCGAGCTTGAGATGAGCATCAACGCCGAAGTCAAGAGGCTGATCGATTCTGGATTTATCCAAGAAGTCCAGTATCCCGATTGGATCGCCAACATCGTCCCGGTAATGAAGAAAAATGGGACGGTACGCATATGCGTGGATTTCAGGGATCTCAAGAAAGCCTGCCCGAAGGACGATTTCCCAGTACCGGTAACCAAGCTAATGATAGATAACACGTCCACTCACGAGGTTTTCTCCTTTATGGACGGTTCATCAGGATACAATCAGATAAAGATGCATCCCGAAGACCAGAAGCACAACGCTTTCCGGACCCCGTTGGGTATATTCTGCTACATGGTTATGCCCTTTGGTCTAAAGAACGCCGGCGCTACCTACCAAAGGGCCATGACAAAGATCTTCGACGACCTCATACATGACATCGTCGAGTGCTATATCGATGACCTTGTAGTAAAGAGCATGTCATACGAAGAGCATTTAAAGCATCTCAAGACTGTATTTCAATGCCTTCGGCAGTATAATTTGAAGATGAATCCCCTCAAATGCGCGTTCGGAGTCTCCTCGAGTAAATTCCTGGGATTCATCATCCGACACCGAGGTATCGAAATAGATCCATCTAAGATCAAGGCGATCATGGAAATGCCTCCGCCAAGAACCCTCAAACAGTTGCGGTCTCTCCAAGGGAAGCTCGCATACATCCGGCGATTTATCGCCAATCTTTCAGGCAAGTGCCGTTCTTACAGCCACCTGATGCAGAAGGGAACTCTATTTGTTTGGGATCACAAATGCCAAGGTGCACTAGACGAGATCAAGCAGTACCTGCAGAACCCTCCGGTGCTGGCTGCGCCGGTCAAAGGAAAACCCCTCATTCTTTATACAACCGCCCTCGAAGGTTCCTTAGGCGCATTATGGGCACAAGAGAACGATCAAGGAAAAGAGAGAGCACTCTACTACTTAAGTCGAGTTCTGCTGGGGGCAGAAAGCAACTACTCTCCCATTGAAAAACACTGCTTGGCGTTAATCTTCGCGATAACAAAACTCAGGCACTGTGCGTTGGCGCACGAAGTCCGTCTCATCTCGAAGGTGGACCCCTTTAAATATTTGATGTCAAAGGCTATATTGACGGGTCGACTCGCTAAATGGGCTCTACTCCTGATGGAGTTCTCGATAACGTATCGACCTCTTAAGGCAGTGAAAGGACAGGCCATTGCCGACTTCCTTGCTGAGCATCCAGTACCTGCCGGTTCTCCTCTGAACCGCGATTTGCCGGACGATCATGCATTCGATGCGATCGGCGGCAGTGATACCCGATGGGAACTCTATTTTGACGGGGCATCTTCCATGAAGAAGCGCAAACAATGTACCCCCATAATCAAATCGGGAGTAGGCCTTATCTTCGTAACCCCACAAGGAGGGATAATGCGCTTTGCTTTCTCCTTAACGGAATCGAGGACGAACAATAAAGCCGAATACGAAGCTTTGATAGCGGGACTCAAGATCGCCATTGACATGGGAATTGAAGACCTCCTTATATACGGGGACTCCCAGCTGGTCGTTAGTCAAGTAAACGGCGACTACCAAACGTGCAAACCGGAATTGGTGAAGTACGGCGAAAAGGTGCAACAACTATTGACCCAAATTCCCTCCTACACTTTGGAAAGTATACCACGTGCGGAAAATAGCAAAGCAGACGCGCTAGCTAAGCTCGCTAAAGAACTAGCTGACGAGAACCTCGATGACGTCAAAATCATGGTGCAAAGCCGTCGAGTGCTTGCCCCGGCAGAAATATCTCCGGAATCATACGAAGAAAAGGGAGCGACTGAGCAGACGACCCTACAAATAAAAGACCGTGAGAAGGCTGAGGACTGGAGGGAAGTCTTCATAGACTACTTTAAGTCCCACCGAATGCCCGAAGGAGCGTCCTCAAGACATCAGCTCATGAAACGAGCTCTATCTTTCGCTTTCGTCAATGATACTCTGTATAAGAGGTCGTTTGATTCTCTGTGGCTAAGATGTTTCGGACCGGACGAAGCAGAAAGAGTCGTTCAAGAGGTTCATGATGGAATCTGTGGTTCTCATCAAGCAGGCCCGAAGATGAAGTTAAAAATTAAACGGATGGGTTACTACTGGCCCACGATGATCCAGGACTGCCTCGAGTATGCGAAGCAATGCCACTCGTGCCAAATCCACGGGGATTTCATCCACCAGCATCCGAATCCACTACATCCAACGGTGGGTAGCTGGCCATTCGAAATGTGGGGGACTGACATAGTCGGCCCCATTGAACCAGTATCGTCCAGGGGACATCGTTTCATCCTGGCGATGACTGATTACTTCTCCAAATGGGCGGAAGCAGTACCGTTGAGGGAAGTGAAGACGGAGAATATCCTCCACTTGTTCAAGACGCACGTCATCTATCGGTTTGGAACCCCAGGGCGAATTATCTCCGATAACGGGCCAGCCTACAGAAGCCATAAGATTAGCCACTTCGCGCAGCAGCACAATATAGACTGGAGATATTTTTCAGTCTACAATCTACGAGCTAACGGTCTGGCCGAGGCATTCAATAAGACCTTGACAAAGATCATAAAAAAGACGGTGTCCCGAAATAAGAAGGACTGGCATGAGAGGCTGCAAGAGGCCCTTTGGGCCTATCGAACTACATTCAAGACGGCCACGAACACAACGCCGTACGCGTTGGTATTTGGGACGGAAGCAGTGCTCCCCCTTGAGATAGAGTTATCCTCTCTACGAGTGGCAGTCCACCACGAGCTGACGGACGAAGAAAATGCTCACCTTCGGCTTGAGGAGCTTGATGCCCTCGATGAAACCCGGCTCATAGCGCAACAAAATCTAGAGGCCTACAAAGCAAAGATGACGCGCTCGTACGAGAGATTGACCAGGCCGAGGACATTCCGCCAAAGCGAACTCGTACTAGTGGTCAAAAGACCTATGATCCCCAATCGCGTCAAGCGGAGAAAATTCGAGCCAAACTATGAAGGCCCGTACATCATAGACAAGGTCTACCAGGGTGGAGCCTATCTACTCATGGACATGCACGGTGAGAGGCCTTTCAGGCCAATAAACGGCCGCTTCTTAAAGAAATACTATGCTTAATGAGCCACAGCCTAGGTCAATGATAGATGACGACGACTATGTCCGCTCGCTATCTTCCTAAGCTCAGACCTTATAAGCAGTAGCCGACCTTCCCCTTAACGACGGACCGAAACGTCCTTAAAACTATCGACGGACCGAAATATCCTTAAACTAATAACGGACCGAAACGTCCTTAAAACTATCGACGGACCGAAACGTCCTTAAACTATCGACGGACCGAAACGTCCTTAAACTAACGACGGACCGAAACGTCCTTAAACTAACGACGGACCGAAACGTCCCTAAACTACTACCGCAGCATCCTTAGGCTGACAGGATGAATAAAAAAATATATATATATCTAAAATAAAAAAAACGGTATGTCCATAAGCAAAATGGGCACGGATGAAAACCCGAAAGGGCTCCATGAGTAAAAACAGCAGGGCTACCGGCAAGTGTTCATGAAAACCCGAAAGGGCGCGACCTTGTAAAAAAAAAAGAGAAAAAGAATAAAAAAAATGGTATGTCCATAAGCAAAAGGGGCACGGATGAAAACCCGAAAGGGCTCCGTGAGTAAAAACAGCAGGACTACCGGCGAGTGTTTGTGAAAACCCGAAAGGGCGCAACCTGGTTAAAAGACACTTACAAGATCCTCTCGACCTTGTAAGGAGAAACCACCCGCGTGGGATCCTTACGACTCACAATGGAACGACACACTTAGGGATCCTCATGATTCCTAAGGTGAAAATACACTTGCGAGATCCTTACGACTCGTAAGGAGAATTCTCTTATGGGACCCTCATGGCTCATAAGACTTGAAAGTCTTAAGTTACAGAAGCCTAAACCCGTTCTTAAGCAAATCCCCCACAACCTTCGATATTGCCCTACAAGCGGCTCAATACTGACCCTTGTATACAATCCACGGGCACGAATAAACATTTCCCCAGCAAAGTCACACCCGTGACTAGGGGCATGTCCATATGGTGAACAACCCTTATAATTCCTCTCGACTTATAAGGAGAAAACCTTCTTGTAGGATCCTTACGACTTACAGAGGAACATACACTTAGGAACCTTCATGATCCCTAAGGAGAAAATACACCTGCAAGATCCTCACGACTTGTAGGGAGAAATACCTTTGTGAGACCCTTACGGCTCATGAAGTCAAGAGCCTTGGTCGACAGGACCCTTAACCCTGTTTACTAAGCCACCTTTGTTCAACATCAACAGAGGCAAATGATGATTCGCTCCTGGCAACATCCCAGTTGTAGCGGTGCTGATGCTGAAATCGGTGTCTAAAATCTAAGCTTGCAGCGAAAAAGCTAGCAAGCCACGCATGCATACGAAATAGCCGAAATGATGGGGAAACTTGCAATAAAAAGCAGCAAGTAAAAATGTATGCATGAAAAATAGTCGAAATGATGGGGCAACTCGTAATAAAAAGCAGCGAGCAGAAAATAAATAAATAGAAATGATTGGGCACCGCGAAAAATAGCCGAAATGATGGGGCAATCGCGACCTCCGCGATATAAAAGCTGAAATGATAGAGCATCGCGGAAAATGAAATAAAATATAAATAAAAAAGGGGGTTTCAATTTATGCCCTACAGGTGATGTTGCATCACACCCTGTACACAATCCAAGGGCGTAAACAAAAAGGGATCATCCGTCTCCCCCAGGTTTCATCAGAAGAAGAAGCCAAGTCTCGACGGGCCAAAGGAGACCTGGAGATAGTTTCAACACTCGTCTCGTAACAACGGACACAACTCTAAGCTAAGCGGAACAACGGCAACTCCCAGTTCCATGGCTCGGTGGTATACATATCGCCAATAGTCAAACCTCCATCCCGTGAAATGCGGATACAATCAGCAAAATTCCTGGTTACGTGGAACGCGGATAACGTCACTCTTTGACACCGTAGAAAATGTCTAGAGCGGATCCTGGCCCTCGCGGAGCACGGCAGTGAACCCGTGTGAAGCATCCAGAGCGGAGCCTAGTCTTCGCCGAGCACGGCAGTGAACCCGTGTGAAGCATCTAGTGCAAAATTCCTGGTTACGTGGAACGCGGATAACGTCACTCTTTGACCCCGTTGAAAACGTCCAGAGCGGATCCTGGTCCTCGCGGAGCACGGCAGTGAACCCGTATGAAGCATACAGAGCGGAGCCTAGTCCTCGCCGAGCACGGCAGTGAACCCGTGTGAAGAATCTAGTGCAAAATTCCTGGTTACGTGGAACGCGGATAACGTCACTCTTTGACCCCGTGGAAAGCGTCCAGAGCGGATCCTTGTCCTCGCAGAGCACGGCAGTGAACCCGTGTGAAGCATCCAGAGCGGAGCCTAGTCCTCGCCGAGCACGGCAGTGAACCCGTGTGAAGCATCTAGTGCAAAATTCCTGGTTACGTTTAACGCGGATAACGTCACTCTTTGACCCCGTGGAAAACGTCCAGAGCGGATCCTAGTCCTCGCAGAGCACGGCAGTGAACCCGTGTGAAGCATCCAGAGCGGAGCCTAGTCCTCGCCGAGCACGGCAGTGAACCCGTGTGAAGCATCTAGTGCAAAATTCCTGGTTACGTGGAACGCGGATAACGTCACTCTTTGACCCCGTGGAAAACGTCCAGAGCGGATCCTGGTCCTCACGGAGCACAGCAGTGAACCCGTGTGAAGCATCCAGAGCGGAGCCTAGTCCTCGCCGAGCACGGCAGTGAACCCGTGTGAAGCATCTAGTGCAAAATTCCTGGTTACGTGGAATGCGGATAACGTCACTCTTTGACCCCGCGGAAAACGCCCAGAGCGGAGCCTGGTCCTCGCCAAGCACGGCAGTGAACCCGTGTGAAGCATCCAGAGCAAACACCGGACTGTGGAGTCCTTAAGATCCACGGACTATGATGTCCTTAACCTCGACCGTAATATCTTAAAACTAACGATCAACCACCCCGATTCCCTACGGATTCTGCCTTGGTTTAAGGGTAATCTCTTCACTCCTTTGATACCTGGTGTTGTAATTCCTCAACGTCTTCAAAGAGGTGACGGGTCCCTGCAAACTAACATCGGACTGTGGAGTCCCTAAATCCACGGACTATGAGGTCCTTAACCTTGACCGTGATGTCTTAAAACTAACATCGGACTGTGGAGTCCCTAAATCCACGGACTATGAGGTCCTTAACCTTGACAGTGATGTCTTAAAACTAATATCGGACTGTGGAGTCCCTAAATCCACGGACTATGAGGTCCTTAACCGTGACCGTGATGTCTTAAAACTAACATCGGACTGTGGAGTCCCTAAATCCACGGACTATGAGGTCCTTAACCTTGACCGCGACGTCTTTAAACTACGATGTCTCGAGAAACCCCTGACTCCGTGAAACACGGATAAGGGTGGCCACATCCAGCACTTGCAGGTCCTCACGACCTGTAAGGAAGAAAAACTCTCTTGTGAGATCCCTACGACTCTCAAGGGAAAACCCGCTTAAGAATCCTCACAATTCTTAAGAAGAACTTACACCTATGGGATCCTCTCGACCCATGGGGACAAAAACTCTTTATGAGACCCTCGTGGCTCATAAAGTGCAAAAGTCTTCGGAAGCAGATCTTAACCCTGAATCCTAAGCCATCGCTGCCCTGCAAAGAGATCAAGATAAATTGTCCGTAGAACACATTCAATAGAAAGGGGACACACCATTGAAGAGAAAAATATGTCTTCATTTATAAACCTCCCTTCGACAACAATACTCGATCCAAATCCAGCACAAACCACCCGATACGGGAGATAACGAGGCAAGTTTCTGATCTGTATCCTATCAGGCGCGCATTTGCAACTGTACGAATGTTTAAAAGGAAATGTTACCCGAGGCACTGACGCGCATGCCACGTAACGATGGTGCTCGCAATTAAAGAAAATTCCCATGAGAAAAACATGCAGCTCGTTTACGCAAGCAAGACACACGTACGACTATCTGACAAACATGGAAATTCAACAGAAAGCATGCAAACCGCCAATGATAAAAGGAGTACATTGATTCAAACATACTGCACTACCGGGAAAAGGTCACCAAACAAGGGATCAGAAAAGCAAGGGTTAACAAAGCAAAACACAAAATTCTCCATCTCCCTCTCTGCTTTCTCCAGCACGTCAAAACGACGGTTTTCGCGAGGAGTCGCTCCCCATCGGTTGGAGCCATGCTCATCAGCGAAAGCAGAAATGACGGCCCGGCGGGCACTTATCTGACTCAGTATATGAACTGAGTGATCCTTCAGAGCCTGAGTGATTAGACAAGCCTCGTGAAAGCACTCAAGCTTGTCCTCCGCCATGTCAAGGATCGCCGAAGTCATCTCCGCCGGATGGGGGGTATATCGGCAAGCACAGACAGGAAGATCATCCGGAGCCAAATGGAGCCCATGGGAAGAGGAGAGCCCCGACGAGTCAGTAGCTCGTACATCACCGTGTCACATTGAGCGTCGGTGAGAAGGGGATCTGCCAGCCGCGCAGCGAAGCGAAGGATTATCTCCTCAAGGGGCACCCCCCATGGTTGCCGACGAGCATGGGGACGATTGAAAGCCATGGCGATTGATTGGGTTCTCAAAGATGACCACCTTAAGGTATGAATGGGTTTCTCTGTGAAGAAAAGAAGTAAGGCATGGGTTCAGGTTATAAAGGGGAGCATTTAATGCTATGCACAAAAAATGTTGTGCATGGTGGGACTATTCTCAAAGCCCGGAAAGAAGGGGATTGCGTTGGAAATGAAATCCAACGACGCATTGGAATCAAGTTAGGGAAATGAAACGTCCCCATCAAGCAGATCCCTGCATGCGCAACACATGAGCACTAGCCTTTGATTGGAAAATAAGGCGGCACTGCACAGACACAACAGAGAACTAAGCTCTGAGAACGAGAATCAAATTCTTAAAAGAAAGGTTTGAAAGGAAGGACATGAAAAAGTGAAGGCGCTTCTGAAAGGACGTCCCCAAAACAGATCCAGCGGTCACAAAAGTGACAGCGTTGCACTCACGTGCAGACACGTGAGAACAACGCTGTGGGGGCATTTGTTTCCTGATTTAAAATCAGGAAAGTTACGGAAGAGACATCACGTGCTAGTACGTGACCAGCAGTCACGTGTTGGCACGTGACATTTAAAAGCGGCTTCAAAGGCACATCAGTTCCCTGATCAAATCAAAGAAAAGGCTTCAGAAAAGGTCACGTGCTCACACGTGGCCAGGGGTCACGTGTTGGCACGTGACATTTAAAAGCAGCGGACTCAATTCTCTGATTAAATCAAGAAAAAGGCTCCAGACAAGGGTCACGTGGTGGCATGTGACAGCTAAGCAGCGATCAGAAGACAGAACGCAGAAAGAAAGAAGAAAGCTCGTTCCAAGGGGGTCACGTGACCAAGGGTCACGTGCCCACACGTGACCGGCTTTGAAAGCCTATCTTTTAACAGAATCAAATTCTGAGGAGAGATCATTCAAATCTTTCCAAAGGAAAAAGATTATAAGCAACCGATCGAATTAAAGATTTAAAGGTGATTAAATACCATCTATCTATGGGAAAATATCAAATTTGGAAAGATTTCCCCTTTAAATCTAACCGAAATAACAAAGGAGAATCTCTGGATTTAAAATCCAATGGTGAATAAAATTCACCTAATAATCCAAAGGTCCAAAACAAATGGTGAATACAAATCAAATCTCTCAATGAAAGATTCGCCAAAACTAATTGATTCGGCTGCTTCTCCTATAAATGGGAGCCAAGAGACACAGCGAGGGAGATATAGAGAGAGAGAGGGATAGAAAGGCAAAAAAAAAGAATCGAGGCACAAAAACAGAGGAGAGCCTTGATACTTTGGAGAAATCGGGATCTTCTGCAAAAAGAAAACCCTAGGTAAGAAAGGGAAGGCTTTTTGAAAGAAAAAGAGAATTTAATTCTTAACAGAGTTTAACTCTGATATAAAATCAGAAGAACATAGTTCTCTCTTTGGTGGAGGATCTGTAAAGTGCACATCTCCCCTTGAGTTGAGAATTTAATTTTCAATGGGTTGAGATCCTGCCATGCAGATCCAAAGCATAGAGAGGGAATGGAAGCATGAGAATTTAATTCTCACAGAACTATAGGAATTTAATTCCTTTAAAATAAAATTAGGGTTTGACCCTGTGTTATGGGAATTTAATTCCTTCAGAATGAACAGAATCAGGGTTTAACCCTAGTTAAGAACTTAGTTCTGTTAAAACAACAGGAATTTAATTCCCTTAATCTCATTCCCCAGAATAATCCTTTAACAGAGAGTGGGAGTTTAATTCCTTAAAGCTTTTATTAGGGTTTAACCCTATTCAGTTCTTCACATATATGAGGAATTTAATTCCTACAGAAAATCCAGAGTTCAACTCTATCCCAGAATATAAATCTTCAAAAGGAAGTAGGAATTTAATTCCTCTGAAATTATTGTCAGGGTTCAACCCTACGAGGAATTTAATTCCTGAAAGGGATTAACAGATCTTTTAAACCAAACATAGAGGCAGGGTCACGTGTCACCACGTGACCCCCAAAAAGATCTATAAAAAAGCCCCTTTGAGGCAGTGCCTCACGTGACCCACGTGACCCTTGGCAGAGGCTTTAACATACTCCATTTAAACACCCGTCACGTGATGGCACGTGATGCTCCAAAAGATGCGATATTCTCAGCAGAACAAATGAAGGGAGGGCACCCTCACGTGCTACCACGTGACCCCTCTTGCCTTAGCGTCTAACGCTAAATTGGAACCCCTGAATCCAGTGTTAAAACACTGTTGGGCCTTAGTGTTCAACATTAATCAAAGAACTTTATTTGCAGTGTTCAACACTGATTACCTTAGTGTTTAACACTAATTTGAGATCTCTGTTGCCAGTGTTTAACACTGATCTGTTTTAGTGTTTAACACTAATTTGAAAGCCTTGTTGCTGGTGTTTAACACCAACTATCTTTTAGTGTTAAACACTAACTTGTTAATCTCATTCCCAGTGTTCAACACTGATTGGTCTTTAGTGTTTAACACTAGGCATTGGCCCAATTGGCTAAATGGCCAGAGGCAAAGCCTCTCCTTCAATGGACCAACAGGAAGCCAATATTCCAGACATGATTGGACTTAGCCCAAGATGGCCAGAAGTCCTCAGTTCAGACTTAACTGGGCTAATGGGCTCATAACATAATTAATTGGTCTTGATCCCAAATTGGGCCAAAGACTATTTAATCTACCCCGGCTCAAGGGTACATCTCTTCACTCCTTTGATACTTGGCGTTGTAATTCCTCAACGTCTTCAAAGAGGTGACGGGTCCCGATGACCACAAAATGACACGGACTGTGGGGTCCTTAAACTCATGGACTATGAGTTCCTTAACCTTGACCGAGATGTCTTAAAACTAACTATGGACTGTGGGGTCCTTAAACTCATGGACTATGAGGTCCTTAACCTTGACCGAGATGTCTTAAAACTAACTGTGGACTGTGGGGTCCTTAAACCCATGGACTATGACGTCCTTAACCTTGACCGAGATGTCTTAAAACTAACTTTGGACTGTGGAGTCCTTAAATCCACGGACTACGAGGTCCTTAACCTTGACCGAGATGTCTTAAAACTAACATTAGACCGCAATGTCCTTAAACTACCCATGGACCGCAATGTCCTTAAACTACCTACCGACCGCAACGTCACTAAACTAAACAACAGAGCCCCCTTTTATTGCTCTCTTGTTGGATCTAAACGATCCCGTTAAATTGATCTTAGTCTAAAAAAACTAGGCTAACGTATCCTTAATCAACGTTTAAGTCGATCTTAGGCTCAAATGAGGCTAACGTATCCTTAAACCCAAACCCCCAAACCCAAATCTTAGATAATACGGATTTGGACTAGTCCACGTCCTACGGGCGACGACATAACTCAGTCTCCGTATACAATCCATGGGCAACTAAACACAAAACAAACACACACGACATGAAGTGACCATCTGGAGAAGGAGAAAGTGGTTACCGCAATGCGGTAGCGTAATTAACTGCAGGGGCTTGCGCCTGCAGGGAAGAGCGTCCCCACAATCAAAAACCCCTCAAGCGAGGGGGAATCTGACGAAGTCTGCTACATCGGACGCATCCGTCTAAACCTTCGATGCATGGTGCCATAAATCAACTTGGCATCTTCGGAGAGGTGGACGGATAACACCAATTAGCATCTGCCCCGAATCTCAGGCGAGACGCCCAGTCGCGCCGCCATTCGGAGGGGAATAGATTCTGGCACGCCCGGTGGGACCTTTTCCTCTTTCCACTCCACACTTCGTGTGTCGTGATTCGCGAACCAATCGCGGTTCGCTAATGGTTGCCCTTGGGTTTCAAGATACTAAGACTTGGCGTCTTGATCATTGCAGAAAGCAAAGAATCGATGGCTTCTACTTCTGCGAAACGCTCCAACTGCTCGGACTGCAATTGCAACCAACGCTCTGCCTTGCCAGGAGGTATAGCCTACGGACCCCCAGCTGCTTCGCTATTCACAATGCCCGTGGAACAGGTCACTCAAGCCACCACAGGATTGTTTTTTGGGACCATGCTCCCACCGACAAGCTTCACCGCGCCGGTGCTGACAGAGGAAGCTCCCAAGAAGTCGTTATTTGATCGTCTTACCCTCGCCGCGGCCCCTCTCAACGGGTCGCCCAAAACCAGCGCCTCGGTCTTCTCTAGATTGGGCCAGAACTCCTGTGGACCCACGATGGGGCCTACAATCCCAGAGAAGGCCATTTCTAAGAAAGTGACCGGCCCTACTCCTGAAGTCGTCAAAGCGGCTTCCCCTGCCACAAAGTCAGTCTTTATAAGATTGACGGCTCCAGCTCCCGCTCCTGCTATCCAAAGGACGTCGGTCTTTGACAGGCTAACACCAGCAACGACCCCCACCTACACAGGGGGCAAGACGAAGCTATTCTCACCGCTGAACCAACGCCGTCCGCTCGACACGCTCGACGTCGCCACTGGCGCCGAATAAGGAAGGCTGGGGGCAACTCCCCCTCTGGGCTAACTCCACCAGCCCCGATGGCAGAAGTTAATGCTGCTGTTCCAACTGGGAACAGCTTCGAGATGCTAAATAAGGTGCGAAGGAATTCTCCTACTGCGGTGCTAAAGAGGTCTCCTTCTCCACTAAAAAAGGTTGCGGAAATAAAGTCAGAACAACCCCGATCCCCTCAACGGCTGTCTTCCAAAATATATAAGATTTAGCGGCAGGCCCGAGACTCGATGATCGATCCAAACTTCTCCCGCCAGCACAAGAAGCTGAAAATCCAACAGGAAACCAGTTACCAGGCTAAACCACAAAAGACTGTCTGGGTGCCCGCCTCAACGGCCCCCTCAACTTCCACTGCTCATAAAAGGGGGAAGCCAGAGAAGATCCCCCAGCATGCAACGACAGCTAAAGGCACTATGCCCAGAAGCCCTAAGTCTGGGGGCATGATGGTCCATACCGTATACATGGCGTCAGGAAAGGAAGACAGCCGTGCGTCTACAGGTCATAGACCGCTTACACGGTCGGTAACCAAAGCTCAGGAGCAACAGAAAAAGCTCCAGGAAATGATGAATGCTATGGCCGCACTTACCGGGCCAAAAGAAAACCCAGAAACGTCCTCGGACGAACGCCATGAGGAAGAAACCGACGCCGAATTCCTTCGCCGAATACTGGAGAAGATGGACAAAGAGGCTGCTGAACAAGCAGCCAACATACAGCGTATGGGCCTCCTCTTCCAAGATATGATAGGAACGATGATCTAACAGGACCCACCCACTGAGGATCCCCCGATCGTCCTTGAAGACGATCGGGGAGAAACGTCAAATCCACCACCGGCCCTCTCAACGGCCAAAGAGGAGACAATCTCTAAGGCTGATTTGGTCGACTATATAGCCCAGCAAATCCGGGTTCACTATGCGACTGAGGCAGCTGGTCAAATCGTAAAAATGGGGCGGCCATATCCAAGCTGGTACGACCAAATCAAGTACCCGCCAGGTTACACAATTCCCAAGTTCCATGTTTACAAGGGGACCGGCAATCCCCACCAACATGTCGCCCAGTTCAGGGCCCTTTGCGGTAACACCGGCGGTGATGATAAACTGTTGCTTCGCCAGTTCGTGGGCAGCTTATCAGAAACAGCGTTCGAATGGTATTCGGAACTCCCGAACAATTCTATCAAGACGTTCGCTGAAATGGAGTTGCTATTCACTCAGCGATTCGCAAGCGCCAGCGAACGCACTCCAATAACGGCATTGATTAATGCGAGGGTAAAACTAGGCGAAACTTGGGTCCAGTATGCTATACGCTGGAGGAATTTGTGGTCGAAGTGCGAGCATCGCATTGAGGAAGCACCCGCAGTGGGCATGTTCGTGGGAACCGTAGACCCTCACGAAACTATCTCCCAGTTTATGATGTTCTTTAAGCCAACCACATTCCAGGCTTTAATCGACAAGTTGGCTTAGATGGACCAGATGGGTCATAGACCACCTCCCCCGAAGTCGGAACCTCGGAATGACAAGGGTAAAGGAAGGGCAACCTTCGTCGCGAATGCCCAGCAGCAACCTAATGCCCCGAAGATGGCGGATCAATTGGAAGAAAGACGCTGGTATTATAATGAAAAGATGAAGCGTCCCTACTCGTTCCCACGAGACAAGACGAAACGGTTATTCGAGCTGGCAGTACGCAACAGACTTATAAACCTACCAAATCTAAGGCGACCGCCACAACCCACTGAGGTGAATAACCCTAACTATTGCCCTTACCATCAAACGGTAAGTCATCCGATTGAGGATTGCTTCGTCTTCAAAGGATGGATTGAAGATCAATACATCCAAGGAAAGTTTGCACTGTCCGAAAAGTGGAAGGTGAACCCACCACAGCCGCATACTCCTAAGAAAGCAGATACACCAGGGGCAACCTGTTCCTTTATTAAAGAAACTCCATGGGAGGTCGTGCTGTCAACTAAAACCAAAAGAATGCTGAAGGACCTTCATGCGTGCCCTGCGGTCGAATGGAAGGACCCGCTTGAACCTCGAATTATCGAAGGGATGTTGAAGCCGCGCCCAACTACGAAGACTCGTGGTGATGGCCCAAATACTCACGCCCAACCGTCAAAATCTTCGAAGAAAAAGAAGAAGAAATCTAAGGAGCCCGTGATGCCTGGAGACAAGCGCACGAACTTGCAGAAGCAAATCGACGCGCTGGAAGAGTACAATCAAAAGGCGCGAACTCCTGTCACGCTGCAAGAGTTCCTCGGCCACATCTTTCAAGAGGAAGATGATGGAGAGAGCTCGTCGGATGAATCCGAAGGATATGTAACGAGTTGTAACGTAATCTCCCACTCGTTTACCGACGATGAGAAAACTCCTGGCACTAAGAAACTGGGGACAGAGCCTGAACCAGAGCGTGTGTGGCCAACAGATGAAATGGTCGACGCCTTTCTGGACGAGATTCGTCTAAAGAGTAAAGTGGATCTGGAGCGTGAGATGGCCGCATCGGAAGGAGCTAAATGCAGGCGACTGAACGAAAGAGTTGAAGTACTCCCGCCAGATCGAAAGGCATCCAAGACAGACAAGAAGATATTCAAGACGAGGAAAAGGTTTTCCAAAGCCATGTCAATGGGAATGAAGCTACCACCCTCAGAAGAAAACACGCTCAATGGGGTGGAGAGGCACCCTGATTATTGCGCATATCATCGGAAAATTTCACACCCCACGGAGGAGTGCAACGCCTTTAGGATATGGTGGCAAGGATATGTTGCTCGTCGGCAACATTTTAAGAGCATGAAACGCAAAATTCGTCAGGAACAAAGAAGTACTGCCGACGGGTACAACAGAACTACTGGCAACTGTTACATGGTTAACGCTGGAGGGTCGCAAGTTCTCACCTTTGGGAGCGACTCTGATGAAGAAATGGCTCTGGGCCCTCTCTTTAAAGAATCCGTTTTAGGGAAAGAGGAGGAACCGGAGGCCTGCGAAAACATTCAGCTGCGCAATCGCACGCTCCCAGAAAAGAATCTCGGGCGCGCAAATAGAAAAGATAAGGGAAAGGAAAAGGTCACTGAGGATATCACTTTAGATGACCAAGTCATGAAAGAGCTGACTACCAAAGACCCTCCCAGGAAGGGTAAGGTAGACTACAATATCCTAGCGTACCTAAGGAAGCTACCTTCTCAGCTTAGCATTCTCGATGCCCTCCTATTATCAAAAGAAGCGCGGGATTCACTAATTAAGGCGTTACAAGAACCTGAGCAATTCCAAGCCTTCCTCGCCACTGAAAGGATGAAGGATGAACTGGAGAAAGTGCATACGGCCGACATCACTTTCGGTGACGAAGACCTCCTTCTCGGGATGTGCGACAACAACCGTCCCCTTTATTTCTCTGGATACTGCCATGATATCAAGATAGGCAAGATCCTAGTAGATAATGGATCCTCCGTCAATCTCCTTAACATTCGGGTGTTAAAGGAAATTTGCATGAGCGTGCAACACCTCGCTCGTGACAAAATTACCATCTCCGGTTTCGATTCACAATCGTCACGGACTCTCGGATCCGTGATACTAACACTACACTTCGGACTACTCGTCACGGACATCAAATTCTATGTCATTGATGCCAAGACCTGCTACAACGCCTTGCTCGGTCGTCCTTGGCTACACGAGTACAACATCATCCCTTCTACACAACATCAGTGTATGAAGTACTTTAAAGATGGTTTCGAATATACCGTAACAGGTGAGCTGAACCCATTTTCCGTGAACGAAGTCCGCAAATACGAAGATGCGAAGTACTTTTTGCCAGATTTCGAGGATACAGAAAGGTGTCGCAAGCCGGAGAACAAAGCCGCCGCCACCATCCCTGTTTTCGGGAGCGATACCGAAGGAGAAGAAGAGATAGTTTATGCTGGGCCATCTCAACGCAACAACCCGGGGACTTCCGCCCCCATGTTGGTCTTCGGAAGTGACTCGGAAGATGAGGTTAATGCCGTGTTCTCCAATCGGCTGTCAATACAAGCACCCCGTAGCGATGATCAGAGTTTGCAAATCACCATGGTGCCGCGAGAACACTACAAGGATCTCGACACACTTCAAGCTTACAATGTGCAGGACCTGCAAACGTTTTATGTCCCTCCCAGGCAAAAGGGTGAGAAGGTGATCCTATTCTACCGATCCTCAGAGTCGAAAATAGAGAAAGAGATCTGGCATGGTGCGGATGCTACACTCGACAGGCTCCAACCCATCCGTTTGCCCAGATATTACACAAATGGACTAAAGAGGCTATTGAAGCGCCAAGGAGTGCCCTTAAAACAGACTGTTCGACAAGCTCGGTTATACAACAGGATTTGGGATGTCCCTGGGACCCAACGGAAATTGCCCAACTGGAAAATGGAAACACTTGGGCTTGGATACGCGAGAACCGGAAAACGGGAACGGGCCCACAGTAACTACGCCTTATATACCTTTGATGAAGAAGAGAACGCCCTGTCGGGAAATGCCAACCCCTCATCAAAACTAGATCCCGCGATTCAAGTGCCTAGTCCGTCATTTGAAGAACGGATGGACAAGCTTATCAGGAAAGCGGGTCAAAAAGCTTAGGAAGACTACAACCGCGAGAGGGCCATCTACGAGAAGGCCAGGACGCAACGTCTATTTCAACAGGCTGCAAAAAACAAAGATGCTCTTCCCTGTCAACCCATTGTACGAAAGGCCCGACGCAGAGGCAGAAATAAATCAAGAAGCGGAAAGAGGAGCCGACAACAACGACGCAGGATTAGAGAGTTACGTGATCGGGTATTGCGCGGCTCGGATTTGTCCCTCATGAAGAAGATGAGTCGGGCGTACTCCTTCCCCCGAGACAAGACGAAGAGGTTACTCGAGCAAGCTATAAAACATCAAATGATCGCGCTTCCAGAGTCTAAACTGAGTAAGCTAACAAGGCGTCTCATCTTAGCTATTGCTCTTATCACCGAGCCATAGGACATCCTACCAAAGACTGCTTCACCTTCAAGAACTGGGTCGAGGACCAGTACCAACAGGGCATATTCGCTTTATCCGACGGCTGGAGGGTAACGCCGCCACAAAAGCACGAACTCAAAGCCGCAAGAGCAGAGTCGGATCCACATCGGTCTTGGAAGCGGATTCGCACTTGTCACATGATTACGATATTAAAAGAAGAGCCCGAGAACATAGATAACCTTCCCTGGTGCTTTGAGAACAGCGATGATGAGGTGGTCTCAGAATTTCCGCCAGCTCCAAAAGAACTGGAAGATGGCATACATACTACTGCAGATAACCTCAAGAAGATTGAGTTGGGATCGGCAGATGACCCGCGACCCACATTTGTCAGCGAGCTGCTATCTGAAGAAAGGGTGACTGCGTTAAAGAACGTGCTTCTACAGCATAAAGACTGCTTCGCGTGGAGCTACTCCGAGATGCCAGGATTGGATTCGGAGATTGCTGTGCATAAATTAGCAATATCCCCAGATATCAAGCCAGTCAAGCAGGCGCCGAGAAGGATGCGGCTCGAGCTTAAGATGAGCATCAACGCCGAAGTCAAGAGGCTGATCGATTTTGGATTTATCCAAGAAGTCCAGTATCCCGATTGGATCGCCAACATCGTCCCGGTAATGAAGAAAAATGGGACGGTACGCATATGCGTGGATTTCAGGGATCTCAATAAAGCCTGCCCGAAGGACGATTTCCCAGTACCGGTAACCGAGCTAATGATAGATAACACGTCCACTTATGAGGTTTTCTCCTTTATGGACGGTTCATCAGGATACAATCAGATAAAGATGCATCCCGAAGACCAGAAGCACACCGCTTTCCGGACCCCGTTGGGTATATTCTGCTACAGGGTTATGCCCTTTGGTCTAAAGAACGCCGGCGCTACCTACCAAAGGGCCATGACAAAGATCTTCGACGACCTCATACATGACATCGTCGAGTGCTATATCGATGACCTTGTAGTAAAGAGCATGTCATACGAAGAGCATTTAAAGCATCTCGAGACTGTATTTCAACGCCTTTGGCAGTATAATTTGAAGATGAATCCCCTCAAATGCGCGTTCGGAGTCTCCTCGGGTAAATTCCTGGGATTCATCATCCGACACCTAGGTATCGAAATAGATCCATCTAAGATCAAGGCGATCATGGAAATGCCTCCGCCAAGAACCCTCAAACAGTTGCGGTCTCTCCAAGGGAAGCTCGCATACATCCGGCGATTTATCGCCAATCTTTCAGGCAAGTGTCGTCCTTACAGCCACCTGATGCAGAAGGGAACTCCATTCGTTTGGGATCACAAATGCCAAGGTGCACTAGACGAGATCAAGCAGTACCTGCAGAACCCTCAGGTGCTGGCTGCGCCGGTCAAAGGAAAACCCCTCATTCTTTATACAACCGCCCTCGAAGGTTCCTTAGGCGCATTATGGGCACAAGAGAACGATCAAGGAAAAGAGAGAGCACTCTACTACTTAAGTCGAGTTCTGCCGGGGCAGAAAGCAACTACTCTCCCATTGAAAAACACTGCTTGGCGTTAATCTTCGCGATAACAAAGCCCAGGCACTATGCATTGGCGCACGAAGTCCGTCTCATCTCGAAGGTGGACCCCCTTAAATATTTGATGTCAAATGCTATATTGACGGGTCGACTCGCTAAACGGGCTCTACTCCTGATGGAGTTCTCGATAACGTATCGACCTCTTAAGGTAGTGAAAGGCCAGGCCATTGCCGACTTCCTTGCTGAGCATCCAGTACCTGCCGGTTCTCCTCTGAACCACAATTTGCCGGACGAACATGAATTCGATGCGATCGGCGGCAGTGATACCCGATGGGAACTCTATTTTGACGGGGCATCTTCCATGAAGAAGCGCAAACAATGTACCCCCATAATCAAATCGGGAGTAGGCCTTATCTTCGTAACCCCACAAGGAGGGATAATGCGCTTTGCTTTCTCCTTAACGGAATCGAGGACGAACAATGAAGCCGAATACGAAGCTTTGATAGCGGGCCTCGAGATCGCCATTGGCATGGGAATTGAAGACCTCCTTATATACGGGGACTCCCAGCTGGTCGTTAGTCAAGTAAACGGCGACTACCAAATGTGCAAACCGGAATTGGTGAAGTACGGCGAAAAGGTGCAACAACTATTGACCCAAATTCCCTCCTACACTTTGGAAAGTATACCACATGCGGAAAATTGCAAAGCAGACGCGCTAGCTAAGCTCGCTAAAGAACTAGCCGACGAGAACCTCGATGACGTCAAAATCATGGTGCAAAGCCGTCGAGTGCTCGCCCCGGCAGAAATATCTCCGGAATCATACGAAGAAAAGGGAGCGACTGAGCAGACGACCCTTCAAATAAAAGACCGTGAGAAGGCTGAGGACTGGAGGGAAGTCTTCATAGACTACTTTAAGTCCCACCGAATGCCCGAAGGAGCGTCCTCAAGACATCAGCTCATGAAACGAGCTCTATCTTTCGCTTTCGTCAATGATACTCTGTATAAGAGGTCGTTTGATTCTCTGTGGCTTAGATGTTTAGGACCGGACGAAGTAGAAAGAGTCGTTCAAGAGGTTCATGACGGAATCTGTGGTTCTCATCAAGCAGGCCTGAAGATGAAGTTAAAAATTAAACGGATGGGTTACTACTGGCCCACGATGATCCA
The DNA here is from genome assembly GCA_030015575.1 of Agapanthus africanus. Classification (NCBI taxonomy): domain Eukaryota; kingdom Viridiplantae; phylum Streptophyta; class Magnoliopsida; order Asparagales; family Amaryllidaceae; genus Agapanthus; species Agapanthus africanus. The sequence continues at coordinate 358,358,905 of JASDDO010000008.1, forward strand.
GGACTGCCTCGAGTATGCGAAGCAATGCCACTCATGCCAAATCCACGGGGATTTCATCCACCAGCATCCGAATCCACTACATCCAACGGTGGCTAGCTGGCCATTCGAAATGTGGGGGACTGACATAGTCGGCCCCATTGAACCAGCATCGTCCAGGGGACATCGTTTCATCCTGGCCATGACTGATTACTTCTCCAAATGGGCGGAAGCAGTACCGTTGAGGGAAGTGAAGACGGAGAATATCTTCCACTTCTTCAAGACGCAAGTCATCTATCGGTTTGGAACCCTACGGCGAATTATCTCCGATAACGGGACAACCTACAGAAGCCATAAGATTAGCCGCTTCGCGCAGCAGCACAATATAGACTGGAGATATTCTTCAGTCTACAATCCACGAGCTAACGGTCTGGCCGAGGCCTTCAATAAGACCTTGACAAAGATCATAAAAAAGACGGTGTCCCGAAATAAGAAGGACTGGCATGAGAGGCTGCAAGAGGCCCTTTGGGCCTATCGAACTACATTCAAGACGGCCACGAACACAACGCCGTACGCGTTGGTATTTGGGACGGAAGCAGTGCTCCCCCTTGAGATAGAGTTACCCTCTCTACGAGTGGCAGTCCACCACGAGCTGACGGACAAAGAAAATACTCACCTTCGGCTTGAGAAGCTTGATGCCCTCGATGAAACCCGGCTCATAGCGTAACAAAATCTAGAGGCCTACAAAGCAAAGATGACGCGCTCGTACGAGAGATTGACCAGGCCGAGGACATTCCGCCGAAGCGAACTCGTACTAGTGGTCAAAAGACCTATGATCCCCAATCGCGTCAAGCGGGGAAAATTCGAGCCAAACTATGAAGGCCCGTACATCATAGACAAGGTCTACCATGGTGGAGCCTATCTACTTATGGACATGCACGGTGAGAGGCCTTTCAGGCCAATAAACGGCCACTTCTTAAAGAAATACTATGCTTAATGAGCCACAGCCTGGGTCAATGATAGATGACGACGACTATGTCCGCTCGCTATCTTCCTAAGCTCAGACCTTATAAGCAGTAGTCGACCTTCCCCTTAACGACGGACCGAAACGTCCTTAAAACTATCGACGGACCGAAATGTCCTTAAACTAATAACGGACCGAAACGTCCTTAAAACTATCGACGGACCGAAATTTCCTTAAACTAAGAACGGACCGAAACGTCCTTAAAACTATCGACGGACCGAAACGTCCTTAAACTAACGACGGACCGAAACGTCCTTAGACTATCGACGGACCGAAACGTCCTTAAACTAACGACGGACCGAAACATCCCTAAACTACTACCGCAGCATCCTTAGGCTGACAAGATGAATAAAAAAAATAAGAAAAATATAAAATTAAAAAAAAACGGTATGTCCATAAGCAAAATGGGCACGGATGAAAACCCGAAAGGGCTCCGTGAGTAAAAACAGCGGGCTACCGGCAAGTGTTCGTGAAAACCCGAAAGGGCGCGACCTTGTAAAAAAAAAAGAGAAAAAGAATAAAAAAAAGGTATGTCCATAAGCAAAAGGGGCACGGATGAAAACCCGAAAGGGCTCCGTGAGTAAAAACAGCAGGACTACCGGCGAGTGTTTGTGAAAACCCGAAAGGGCACAACCTCGTTAAAAGACACTTACAAGATCCTCTCGACCTTGTAAGGAGAAACCACCCGCGTGGGATCCTTACGACTCACAAGGGAACGACACACTTAGGGATCCTCACGATTCCTAAGGAGAAAATACACTTGCGAGATCCTTACGACTCGTAAGGAGAATTCTCTTATGGGACCCTCACGGCTCATAAGACTTGAAAGTCTTAAGTTACAGAAGCCTAAACCTGTTCTTAAGCAAATCCCCCACAACCTTCGATATTGCCCTACTAGCGGCTCAATACTGACCCTTGTATACAATCCACGGGCACGAATAAACATTTCCCCAGCAAAGTCACACCCGTGACTAGGGACATGTCCATATGGTGAACAACCCTTATAATTCCTCTCGACTTATAAGGAGAAAACCCAGTTGTAGGATCCTTACGACTTACAGAGTAACATACACTTAGGAACCCTCACGATCCCTAAGGAGAAAATACACCTGCAAGATCCTCACGACTTGTAGGGAGAAATACCTTTGTGAGACCCTTACGGCTCATGAAGTCAAGAGCCTTGGTCGACAGGACCCTCAACCCTGTTTACTAAGCCACCTTTGTTCAACATCGACAGAGGCAAATGATGATTCGCTCCTGGCAACATCCCAGTTGTAGCGGTGCAGATGCTGAAATCGGTGTCTAAAATCTAAGCTTGCAGCGAAAAAGCTAGCAAGCCACGCATGCATACGAAATAGCCGAAATGATGGGGCAACTTGCAATAAAAAGCAGCAAGTAAAAATGTATGCATGAAAAATAGCCGAAATGATGGGGCAACTCGCAATAAAAAGCAGCGAGCAGAAAATAAATAAATAGATGAAATGATTGGGCACCGCGAAAAATAGCCGAAATGATGGGGCAATCGCGACCTCCGCGATATAAAAGCTGAAATGATAGAGCATCGCGGAAAATGAAATAAAATATAAATAAAAAAGGGGGTTTCAATTTATGCCCTACAGGTGATGTTCCATCACACCCTGTACACAATCCAAGGGCGTAAACAAAAAGGGATCATCCGTCTCCCCCAGGTTTCATCAGAAGAAGAAGCCAAGTCTCGACGGGCCAAAGGAGACCTGGAGATAGTTTCAACACTCGTCTCGTAACAACGGACACAACTCTAAGCTAAGCGGAACAGCGGCAACTCCCAGTTCCATGGCTCGGTGGTATACATATCGCCAACAGTCAAACCTCCATCCCGTGAAATGCGGATACAATCAGCAAAATTCCTGGTTACGTGGAACGCGGATAACGTCACTCTTTGACCCCGTGGAAAGCGTCCAGAGCGGATCCTGGTCCTTGCAGAGCACGGCAGTGAACCCATGTGAAGCATCCAGAGCGGAGCCTAGTCCTCGCCGAGCACGGCAGTGAACCCGTGTGAAGCATCTAGTGCAAAATTCCTGGTTACGTGGAACGCGGATAACGTCACTCTTTGACCCCGTGGAAAACGTCCAGAGCGGATCCTGGTCCTCGCAGAACACAGCAGTGAACCCGTGTGAAGCATCCAGAGCGGAGCTTAGTCCTCGCCGAGCACGGCAGTGAACCCGTGTGAAGCATCTAGTGCAAAATTCCTGGTTACGTGGAACGTGGATAACGTCACTCTTTGACCCCGTGGAAAACGTCCAGAACGGATCCTGGTCCTCGCGGAGCACGGCAGTGAACCCGTGTGAAGCATCAAGAGCGGAGCCTAGTCCTCGCCAAGCACGGCAGTGAACCCGTGTGAAGCATCTAGTGCAAAATTCCTGGTTACGTGGAACGCGGATAACGTCACTCTTTGACCCCGCGGAAAACGCCCAGAGCGGAGCCTGGTCCTCGCCAAGCACGGCAGTGAACCCGTGTGAAGCATCCAGAGCAAACACCGGACTGTGGAGTCCTTAAGATCCACGGACTATGATGTCCTTAACCTCGACCGTAATGTCTTAAAACTAACGATCAACCACCCCGATTCCCTACGGATTCTGCTTTGGTTTAAGGGTACATCTCTTCACTCCTTTGATACCTGGCGTTGTAATTCCTCAACGTCTTCAAAGAGGTGACGGGTCCCTGCAAACTAACATCGGACTGTGGAGTCCCTAAATCCACGGACTATGAGGTCCTTAACCTTGACTGTGATGTCTTAAAACTAACATCGGACTGTGGAGTCCCTAAATCCACGGACAATGAGGTCCTTAACCTTGACCGTGATGTCTTAAAACTAATATCGGACTGTGGAGTCCCTAAATCCACGGACTATGAGGTCCTTAACCTTGACCGTGATGTCTTAAAACTAACATCGGACTGTGGAGTCCCTAAATCCACGGACTATGAGGTCCTTAACCTTGACCGCGACGTCTTTAAACTACGATGTCTCGAGAAACCCCTGACTCCGTGAAACACGGATAAGGGTGGCCACATCCAGCACTTGCAGGTCCTCACGATCTGTAAGGAAGAAAAACCCTCTTGTGAGATCCCTACGACTCTCAAGGGAAAACCCGCTTAAGAATCCTCACGATTCTTAAGAAGAACTTACACCTATGGGATCCTCTCGACCCATGGGGACAAAAACTCTTTATGAGACCCTCGTGGCTCATAAAGTGCAAAAGTCTTAGGACGCAGATCTTAACCCTGAATCCTAAGCCATCGCTGCCCTGCAAAGAGATCAAGATAAATTGTCCGCAGAACACATTCAATAGAAAGGGGACACACCATTGAAGAGAAAAATATGTCTTCATTTATAAACCTCCCTTCGACAACAATACTCGATCTAAAGCCAGCACAAACCACCCGATACGGGAGATAACGAGGCAAGTTTCTGATCTGTATCCTATCAGGCGTGCATTTGCAACTGTACGAATGTTTAAAAGGAAATGTTACCCGAGGCACTGACGTGCATGCCACGTAACGTTGGTGATCGCAATTAAAGAAAATTCCCATGAGAAAAAAATGCAGCTCGTTTACGCAAGCAAGACACACGTACGATTATCTGACAAACATGAAAATTCAACAGAAAGCATGCAAACCGCCAATGATAAAAGGAGTACATTGATTCAAACATACTGCACTACCGGGAAAAGATCACCAAACAAGGGATCAGAAATGCAAGGGTTAACAAAGCAAAACACAAAATTCTCCATCTCCCTCTCTGCTTTCTCCAGCACGTCAAAACGACGGTTTTCGCGAGGAGTCGCTCCCCATCGGTTGGAGCCATGCTCATCAGCGAAAGCAGACATGACGGCCCGGCGGGCTCTTATCTGACTCAGTATATGAACTGAGTGATCCTTCAGAGCCTGAGTGATTAGACAAGCCTCGTGAAAGCACTCAAGCTTGTCCTCCGCCACGTCAAGGATCGCCGAAGTCATCTCCGCCGGATGGGGGGGTATATCGGCAAGCACAGACAGGAGGATCATCCGGAGCCAAATGGAGCCCATGGGAAGAGGAGAGCCCCGACGAGTCAGTAGCTCGTACATCACCGTGTCATATTGAGCGTCGGTGAGAAGGGGATCTGCCAGCCGCGCAGCGAAGCGAAGGATTATCTCCTTAAGGGGCACCCCCCATGGTTGTCGACGAGCATGGGGACGATTGAAAGCCATGGAGATTGATCGGGTTCTCAAAGATGACCACCTTAAGGTATGAATGGGTTTCTCTGTGAAGAAAAGAAGTAAGGCATGGGTTCAGGTTATAAAGGGGAGCATTTAATGCTATGCACAAAAAATGTTGTGCATGGTAGGACTATTCTCAAAGCCCGGAAAGAAGGGGATTGCGTTGGAAATGAAATCCAACGACGCATTGGAATCAAGTTAGGGAAATGAAACGTCCCCATCAAGCAGATCCCTGCATGCGCAACACATGAGCACTAGCCTTTGATTGGAAAATAAGGCGGCACTGCACAGACACAACAGAGAACTAAGCTCTGAGAACGAGAATCAAATTCTTAAAAGAAAGGTTTGAAAGGAAGGACATGAAAAAGTGAAGGCGCTTCTGAAAGGACGTCCCCAAAGCAGATCGAGCGGTCACAAAAGTGACAGCGTTGCACTCACGTGCAGACACGTGAGAACAACGCTGTGGGGGCATTTGTTTCCTGATTTAAAATCAGGAAAGTTACGGAAGAGAAATCACGTGCTAGCACGTGACCAGCAGTCACGTGTTGGCACGTGACATTTAAAAGCGGCTTCAAAGGCACATCAGTTCCCTGATCAAATCAAAGAAAAGGCTTCAGAAAAGGTTACGTGCTCACACGTGGCCAGGGGTCACGTGTTGGCACATGACATTTAAAAGCAGCGGACTCAATTCTCTGATTAAATCAAGAAAAAGGCTCCAGACGAGGGTCACGTGCTCACACGTGACCAGGGGTCACGTGGTGGCACGTGACAGCTAAGCAGCGATCAGAAGACAGAACGCAGAAAGAAAGAAGAAAGCTCGTTCCAAAGGGGTCACGTGCCCACACGTGACCAAGGGTCACGTGCCCACACGTGACCGGCTTTCAAAGCCTATCTTTTAACAGAATCAAATTCTGAGGAGAGATCATTCAAATCTTTCCAAAGGAAAAAGATTATAAGCAACCGATCGAATTAAAGATTTAAAGGTGATTAAATACCATCTATCTATGGGAAAATCTCGAATTTGGAAAGATTTCCCCTTTAAATCTAACCGAAATAACAAAGGAGAATCTCTGGATTTAAAATCCAATGGTGAATAAAATTCACCTAATAATCCAAAGGTCCAAAACAAATGGTGAATACAAATCAAATCTCTCGATGAAAGATTCGCCAAAACTAATTGATTCGGCTGCTTCTCCTATAAATGGGAGCCAAGAGACACAGCGAGGGAGATATATAGAGAGAGGGGGATAGAAAGGCAAAAAAAAGGAATCGAGGCACAAAAACAGAGGAGTGCCTTGATACTTTGGAGAAATCGGGATCTTCTGCAAAAGGAAAACCCTAGGTAAGAAAGGGAAGGCTTTTTGAAAGAAAAAGAGAATTTAATTCTTAACAGAGTTTAACTCTGATATAAAATCAGAAGAACATAGTTCTCTCTTTGGTGGAGGATCTGTAAAGTGCACATCTCCCCTTGAGTTGAGAATTTAATTCTCAATGGGTTGAGATCCTGCCATGCAGATCCAAAGCATAGAGAGGGAATGGAAGCATGAGAATTTAATTCTCATAAAACTATAGGAATTTAATTCCTTTAAAACAAAATTAGGGTTTGACCCTGTGTTATGGGAATTTAATTCCTTCAGAATGAACAGAATCAGGGTTTAACCCTAGTTAAGAACTTAGTTCTATTAAAACAACAGGAATTTAATTCCCTTAATCTCATTCCCCAGAATAATCCTTTAACAGAGAGTGGGAGTTTAATTCCTTAAAGCTTTTATTAGGGTTTAACCCTATTCAGTTCTTCACATATATGAGGAATTTAATTCCTACAGAAAATCCAGAGTTCAACTCTATCCCAGAATATAAATCTTCAAAAGGAAGTAGGAATTTAATTCCTCTGAAATTATTGTCAGGGTTCAACCCTACGAGGAATTTAATTCCTGAAAGGGATTAACAGATCTTTTAAAACATACATAGAGGCAGGGTCATGTGTCACCATGTGACCCCCAAAAAGATCTATAAAAAAGCCCCTTTGAGGCAGTGCCTCACGTGACCCACATGACCCTTGGCAGAAGCTTTAACATACTCCATTTAAACACCCGTCACGTGATGGCACGTGATGCTCCAAAAGATGCGATATTCTCAGCAGAACAAATGAAGGGTGGGCGCCCTCACGTGCTACCACGTGACCCCTCTTGCCTTAGCGTCTAACGCTAAATTGGAACCCCAGAATCCAGTGTTAAAACACTGTTGGGCCTTAGTGTTCAACACTAATCAAAGAACTTTATTTGCAGTGTTCAACACTGATTATCTTAGTGTTTAACACTAATTTGAGATCTCTGTTACCAGTGTTTAACACTGATCTGTTTTAGTGTTTAACACTAATTTGAAAGCCTTGTTGCTGGTGTTTAACACCAAGTATCTTTTAGTGTTAAACACTAACTTGTCAATCTCATTCCCAGTGTTCAACACTGATTAGTCTTTAGTGTTTAACACTAGGCATTGGCCCAATTGGCTAAATGGCCAGAGGCAAAGCCACTCCTTCAATGGACCAACAGGAAGCCAATATTCCAGACATGATTGGACTTAGCCCAAGATGGCCATAAGTCCTCAGTTCACACTTAACTGGGCTAATGGGCTCATAACATAATTAATTGGTCTTGATCCCAAATTGGGCCAAAGACTATTTAATCCACCCCGGCTCAAGGGTACATCTCTTCACTCCTTTGACACTTGGCATTGTAATTCCTCAACGTCTTCAAAGAGGTGACGGGTCCCGATGACCACACATTGACACGGACTGTGGGGTCCTTAAACTCATGGACTATGAGGTCCTTAACCTTGACCGAGATGTCTTAAAACTAACTATGGACTGTGGGGTCCTTAAACTCATGGACTATGAGGTCCTTAACCTTGACCGAGATGTCTTAAAACTAACTGTGGACTGTGGGGTCCTTAAACCCATGGACTATGACGTCCCTAACCTTGACCGAGATGTCTTAAAACTAACTTTGGACTGTGGAGTCCTTAAATCCACGGACTACGAGGTCCTTAACCTTGACCGAGATGTCTTAAAACTAACATTGGACCGCAATGTCCTTAAACTAACATTGGACCGCAATATCCTTAAACTACCTACCGACCGCAACGTCACTAAACTAAACAACAGAGCCCCCTTTTATTGCTCTCTTGTTGGATCTAAACGATCCCGTTAAGTTGATCTTAGTCTAAAAAAACTAGACTAACGTATCCTTAACAAACGTTTAAGTCGATCTTAGGCTCAAATGAGGCTAACGTATCCTTAAACCCAAACCCCCAAACCCAAATCTAAGATAATACGGATTTGGACTAGTCCACGTCCTACGGGCGACGACATAACTCAGTCTCCGTATACAATCCACGGGCAACTAAACACAAAACAAACACACACGACACGAAGTGACCATCTGGAGAAGGAGAAAGTGGTTACCGCAATGCGGTAGTGTATTTAACTGCAGGGGCTTGCGCCTGTAGGGGAAGAGCGTCCCCACAATCAAAAACCCCTCAAGCGAGGGGGAATCTGACGAAGTCTGCTACATCGGATGCATCCGTCTAAACCTTCGATGCATGGTGCCATAAATCAACTTGGCATCTTCGGAGAGGTGGACGGATAGCACCAATTAGCATCTGCCCCGAATCTCAGGCGAGACGCCCAGTCGCGCCGCCATTCGGAGGGGAACAGGACCTCCATCAGTTGGCACCGTCTATGGGAATCGAAAACTCCACAAGAACAAAGTTGGCCTTCCGATCTCCATACACATGGCAAGTAATCGCCCCGAAAATCCGGGTCCCAGCCACCGCCTTCCCCTCGACGGAAGCGTGGGCGAGCCTCAACCGAACGTCATCAGCCCCTACACCGGCCGCCGCCTTGCGGGCCCCGCCGAAAGATACCAAAGCCCATCAAGAACTATGGTTATAGCGACAGAGGGCCGGTCGGGCTCCTGCAAGGCTCGGCACTGCGCGCCGGCAACAGACGCCAGCGGCCGCCTGAGCAAAAAAGCTAGAGGCCACGAGCCCATCACCTTTGGCGACGGGGACCTCCACGGCATATACGTGCCCCACAACAACCCACTGGTGATCATGGCCCGAATCCACCGGATACTCGTCGATTCAGGCATCTCGGCGGACATCCTCTTCCACGACAGCTTTCTACGCATGGGGCTCACCCCAGCAGACTTGAAACCGACCTCTCACGTCCATTCGGGGTTTACCAACCACTCCATCCCGGCGCAAGAGGTGGTCACCCTGCAGTTCACGATCGGGGAGCCCGGCCGCACGCGTACGTTGTCCGTGGACTTTATCGTAGAAAAAGTCCCATCGGCCTACAACGTCCTCCTCGGCCGTCCGGCCCTGAACTCCCTCCAGGCCTAGATATCGACCTACCACCTGACGATAAAGTTCCCTCTCGATCGGGGCGGGATAGGTCGGGCCTACGGGAACCAGGGGTCGTGAAGATATGCCTCACCGAAACGTCTTCGTCCGAGCAGCCAGACGACGATGCTGAGGTAAGTGACGACATCAAAGGTTCCCTGGACACCCGAGACGAGCGGAAGGAGATCCGAAGGGCACCGGTCGAACCTCTGACCAAGGTTCCCCTGACAAAAGGAGACAAAGGAAAAATTGTCCAGGTCGGATCACTCCTGACGGGGACTCAGTGAGATGACCTGGTCAGATTCCTCAGAAACAACTCCGGTGACTTCGCCTGGGCGCCTGCTGACATGCCTGGGATTGATCCCAAAATCATCTCCCACAAGCTCGGGGTTGATACGGCGGCCCGACCTGTCAGACAGAAGAAGAGAAGCTTTGCCCCGGTCAAACAGAAGGCTATCGAAGAGGAGGTTGATCGGCTTCTCGCCGCCAACTTCATCAGGAATGTACCCTACTCGGAGTGGCTGGCGAACGTAGTTCTCGTCATGAAGTCAAGCGGGAAGTGGCGTATGCGTGTCAAATTCACCGACCTCAATAAGGCCTGCCCCAAGGAGAACTATCACTCCCCCGGATAGACCAGCTCGTCGACAGCTCGACCGGGCACGAGCTGTTGAGCTTCATGGATGCTTTCTCCGGCTACAACCAAATCCGTATGAATCCTGAAGATGAAGATCTCACCGCATTCACAACGGACCGGGGAGTATATTGCTACAAGGTGATGCCCTTCGGCCTCAAGAACGCCGGGGCCACATACCAAATATTGGTCAACCGCATGTTCAAGCCACAGATCGACAGGAAAATAGAATTCTACGTTGACGACATGCTCGTCAAATCTGTCTCGTCGGCCGACCATGCCAGGGACCTGGGCGAGGCCTTCGAAGTGCTCCGCAAGTTCAACATGAAGCTAAACCCTACCAAGTGCACAGTCGGAGTCACCAAGGGAAGTTCCTCGGGTTCATGGTCACCCACCGCGGAATCGAAGCCAACCCAGAGAAAATCGACGCTATCCTCAACATGGGCGTGCCTAAGACCAACGTCGAGATCATGCGGCTCACGGGACGAGTCGCCGCTCTGAGCCGTTTCATTTCTAGGTCAGGGGAGAAATTCCTTCCGTTCTTTAAGGCTCTGAGGAAAATCCCGAGGTTCGAGTGGTCGGAGGAGTGCCAAGCCGCTTTCGACCAATTGAAGAAGCATCTCGCAACGCTGCCACTGCTCACCCGACCAGTTGAAGGAGACGAGTTGTCGCTGTATCTGGCGGTATCCGACCAGGCAGCGGGCTCGGTGCTCATCCGGGAGGCCGATGGAGCGCAGAAGCCGGTGTACTATGTGAGCCATGTATTTAAGGATGCAGAAACAAGGTACCCTGCTATAGAGAAGATTGTCTTGGCCCTCGTGGTAGCCTTGAGGAAGCTGCGACACTACTTCCAAGCGCACACCATCATCGTCCTCACCGAGCGCCCATTGGGGGCTATCCTACCATCACCAAAATCCTCAGGCCGCTTAGAAAAGTGGAGGTGGGAGCTATCTCAGTTTGACATAATGTATCGCCCGAGGAAGGCCATCAAAGCGAAGGCCCTGGCCGATTTCATCATTGAATGCACCATCCCTAGCAAGGAGCCGGAGTCCACGCCGCCCCTCGCGACCTAGTGTCCCATCACGGAAGGGGCCTGGCTCGGTTCCGGAGTGGGTCATCTACATCGACGGGTCTTCGACCGAGGAAGGCTGCGGTGCCGGCCTCATTATCCGGGGCCCGAATGAAGCAGAGATGGAGTACTCTCTAAATCTCGGTTTCAAAGCCTCAAACAACGTGGCAGAGTATGAGGCCCTCCTGGCCGGACTGCGCATGGCCGCCGGGCTGGGACTGAAGACAATTTGAATCCACAGCGACTCGGCCCTCGTTGTCGGTCAAGTGACCGTCCGCTTCGAAGCTCGGGAGCCTCTGATGGTGAAGTACCTGGACGAGGTGAAGAAGCTCTGAAGGAACTTTGACGAAGTCCAGGTAGAGCAAATACCCAGGCAGCTAAATGCCCAAACCGACGCTCTGAGCAAGCTGGCTTCGTCATACTCGGCCAACAATAAGCGGTCTATCCTCTTTGAAACCTTGCCTCAACCCAGCATGTAAAACGGAGCGACGACACTCCATGTGTACGCGGCGCAGGAGAACGACCAGGATTGGAGGAAACCCCTCATGGAATTCCTGAAGGACGGCACGCTCCCATAAGACCGGGAAGCCGCCCGTCGTTCCGAGCCAAAGCCCGCCACTTCGTCTGGAGCAATGGGAACCTCTACAAGAAGGCCTTCACCCAACCCCTGCTCCGGTGCGTTGACCCCCATGAATTCGACTACGTCCTTCAGGAAATCCATGAGGGGGTGGGTGGTGCACACCAGGGGGCTTGAACCTTGATCCAAAAGGCGTTGCTCCAGGGGTACTACTGGCCCACTATTTACGAGGACACCCTGAAGCTAGTCAGGAGATGCAAGAGCTGCCAGCTTCACGGTAGCATCCCCCGCCTCCCGGCTACCGAGCTGACTGCCCTAACATCCCCATGGCAATTCACTCAGTGGGGATTGGATATGATCGGCCAGTTCCCTACCGGTACAGCGGGCATAAATACGTCCTCGTCGCGGTGGACTACTTCACCAAGTGGATCGAGGCCGTCCCCATCAGGAAACCGGACGCCGCCACAACCATCAAGTTCCTACAAAACAACCTGATACTCTGGTTCGGCATCCCGAGGTGCATCATCACTGACCACGGGATGAACTTCAAGAACGAGAAAGTGAAGGACCTCTGCAAAGAATACCATATCATCATGAAGTTCGCCGCGGTCGCGCATCCCCAATGCAACGGGCAGGCCGAGGTCGCTAACCGAGACGTTCTCCAAGGTCTCCGAACCCGCCTAGAAGGGCGACAAGGCAGTTGGGTCGAAGAACTACCCCGGGTCTTATGGGCCTTGCGCACGTCAAAAAAGACTCCCACCGGGGAGACCCCCTTCACCCTCTGCTACGGGACCGAAGCAATGGTCCCAGCGGAGATCGGGCTACCCAGTCACCGGGTCGAGCACTTCGATGATGACGCAAACACCTCGGCGCTACGCACCAACCAGGACATCTTGTTGGAGAAGAGAGACCGGGCTCAGATCATAGCTGCCGCTTATCAACAACAAACGGCCCGATACTACAACGCTCGGGTCAAACACAGCTCCTTCATGACCGGGGATCTGGTCCTACGGCAAAACGAGTTCATTGTAATATTTCAAAAAAATAAAATATTAATTTTGGGAATTTTCATAATTCAATAATATTATATTGAATATTTTAATAAGGCGGTATAATTAAATACCGATAAATTGGGAAAAATTTGGAAAATTATGGAAATTACTAAAAAGATGCTGTTTTATGTGAATTTTGCAAATTATAAGTTTTTATGATTAATTATATGCTAATTTAGTGCTAATCGCGATTAAAAATCGCTAATCGCGCTTTAAGCTTGTTTTGTGCAAAACATGCACATGTCATTTTTTTTAAACTTGCTACATTTTTCCATGGCTTTTCTTCATGTTTTATATGCATGGTTATTGATTTAAAGAGAAGAGAAAACAAAACAAAAGAAAAGAAAAAAGAAAATGGAAATGAATATAGTATTAGGCATGGGCATAAGAGAGAAAGGTGAGGGGGTTAATTGACCATGACCATTCTCTTTTCCCTTCATCTCTCTTCATCTTTATCCTCTCCATTTCCCCCATGGCTGCTGCCCTCAACCCCTACCTCCTCAAACACCTCATTTCACCATCAAAAACTACTCAAAAATCCTTCACCATTTCAAAAAAAAAACTTGCACAAGCTCACACCAAGCACTTTGGACCAAGAAAGGAAGGGTTTTGGAGACTTGGGGCAACTCAAGAAAGTTTTTGAGATGCCAAATGAGGTAACTTCTGCACTCTTAGTATTGTATTTAGATTTCCTTAGTACCTATACAAGTTTAGAGATGTTTTGATGTGGTTTGGAGAACTTTGAAAATCCCTAGTTAGGGTTTGAAGGGATTTTGATTTGGGATAGTGTAATTGATTTAGTAGTGACCTTAACCCTCCTTAGTGATAACTTTTGGGCTAAAAACCCAAGAGTAGAACCCCAAACCCAAACTTTGAAAACCCCGACATCGGCAGATTTTATGGAAATTGTGATGTATCTTGGTATCTGCTATCACCCGGAGCCTCTGAAAATTATTTAGCAAACACAGAGTGATATGCAGGCAACCTGGAGTGTACCACCAAAACCCAGGACCCTAATTCCCTCTTTAGGCCGCAAATTTATCCCTTTAGGGCGCAAATTGCGGCCTGGGCATTCCAGTTTGGGTCCGTGCTTGTTCTGTGGCTTTATTTCCAGTAAACTAGACCCTTGGCATATGCAAAATTGGCTGATTTCACCTAGGGTAAAATCTGGGATCATTTTCTTATGTTGGCGCAATGTTTTACGACTTGTTTTAACATGGGTTTTGGTATTTGATAATTCGTTTCCATCGTGTGGCGTTTGAACATCAACGACTAGGGTTATTGGTCGTGTTTGCATACGAGACTATAGGTTTTTACCTATGAGCGTAGCGTGTGCCGTTTTGGGTTTTTCCGATTGGATTTTAATACGCATTGTGATTGGATTATATGTGTAAGTACCCCACGTGATGTCGAGACGTTGAAGACGAAGATGGCGACATCGGCATCGGCACACAAGAAGCAAGGTGAGTAGATTATATCTACGGGGGAAGTCGGGTGGATGGCGTATAGCACCCCCGCAGTTCAATGTATAGTATGCAATGTATATATACTATATATATATATGATATCTTTTATGTGTGGCATGGATATTCAGGATATGATTAGGTGTTCAGTGGTTAGATTAGGGTTATTAGAAGTGAACTAGTATAGCTTATTAGTTGCGAACCCTAGAATAGGTTTACACCCATACGCACACACGTGCTTACATTATTATACTTGTGCGTATATGGAAATACGTATATATATATATATATACTCACATAGGTACGGGACGATACACACACACACGTATACCTACACTTGGATGATGAGGATAGTGGATGATATTTGGATATGAGTCGATGAGTTTGGGCATGGTGGCCTGAGATCGGTGATATGATGTAGATCGTATTATGAGATACGACATGAGTTATAGCAGGAATTTAGGCATGTGTTTTCATACACGCACACACATATATCGATGGTATCAGTTTGTACTAGACTTAGATCAGTACCCCAGTTCATAAGATATGATGATAAGGATACCAGATAATTGATGAGATAAATGTGAGATTCGACCCGTACCTAGATTTGGGATGCCGTACGATGGATTTACGTATGAGCTATATATTGATGAAAGATCCGCACTCTTAACTCGAGGACGTTATATTGTATAGTGTGTCGTATGTGATACTATTGAGGTGGGATCACCGACTATTATTTTTATATATATATATAGAATCAGATTTAGGTGGTTACCATACCTTTGCGATTAGCTTATTCGTTAGGTCTTTAGTTTGCTTAGTAGATGTTAGACAAGACCCAAGTCATACCTATTTCAAAACTAACGAATCGTGAGTATTTTAAAGACAGGCCAAGGGATTCTACGGATATTTTCAAAAGACGCATCTTTTCTTAAAAACACCGTAGCCCTTATTTTTCTAAACACCACGATTCGTCTTATTTCAAATGACAAAGCTGTATGACATTCACATATTGATGTAGATTCTTCATTGTTGTGTTTATTACTCATTTTCCGCATATTCTTGCTATTCGCATCGCAATGCATGTTTAAATGTGTTCATTGTTATATTAAACCTATGCTGTCAGGACGCCAGCACCATTATCGATGATGCGTATGTTCCACGTACACCTGCTTGCCGGCTCACACACTTCATCATCAATAATTACCATGTCACTACACAGTAGGATTGTTGTATCAGGATATGACTCCTTGTATGACATACTAGCATACATACATATTGTACACTCATACTTGTCTACACACACATTGTACACTATACTTGCATACATACATATTTGCACATGCATAGATGATTCTGGCTTGATTTTTGAGATTTGGGAACCGCAAGATGTATTTTAAAACTGGATTCATTTCAAAAAGCGGTTTTCCCTTGATATGTGCATGTTACTATTCCATGTTGCATGATGTACTGATATGCTTACATTCCTATCATATGTCACATACATCATGCTTTATGATTTTACGCATTGAGATATGCTGTTTTCATGAGATTTCTTGATTTGAGAACCGTTGCGATTTCTAAAGAAAGCATGTACTATTTTAAAAACCTGGTTTCTCTTGATATGATATTTCAGTGCGTCTACCATATGTTTTCTCGGCTAAGAGCGACATGTGAAACCCGATTCGAGGAGGCGGATGAGGCCGATTGCGGGTACATGGTGGACCCGGTATGGTACCCCGGGGCGAGAGAGAGATTTCGTGTGGATGACAATGAGCCTGCTAGAGGGACCACTACCTACCGGTGATTGTATTTAGGCTCGACGGATATCCGGAGGATACCGACCGGAGTCGAGAGATGATACGGGCCGATCCGGACTGACGGAGCCCGTGGACCGATCCGGACTGACGGAGCCCTATATATATGAGGATTTACGTGCCGATGCTGGGCATGGGTTTCATGATGTTTTCAAGTGTCGATGCTAGACACTTAGGTTCCATGATTTTGACGTGCCGCGAGGGACACCATTGATTTATATCCTCATACTTTCATGCACACTCTTGATGATATTTACGTGCATGCGCGCATTGATTTCATAGTTGGATGATATCCACATACTTAGACTTCATGATATAATTGACACTGATTTCATGTTGATTACATTGATCATACCCCATATTTATGATATGTTGTCACCTGAGGCACTGACACGAGTATATGAGATCACACTTATGTATAGATGTTTACCCCTGCCACCTTATCATGCTTCAGACTTATTCATATTGAGGATATATTATTACTGATCGTATTGACCTAGGATGAGTCATGCATACGATTTCTGCTCTGTGATGTTTTCTACTCACGAGTTGGCAACTCACCCCCGTTGTGCCACAGTTTCTTGCAGGTTTTTCCGTACAGGTTTCATTGCGGCTTTCTGGCACACTGCTTCCTTTCGGGGTGATTGCCTTGGTAAGTGGGTTCACTCGCATCGTGACCATCCTTGTATATTATTTTCATTATTGTATATAGAATCTTCATCAACCAGACATGTATTTATTTCAGATTTAGAGACTAGAGTTGTTTGTTCTTTCGACCTTAGAGTCGCGCGTTGTATTATTATGGATTTTCATGTTGTTTTGAGTTTCCTTTTCAGTTTTGATCCTCGCCCTTCGGCGATGTATATTATATTGCTTGTGTGGTTGTGATCGTTGATCAGTCGAAAATACTGCATTTTTAACACGGCAATTTCCCTATCTTTTGCACTCATCCAGAAGTGTTCGGTATTCATATTGCACATATTAGCAAAACAGCTGTACAATATCGGATTGCATGTGTTAGACTTTAAAACTGGCATTTCTTAGGAAATTGACTGTATTTTATGGCATCGCATCATCCCTATATTGCGCAACACTTGTCTCGAGAAATTGCAGGAACAAAGCCAAAAGAAGCTGATCAAAAATACGCCAACTCAAAGGCTAAAGATCTGGTAGCAATACAGAAGGCCAAATAAAATTCAACATATCAGAAGCAGGCCCAAATGTCAGCCCAAACATTTACTTGAAATCCCAAGCTCCAAAGCTTCAGAGCCGCCGCGGTTCCGCGGCGGGAGCACGCTTGCGCCGCGGTTCCGCGGCGCTATGGTGACTTTGGCGGCTCAGATTTTTTACACGTGTCTCATATAACTACCCAAGCTTTCAGAACATTGTAGATTCTCCACGTGGCACATCTAGAAGGCTCGACTTAACAAACTCCATCTAGAAGCTTCTCCTCAACAAACTTTTGGAGGGAAATTCAAAATTCAAATCCTAGATCTAGGGTTTGGGAGGTCTATAAATAGAAGCCTAGATCTATGGCTAATCTCTTCTTCTTCAATCCTTAGTTCATCAATTCTTCATCTCTCCCTCTTCCACCCACAAGTCGATTGACACGACTTGTGTCAAACCCCAATTCAAAATCAAGATCAAGATCCCGAGTACCATTCAAGCAAGAGAGCCTTCAACCTTTAGCAAGCGACGCCGGATTACATCAGAGCAAGAGATCCAAGCCAATCCGCGACTCAAGGAGCCGAGCGAAGCCGAAATCGACGATCAAAGTTCTATCCTCTTGTAGTTCTTGAGAGTTGTAACTAAATTGTCGATAAATAAAGGTGAATTTTCTATATTCTTGCTTATCTTTTGATTCAAACATTATGATTCGATCTCAATTTGTGATTGCGTTTGATATTATGATGTTTGAGTAAACTCCGCTCGTATAGGAGTTGTGACGATCAATAGAATGATGATGATTTAGATCTTTTTACAATTCTTAAATCCTATAACGATTGTAAATTCTTGTGAATCAAATGATCGATGACCTAGTTTCAGGATGATCCTTCCTTGATTGTATTCACTCGAAACTAGGGAACAACGATTGATCATTTGATTGACTAGTAGCTAGAATTTGAATGAGATTCATTGAAAGGTCAAATGATAAGTTGAGAAAACCCTAGCTTCTTCGCAAAATCCTTAACCTCGATGAATTATCATCGATCTAGTATCAATTAGTTAAAGGATAAGAACATGAAATCTTTAGATCTCATCACATCTATAGATCCGATTTACTCCTACGAGCTACACTTCGAATCTTGATTGTTGGTTGGAAATCATCACAAATTATCACTTCTTGATTTTAATGCTTTCTTAGATCTAGATATTTTCTCTTTCTTGAAATGCAATTTTATAAATCATGAATTGTTTTCTTTTCTTTCCTTAAATTTTCGATTCATCTAATTCAAAAGACGAACGATTACACTTTCCCTGTGGACGATCCGCACTTACTAACGCGCTATATTCGACCCCGTTATTGATTGCGGTCAAAATATTTTTGGTTGTGATTTCTAAATACAATTTTCTAAAAACCAACACACAACGGAAAATCAATTCAATCAACCGTCGATTGACGAAGAGCTAGCTCTCGCTTGGGAATGCCTTTTTCATTGATGTACATATTATTCATGTTGTACCCCGTTTGGGGCCAGTATTTACAAAGGAAACTCTGCCGAAATTTTCAGAAAAGACTTGAGGATTTAAAAATGCATATTCGGCTTACTTATTTAAAAACCTTGTTTTTAAAACATGTTTTCTTCACGTCTTTAAAACTAGTTTTCCTTCATTTATTATTTAAAATGGTTTTAGATTTCTGGGCTTTTGGCTTACTTGAATTAAATGAGTTCCAATAGACTTCATATGATTCAAGGGCCAGTCACGTGCTATTTCGGGTCGTAACAAAGTTGGTATCAGAGAGCTAGGTTAACCTTAGTTCGAGTCTAAGTTTGACTATGCGGAGCCTAGAGCGTTTGTATATATACGGAACTTAGGCTTGACCTTACGGAACTTAGACTTAGTCGAGTGGGTATTAGACCCGAACTTTCGTCGCATAAGTTGACCTTGGTTGATGGAGTTGGTGAATTCAGTCGAGTGACGTACCGTGTGTATGTTCCGCGGTATACTTATGATACGCTACTCCTCTTAAGGAGCCTTATGATGTACATTTCCTTGCACAATATTATATTCATTCTTATGATCTATCCTCATCGATATTGGTTATGATTTTGCTGCCATGATTACACGGGCAGAGAGAGCTACGACTAGAGTTGCGTCAGCACGAGCTCGTCATGGACGAGGACTGACCAGGGCGTGGTTCCAGAGACATACGACTGCATATAGAGGCGTCGTCTTATTGTGTTTTCGCGCCATGATCATTTTGATGGATCGCTTTTACGGGATTTCTCGGACGTGCAGATCAGCACTAGAGGATCAGGCTACTGCTAGAGGCCAGGCAGAATGTGATGACCATTGAAGTATCTCTTATTCATGATGATTGAGACGCTGTTCAGCGTGCAGACGAATGAGCCAGTTGTTGCTGCGAACGACGAGATATTTCCCCAGATATTGGAACTATTGCAGTACGAGTTGTACTTAGAGATATGATGGAAGGTCGCTAGCCACCCGAGGATGAATGACTAGGACATGTGGTTCGTTCGCTTACCCCGATATGAGGTCATCAGATTGATTGATTCCAGCTAGAGACGACTTCACGCAGGTTCGTTGAGAGTCGATGGAGACGATCGAATGTCAGGACCCCATTTTCTAAGTTTAAAGTATTCGGAAGACAATGCAAGTAATTCTATAGACCCTCTAGAAGAATGAAACCCTAACTCGACGTAATGACCATGGAACGCCTTTGAACCTTAGGGTTTGCGGCAGTTTAGCGGTGCCATTTTTTAGGCTTGGGTTTGCCCTTCTACGGTTGGTCCACAGGTGCTGTGGCATGTACTGGAATAATATTAAATTGTACCCAAGATGTTTAGCTCTTGGGGGAATTATGGAGCCTTGACAAATCGATCGAAAGGTTCGAAATCTTTCGGATATCATGTGATGGGATGCATTGCTTGGGAGACTCCAGATACGAGTATAACCGTCGGAGCGTAGTCCATGCAGCCATGAAGAAACGAGTCTGAAGCAGTCGACATTAGAGAAAAAAAGTGGGGTAGAGAGTTCGCACGAGATTTCGATGAGATGGCGTTCCCCTCCACTGACATCAAAGATGCGATACACATGCAGAGGCTTTGATTATTGATATACCTTCTAGAAGGAGCCGCAATGAGAATGCAGTCGTTCTGGAACAAGAAACAGATATAAAAAAGGGTGATAACCTCTGGACAGTTCGGCAGAAACGAGATTGAGAGAAACCTCGACAGAACCTTTCTGGAATACTATACGAGAAGACTTGGACCCAGGAGTGGTCATATTGCGCACACCCAGCAGGCCAGAGTTCAGTATCGTCGATGAGATAGTTGGCCATAGATCTATAAAGGATGTGCCAGAGTGGGACTGTTTCCGTCGTCATTCCATATTGGGCCATTGCACCGAGGAGCTATATATCTAGCAATGCACAGTGAGAAACAAGAGCCTAAAAGCACCAGGCGCCAGACCATGAACAGGAGGCAAGTAGATATCTTGCTCTGCTAAGTATTGGATGCACCGACACCTTCTCGACTTTGAAGGAGGAAATATCGACGACGGTATTTATGATTTGTGATTTGGTGATTCGATTATCACGTATCCGTCACCTTGGATTTCGGTATTTTGGGCGACCTATTCGCATGATTTAGTCTTGATGACTGAGTTTCATGATATTTGTATTTTGTGCACCACGGTTTCACCTGACTTCGGTTTGATGTTATTTGAGATATTGATTGTGATTTCATGCCTAAGGCATGCATATGATTTGACTTATGCTTACGATATAGTTTTCATGCACTTTTAGTGTTTTGATTTTGATTTGTGCACGCTGATGCACATGGTTGTGAGATTATATACCGCGGTATACCTGATTTGGATTGAGCTTTATTGTATACCGTCGATTTCGATTATGATATTGATGTTGATTTTGTGCACTCGGTGCATTTGATTTGGATTTTCGCGCATGTTGGGCGCATGTTATAAGATGCGATTTTGGTGCACACCAGATGCACTAAATCGAGATTCTTCGTGCATATCAGATGCACCTGATTTTGCTGTCAGGCATGCCCGTTGCCTTTGACAAGTGTTTCGTGCACACCCGTTGCACTTAGATTTTTGTTTTTGTGCACACGTACGGAACATTTGTTGATTTCGATTTCCGTGTGCACCAGACGCACAGGGTATTCTTATATACATTTTGGGATTGATTTCTTATGGAGCAGTACGTTTTTATGATATTTGCTATTTGTTTTCGTACTGAGCAGGACTAGTCAGAGGATAGTACCTGAATATATTTTGCATGCATTGATAGTTATCGAAGGGATTTCCAAAAAGGATGCTATAGTCTCAGTATTTACCTACGTGTCTGATATGACACGAAACGTTTAAAACAAAAAAACCCTTCTAAATTGTTTTCAAAAAGGCGGGACGTACATATTAAACAAAGGATAAGTATATATATAGTTATTTTCTTACAATCGGCGTCCGCCGCTGTGCCGCGATACGCGCATCGCACAGCAATATGAAAGGTTTGGCATGCGTTTCCTTCAGATGTTACTTGTATAGTTTTGATGTATATCATATTGGTTTCCGTATTGGATTTGACATTTGTGTCTTCACCATGACTCCGATGATTGCGGGATGTTTGATGAAGTTTTGATTTTGAGTTATCTGCTCATTGTTCATGCGCATGCATTGCGCTATGATGCATTTATGTATTGATGATTTCGGAGCCCCGACGACTTGGACTTTTACTGAAATGTTTTAGTATTTGAGGGGTTTAAATTTAAATTCGGTGACCGAATTTCTTTAAGGGGGGAAGATTGTAACATTTCAAAAAAATAAAATATTATTTTTGGGAATTTTTATAATTTAATAATATTATATTGAATATTTTAATAAGGTAAATACCGATAAATTGGGAAAAATTGAAAAATTATGAAAATTACTAAAAAGAGGTTTTTTTATGTGAATTATGCAAATTATAAGTTTTTATGATTAATTATATGCTAATTTAGTGCTAATCGATTAAAAATCGCTAATCGCGCTTTAAGCTTGTTCTGTGCAAAACATGCACATGTCATTTTTTTTACACTTGCTGCATTTTTCCATGGCTTTTCTTCATGTTTTATATGCATGGTTGTTGATTTAAAGAGAAGAGAAAAGAAAACAAAAGAAAAGAAAAAGGAAAATGGAAATGAATATAGTATTAGGCATGGGCATGAGAGAGAAAGGTGAGGGGGTTAATTGACCCTGACCATTCTCTTTTCCCTTCATCTCTCTTCATCTTTATCCTCTCCATTTCCCCCATGGTTGCTGCCCTCATCCCCCACCTCCTCATACACCTCATTTCACCATCAAAAACTACTCAAAATCCTTCTCCATTTCACAAAAAACTTGCACAAGCTCACACCAAGCACTTTGGACCAAGAAAGGAAGGGTTTTGGAGACTTGGGGCAACTCAAGAAAGTTCTTAAGTTTCCAAATGGGGTAACTTCTGCGCTCTTAGTATTGTATTTAGATTTCTTTAGCACCCATAGAAGTTTAGAGGTGTTTTGATGTGGTTTGGTGAACTTTGAAAATCCCTAGTTAGGGTTTGAAGGGATTTTGATTTGGGATAGTGTAATTGACATATAACCCCCTTTAGTGATAACTTTTGGGCAAAAAACCCGAGAGTAGAACCCCAAACCCAAACTTTGAAAACCCCGACATCGGCAGATTTTATGGAAATTGTGATGTATTTTGGTATCTGCTATCACCCGGAGCCTCTGAAAATTATTTAGCAAACACAGAGTGATATGCAGGCAACCTGGAGTGTACCACCAAAACCCAGGACCCCAATTCCCTCTTTAGGACGCAAATTTATCCCTTTAGGCTGCAAATTGCGGCCTGGGCATTCCAGTTTGGGTCTGTGCTTATTCTGTGGCTTTATTTCCAGTAAACTAGACCCTTGGCATATGCAAAATTGGCTGATTTCACCTAGGGTAAAATCTGGGATCATTTTCTTGTGTTTGCGCATTGTTTTACGACTTGTTTTAACATGGATTTTGGTATTTGATAATTCGTTTCCGTCGTGTGGCGTTTGAACGTCAAGGACTAGGGTTATTGGTCGTGTTTGCATACGAGGCTATAGGTTTTTACCTATGAGCATAGCGTGTGCCGTTTTGGGTTTTTCCGATTGGATTTTAACACGCATTGCGATTGGATTATATGTGTAGGTACCCCACGTGATGTCGATACGTTGAAGACGAAGATGGCGACATCGGTATCGGCACACAAGAAGCAAGGTGAGTAGATTATATCTACGGGGGAAGTCGGGTGGATGGCGTATAGCACCCCCGCAGTTCGATGTATAGTATGCTATGTATATATACTATATATATATGATATATTTTATGTGTGACATGGATATTCAGGATATGATTAGGTGTTCAGTGGTTAGATTAGGGTTATTAGAAGTGAACTGGTATAGCTTATCAGTTGCGAACCCTAAAATAGGTTTACACCCACATGCACACACGTGCTTACTTTATTATACTTGTGCGTATATGGAAATACGTATATATATATATATATACTCACATAGGTACGGGACGATATATATATATATATATATATATATATATATAGAGAGAGAGAGAGAGAGAGAGAGACACACGTATACCTACACTTGGATGATGAGGATAGTGGATGATATTTGGAGATGAGTCGATGAGTTTGGGCATGGTGGCCTGAGATCGGTGATATGATGTGGATCGTATTATGAGATACGACATGAGTTATAGCGGGCATTTAGGCGTGTGTTTTCATACACGCACACATATATATCGATGGTATCAGTTTGTACTAGACATAGATCAGTACCCCAGTTCATGAGATATGATGATAAGAATACCAGATAATTGATGAGATAAATGTGAGATTCGACCCGTACCCAGATTTGGGATGTCGTACGGCGGATTTACGTACGAGCTATATATTGATGATAGATCCGCACTCTTGACTCGAGAACGTCATATTGTATAGTGTATCGTATGTGATACTATTGAGGCGGGATCACCGACTATTACATTTATATATATATATATATATATATATATATATATATATATATATATATATATATCGACTCAGATTTAGGTGGTTACCATATCCTTGCGATTAACTTATTAGTTAGATCTGTAGTTTTCTTAGTAGATGTTAGACTAGATCCGAGTCATACCTATTTCAAAACTAACGAATCGTGAGTATTTTAAAGACAGGCCAAGTGATTTTATGGATATTTTCAAAAGACACATCTTTTCTTAAAAACACCGTAGCCCTTATTTTTCTAAACACCACG
Source organism: Agapanthus africanus (assembly GCA_030015575.1). NCBI lineage: Eukaryota > Viridiplantae > Streptophyta > Magnoliopsida > Asparagales > Amaryllidaceae > Agapanthus > Agapanthus africanus. The sequence continues at coordinate 358,383,680 of JASDDO010000008.1, forward strand.
ATTCGTCTTATTTCAAATGAAAAAACTGTATGACATTCACATATTGATGTAGATTCTTCACTGTTGTGTTTATTACTCATTTTCCGCATATTCTTGCTATTCGCATCGCAATGCATGTTTAAATGTGTTCATTGTTATATTAAACCTATGCTGTTAGGACACCAACACCATTATCGATGATGCGTATGTTCCACGTACACCTGCTTGCTAACTCACACACTTCATCATCGATAATTGCCATTTCACTACACAGTAGGATTGTTGGATCAGGATATGACTCCTTGTATGACATACTGGCATACATATCTATTGTAAACTCATACTTGCGTACACACACATTGTACACCATACTTGCATACATACATATTTGCACATGCATAGATGATTCTGGCTTGATTTTTGAGATTTGGGAACCGCAAGATGTATTTTAAAACTGGATTCATTTCAAAAAGCGGTTTTCCCTTGATATGTGCATATTACTATTCGATGTTGTATGATGTACTGATATGCTTACATTCCTATCATATGTCACATACATCATGCTTTATGATTTTACGCATTGAGATATGCTGTTTTCATAAGAGGCAACCGCGCGGCTTCAATGCCCGGTCATTTCTGCACGGTTATCCCCGGCGGGTAGCTTCCCTGCCGCAACGCCTAGGATCAAAAAGTCCTCTTGGAGGCAGTCGAGCCCTTGCTCGGCTATTCCCGGCTGGTAGCTCCCTACCCGTGACACCAGGGATCGAAGCCGTCGCAAGAGGCGCCCGAGCGGCAACCTCGCTCGGTCATCCCAGGCTGGTAGTTGCCTACCCACGGCGCCAGGAATCAGAAGCCCACGCCTAAGGGAAACGGGGCAGCTTCAGTCCATCCTCGGAAACGCTTGGAAAGTGGTCGAAGTCGACTCGACGAACGATCGCTGAACAAATGGCCGACCTGACGTGAAAGCCCAGCAGCACAAGAGAAAATAAAGTGCAGACCGATGAAACCAAAGAAGAAGTTTTATTATCAAATGCACAATCTTTACAAAGGGTACTTCGGGCTCCCCAGCCTTACAAACTGCCCGGGGGCTTACAAAAGGGGGACGGGGAAATATAAAAAAGACCTAAGTTGCGAACCTCCCCTGCGCCTCGCTTCCCTCATCGCTGGGGTCTTCACCACCGGAGGTTTTGCCCCCAGGGGCGTGCCTTATTTCCCCCATCATTGTCATCTGGAGGCCTTCCCACCAGGAGCGGGACCCGAGCACGGAGTTCGCCATCGGCGAAATCGGGAAGCTGCTCCTTCACGGCAAATCCAGAGCCTTATTCCACGCAACGGCGGAATACTAACCGAGCTCGACGTAAAACAGCTTTGATACCTTTTAATCGGCCACGGCTTTCTTAGCCCGGACCTCAGCAGCCTGAGCCGACAGAAGCGCCGCCTCGGCATCCCTCCGGCTGGCATCTCTCTCCTTCTCCATGGCCGCGAAGCGATCAGCCAAGTCCGCCAGCTTCCTCTCGGCAACCCGGAGATATGCACTCAGGCGATGGTGGACGCCATGATTCGCTGAATTGGCAAGCTCCACAGACTCCGCATGGGCTGCCAGGATATCGGCCCTGGCCCTCTCCAGACGCAGGTAATGCCGCAGGACCTCGACCTCCGAAAGGAATGCTTCTACTGGGCTCGGCGCATGGAACGCTCCCTCAGATTCCATACGAGTGGCGATGGCGCAGTGTTGAAGGACCTGACAGGAAAAGGATAAGAAACCGGGAGTCGCTCGAAGGGGTTGGTACCTGGAACGCCCCCTGGGCTATGTCCTCCATTTGGGCCCTCACAGTGCCGCACGGAAGTCTTCCTCCTGCCGACTCTTCCATCCCGGCGAGCAAGCCGGCAGCGACGGAAAGCCCAGACGGAACCATGAAGACGGCCTCTCCCTCTTGCACGGGGTCCCTTCAGGGACCATTGACGGCGGAGCACGAGAGATTGTCCTTTTCCTCTTAAGGGGGACCCCGTCCTTGCCCCCCCTCCGTCTCCTGTCTGGGACTCGGATGACCGCGGGCGCCTTTGATCGCCGCCGGAAAAATCCCCAGGAGCCGCCAACGAGGCGGACGACCCTATCGCCGGAAGAACATTCCATACGGAACCTGGGCCAGCCAGGGGCACGGCCGCGTCGCGGGCCTCCCTCTGGAATGAGTGACCCGCAGAATGGGAACGAACCATGTATCCCCAAGAAAAGGAGCGCCGAGCAGCCAAAACTTATAAGAAAGGTAAGATGAAGGGTTAGGGGCCATGGAATAGGCCCCACCCCTATTTATCACCATGAGCAACCTCATCCAACGGTGCCCTTTGTCTCCCGCCAAAACGCCTCCTCGCGTCCAAACAGCTCAGATTACTCCACCTGTTGTTCCCACACTGGACCGCATCCTTTCAGGCATCGCAGTTCTACGCACGTCGCGTCAGCCAACTGACGCTCGACACGTGGACCGTCACTCCAAAGGCAAGATACACGAACCGGCGCACCCTCCTTAAATGCAGAGACCTCGCCCTGATTCGCTAACAGAAAAGACAGCTTACGACCCGGGGATGCGTCCCAACGAAATCTTAGGAGGGAGCTCGCCCCGGGGGGCCCGACAGTTTACTCCTGACCTGACCCGCTAGCTGGTCAGGACAAGAGTGGGGGGATAGTGATAATGCTTGATGATGCTCAATATTGGCGACCTCCAAGATTAAGACACGTGGCAGATGACGTGTCCCAGAACTCAGAAGAGAGGGCCCACAGGGGCTGACCAGGCCACCCCGTACGCGGCCTGCAAGCCCAAACTGGCTCTCCTCAGAGCCCCGTGCAAATTGGCCTCCTCGGCCTCTTAGCTCACCGCGAGCTGCCACAAGACCAAGTCTCCTCGGTCTCTTAGCTCCCTAGCCGAGACCGTCTTCCTCAGTCACTCCGACTGATCAACTCCACCGCTCACAGGCATAACCGCCGCTCCGCAAATCTCACCACGCGTGGATTCTCCGCCAGCAATGCCCCGTGTTCCACGCCATCACGATCACCATTAATGGGCGATCCGCTCCTCACGCGGGCGTGACGTCGGGAGAGTAACTGCCGGCAAGATTCTCGCGCCTGCTGCTGCGAGCTACCGCCGCTATATAAGCCCCCATCACAGAGGGGTCAAGTAAGCCATTTTTACTCCACTTAGCCGTTACGCTGCTCGAATCTAGTACTAACTTGATTGTCGGAGAGTCCTCGATGGTATTAAACCACCCCGGGACTTCTTTGCAGGTACTTGACGTCAAACTCCTCCAATCACTAAATCTCCTCAAAACCCACTGAGACCCACACATAATAGGGGATCCCCTCCAGAGTCCACCGGGAGATCGACGGAAGAAAATATCTGAAGGAGATCTGAAAAGGACCTCCATCAGAGAGAGAGAAATTGATACTTGAAGAGAGAAAGATACAGAGTAATTGAATACGGCTTGGGTTTTAGAAGATAGTGGATGCAAATCTTTTGGATTTGGCACCTAACACCTCTCTCTATTGCCAAATTTGTTAAAAAAAAGATTTACAAAGATTTTATAAATTCCTACCATATCAATAAAGCATATGTCTCTTATTTCCTTTTATTTTCTAAACTAATAAATATTAAGACCTACCTAACCATAATAATAAAACAATAGGATAGACATCAACATGTGCCAACGGGTTAGATATCTTATTGGTCCTATATCAATTAGGTACAGGAAAATAGATAAAGTCAAATATCTTTCCCAACTCAAAACCATATCTTTTATCAATTAAATATTTGCCAATCTCAATAAATTACCATGACTCAATAATAACCCAATAAAAATAATAATATCAAAAACCTAATAACCATAATATCTTAAATCGCCCAACATATTTATTACTATAACTTTATTCAAAAAAAATTCGTACGATCGTTCTAAAGTGTTACAGGGAAATTCACAACCCGCCTCTGATGTCACAGCCATGGCAGTAATGGAGACATCTCAAGTAGCCACAACGTCAGTGCCAATGACCAACATGGACACGGCCACTCTACAAAAACTTATTGTGGAGCAGGTGAAGCGGCTAAGTGCAGGCCCGCCAGCACCCGTAGCAAATCAACGCTACCCGGACGAGTACAACAATGCGTCTTACCCATATGGGTATACTGTCCCCACATTCAAAATGTTCAACGAAACAGGAAATTTGGAGCAGCATTTGGCACACTTTAAGATCACCTACGGAGACTCGGCAAAAGATGACAAGCTCTTGCTCCGCCAATTTTCTAAAATTTTGGTCGGGCCAGCCTTCACCTGGTTCACCGGTCTAGAACCAGGCTCCATGACCACATTCAAGCAGCTGACCGACAAGTTCAATCTGAGCTTCGAAAGTAGTTGTTAGTGATATATGCCCTAGAGGCCAATATTGTATCATACTGGTTTGTATATTACATTTTGGAATCTTGAGATATACATGGATATAATAACAGTCTTGCTCGAAATGGTAGTATGCTACCTGGTTTGTTTCTAGCTCAATATGTGAATGTGTTTCTTTTAGCATATCACTTATACATATTGGTAGAGCTCTCAGGATCTTTGCTTGACTATCAGCGCTGTGATGGCAGTCACACTAGTGGAGGCTGGGTAGTCTATAAGCACATCCTTATACATATTCCTAGTCGTAGGATTATCGAGACAGGACATCGATACTCTAGAGTAGACTAGTGTATACGCTTCTCATCTCAGCAGGGGAGATGGTTTGTCCCACAGCCATTAGTATATCGTACTGGAGATAGTATGCAGGTGCTCATTAGGTTATGAGTACACTGGATAGGACTCATGGGGAACTGCTGGTTGATACTATATCTATCGTCATGTAGCAGTTTCTAGGTGACATGAGTACAGGTTAGTCCGTTGACTTGACTTCGCTACTTCGCCTCGAGTGTGTTCCCATTGTACTTAGATCACTACCCTACCACGGCTTAAATGAGTCATGCAAATAAGTAGTGGTTGGGTGCAGTCCTGAAGCATTGGAAGGCAGTAGTGGTTAGATAGGATTCGTCTCTCCCGGTATTGGGGGTTGATATCGCGCTGTGTTCGGAAAGCCATTAGACAAAGTCCCTGGTCAGGACAAGCGAGATTTACTGGTAAGTACCCTAGTAGTTTTTCAGGATGTTTTGGGCTCTATTCCAACACGACTTATTGCGCTATTAGGGGTCTGACGGTTACCGCCCCCTAGGCCCGATATGCGATACTCTTAGACAAACAGATCTGAATGTACGGAGATTGTCACAGATAGGCTCAGTAAGAGTTCAGATGAGTTTGCGCATCGACCTTCTTATAGACAGATACCTGGGTAGCCTTACGTGAAGCTAGTATCGCTGACGTGCTTATTGTTAAACCCACTGCCAGCATACTATCGAGTCTTTACAGTCTCACACAGAGGGTTTCCCTGTATCGGGCAAAAGATGTAGAGGCCGTATAGTTTTACTGCAGAACTTCGATCACATACGTGTACTTGTGCATGGATGATATTCGGGCGGATAATACTTGTGGGCTTTGATTTAAGCCGGATCCTAATGTTATATTGTTGGATTATTTTCGTCTCTTTGTATTCATATTTTTTAGAATACGGATACGGGCATGTATATACGGTGAGGGGTATTCTTGTAATTTACTCAAGAGTGCTTCTAGAAGAAGACACCATATTTCCTGTATTAACCATTTAGATTAAATGGTAAATGAGGTGGAGGTATGAGGTGTGGATTTTCATTAAATGAAGTATGGCTACTTGGTGACTCATGGGGTGACTCATCTTGTGACTATTGAAGCATGCTTGATATTTTTGGATGAATTAGTGTATGCTTCATTCTTCACAAGACTTAGCCATCTTCATTCTATTATGCTCATCACTACACTCTCACTTCCTCAAGCTTCCTTCTTCTTCCTCTAACCTTAAATGTCTCATGTGTTGAGAAACCTAGAATAATTAGAGGCAAATCAATCTATCATCACTCTTTAGATCCTTTAGGCCATCTAGTTTAGCGAACTAGGTGCCCTAGTTACCTCGGTATTGAGGTTGGAGCTCGAACCATAGACTCTTGGGTGGATCATCTTTGACTTGAGGAGGCCGACAAGGAGGCGTGATCCGTACATTTCGAGGAGCTTATAACGAGGAGTAGGACAACAAGAAGACCCGAAGGACTTGGTACCAGGAGGTATAACATTCTTCCGAGTAGTTAAACCTCATAGTAGTTAGTTAGTTAAGGTTCAAGTAAAGATCCTGGAGGTTATTCGATGTTGCGATGCCGGTAAAAATTGTTTTTTTCCTATTCCGCCTCCCCGCAAACCCGCGGAGTGTGCGACATTGACTTACAGAGGTATCAGAGCCTACAAAACCTTAACTAGCTAGTTAGTAAGTAGTTAGAACTTCGATCGTGTGAAAAATCCTGAAATAACAATTTCAAACCCATACTAACTGTCATTTTTCAAAACCAATCTAAAAATTATTTCAGAGGCCTAAAAAATACAAGCAAGGAATTCTAAGAACACATAAGAAAAATGAGTCAGTAACTCGTCAAGACCGCCGCGAAAGCACGGTGAAACAATGCGTTTCGCGGCGGTTCCGCGGACGAGTCGAGTACGAGTCGACTCGGATTTCTTCTGTAGGTCTATGAGGAATTGTAATTTCTGGAATAGTTGTTTTCTACCCAGTATTATTAGTGTGCTAGATTGTACATGGGGTAGACACGGAAAATATGTTCGATCGAAATTCAAAGTTACTTGGCTAATCGGGTTTTCTGTGATTGATATAAGATGCTTAACGTCTGCTAATCGTTATATATCGATTAGTGAGGGTTACACATATTTATGATTTGTGGTTTGTGTATATGGAATATTGGATCGTCATGGATGAATAGCAGGGGATGTGAGAAGAGAGTTTTGTTTCTTTCATTCGATATAAATTGTAAAGTGATGTAATATTACTTTGTGGGGCACATTGCAGGGTTGCCTAGCAAGGAAGCAAGGTTTCGGGAGGCATCATCCATACCATATTTAAATTTTTGCCGTTCTAGCTAACCCTAACCCTAGAATCGAAACTAGAAAATCCGACGAATCGATATGCAAACAACTTTGCAAAGAAGTGAACAAGGAATACAACCTTTGTAAACCGGTCCTTCACTTCAATAGCTCCATGTTGTAGTCCCTTCGTTGCGAATGGTGAACTCCCGGACTCTAGAGAGGGTTCACTTGAAGAAACGAATAAGCTTGCTCAATGTCTTCGAAGCCGAAAATGATCTACGTCGAGGAGACTCGAGCTCATGTTACCTCTTCACTAATGTGTGAAATTAGTGAAGCAAACACCCTAAACTAAATGGCTAATAGTAGAGGATGATGAAGTAGGAAGTGGGCTCTCTTTAGTGTTATTTTTCTCACAAGGTTTCATCACTTAGAAAAAACTAGCAAGCTTTTTCTCTTGAGGAAGAAGAAGAAGTGATGAAGAGAATGAATGAGAAAGTAAGGTTAGAATTGCAACCATGGGTGAGTTAGTGTCATGCCTAACTCATGTAGAGAATAAAACATAGCTATGAGTTAAGGGTTGGGTTAAGAAATATCTTAAGCTAGACAAATAAGTGGACTAGGTCAATGTTAACTACAAGCTTCTATAAGCTTTACCATGACTCATTTTCCAAGTTGTTTGAATTACTTAAATCAAATAAAACCCTAACTTTAAACTAGCATGGTGTGAGTCTCATACATACATGTTGCAAGTGTAAGCTAGCATGACACAACAATACATATCACATATATATTTTGTGTGCAAAAAGAAAACAATGCATTTAACATATATCACATATATATATCAATGTATCATAAGTGAGAAAAATGAATACTTAAGTGAGCTAATATTAGTTAATGTAATTAATATATCAAATATATAATTCTACATTAAATTATTAAATCAACACTTGATTTAATAATCCGGCTATATCACATATAACCGACTGATATCAAATGTAACAACTTATCGAATCAACACTTGATCCGATAACTTGGCTATATCACATATAACCGACGATGTCACAAGTCACGAGAATAGAATGCAGTATCACTTACTCACTTTAATCTCGGTCCCGCACATATCACATATATGCTCCTACTCTGTTTCGCATGAACCAGGAAACCTCTATGTAGGACTTTAAAGACTTGTCAATACGTCGGCAGTAGGTGATGATCATATCAAACACCCACAAGCCGAAAGTGGTCTGCTAAACGTAACGGCCACCCGGATATTGAGCGATTAGAAGATCAACAAGCAAGCCTACTCGTACTCCTGCGAATCCAATCAGTAACACTATCGTACAGTCCGGTCTCTTCATCTGATATGTCGCATATCACAGCCTGGGGGTGGTATAACGTCAGACCCCAATAGCCTAATAAGTCATGCCGATGCAAGGTCCATAACGGTTTGAGAAACTACTGATAACACTTACCAGTAAATCTCAGCAACCCTGGCCAGGGATTTCCTGTTATGGCCAATCGAACATACCGCAACATCAACTCCCAATACCGGGAGAGACGAAACCCCTCATATCGCTCATTGCCTCCATATGACTCGGGACTGTACCCAAGAACCACCTTTTTGCACGATCTCTTGACCGTTGTATGGTGGAAATCAAAGCACAGTGGGAATCACACATGACTCTATGACGATCTCTAGTCTACAGACTAATCTGTACCAGTGTCACCAGAGAACTGCTATCCGACAATAGGTATAATACCATCTTGGAGTTCTCGGCAAGTCCGTCCAGTGTACCCAGTCTCCACTGAGCACCCGTATACCTTCTCTGATGTCAAACACCAATGGATATGGGATCATCCATCACCCATCATATGGGTCGAGAAGCGTATACGCTAGTCCACTCTGGAGTATCGATACCCTGTCTCGATACTCCCACGACTAGGAATAATTATAGGGTGTACTTGTGGACTACTCTTGACCCCACTAGTATGATCTCCATCTACCATAATGCATTCCTCGCTCCCACTGTCACCGAGAAGACCGTAGTATCTCTCAAGTGGATGAGGAACCCTACCATATTCGCGGAGAGGCTAAGGTTCGTTGGAGACTATTGAATCCTTTGGTTTTACCATATCATCAGCTGTTAGTTTGTCTAGCTGGAACTCCTTCCAGTTCAACCTCATGTCCACTAATTTCTTCACAAGAAATTCCTTTTCTAAAAAGGTGGCATGCTGAGAAACAAAACACCTTTTGCTCCTTAGTTAGGTAGAAGATATTCCCTCACTAATATTTGGGATATCCTAACAAACTTATACAGAACTGACCTTGTCTCGAGCTTGTCCGGATTTTGCTTTTCAACATAGGCCGGACAACCCCATATCTTAACTCGTTTAAGACATGGTCTCTTCCCATTCCATATCTCATATGTAGTGGTAGGCCCTGATTTGGACGGAACCCCATTCAATAGGTATGCAGCTTCCTAAGTGCATAACACCCAAAAGAAAACAGGTGACTCGACGGTACTCATCATAGAGCGCACTATATCTTATAGAGTGCGATACCTCCGCCCCGATACACCGTTGAGCTGTGGTGTATACGAAGGTGTAAGCTGAGGGAGAATCTCATTCTCCTTTTAGGAACTCCAGGAACTCCATGCATAAGTATTCTCTTCCACGATCACATCAAAGGACTTAATACTTCTATCCTTCTGGTTCTTAACTTCAAGCTTATATTCCTTGAATTTCTTAAAAGTTTCAGACCCGTGTTTCAACAGGAACACATGTCGGAATCTTGAGAGATAGTCGATGAATGTAATGAAGTACAAAGAACCAACTCTGGTATTTGTAGACATAGGACCGTATACATCATCATGTATCTATCCCAAGAGTTCATTAATTCTTTCTCTGTTTCCAATAAACGGAGTATAGATCATTTTACCTTTGAGACAAGACTGGAAAGTAACATAAGATGAAAATTCGAACAGATTCTTATATTCATCTTTATGTAACTTAGCTGGTCGTGTCACATTGATATGACCTAGCCACAAGAAGGATTCGTTCATTTCTGAACTACTCCTCATGTTTGTGTTCTATATACTTTGAATTGTAGTTTGATTTAGAACGTATATGCTATTACATAATGTGCCCGATCGAATCAACTCTTCATTCAGGAAAATATTCACAACATTATCCTCTAATACAAAATTATATCTTTCTTTAACTCATTAAAGAATCTGATGTAATGTTGTATATCAGGTTCAGTATGTAATAACATTCGTTCAGAATCAGTGTATTAATACAAGGTGATATCTGCCAACTGATTTGGTTGCAACACTTGCACCATTCTCTAACACTTAGAGATATATCACCCATTCTCAGTTCTCTATCTATCTGCAGCCCATGTAATATATTACATATGCGGGATCCTGATCCGGTATCATATACCTAGGATGTAGAGGATACTGAGAAACAGTTCTTGGTAATGAACACACCCGAAGAATATGCATCAGCATGCTTAATCCTCGATTGGGTTGCATGGGAATCCGGATATTCCCCTATTTCCTGCTCAGTCTTATAACAATTATAAGAAAAAACGGAACCAACGTTCCCCTGCCCAGTATAATAAGTAGGTTCGGTCAAAACATCCATATTATTATCTTGATTAAGGCTTGACATGGTCGCTACCAGGAGAGAGGGAGAAGAAAATACTTTGTGTGCGCTCTTCCAGGATTAGATTGGTTATTAGTTTATCTAATCAGGATGGCTGCCACTGTTTTAGTCAAATCTACGTTCAAACCCTAAAAGATAAGATTAGCCGGGATTAATTACACCCTACAAGTTCGCCAATCTTTCGGCCATGCCAGTGTCGGTACTTTGAGGGAGGTTCCCCGTGCTTTCGCACGGACCTAATTAAAATAAACCTCATTTTCCCAGGGGCGTAACCCCGTTAACACCTTTCTAGACACCTACTTGATCGGCTAATTGTGATGTGTAAAACTCTTCCAGGAGTAACTCTTACTCGCAGTGGGTATCGGGATCCAACTATCTCATAGAAGGTATGCAATCTCATCGCAAATTTCAACACTTGAAATTCCCGATAATATTTTGCCCCTAGCAACTTATGACCTTGGCTAAGGTCAAAAAATCATAAGCGCTAGCCAAGTTCAACCCGCCATTTGTTGATTGAATTAAACCCACCCACACGACCCTTAGCTAAGGTCAACAAAGACACACGACTATCCTAACTCAATCGCATCATATACTGCAGATAAGCACTAATTAGCTACCACACACTACGCCTTGGCTAAGGTCAAAAAAAGCAGCACGAATACTAAAAATTACTTATCTGAAATGACGGAGGGCTATGACAGGTTTTAAGAAAACTTGATATCGTTGTAGAATCGAGTGAATTTTAAAAAGAGTGTTTTTGAGGCTTTTACTAGTTTTGCTAAAGAGGTCACTCCCGGTGAAAGGATCTCGGCTTTTTCCTCATCGAATGAGGTGCAGGATATTTCACAAATACCACTATGCAAAGCAAAAACTATAGAAGCAATTAAAATACAAACCGAGTGGGTTGTAGTATCTGCTATTTTCGCTAAAGAGGTCACTCCCGGTGAAGGGATCTCGGCTCTTTCCTTATCGAATAAGGTGCTGGATATTCTACAAGGAATACCGCTATGCAAAGCAAGAACTAGAGCTACCAGTTTTTAAAACAAATTTCTACAATATCTTTAGGTTTCATTTTCTTTCATTCATTAATCTCATTAACGAAATCCCATCAAAATTTATGCTTCCCAAGCATCACATATGAAACGAAAGCAGTAATATATAATATATATCATATATATATATATATATATATAGATATATATATAAATATAAGCATTCGTCTCAGAACATTTCACAGTGATCACATCACAGAGCAGCAGAAGATAACATATGAAATATTGGATATAATAGGATTTCCGTGTTTAATATCAAGCCAGTAATAAACACGGATTCCACGGCCGCGACGAATAGCCAAGACCACATCCCTAGACCCCTACGAGAGAGGCAAGCAGCCCTACCAATTCTAGAGTTAGGAGACCCGGTCTCGACTCCTCGAGATGGTCTCCCACTGGATCCTAGAACCCGGTTACTTGTGCTCCCTGCCTTGGGTCTATTCTAATACGGAAAAGTAAATAATATACATCAATGGTGACATCATGCTCAACCCGGAAGTGCCCCAATAAAAGAATATTACATACAATAAATTTTACATGATTGAAAATAAAAACTCTCATCTCACATAAAACCCCCGACTATTCAGAACACGACGATCCAATATAACATATCACAGCAACACATAACATCACATGTCATCAACGTAAGTAAATATGCGTATCCTAGTTGTCGTTGATATATAGCATCGAAACCGGCGATACACCATATATTACACTTACGGTCGCAGAAATGAAAGTAAAAAAATACAACAGTTAGAATCCGCAACCACCTTAGACATCATAAACCCAATGTATCACATACTTTTGATTTCATGCCCAACACATGAAATCCTTAGACATTACATGCCTAACAATTATAAACCCCGCATTTTAGTCTCGATATTGAAAACACTTTTCAATAACCTGTCGGGTAATTCAACAAGATTCCCGATAACCCGATCGAATGCTCATCGAAAACATTATTAGACGGCCGCACCCCGATGCCGTCGACGAAGTGCACTAAGGCGGAACACCGCTGCCGCGAGCACCCGAACGGATGCTTTTAGCGATGGGGTTCTCCTACAGTCACTTGGTCGTAGCTATGGGGCATGGCTATCTGGTAAGATTACTCGGCCAGTATCCGCGTACACTACATAATTGCGACGGACTTTTGATCAACATCAAAATTCTGTGGCAACCGATTAAATGAGACTAAACTGCTAGATTTATAAAATTCAAACTAATTATCTCATAACCATTTGTGAATTCCAAATATTGTATCACAATAAAAAATTAACTAGACCAAGTTAAACTTATCGATCGAATAAGCAAGCTCCCAAAATTTCCCAACAAGCTCAACACTTGAGCGGAGTTCAAAAAATACCCAGAACATGCCACAGCTCCTATGAACCAGCCGTAGAAGGGTCAACCAATGCCTCACATGTGGCACCGCTGAACTACCACAAACCCTAGGGTTTGATGGTGGTTCTGACGGTCACATAATCGAGTTAGGGTTTCATTCTACTAGAGGGTCCACAAAATCGCTTGCAAGATTTTCTAAATATTTTAAACTTGGAAAAAATCCAACTCTTGAAAAATTTCCAGCGGGGGAAAAATTGGGTTATTGATATCCGTTCGAACTTTTTAATATTGTCTAAATAACCCGAATACATGTTAGAATTACGACTGTGAAACACTCTGAGTTTCCTTTGCAGAAAGTTAACATCACATGAAATTTTTGCAAAACAAACAACACCTGAAACCCTAAAACCCAGAGAGTGGAACACCCTAAAAATTTGAAGCCCAAATTCCAAATTTGACCCGTGGAGGCCAGATTTTATCCCTATGTGACCGTCCCAATTTGCACAAAACCCCCTCAAATTTTCATGGTGTTCATGTCATATCTTATACAACATTCTACAGTTATTTAAAAAAATTTTGAAGACTTTTTAAAATTGACAGAAACAAAGTTTTCGTATCGGGTGTTTCGGAGTAGTTTCGGTTTCGTAATCCTAGCAAACATCGTATAATTTTTTAGCATGGCTTTGATACCACTGCAGGGTTGCCTAGCACGGCAGTAAGGTTTCAGGAGGCATCATCCATGCGATATTTAAATTTTGGCCGTTCTAGCTAACCCTAACCCTAGAATCGAAACTAGAAAATCCGACGAATCGATATGCAACCAACTTTGCAAATAAGTGAACAAGGAATACAACCTTTGTAGACCGGTCCATCACTTCAATAGCTCCATGTTGTAGTCCCTTCGCTGCGAATGGTGAACTCCCGAACACTAGAGAGGGTTCACTTGAAGAAACGAACAAGCTTGCTCAATGTCTTCGAAACCGAAGATGATCTACATCGAGGAGACTCGAGCTCATGCTACCTCTTCACTAATGTGTGAAATTAGTGAAGAAAACACCCTAAACTAAATGGCTAATAGTAGAGGACGATGAAGTAGGAAGTAGGATCTCTTTAGTTTTATTTTTCTCACAAGGTTTCATCACTTAGAAAAAACTAGCAAGCTTTTTCTCTTGAGGAAGAAGAAGAAGTGATGAAGAGAATGAATGAGAGAGTGATGTTAGAATTGCAACCATGGGTGAGTTAGTGTCATGCCTAACTCATGTAGAGAATAAACCATAGTTATGAGTTAAGTGTTGGGTTAAGAAATATCTTAAGCTAGACAAACAAGTGGACTAAGTCAATGTTAATTACAAACTTCTACAAGTTTTGCCATGACTCATTATCCAAGTTGTTTGAATTACTTAAATCAAATAAAACCCTAACTTTAAACTAGCATGGTGTGAGTCTCATACATATATGTTGCAAGTGTAACCTAGTATGAGACAACAATATATATCACATATATATTTTGTGTGCAAAAAGAAAACAATACATTTAATATATATCACATATATATCAATGTATCATAAGTGAGAAAAATGAATACTTAAGTGAGCTAATATTAGTTAATTTAATTTAATATATCAAATATATAATTCTTTATTAAATTATTAAATCAACACTTGATTTAATAATCTGGCTATATCACATACAACCGACTAATATCAAATGTAACAACTTATCGAATCAACACTTGATTCGATAACTTAGCTATATCACATATAACCGACGGTGTTGTTAGTTGTATGTATGCCCTAGAGGCCATTATTGTACATATGATGTATATTATAGTGGATGCTTGGACATATATAGAGAGGACTTTCTTGATCGACATGATAGTATGCTATCTGGTTGCTCTTTATCTTAACATGTATACTTGTCTCTTGATACTGACTAATGGTTACATGTTGGTAAATCTCTTAGGATGTGTACTTGACTACCAGGATTATGATGCAGATCATAGTAGTGGGGCCATGGTAGTCCATAAGTTCATCCTTTAATGTTCCTAGTCGTGGATGTATCGAGACGGGGCATCGATATACCAGAGTAGACTAGCGTATACGCTTCTCGACCCATGTGATGGGCGATGGATGATCCCATATCCATTTGTGTTTGACATCAGAGATGGTATACGGGTGCTCAGTGGAGGCTGGGTACACTGGACGGACTCACCGAGAACTCCTAGACGGTATTATACCCGACGTCAGATAGCAGTTCTCTGGTGACACTGGTACAGGTTAGTCTGTAGACCCGAGATCGTCATAGAGTCTTGTGTGATTCCCACTGTGCTTTGATTTCCACCTTACCATGTTCAAGAGGACGTGCAAAACGGTGGTTTTTGGGTACAGTCCCGAGTCACATGGAGGCAATGAGCGATAGGAGGGGATTTCGTCTCTCCCGGTATTGGGGGTACATGTCGTGAAGTTCTCGATTGGCTATAACTGGAAGTCCCTGGCCATGGCCGATTTAGAGATTTACCGGTAAGTGTTACCAGTAATTTCTCGACCCGTTATGTGCCTCGTATCGGCATAACTCATCGAATTATTGGGGTCTGACGTTTACGACTCCCAGACTTGATATGCGACATCTTAGAAGAAGAGACCAGACTGTACGGTAGTGTTACTGAAAGGCTTTACAGGAGCTAGAGCGGGCTTTCTTGTTGATCTTCTGATCGCTCAATACCCGGGTAGCCGTTACGTCCAGCTAGTACCGCTGATGGCTTATGGGTGTTTGATGTGATCATCACCTACTGCCAGCGTATTGACGAGTCTTTAGAGTCCTACATAGAGGTTTACTGGCTCAGGAAAAACGAAGTAGGAGCACATATGTGATATGTGCGGGATCGAGAATAATACGAGTATGTGATACCATATTCTATACTCGCGATATTTGTATCGGACGGTTATATGCGATATAGACGGGTTATCGAATCAAGTGTTGATTCGATAAGTTGGTACATATGATATTAGTCAGTTATATGAGATATAGCCGGATTATTAAATCAAGTGTTGATTTGATAATTTAGTGTATAATTGTATATTTGATATACTAGTTTACATTAACTAATATTAGCTCACTTAAGCATTTATTTTCTCACATGTGCACACTTAATATATAGGTGATATATATTAATTGTGTTTTCTTTTGTGTCATGGTTGTTAATACACACTACATGGGTGTATGAGACTTATACCATACTAATTATAATGTGGGGTTTGAATATTTAAATTAAATCCAAATTAGTGGATAATTAGTCACATGCATGAAGCTTGTAGAAGCTTGTGGATGCATTAACTTAGTCCACTAATTTTGTTTCACTTAAGATATTTATTAACCTAACCATTATAATTTAGCCATGGTTATGTCTCTACATGAGTTAGATATATGATACAAACTCATCCATGGTTGATTCTCTCACCCCATTAGTTCACTCTCATTTCTTTGCTTCATCTTCTTCAACCTTGGAAAAAAGCTCACTAGCTTTTTGCAAAGTGAGAAAATATTGTGAGAAAAATAAAACTAAAGTGAGCCCACTTCCTACTTCATCATCCTCTACTAGATCAGCACTTTAGTATAGGGTATTAGCTTCACTAATCTCTCATTAGTGAAGTGGTAGCTTGAGTTAGTGTCTCCTCGACGTAAACCATCTTCAGCCTCGAAGACTTCAAGCAAGATCGTTCCTTTCACGTTGAGAAGCCATGCAAGAGTTCGGGAGTTCCATGATTATAGCGAAAGGACCGCTACAAGGAGCCATTGAAGTGAAGGACCGGTCTACAAAGGTTGCATTCCGTTATCACTTAGAAGTAAAGATGTTTACTTTTTTAGTTTAGCTCCTAAAACTCTAGTTAGATCCTTAGTTAGGGTTGTTTGGCACACTAAAATTTTAAATATAGCATGTTTGATGCCTTGTGAAACCTTGTGGTTGTGTTTAAGAACCCTACAGTGGTATCAGAGCCATACTAGAGCATTAGGAGTTGTCTAGGCGAAATTAGAAGTTCGAACGAACACCGAAAACCCGATATCGCCCGCTTTCTGAAAAATTTTCAAAATGTTGGAATTTTTCACATTAAAAATCTTCAAAAAATCATTCAGGTAATTGTATGGACCCTCTTGAAGAACAAGTCCCTAACTCGCTTTAGTGACCGCAGAACCGCAGCCAAAACATGATTTTGGCGTCGGTTCCGCGGCGCCACTAAGGAGGCAAGGGACGGCACTTCAACAGTTGGGCCTTTGGTACTAGGGCATTCTTCTTGGAATTTTTAAAACCGCTCAAGTGTTGAGCTTTCTGGGAAATTTTGGAAATTCGTTGATTCGATCAAAAGGTTTAATATCGTCTAGCTATTTATGGAATGTGATACAATATGTGGAATTCATATAGTTAGGCATGAAATCCGTAATATGTGATATTTAGGGTTTGTGATGTCTAAGATTATTATGGATTCCAAATGTTGAAGTATGACATTTTCTTTTCTGCGACCGTAAGTGTAATATGTGGTGTATCACCGGTTTCGTTGCTATATGTCAACGACAATTAGGATACTCATATTTACTTACGTTGATGACATGTGATGTTATGTGTTGTTGTGATATGTTATATTGGATCGTTGTGTTTTGGATAGCCGGGGGTTTTATGTGAGATGAGAGTTTTTATTTTCATTCATGTAAAGTTCATTGTATTTAATATTCTTTTATTGGGGCACTTCCGGGTTGAGGATGATGTCACCATTGTTGTATATTATTTATGTTTCCGCATTAGGATAGACCCAAGGAGGGGAGCACAAGTAACCGGGTTCTAGACTCCAGTGGGAGACCAACTCGAGGAGTCGAGTCCGGGTCTCCTAACTCTAAGAATTGGTAGGGTTGCTTGCCGCTCTCATAGGGGTCTAGGGATGTGGGTTTGGCTATTCATCGCGACCGTGTAATCCGTGTTTTATACATGCTCAAAATAAAACACAAACCCCATAGTATATCCAATATTTCATATATTTCTTATGCTGCTTTATGATGTGATCACTGTGGATTATGAGACGAATGGATATACATTATATATGAGATATATAGTAGACGTTGCTTATGTTTTGCACCCACGCTAGTCCCGTCTGGGTATGCCGTTAGTTAAGTAACCTAACGGTGCATAACGGGACACTGTGGCGAATGTGGATGGTATAAGCGTACGTTGTATTTTCGTTTCTTCTGTGATCCTTAGGAAGCTTAAATGATGGGACTTCATTAATGAGATTAATGAAAAGAAAGAAACCTAAAAGATGTTGTGGAATCAAGTTTTCAAAAAGGGTAACTACAATATTTTCTTTGCATAATGATATATGTGATATATCATTCACCTTATTCGATAAGGAAAGAGCCGAGATCCCTTCACCGGGAGTGACCTTTTTAGCAATAACTGGCAGATGCTACAACTTATGGTTTGTCTTTTGATTGCTTTTGGAGTATTTGCTTTGCATAGTGATATATGTGATATATCCTGCACCTTATTCGATAAGGAAAGAGCTGAGATCCCTTCACCGGGAGTGACCTCTTTAGAGAAACTAGGAAAAGCCTCAAAAACACTCTTTTCAAAATCACTCGATTCCGCAATGATATCAATTTTATTACGCAAAAGGTTTTCAGAAAAAACTGTCGTAGCCCTCCGTCATTTCAGATAAGTCCTACTTAGTATTCGTGCTACGTTTGTTGACCTCCGTCAAGGCGTAGTGTGTGGTAGCTAACTAGTATTTATCTGCAACATAAGATGAGATTGGATTAGGGTAGTCGTGCGACTTTGTTGGCCTGCATCAAGGGTCGTGCGGGTGGGTTTAATTCAATCAAGAAATGACGGGTTGAACTTGACTAGCAGCCTATGGTTTGTTGACCTCCGTCAAGGTCATAGGACGCTAGGGGCAAAATATTATTGGGAATTTCAAGTGTTGAAATTTGCAATGAGATTGCATACCTTCTATGAGATAGTTGGATCCCGATACCCACTGCGAGTAAGTGTTACTCCTGGGAGACTTTTACACAGGACAATTAGCCGATCAAGTAGGTGTCTACAAAGGTGTCAACGAGATTATGCCTCTGTGAAAATGTGGTTTATCTTAATTAGGTCCGTGCGAAAGCACAGGGAACCTCCCTCAAAGTACCGGCACTGGCCTGGCTGAAAGATTGGCAAAGTTGTAGGGTGTAATTAATCCAGGCTAGACTTTCCTTTTAGGGTTTGAAGAAGGATTTGATAAAAACAGTGGGAGCCATCCTGATTAGATAAAATAATAACCAATCTGATCTTGCAAGACCATACGCTAAAGTGTTTTCTTCTCTCTCTCTCCAGGTAGCGACCATGTCACGTTTTAATCAAGATAATAATATGGATGTATTGACCGAACCCGCATGTTTTACTGTGCAGGGGAACGTTGGTTCCGTTCTTTCTTATAAGAGTTATAAGACTGAACAGGATATAGGGGAATGCCAGGATTCCCATGCCACCCGATTGAAGAAAGTACATGTTGATGCATTTTCTTCGGATGTGTTCGTTACAGAGAACTGTTTCTCCATTTGCTCTACGTCCTGGGTGTTGGATCCCGGGTCAGGATCCCATATATGTAATCTGTTATATGGGCTAAGGAAAGGTAGAGAACTGGGAGAAGGTGATAAAGACATATGGGTTGGAAATGGTGCAATTGTTGCAGCTAAATCCATTGGGGAATATCACCTTGTATTACCAAGTGGTAATACATTGATTCTGAACGAATGCTATTACATGTCGAACCTGATATGCAACATTATATCAGTTTCTTTATTAAGTAAAGAGGGATATAATTTTGTAGTACAGGATAATGTTATGAACATCTTCCTGAATCAAAAGTTGATTAAATCAGGCACGTTGTGCAATGGCATTTATGTTCCAAATCAATCAACAGTTCTGAGCATAACAAACACACACAAGAGGAAGAGTTCGGAAATGAACGAATCCTTCTTGTGGCATTGTAGACTAGGTCATATCAACACGAATCCTTCTTGTGGCATTGCATAAGGATGGATATTTTAATCCGTTCGAATTTTCATTTTATGACACTTGTCATTCATGTCTCAAAGGTAAGATGACCAAAACTCCGTTTATAGGACACGGAGAAAGAGCTAGCGAGCTCTTGGGACTGATACATAGTGATGTATGTGGTCCCATGTCTACACATGCCAGGAATGGTTCTTCGTACTTCATTACATTCACTGACGATCTCTCAAGATTCGGACATGTGTTCCTGATGAAACACAAGTCTGAAGCTTTTGAGAAATTCAAAGAATATAAGCACGAAGTCGAGAACCAAACGTGTAAAAGTATTAAAATCATACGATCTGATCGAGGAGGTGAATACTTGAGCACGGAGTTCCTGGACTATCTAAAAGAGAATGGGATTCTCTCTCAGCTTACTCCTCCGTATACACCACAGCACAACGGTGTATCGGAGTGGAGGAATCACACCCTATTAGGTATGGTGCGCTCTATGATGAGCACTGCTGAGTTACCTATTTTCTTTTGAGGATATGCACTGGAGACAGCTGTAGACCTATTTAATATGGTTCCCACTAAATCTGTGCCAACCACTCCATATGAGATATGGAAACGAAAGAGACCATATCTTAATTATATTAAGATATGGCGTTGTCCAGCATATGTGAAAACACAAAATCCGGACAAGCTCGAGGCAAGGTCTTTTCTGTGTAAGTTTGTTGGATATCCCAAACATTCACGCGGGTATATCTTCTACCACGCCGAGAAACAAAAGGTATTTGTTTCTCAACATGCCACCTTTTTAGAAAAAGGAATTTCTTGAAAAAGAAATTAGTGGCAAGGAGGTAGAACTGGAAGAAGTTCCAGCTATACAAACTACGACAGAAGATTTGGAGGAACTAGAGGATTCGGAAGTGCCCAACGAACCCCAGCCTCTCCGCCAATCTAGTAGGGTTCCTCATCCACCTGAGAGATACTACGGTTTTCTCATTGATGGTGGAAGCGAGGATTGCATCATGGAGGATAATGACCCAACTAGCTTCGAGCATGCCATCACGAGTGGGGATTCTGTGAAATGGCTGGATGTAATGCGGTCCAAGATGGAATCCATGTACACCAATAAAGTATGGACTTTGGAAGATGCTCCTGAAGGGGTAAAACCCATTGGGAGCAAGTGGATCTTCAAGAAGAAACTTGGTGTAGATAGGAAAGTGGAGACTTTCAAAACTAGACTTGTTGCAAAGGGTTTTCGTCAACGACCAGGTGTGGATTATGACGAAACCTTTTCTCCAGTGGCTATGCTTAAATCCATCCGGATCATGCTAGCCATCGCTGCATACCATGACTATGAAATCTGGCAAATGGATATTAAGACCGCCTTTCTAAATGGTGATTTGGAAGAGTGCGTGTACATGACTCAGCCAGAGGGCATCGTAGACAGTGGGAGCAGCGGAAAGGTGTGCAAGCTGCTTAAATCCATTTACGGATTAAAGCAAGTATCGCGGAGTTGGAACATCTGTTTTGATGTCGTTATCAAAGAGTTGATTTCGTCAAAAACGTAGATGAACCTTATATATACAAGAAGGTGGTAGAAAGTAAGGTTGTCTTCATCGTATTGTACGTGGATGACATACTCTTGATAGGAAATGGCATTCCTATGCTGCAATCGGTCAAGCTCTTCTTATCACATAGATTCTCAATGAAAGATCTAGGTGATGCCTCCTATATCTTGGGGATTAAGATCTATAGAGATGGATCTAAATGGATACTGGGATTGTCCCAATCTAGGTACATTAACACCATACTAAAAAGGTTTAGTATGGAAGAATCCAATCGTGGGTTTTTACCCACGATCTAGGACTCACTCTCTCCAAAAATATGTCTCCCAAGACTGATTTGGAAAGAGCTCGCATCAAGGGATACCCTATGCATCTGCAGTAGGCTCTATCATGTACGCAATGCTATGTACCAGACTCGATATAGCACACTCACTAAGTGTCTGTTTCCCCCAAACAGAGCAAAGCTCTGTTCAAATTTTAAAATTCAAAATGAAGCAGCACTCACGTGCAAAGCACGAGTGCGCTAGCGCCAAGAGCGCCGGTGCTCTGAAGCAGCGCTCACGTGCAAAGAACGAGTGCGCTCGCGCCAAGTGCGCCAGCGCTCTGAAGCAGCGCTCTCATGCAAAACACGAGTGCGCTCGCACCAAGTGCGCCAGGGCCAAATGCGCCAGCGCTGAGAGTCAAAGACTCTGAGGCAGCGCTCACGTGCAAGGCATAAGAGCGCCAAGCGCTAGAACTAAATATTCTCCACCGTTGGATCAAAGATCCAATGAAGATGATAAATCATCAAATTACCAGAATAAAATTCTGTTAAGAAAATACTTTTCAGAATCTTTCTAAACTAGGAAGATTGTGCTCTGTAAATCAAAGCACCATTGGATCAATGATCCAATGGTGATTAGAAATCACTAAGGAACAAAACAAGTTCTGTATGGGAAAAGATTTTCTCAATCTCGTTAAAAACAAGAAGATTACTTTCTGTAAAACAGAAGCCCTATGATCAAAGATCCAACGGTAGGAAATATCCTCAAATCAATTAGAGAAAAGATCTCTTCAACTGATTCAACAAATCAGCCTACCCTATATAAAGGCCCCAAGACTTCAAGTCTCAAAAGGAGGAACCCCCCACAAGCTTTGAGAAATTTCAAACAAAAGAGCAAGCTCTGAGAAGAAGAACTTTTCTTCAAGATAAAAACAGAGAGATAAAAAACATCTCATCAAGGAAGAAGGACTTAGTTCTTCTTCTAGATCACAGATCTATAAGACAGACGTCTTTCACAAAAGAGATCATAGTATCTCATCATAAAAAAGGAGGGATGAAGAATTCAATTCTCTTCAGATCACAGATCCATAAAGGCAAAGCATTTCACAAAAAAATAAGAGATTGTAACATCTCCTATAAAAATAAGAACTTTGTTCTTAGATCTATGAGACAAAGTCTCCTATGAATGAGAGTTTAATTCTCAGAGCGCAGAACTAATCAAAATTGCCTAAAAAGAGCCTTAGCGCTTCAAATTAAAAAGAAGCGCGCCACGTGCTCCTCACTTGTGCGCTACTTATCAGAAGCGCTCTGCGCTCATTGTCTGGCGCTCAGCGCCAAGCGCGCCATGTGCTCCTCACGTGTGCGCTACTTAACAGAAGCGCTCTGCGCTCATTATCTGGTGCTCAGCGCCAAGCGCGCCATGTGCTCCTCACATGTGCGCTATCTAATAGAAGCGCTCAGCGCTCATTGACTGGCGCTCAGCGCCAAGAGCGCCACATGCTCCCCACGTGTGCGCTGAACGAACACAACGTGTTCTTTAAATAAATGACCCAAAGCTATAATGAGTGCTCAGCACTCAATAAAAGATAAAAACTGTTGTCAGAACCTAAACCAATGCTCAGCATTGTTAAATGAAAAAGGACAGAGCCTAATTAAATGTCCAACATTTTAGCCGAATAGGCCGAGCCCAACTTGGCCACAGATCCCTAATTCAGATTAATTGAGCCGATATGCTCATAAATCTTTGATCTTAGTCCTAAATTGAACTACAAATCTCCCAACCAATACTGGTTCAAGGGTACATTTCTTCATACCTCTGATATATGTCGTTGTAATTCATTAACGTCTTCAGAGAGACGGAGGGTCCTAATAACCAATAACTTTTGGTACATCCCTAAACTGTTGAACCAAAACAACATAGACTATGACTTCTTTAAACTGGACTATGATGTCCTTAAACATTGCGGACTGTGGGGTCCTTAAATTCATGGACTATGACGTCCTTAAACTTTATGGACTGTGGGGTCCTTAAACTCATAGACTATGATGTCTTTAAACTTTACGGACTATGAAGTCCTTAAACTCATGGACTATGATGTCCTTAAACCCACTGAACCGCAATGTCCCTAAACTAAAACAATAGACCCAAATGCTCTTTTGTTGGATCTAAATGATCCTGTTAAGTAGATCTTAGTCTAAAATTAGACTAACGTATTCTTAACAAATGGTTAAGTTGATCTTAGTCTAAAATTAGACTAACGTATCCTTAACAAACGTTTAAGTTGATCTTAGTCTCAAATGAGATTAACGATCCTTAAACCCAAACCAAAACCCAAATCTAAGAAAATACGGATTTGGACTAATCCACGCCCTACGGGCGACAACACAAATTAGTCTCCGTATACAATCCACGGGCAACCGAAAATAAAACAAACATATACGACATGAAGTGACCATCTGGAGAAGGAGAAAGTGGTTACCGCGATGCAGTAGCGTAATTAACTACAGGGGCTTGCGCCTGCAGGGAAGAGCGTCCCCATAATCAAAAACCCCTCACAATGAGGGGGAATCTGACGAATTCTTCTACATCGGCCGCATCCGTCTAAACCTTCGATACATGGTGTCATAAATCAAGTTGGCATCTTTGGAGAGGTGGGCGGATAAAACCAAATAGCATCTGCCCCCAAATTCAGGCGAGACGTTTATCTTCCCGGTCTTTCGGCGGAGAACAGATTCTGGCACACCCGGTGGGACCTTTCCTCTTTCCACTCCACACTTCGTGTGTCGTGTTTCGCGAAAGAATCGTGGTTTGCTATGGTTGCCCTTGGATTCAAGGTACTAAGATTTGGTGTCTTGCTCCGTGCAGAGAAAATGGCTTCCAACTGCACAAACTGCAACAACTGCAATAACTCCCACTCTGTCCTCGCGGGAGGAGTGACTTACGGGCCTCAGGCGGCCTCCGTTTTCAAGATGGTAGTGGAACAGGTGACTCAAGCCACCACTGGGCTGTTCTTTGGAACCATGCTCCCACCCATAAGCTTCAATTCCCCAATGCTGTTGCAAGAAGCTCTGAAGAAGTCGATCTTTGATCGGCTTACGACTACTACGGCCCCTTTCAACGGGTCGTCCAAGTCGAGCACCTCAGTCTTCGATAGGCTAAACCAAAACTCCAATGGGCCCGTGAAGAAGCCCGCGATACCTGAAGGGGTTATCCCGAAACAGATAGCTATCCCTGCTCCAGTGAAAGAAGTCGTCAAAGCGTCTTCTCCTGCTAAAAGATCAGTCTTTGAAAGACTGACTGCTCCAACTCCCATTCCGGGCAAAATCGCCAAGGCTGCTACCCCTGTCCGAAAGTCTTCCTTCGACAGGTTGGCCATCCCCTCTTAACGGACGTCGATTTTCGACAGGCTAACGACAACAACAGCACCTTATCAGAGCAGGGGGCATGAAGAAGCCATCCCCATAGCTGAGACAGTACCGTCTGCTCGACACGCTCGACGTCGCCACTGGCGCCGAGTGAGGAAAGCTGGGCGCAGTTCCCTAACTAGACTTACCCCGCCAGCTCCAACGGTGGAAGTTGATGCTGTCGTTCCAACTGGGAATAGCTTTGAACCACTCAGGAGGGTCTGCAAGAACTCTCCGACTGTCGTGCTGAAAAAATCTCCTCCACTTGTGGAAAATGTTACAAAGGTAGAGCCAAAACAACCCCCTCAGCGGCTGTCTTCCAAAATTCATAAGGTCTGGCGAAAGGTCCAAGATTCTATGGTTAACCAAGACTACTCTAGCCAACCAAAGAAAATGAAGGTTCGGCTAGAAAAGGACCACCATGTCATGCAACATAAAATGTCGTCTACTTGGGTGCCCGCTGCAACGGTTCCCTCAATTTCGACCGCTCACAAAAGGGGAAGGCCGGAGAAAATTCCTGTGCCTGAGACGAATCTCAAGGGCACTAAATCTAAACGCCCCAAATCTGGGGGTATGGTGGTGCACACTGTCTATATGGCATCCGGAAAAGAGGATAGCCGTATCTCTATGGGTCATCGACCACTCACCAGATCTGTAATAAGGGCCCAGGAGTAACAACAGAAGCCCCAGGAAATGTTAACACAGATGGCCGCATTCACTGAGCCAAAAGAAAGCCCGGAGACATCGTCAGAGCAGCGTCATGAACAAGAAACCAATGCTGAGTTCCTCCGCAGAATCCTCGAAAAGAAAGACAGGGAGGCCGCGGAACAAGCGGCCAACATAAAACGAATGGCGCTTTTATTCCAAGATATGGTCGGGATGATGATACCGCCGGATCCTCCAGCTGAAGACCCACCGATTGTCCTTGAAGACGACAGAGGGGAGACATCGAACCCTCTTCCTGCTTTATCAACGACCAAAGAGGAGACGATCTCCAAAGCCGTCCTAGATGACTATATAGCTCAACAGATACGAGCTCATCAGGCGAGCAAAGCGGCTAACCAAATCGTTAAAACTGGACGACCCTATCGGGGTTGGTACGATCAAATAAAGCACCCGCTAGGATATACGATCCCTAAATTCCTTGTATATAAGGGGATGTGAAATCCACACCAACACGTGGCTCAATTCAGGGCTCTATCCGGCAATACTGGAGGTGACGATAAGCTGCTGCTTTGCCAATTCGTTGGCAGCTTGTCGGAGACAGCATTCGAGTGGTATTCCGAACTCCCGAATGACTCTGTCAAGACATTTGCAGAAATGGAGCTACTGTTTACACAAAGATTCGCAAGCGCTAGCGAGCGCACCCCAATCACGGTGTTGATCAATGCCAGGGTGAAGCCGGAAAAGACATGGGTGCAGTATGCAATCCGGTAGCGGAACCTATGGTCAAATGCGAACAGTGCATAGAAGAGGCTCCTGCAGTAGGCATGTTTGTAGGAACCCTCGATCCGTAGACGACCATTTCTCAATTCATGAAGTTCTTTAAGCCAACTACCTTTCAGGCCCTGATAGACAAGCTGGCCCAGATGGACCAGATGGGACACAGGCCATCCGCTCCAAAAATGGAGCTCCGAAATGAAAAGGGAAAAGGGAAAGCGAGCTTTGTCGCCAACACTCAATAACAGCCGTGTAACATAAAACCGGTTGTTCGCCAAAGCAATATGCGCCCGCGCCAATCCCTCAAGGAGAAACTGGGACGTCCATACTCGTATTCCCGAGATAAAACAAGGAGACTGTTCGAACTGGCAATACGCAATGGGCTCATCACCTTGCCGAAGCCGAGACACTCATCGCAACCCGGTGATGCCAACCATCCTAACTATTGTCTCTACCATCAAGTAATGGGTCATCCAATCGATGATTGCTACGTCTTCAAAAACTGGGTTGAAGACCAGTACCAGCAAGGCAAATTCGCATTGTCTAAAAATTAGAAGGTGAACCCGCCACAACCACATGCTCCGAAAAAGATGGACATGTCGGGGGCATCGTGCTTATTCATAGAGGAAGCTCCATGGGAAGTTGTTCTTTCAGAAAAAACTAAAAGAATACTGAAAGATCTTTAAACATGTCAGGCGATCAGGTGGAAAAGCCCGCAAGAGCCGGAGATCATTGATGGGATGCTGAAACCACGCTTAATATCGGGAATTAGTAGCAATGAGCAAAACACCTAGGCCCAGCCGTCAAAGTCTTCGAAGAAAAAGAAGAAGACCAAAAAGCTCGCGCAGTGTAACGATAAGCGCACGGATCTGCAAAAGCATATTGACGCGCTGGAGGAATAAAACCAGAAGGCGCGAACCCCAGTCACGCTTCAAGAGTTTCTCAATCACATCCTTGAAAGTGAAGATAACGACAATGATGAGGGAGACGACTTGTCATAGGAAACCGAAGATTATGTGGCGAGTTGCCACATGATCTCTCATTTGCCGCTAAGTAACAAAGAAGCTCACTCGGCGTTAGGAGATAACGTAGAGGAGCTGGGGGCAGGAGCAATGCCAAAATCCTTAGATTATGTGACAAGATCTATCAAAGCGAAACCTACTTGTTCATAGAGCATCCGGCGAAACTTCGCCTCAAAGTTACTATGGACCGAAAAGTCCGTAAACTAGAAATTTGCCTCAAATATGGCAACAACGGACCGAAATGTCCTAAAACTAACGACTGACCAAAACGCCTTTAAACTACTACAAACCGCAGCATCCTAGGACTGACCCAAAAAAAAGGGTACGTCCATAAGGAAAATGGGCACGGATGAAAACCCGAAAGGGCTCCGTGAGTAAAAATAGTAAGGCTACCGGCAATGTTTGTGAAAACCCGAAAGACGCAGACTCGTAAGAAAAAGGTACGTCCGCAAGAAAAATGGGCACGGATGAAAACCCGAAAAGGCTCCGTGAGTAAAAACAGCAGGGCTACCGACGAGTCTGTGAAAACCCAAAAGGGCGCAGACTCGTAAAAAATTCATGCACACTAGCAAGGTCCTCTCGACCTTGTAAAGAGAAAATACCTGCGTGAGATCCTTACAACTTATAAGGGAGCAACACACTTAGGGATCCCCACGTTTCCTGAGGAGAAACGCACTTACGAGATCCTCACGACTCGTAAGGAGAAACATCTTTATGAGACCCTTACGGCTCATGAAGTCAAAAGCCTTAGTCGACTGGATCCTAACCATGTTTGCTAAACCAATTTTGTTTGAATCGACAGAGGCAAATGATGATTTTCTCATGACAACGTTCCAGTAGTAACGATGCTGATGCCTAGATTGGTATCAAATTCCAAGTCATTTCACAGCAAATAATGATTCGCTCCTGGAAACATTCCAGTCGCAGCGATACTGATGCTAAGATTGGTATTAGATCTTGAGTTCCATACTCGCAAAAAAAAGGTACGTCCATAAGCAAAATGGGCACGAATGAAAACCCGAAAGGGCTCCGTGAGTAAAAACAACAGGGCTACCGATGAGCTTGTGAAAACCCGAAAGGGCGCAATCTCGTTAAAAGACACTTGCAAGGTCCTCACGACCTTGCAAGGAGAAAATACCTGCGTGAGATCCTTACGACTCACAAGGGAGCAACACACTTAGGGATCCCTACGATTCCTAAGGAGAAGTTATACTTACAAGATCCCCACGACTCGTAAGGAGAATTCCCCTATGAGACCCTCACGGCTCATAGGATTCAAAAGCCTTAAGTTCTAGGGATTTGAACATGTTCTTAAGCCATCACAATCCCCAGATTGCCCTACAGGTGGTCCAATACTGTCCCTTGTATACAATCCACGGGCACAAATAAACGTTGCCCCAACAGAGTCCCACCACTGACGAGGGATATCTTCATATGGCTAACGACACTTGTTGGTCCTCTCGACTTATAAGGAGAAAGCACTCTTGTGAGATCCTTACGACTTATAAGAGACCATACACTTAAGAATCCTCACGATTCTTAAGGAGAAAACGCACCTACGAGATCCTCACGACTCGTAGGGAGAAATATCTTTATGAGACCCTTATGGCTCATGAAGTCAAAAGCCTTAGTTGGCGGGATCTTAACCCTGTTTGCTAAGCCACCTTTGTTCGACATCGGCAAAAGCAAATGATGATTCGCTCCTGGAAATATCCCAGTTGTAGCGATACTGATGCCTAAATCGGTATCAGATCCCATGTCCCATACTCGCAATAAAAAATCAGCGAGCCAAAAATGCATATGAAATAGCCGAAATGATGGGGCAATTTGCAACGAAATCAGAAAGTAAAATATATACATACAAAATAGCCGAAATGATTGGGCAACTCGCAATAAAAAAAATAGAGAGTAAAAAAAATAGCCGAAATGATTGGGCACCGCGAAAGATAGCCGAAATGATTGTGCAATCGCGACTTTCGCGATACAAAAAGCTGAAACGATAGAGTATCGCGGAAAGAAAACAAAATACGTATAAAATGAAACTTTTTCCCTACAGGTGAGTTCATACTAACCCCTGTATACAATCCATGGGCATAAACAAAAAGAGGACCACATTTCCCCACCAGACCTTTTCAGATCTCGACGGCAACATCTGCATCCCAGAAGAACAACAACGGCTTCCTCCTCATTCCAGCAGGATTCGGACGCGACGTCAACAAAGCGGAGCCACGGCAAAGTCCCTGGTTCCAAGACTCTACGGTCCACAGACAACCTAGAGTCAACCAATGACCTCCCCGCCTGATTAATGCTCCATCTCGGAAACAAGTCAACCAAAGACCTCCCCGCCGGATCAACGCTCCGTCTCGAAAACAAGTCAACCGATCCCCAGGGAAATCAGTGTCCTTGGCAAAATACCTCGATTCAGGGAAATCAGCATCTTTGACGAGAACATCTCGATTCGCGTCGACTCGCAGAGAAATCAGTGTCTTTGCAGGAATACCTCGATTCGTCTCAACTCCGAAAAAATCAGTGTCCTTGGAAAATACCTCGATTCAGGGAAATCAGCGTCCTTGGCGAGAACATCTCGATTCGTGTCGACCCGTAAGGAAATCAGTGTCTCTGCTGGAATACCTCGATTCGTCTCAACTCCGAGAAAATCAGTGTCCTTGGCAAAATACCTCGATTCAGGGAAATCAGCGACCTTGATGAGAGTATCTTGATTCGCGTCGACCCGCAGAGAAATCAGAGTCTTTGCAGGAATCTCTCGATTCGTCTCCACCCTAGGAAAATCAGTGTCCTTAGCAAATACCTCGATTCAGGAAAATCAGCGTCCTTGGCGAGAGCATCTCGATTCGCGTCGACCAGCAAGGAAATCGGTGTCTTTGCAGGAATACCTCGATTCGTCTCAATTCCGAGGAAATCAGTGTACTTAGCAAATACCTCGATTTAGGGAAATCAGTGTCCTTGGCGAGAGAATCTCGATTCGTGTCGACCCGCAAGAAAATCAGTGTCTTTGCAGGAATACCTCGATTCTTCTCAACCCCTAAGGAAATCAGTGTCCTTGGCAAATATCTCGATTCAGGAAAATCAGCGTCCTTTATGAGAACATCTCGATTTGCGTCGACCCGCAGAGAAATCAGTGTCTTTGCAGGAATACCTCGATTCGTCTCAACTCCGAGGAAATCAGTGTCATTGGCAAAATACCTCGATTCAGGGAAATCAGCATCCTTGACGAGAGCATCTCGATTCGCGTCGACCCGTAGAGAAATCAGTATCTTTGCAGGAATACCTTGATTCGTCTCAACTCCGAGGAAATCATTGTCCTTGGAAAATACCTCAATTCAGGGAAATCAACGTCCTTGGCGAGAGTATCTCGATTCGCGTCGATCCGCAAGGAAATCAGTGTCTTTGCAGGAATACCTCAATTCGTCTCAACTCTGAGGAAATCAGTGTCCTTGACAAAATACCTTGATTCAGGGAAATCAGTGTCCTTGACCCGCAGAGAAATCAGTGTCTTTGCAGGAATCTCTCGATTCGTCTCAACCCCAGGGAAATTAACGTCTTTGTAGGAATACCTCGATTCATCTCAACTCCTAGGGAAATTAGCGTCCTTGGCAAATACCTCGATTCAGGGAAATCAGTGTCCTTGACGAGAACATCTCGATTTGCGTCGACCCGCAGAGAAATCGGTGTCTTTGCAGGTATACCTCGATTCGTCTTAACTTCGAGGAAATCAGTGTCCTTGGCAAATTACCTCAATTCAGGGAAATCAGCGTCCTTGACGAGAGCATCTCGATTCGCGTCGACTCGCAGAGAAATTAGTGTCTTTGCAGGAATCTCTCGATTCGTCTCAACCCCAAGGAAATTAGTGTCCTTGGAAAAAAAACCTCGATTCAGGGAAATCAACATCCTTGACGAGAACATCTCGATTCGTGTCGATCCGCAGAGAAATCGGTGTCTTTGCAGGAATACCTCGATTCGTCTCAACTCCAAGGAAATCAGTGTCCTTCGCAAATACCTCGATTCAGGGAAATCAGCGTCCTTGGCGAGAGCATCTTGATTCGCCTCGACCCGGAAGGAAATCAGTGTCTTTGCAGGAATACCTCGATTCGTCTTAACCCCCAGGGAAATCAGCGTTCTTGGAAAATACCTCGATTCAGGGAAATCAGCGTCCTTGACGAGAACAACTCGATTCGCGCCGACCCGCGGAGAAATCAGTGTCTCTGCAGGAATATACGACGTCAGCAAAACGGTGCCAGGGCAGAGTCCCAAGTTCCAAGTCTCGACGGCAACATCTACAGCCTTGAGATCACCAACATCGTTCTTCCTCCAGCAGGATGCAGACACGACATCGACAAATGGAGCCACGGCATACCCCTAGCTCCAAATCTCCACGGTTCACAGACAACCGAAAGTCAACCCTGACCCCGTGGAACACGACTAAAGTCAATCTTGACATCGTAACGGCGAAAGTCAATCCTGACACCGAAACGGCGAAAGTCAATCCTGACACCGTAACGGCGAAAGTCAATCCTGACACCGAAATGGCGAAAGCCAACTCTGACACCGTAACGACGAAAGTCAATCCTGACACCGAAACGGCGAAAGTCAACCCTGACACCGTAATGGTGAAAGTCAACCCCGACACCGTAGAACACGGCTAAAGTCAATCCTGACCCCGTAGAAAAACGGCCAAAGTCAACCCCTGACCCTGTAGAACACGGCTAAAGTCAATCCTGACCCCGTGGAAAATGGCCAAAGTGAATCTCTGACCCCGTAAAACATGGCAAAAGTCAATCCTGACACCGTAGAAAACGGCAAAAGTCAACCCTCGACCTTCCCGTCGAAGCAATGCTTTGACTCGGGAGTAGGTCAACTCATCAACCACTTACGAGTCATCTCGACTTGTAAGGAAGAACATTCTCTTGTGAGATCCTTACGACTCTCAAAAGAAAACACACTTAGGAATCCTCACGATTCTTCAGGAGAAAATACACCTACGAGATCCTCTCGACTCGTAGGGAGAAAAATCTTTATGAGACCCTTACGGCTCATAAAGTTGAAAAGTCTTAAGCGACAGACCTGAACCTGTTCCCTAAGCCATCACTACCCTACAAAGAGTGCAAGATGCATTGTTCTCATCTACAGACCACATTTGCCAAAATTACATGCCAGAGAAATGAAGGTGCTACTCAAGTGTGCGTAAACTACTTTACGCCAAGTCAGAGCGAAAAAGGCGTAACCTACGGACATCAGTCACATACTATGAAAGACAGTAAAGAGAGCATTTGATTCGCATCCAGTTAAGCGTTCGAAGCGTACCCATTCATGTATGTGCAAAAAGGTTTAATGCATAAAATAAACACATGGAAATGAAAAAAGTTGTTATACATACTTCAGAAAATTCTTACAGCGATGAAAACAGTAAACAAAAACTTCATTAAAATGTTTACAATGGCAAGACATCAAATCCAGGACATGGATTGAGAAATTCAGAAATAAGGCCATCTAAAATGCTTCGGGCCACTCGGACCATTCTCGTATGCATCCTCTCACGATCACAAGCGTCAGGGTCCTCACTGATGTCTTCTGCCCTCTGATAGGCAGTGATTATCGTTGTCTGCTGGAAGATTTGATGCAGGATATCAACAAGATTGTCTCGCCGTTTCTTCGAGATCAAGCCTATCAGATAAACTGAGTGCACCTTATCTTCGACATCATCCAATGCCTTAAGCGGCATGGCTTCATAAAAGCCAGGAAGTGCTCCCCAAATCGCTCTCACAACGAGCTTCAAAAGAGCGGAACGACGAGGAAGCAGTCGACCATTGTATTCATCAAAGCAACTCATAACTTCAGCGCACTGGGCGTTTGTAAACTCCTGGTTTTGGCAGTGGCCTAGTGCGTGAATGTCTTCATAAGAAATCATTTCGTCAAGATAATACAGATGAGCGGCCATAGTACCTGAAAAGGAAAATCAGTGAGAGTTTAGTAGACACACTGATCAAGAAAATGCTTATTGAAACAAACACGGGGATTTAAACAACTCTTGATATCCTCATGGAGAAAACAAGTTTTGATTAAGGCACCCAACAAATTCAAATTTATGCAAATAAAGGAGAAATCCTAAAAAGGATTCTCATTTAATGAGAGGCCCCTTAGGCCAAGGAGTAAATCTTCCTTGAGAGCAGCGCTCTACAACAGAGTGATATCTGTCAACTCTGATGATGAAAAGAATAAAAAAAATCCCTCAAGAAAAATTCTGAAGAGCCATGCTCTGTAAAGATGATGGAATAACCCATCAGGAAACCTAAAAGTAAAGCTTTTAATGAATTAAAAATTCCGAGATCTTCAAGATCTATGAACAAGCTCTAAGAGTTCTTCATGAAAGATTAACAAATCTACATGATTTGAAAAAAGCAAAGCTCTGTTAATAGGGTAAGAAACCCTAAGAAAGATCACTTTAGATCTATGAAGAGCAAAGCTCTATTGAG
The DNA here is from genome assembly GCA_030015575.1 of Agapanthus africanus. Lineage (NCBI taxonomy): Eukaryota > Viridiplantae > Streptophyta > Magnoliopsida > Asparagales > Amaryllidaceae > Agapanthus > Agapanthus africanus. The sequence goes on from JASDDO010000008.1 coordinate 358,417,965, forward strand.
AAACCCTCAAAATCTATATGATTTAAAAAGAGCAAGGCTCTGTTAATGGGTGAAACCCTAGATAACAAAGTAATCCCGTCAAAGATTAAATCTTTACCTGAAAATTTCGACAGGGTTCTGTCTCTAAGAGAAGTTCTTAAAACAAAGAGTTGTGCTCTAAAGGAGAATTAATTCTCAGAAAAAAATAAAAAAGAAGATGAACAGAGGTCATCTCAAGGGTCAAAGGCCCTATTTATAGGCACTAAGAGCCGTTTCAACTTCTAAGTTGATATAATCTTGGAGATGCTGTCACCGCTGCACTCATGTGTCAGCCACATGAGCGCAACGGTGGAGGGATATTTTTTTCCCCCAATCAGAGCAAAGCTCTGTTCAAATTTTAAAATTTGAAATGAAGCAGTGCTCATGTGCAAAGTACGAGTGCGCTAGCGCCAAGTGCGTCAGCGCTCTGAAGCAATGCTCATATGCAAAGCACGATTGCGCTCGCGCCAAGTGCGCCAGCGCTGAGAGTCAAAGACTCTGAGGCAGCGCTCACGTGCAAGGCATAAGAGCGCCAAGCGCTAGAACTAAATATTCTCCACTGTTGGATCAAAAATCCAATGAAGATGATAAATCATCAAATTACCAGAATAAAATTCTGTTAAGAAAATACTTTTCAGAATCTTTCTAAACTAGGAAGATTATGCTCTGTAAATCAGAGCACCATTGGATCAATGATCCAATGGTGATTAAAAATCACTAAGGAACAGAACAAGTTCTGTATGGGAAAAGATTTTCTCAATCTCGTTAAAAATAAGAAGATTGCCTTCTGTAAAACAGAAGCACTAGGATCAAAGATCCAACAGTGGGAAATATCCTCAAATCAATTAGGGAAAAGATCTCTTCAACTGATTCAACAAATCAGCCTACCCTATATAAAGGCCCCAAGACTTCATGTCTCATAAGGAGGAACCCCCCCTCCCACAAGCTTTGAGAAATTTCAAACAAAAGAGCAAGCTCTGAGAAGAAGAACTTTTCTTCAAGGTAAAAATAGAGAGATAAAAAACATCTCATCAAGGAAGAAGGAATTAGTTATTCTTCTAGATCATAGATCTATAAGACAGACGTCTTTCACAAAAGAGATCATAGCATCTCATCATAAAAAAGGGGGAAGAAGAATTCAATTCTCTTCAGATCACAGATTCATATAGGCAAAGCCTTTCACAAAAAATAAGAGATTGTAACATCTCCTATAAAAATTAGAACTTTGTTCTTAGATCTATGAGACAAAGTCTCCTATGAATGAGAATTTAATTCTCAGAACGCAGAACTGATCAAAGTTGTCTAAAAAGAGCATTAGCGCTCCAAATTAAAAATAAGCGCCTCACCGCCAAGCGCGCCACGTGCTCCTCAGGTGTGTGCTACTTATCAGAAGCACTCTGCGCTCATTGTCTGGCGCTCAGCGCTAAGCGCGCCATGTGCTCTTCACATGTGCGCTACTTGAAAGAAGCGCTCTGCGCTCATTGTCTGGCGCTCAGCGCCAAGCGCGTCACGTGCTCCTCATGTGTGCGCTACTTAACAGAAGCGCTCTGCGCTCATTGTCTGGCGCTCAGCGCCAAGCGCGCCATGTGCTCCTCACGTGTTTGCCACTTAACAAAAGGGCTCTGCGCCCATTGACTGGCGCTCAGCGCCAAGCGCACCACGTGCTCCTCACGTGTGCGCTGAGGGAACACAATGTGTTCTTTAAATAAAAACCCCAGAGCTATAATGAGTGCTCAGTACTCAATAAAAAACAAAAACTATTGTCAGAACCCAAACCAATGCTCAGCATTGTTAAATGAAAAGGGACTACGGCTAATTAAATGTCCAACATTTTAATTGAATGGGCCGAGCCCAACTTGGCCACAAATCCCTAATTCAGATTAATTGAGCCCATATGTTCATAAATCTTTGATTTTAGTCCTAAATTGAACTACAGGTCTCCCAACCAATACTGGTTCAAGGGTACATCTCTTCGTATCTCTGATATATGTCGTTGTAATTCTTCAACGTCTTTAGAGAGACGGAGGGTCCTAATAACCAATAACTTTTGGTACATCCCCAAACGGTTAAAACAAAACCATATAGACTGTGACGTATTTAAACTAGATTATGATGTCCTTAAACTTTACGGACCGTGGGGTCCTTAAACTCATGGACTATGATGTCCTTAAACTTTATGGATTGTGGGGTCTTTAAACTTATAGACTATGATGTCTTTAAACTTTACGGACTATGAGGTCCTTAAACTCATGGACTATGATGTCCTTAAACCCACTGGACCGCAATGTCCCTAAACTAAAACAATAGAGCCCAAATGCTTTTTTGTTGGATCTAAATGATCCTGTTAAGTAGATCTTAGTTTAAAATTAAACTAATGTATCTTTAACAAATGGTTAAGTTGATCTTAGTCTAAAATTAGACTAACGTATCCTAAACAAACGTTTAAGTTGATCTTTGTCTCAAATGAGATTAACGATCCTTAAACCCAAACCAAAACCCAATCTAAAAAAATACGGATTTGGAATAATCCACGCCCTACGGGCGACAACACAAATTAGTCTCCGTATACAATCTACGGGCAACCGAAAATAAAACAAACATACGCGATAAGAAGTGACCATCTGGAGAAGGAGAAAGTGGTTACCGCGATGCGGTAGCGTAATTAACTGCAGGGGCTTGCGCCTGCAAGGAAGAGCGTCCCCACAATAAAAAACCCCTCACAATGAGGGGGAATCTGACGAATTCTGCTACATCGGCCGCATCCTTCTAAACCTTCGATACATGGTGTCATAAATCAAGTTGGCATCTTCGGAGAGGTGGGCGGATAAAACCAAATAGCATCTGCCCGTAAATTCAGGCGAGACATTTGTCTTCCCAGTCTTTCGGCGAAGAACAGTGTAGTGAGTAGGTATCAAGCAGATCCTGGAGAGAGTCACTGGACAGCTATGAAAAGCATTCTCAAGTACTTGAGAAGGACTAAAGAGATGCTCTTGGTGTATGATAACGGAGAACTCCAAGTGGAGTTCTTTACTGATTCGAGCTTCTAGAGTGATAAGAACGACTCTAAGTCGCATTCGGGATTTGTCTTTATCCCCAATGGATGGGCGGTATGCTGGAAGTGTTCCAAGCAGGAAACCATGGCAGACTCGACGATAGAGGCTGAATACATCGCTGCCAACGATGCTGCTGTTCTCCGCCGAAAGACACGACCAGGACGTTGGGACGTCCGGCATGAATTTTTGGGGCAGATGCTATTTGGTTTGATTCTTCCACCTCTCCGAAGATGCCAATTTGATTTATGGAACCGTGTATCGGAGGTTTAGACGGATGCGGCCGTTATAGCAGACTTCGTCAGAATCCCCCTCATTTGAGGGGTTTTTGATTGTGGGGACGCTCTTCCCTGCAGGCGCAAGCGCCTGCAGTTAATTATGCTACCGCATTGCTGTAACAACTAATATATGTTGTCGCCCGTAGGGCGTGTATTAGTCCAAATCCGTATTTTCTTAGATTTGGGTTTGGGTTGGGTTTAAGTATCATTAATCTCATTTGAGATTAAGATCAACTTAAACGTTTTTAAGGATACGTTAGTTTAGTTTTTAGACTAAGATCAACTTAACGTTTGTTAAGGACACGTTAGTCTAATTCTAAACTAAGATCAACTCAACAGGATCATTTAGATCCAACAAAAGAGCATTTTGACTCTATTGTTTTAGTTTAGGGACATTGCGGTCCAGTTTAAAGATATCATTGTCTATAAAGTTTAAGGACATCATAGTCCATGAGTTTAATGAGCCTACAGTCCGTGGTATTTTGGGGACACCATAGTCTGTAAAGGTTAAGGACATCATAGTCCATGAGTTTAAGGACCCCACAGTCCGTGGTATGTCTGGTTGTTGGGACCCGTCACCTCTCTGAAGACGTTGAAGGATTACAACGACATATATCAGAGGTATGAAGAGATGTACGCTTGAACCAATGTTGGTTGGAAGGCTTTGGGAATTACTTTGAATGCCATATGAGATGATCAGTTTTGGAAGACAAGAGTATAATTGAGGTTCGGTTGAGGGGAGTCTTGCCTCTGGAAGACTTAGCTAATTTTGGCTAAGATTGACTCGAATATAGTGTTAAACACTAAAGTACATTCGGCGCTCACGTGCTCCCACGTGAGGCGCTTAAAGTAGTGTTAAACACTAAAACTGAAGCGCTCACGTGGGGTCACATGAGGCGCCTGAAGATTGGGCCTTGCTCTTTTATTTTACTCTCAGAATGTGCATATAAGTGTTAAACACTTGATCTTTATGACCATCACAAGTGGACACGTGATGGGTATCCATGCGTTGGATATTAAAAGTATTTGTTAGGGGTCACGTGGGAGCATGTGATACACCCTAAAAGAGAAACTGCCTTGGCCTTACTCCCTTTTGTTTTGAGGAGCTTTTAAGGGTCACGTGGGAACACGTGAGATGTCCAAAATCTGTTCTGCCTTGGCTTTACTCCCTTTTTATTTTAGGAAGCTTGTTCTAGGGTCACGTGACCTAAACTTATTCGTTCTCTTTTGATCATTGATGGGGCTCACATGGACACACATGATCATGTTGGGTACTGATCTCTTTTACGTGCATGGAGAGAATCCCTTGTTTAAGAATTAAATTCTTTTATAGGGTTAAACCTTAATTTTATTTAGAGGAATTAAATTCCCATGTGTTTGAAAGAATTAAATTCTTTAAACCCAATTTTCTCTCTAAGTTTTGGATCTGCATGGCAGAATCTCCCCGATGAGAATTAAATTCTCAACTTGTGGGGAGATCTGCTTCTGCAGATCTTCAACCAGAGGAAGAACTAAGTTCTTTTTAGATGAGTTAAACTCTTAATTTGAGAATTAAATTCTCTTTTGTTTTGTAGGAGCTTATAGAATGAACTCCTTCCTTCTCTTACCCAGAGTTTTTTCTCTGAAGAGATGTTCTTTTCTCTCTGGAGAATTAAATTCTCTTCTTTTTTTCCTCTTCTGTCTTCTCTCTCTGCTATTGTATCCTTTCTTCTCTTCTCTACTTGGCTCCTATTTATAGGAGGAAGAAAATAATCAGTTTGTTCAGCCGATCTCTCATTGAGAGATTTTGATTGATTTTATAACCAACATGATCTTTTAGATAGCTCGGTGAATTTTATTCACCATTGGATTTTTAATCCAAAAGATATTTTATTTGTTGTTTCCGGCAAATTTTAGGAAAATATTTCCTCGTATAGAATATTTCTATAAATTGGTGATTTTTAGTCACCATTGGATTTTTAATCCAACGGTACTCCACTTTACAAAGTGCAATCTTTTTTGTTTGGAAAGATCTAGGGAAATATTTTTCCTTTTAATTAGAATTTAATTCTATTGGTTCAGCGGGTTTAGGAATCCATCACGTGTTGGCACGTGACCCCACTGATTAAGTATCTAATTAGAATTTCATTCTATTAGTTTTGAGGGCTCAGGAACCCATCACGTGTTGGCATGTGACCCCATCAATTAGGCATTCAGGTGCGGATAGACTTTGTTCATAAAAGGCCACGTGTCTTCACGTGAGGCCCAGTCACGTGTGGATACGTGACCTTACCAATTAGGCATTCAGGTGCAGATAGACTTTGCTTATAAAAGGTCACGTGTCTGCACGTGAGGCCCGGTCACGTATGGACACGTGACCTTACCAATTAGGCATTTAGGCGCAGATAAACATTGCTCATAAAAGGTCACGTGTCTGCACGTGAGGCCCGGTAACGTATGGACACATGACCTTACCAATTAGGCATTCAGGCGCAGATAGACTTTTCTCATAAAAGGTCACGTGTCTGCATGTGAGGCCCGGTCACGTGCGAACACGTGATGCTCCATTTTTGGGGTTTTCCTTGCTGCTTTATTCGTATTTTATTCAGTTCCCATGAGGGAACAAATGCCCCCACAGCGTTGTTCTCACGTGTTTTCACATGAGTGCAATGCCGTAACCTTTGTAGCCGTTGGATTTGCCTAGGGAACAGGGAAGATGAACCGTTTCCTATCACGTCCTATAAATGCAGCGGTCTCATCAGCAACGCCTCCATTCCTTCATCTTCTTCCTTTTTCAATTTCTTTGAGAATTTAATTCACTTCCTCAGAGCTCAGTTCTCTGTTCAAAAAATTTCAGAGTTTAACTCTGTCAACAAAAAAGAATCCTTTTCTTCAGGTAATGGTTTTGAATGGCCGAGGAACTTTTTATAAAATTCTATTTGGATTTTAAATCCACACCAATGGTTTTTCCTTTTAATAAAAACTCATCTTTCCAAGATCTTTAGGTAGTAAGCCCCCAATGTTAGGCATTTTTCTGCTCTTAGGGGATTGGTGATGGTATTTGTTTTCTTCTGGAATTTAATTCCATTCCAAAGAGCTCAGCTCTGAAAATTTTCTTGGAATTTAATTCCTCTGTTCAAAAGCAATTTAATTCCCTTAGAGAACTTAGTTCTAACAAGAAGACCTCATGGGATTTTTATCCTCAGTTGTTCTAGACAAAAAATTTTAAGAGAGATTCTGTTTGATTTGCACAGAGTTCATGATGGGCTTTTCCTTGGGGGAATGTGCAGAGATGTTTGAACTCCACTATTCATTTATTGAGAATCTTTCTTTTGTTCTCATAATGATTACCCTGCCTCATCATTAGTGAGCCGCCATATTGATTTTGTGAGGCCCATGTGTTTTGCAACCAATGGTCCCATGGAATAAGCTGCTAGTCGTTTTCTTCCATTGTCTATATATATATATGCATGTGTGGGTTTCATTAACAGTGTGGGTTTCATTAACAGTTTTCCCTTCCTTTATTTCAGAAACAATGGCTTCTCTTCTATACTTTCCTTTTACCCGCTCGGAGGCTGCTTTTCCTTAGTCACCGTCTGACGAAGAAGTGATGGCAATGATTAGGGCTCATGACCCGGATTGCACCAACCTGCTTTTGTGGGGAACCTGGTATGGGCATATCATTCGGGGCCGCCGCAGCTTTCTTTGCGAGGTGCCAACAGAGCCTCTCCACCCATTCTTGCCGATGGAGCGTCCACAGACTGCCTTTGCCGTGGAGGTGCTCGATTGGACTCCTACGGGCCGGCTTGAGCCGTCGACAACTGGGATACCAAACCACCCTTTGCCATCCATAGACATCTTGGGACGTCGTATTTGCCAAGGTGAAGCCCAGCCCTGGGGACAGGTCTATAAGATAGGGCTTACCCCTCGCCATCCAACGGGCTATATTCTCTGGGCACGGTATATCTGGTCTGCCCATCGTGCGCGACTGCAGAAGGTCGGTCTTTATCAGGCGGTGTACGCGTCTCTCTTTCATTATCAGTCTCCCTATGTTTGGTGGGTTAAAGCTTTCCTAAATCAGTGGAATCTTCCCACCAACACTTTCTTGTTAAGGGATCGCGAAATTTCGATTTCTTTGGAAGAGTTTCATGAGATCTCCGGATTGTCAATCAGGCGAGGGCCCTATGAAGAATTGCTGCCTCCAGACGAGTATGCATTCGCAACTGTGCCTGCTACGCTTGACGGCTTGTCGGCCGAAAATACCGTCCGTCACAAGTATCCAATTCTAATCAAGACTCTGGGTATTTTCGAGAAGCTGTTCGCAGAGTCGGAGAAACTGGGCATCACTTTTAAGAGTTTTATCGCTTGTTTCCTTCGTAGAGACGTCCTATGAAAGGAGGCTCCGAAATTCGCGAATATTAACGACCCCTTCGGGTTTGGTCTAAATAAGCTACCGGCCAAAGAAGAAAATTTTCCATAGTTTTACATCCCAATCTTGTAGGCCGTACCTTTTGAGTCAATTGCGGCTCCCGGTATGGATGAAGAAACTTTCTTCGTCGGTTTTATCAGCGTTTGGCTCAGTTGGTTTGTCGTTCCAACGCATCGTCGCTTTATGAGAGCCTCGGTCATTTATCCTGCTCATTGCATTGCCGAAGGGACACAACTAGCCGTGGGCATTGCAGGGTTATCGCACTTGTATCATGGGCTGAGTACTGCGGCCAATACCTCGACCCCGGGTGTGGATGTGGTGAGTTTCTCTCTTCATTATTTTATGTCGTGAATTGAGATGCACATGTTAGAGGCATTCGCTGCGCACCAGAGACCGGGTTTTTAAGATGCTTATACTTTCCCGCGGCTCATGAGGTTGGTGGACGCTTCTGCTCCTGATCCGACTCAGTTATGGGCTATTTGTGTGCTGCTTAATCCTTATGCCAATGAAGGCGGGATGGTATTCAATAATCGAGTCCTCTCTTCTCCTTCGGGACCTATTTAGCAGCTGTTTGATTTATCGAAAGAGGGAGTACCATCCTTGAAGCCTAAGGAAACCATGCACTTGTATTCAATCAGACCGGGTTATTTGGTGTTCCGTCGAAACAATGCGGCTCTTTTTATGCGGTATAATCCACACCGCTTTGCCCGGCAATTGGGTTATAATCAGGGTGTTCCCTTCAAGGCATTCATAGTGGAGCCTAGCTCATCTTTGGAAGTTGTTCGTGATACCACTCATCACTTCATGCGGCTGAACACCGGCTCTCGCTTCATGATCCCTGAGGCCGACTACATTCCATGGTGTGTTGGGGCTTTTACGGGTTGGTACCGCCACCGAGTTGGTCCCATCATTGCTGAGGAGAGGAGGATACTTTTTGGATATAGAGCTCCCGCCCCGATCCAGGCTATGGGAGTCTCGCCGCGACCGCGGATAATGGTTCGCCCTCCTTTGAGGGGTACTGGTGCCTTACTTATTCCTGAGGCGGTGGATGTGGGCCTGACTCCACCCACAGTTGGTATGCCAATGCGCACTAGAGCTCAGGCAAGGGCTTCTGATGAGGCGTCGGTAGCAGTTCCATCAGTTGCGGCGTCATCGATGGCAGTGTCATCATCGGTAGCACCGCTAAAAGAGGATACTGGAGGTGAGGTTGGGCAACGTCGCACCAAAGCGCCGAAGGGAAGGAAGCGATCATCTTCCAGCGCTAGTTCTGGGTCGAAGCGGAGGAAGAAGACAGTCACTGGTCTGCTTGACTTTTTAATGGAATCCGAGCATATCATTCAAGATAAACCAATATCTATGCAAGAGCCGGATGATGGTCTTCTTTTTTCAGGTTCATTTGCCGAAGAAGCCACACAATTGGCTGAGGCTATAAGGCGTTCCCAGGATGAAACCGAGAACGTGCGCGTCTCGAAGAGTTCCCATCCTGCCGTAATATTCTACGAAGATCCTCCATCTATACGGCGAGTATTTATAGGTCCTCTGGAGCAAGGAAGCGAGATATCCCTCAAACAGCCTATCTCTGCCGCTTCTGAAGATGAGTTATAGTTGTGGACTGGCGGCCATGAATCTACCTACCCTAGAACCCTGGCGAGCATACCTTCTTAGGAAGGAACGTCGGCTTGAAAAAGCTATACTCGAGGCATCTTGGCGTATCAGTATCCATGTTTTTTGTATTTTTCCTTCGGCAAGTAATTGTTTCTCTTTTTATTTCTTTTTATCTTCTTGAAACTTTGCAGGGACTTCGGCAATGGCAGAGAATCTGAGCTCAAGTCGCGTCTTGACCGTGGACTCTGTAAATACCCCCGATGAGACACCAGTAGGTGTGGAGGAGGTCGTTACAGTTGCTATTCCTGCTGCAAATCTTCCTTTGGCGGTCTCTGTTCCCCCTGTGCCCATTCACCCTGAAGAGGTGTCCTTACCGGTCGTAGATTTAATGTACCTTTATGATGATGACCCGGAGATGGTAGAACAGGTAACTGAGATTACCGTCTCTGAAGCGGTGGCCGCTGCCCCTTGACTGATAGCCGTCACACCAGCAAATGTCTCCAATGATGTGCCTGAGGGTATGGAGGAGGCTGCCAAAGCTGCTATCCCTCCTGTTCAAAGCGGGAGGAGTATCGAAGGTATTCTTCTATCTTTTGTTTTAATGATCTCTTCATTATCTGAATCCTTTCGTCTTTTCAGAATTACGAGGATTGGTGCCGTCCATCGTGGACCTATCCCCTAGAAAGTCTTTCCAGCATTTTCTTGAGATGGCCGCTCCACAGGCAATATCCCCGCAACGCATCATCCTCTCTTCTGGGCAAGGTTAGTGTTATTTACCCTCCTCATGGCATTACTATTATTTCGTATAACGATTCTAATGTCTTCTGTAGTTCTGGAAGCTGACGACGAAGTTGAGATCCTTGACGGGCCTGGGGATCTTTTAAACCCTTCTTGCATGACTGTGGGTAAGCAAAGTTTCGACGTTGGTCCATCTACTCTTTGTTTGCAAATCTCGTTGATTGTTTATGAATCTTAACAGCTTTGCCCGTTCTTACCCCACTGGAATCTCGCATCATTATACTACCTGGCCCTTATGCCCTACGTGCATCTGAACGGATGGCGAAGCAAAGCCTTCACTCTTTGTCGGCTCTCATCGAAGATCTTCTTGCTGGTAGCTCGATCACGGCCGAAGAATTTGCTGCTGAAGCCAACATTTCTCTTCCCTTTCTTGCTGCTTACCATGATGAGACATTGGTGCATGTCTAGGTTGAGTTTTGTCGTCGGGTGGAGGCTTGTTTACATAGTCTTGAGTGCACGCGCCTTCCTTCAGAGGTCGTAGCTGCAAAGGCGAGCTTGCGGGGGCTGGTTGAACGGTGCACCGCAAATCTGCAGTCATGTGAGAAGAGGCTCAATCGAAAGTTTTCGGAGAGGGAGCTGGCTTCCAATGCGCTGGGGGAACTTCAAACTGAACTCACGACCAAGAGCACTCGTGCGTATGAACTTTGGCGGGTGCTTCAAGAAGCTATTAGGGAGGTGGTAGCTATTGATAAAGCCGTCATTTTTACCCGCGAGATGGTTGAAGCTCACAAAGTTACCGAGAAGGAGCTTGAAAGTCGGCTCGCCTCGTACCGGGCCCAACAGTCTTAAGCGGAGGCCCGTCTTATAGCAATAACAAATTATGAAGCCGAGACACAGTGGAAGAAGGATGAACTGACGAATCTCTTAAACCGTCCACCAGCTTAAACAAATGTATATGTTTCTTTTTATTCTCCTTTTGTACTTACTCCTGAATGAGAGTATTTTTTGATTATTTTATAGATTGTACTTTGTATTCATTTTGATTCATGGATAAAAGACATATTATGTTTCATGGTGGTGTGTCCCTTTTAGCAAATGCATTTTGTGGATAATCTATTTTGATATCTTTGTAGGACAGCGATGGATTAAGAGTCAGGTTCAGATCTGCCAGCTAGGGCTTTCCAACTTTATGAGCCGTGAGGTTCTCATAAAGATTTTTCTCCATACGAGTCGAGAGGATCTCGTAGGTGTATTTTCTCCTTAGGAATCGTGATGATTCCTAAGTGTGTTTTTCTCTTGAGAGTCGTAAGGATCTCCCAAGAGAATTTTCTTCCTTACAAGTCGAGAGGACTCGTAAGTGATTGATGAGTTGACCTGCTCCCGAACCAAAGTATTTCTTTGACGGGGAGGTCTAGGGTTGACTTTGGCCGTTTTCCACGGGGTCAGGATTGACTTTAGCCATACCGGGTCAGGATTGACTTTAGCCATATGGGGTCAGAATTGACTTTAGCCATACGGGGTCAGTTGATGAAGTATTTCTGCGACGGGGTCATTGGATGAAGTATTTCCACGACGGGGTCATTGGATGACGTATTTTCACGACGGGGTCATTGGCTGACGTATTTCTGAAACAGGGTCATTGGCTGACGTATTTCCGCGACGGGGTCATTTGCTGACGTATTTCCGCGACGGGGTCATTGGATGATGTATTTCCGTGACGGGGTCATTGGATGACGTGTTTTCGAGACGGGGTCATTTGCGGACGTGTTTTCGCGACGGGGTCACTGGCTGACGTGTTTCCAAGACAGGGTCATTGGATGACGTATTTCTGCGACGGGGTCATTTACTGATGTATTTCCATGACGGGGTCATTTGCTGACGTATTTCCGCGATGGGGTCATTGGATATTGTGTTTCTGAGATGGGGTCATTTGCTGACGTGTTTCTGCGATGGGGTTATTGGCTGACGTATTTCCGAGACAGGGTCATTGGCTGATGTATTTCCGCGACGGGATCATTGGATGACGTATTTCCGTGACGGGGTCATTGGATGACGTGTTTCCGAGATGGGGTCATTTGCTGACGTGTTTCCGCGATGGGGTTATTGGCTGACGTATTTCCAAGACGAGGTCATTGGATGACGTATTTCTGCGACGGGGTCATTTGCTGACGTATTTCCGCGACGGGGTCATTGGCTGACGTGTTTCCGAGACGGGGTCATTTGCTGACGTGTTTCCGAGACGGGGTCATTGGTTGACGTGTTTCGTTTTCTGCGGTGTCGGGGCTGACTCTAGGTTGTCCGTGAACCATAGAGTCTTGGAACTGGGGACTTCGCCGTGGCACCGATTGGTGATGTCGCGTCTGTGCTCTGCTGGCAGGAGGAAGAACGCCGTTGTTGGTCTTCTGGGATGCAGATGTTGCTGTTGAGATCCGATTTTCCCTTTTGACAGGATCTGGTGGGGGACATGTGGTTCCCTTTTCGTTTATGCCCATGGATTGTATACAGGGGTCAGTATGGACTCGCCTGTAGGGAAAAAGTTTCATTCTTTCATTTTTTTATTTCATTCCGCGATGCTCTATCATTTCAGCTTTTTATATCGCGAAAGTTGCGATTGCCCAATCATTTCGGCTATTTTTTGCGGTGCCCAATCATTTCGGCTATTTTTTTTTTACTTGCTGTTTTTTATTGTGAGTTGCCCAATCATTTCGGCTATTTTTTGCGGTGCCGAATCATTTCGGCTATTTTTGTTTTTACTCGCTGTTTTTTATTGCGAGTTGCCCAATCATTTCGGCTATTTTTGTATGCATATCTTTTACTTGCTGATTTTGTTGCAAGTTGCCCCATCATTTTGGCTATTTCATATGCATTTCTTTTACTTGCTGATTTTTTTGTAAGTATGGAACTTAGAACCCGATGCCAATCTTAGCATCAGCATCGCTGCGACTGGAATATTGCCAGGAGCGAATCATCATTTGCCGTGAAAGGACTTGGAATTTGATACCGTTTTAGGCATCGACATCGCTACCACTGGGACATTGCCAGGAGCGAATCATCATTTTCCTCTTTTGATTCGAACAAAGGTGGCTTAGCAATCAGGGTTAGGATCCTGTCGACTAAGGCTTTTAAATTCATGAGCCGTAAGGGTCTCATAAAGGTGTTTCTCCCTACGAGTCGTGAGGATCTCGTAGGTGTGTTTCTCCTTAAAAATCGGGAAGATTCTTAATTGTATATTCTCTTATAAGTCGTAACGATCTTACAAGAGTGTTTTCTCCTTATAAGTTGAGAGGACTTACAAGGTTCGTTCACTGTGTGGGCATATCCCTAGTCGCCAGTGGGACTTTGTTAGGGAAATGTTTATTCGTGCCCGTGGATTGTATACAAGGGTCAATATTGAAACGCTTGTAGGGCAAAATCGGGGTGTATGACGGCTTAAGAACAGGTTCAGATCCATGTAGCTTAAGGCTTTTGAATCCTATTGTAGGGTGTTTTTCGTCACCCTCATTGAGATGGGAATACGCGCGCGCTTGTCAGGCGCATTACAGATTTCCCCTGCCTAGGGTAAGCCGGGGTTTAATGATTGTGGGGATCCGAATCTCCGGCAACCGCGGACTAAGCTGCCGTTAATTACCCCTCGCATTTGGAGCGATGGAACCTCCGATTGACGGGTTAAACTGGTCATGCGAACTCAATGTGCAATGTTGTGTTTTGAAGGGTTTTAGAAATTTTTTTCTAACAGAGACAGTGTCGTGGAGTATGTGTGTGTGTACATATGTATACATATGTATGTATATATATATATATAAGGGGGGAAAGGCATCCAAAGGATGTGTGGGGCCAGCGCCGGCGCTTTGAGCGCAAGAGCGCTAGCGCACCACGTGCCAGCACGTGGGTGCTCGGGCGCTAGCGCTCTGAGCGCAAGAGCGCTAGCGCGCCACGTGTCAGCACGTGGGCGCTCGGGTGCTAGCGCTTTGGGCGCTAGCGCTCTGAGCGCAAGAGCTCTAGCACACTGAGCACTAGCGCGCCACGTGTCAGCATGTGGGCGCTCGGGCGCTAGCGCTCTGAGCGCAAGAGCTCTAGCACACTGAGCGCTAGCGCGCCACGTGTCAGCATGTGGGCGCTCGGGCGCTAGCGCTCTGAGCGCTAGCGCTCTGAGCGCTAGCGCTCTGAGCGCTAGCGCGCCACGTGTCAACACGTGGGCGCTCGAGCGCTAGCGCTTTGGGCGAGTGCAAGCGCGCTAGAACGCCACGTGGACGGTCGGGCGCTAGCACTCTAGGCGCAAGAGTGCTTATAACAACCCTAAATTTCCTATACAAATTTTTTTCAAAATATTTTTAAAATCCACAAAGGGGTATTTTAGCCTGAGCACAAGATTTAGGTAATTAATTTTGTTTTTAATTACAAGCTACAAGAATGAAATAACTCCATTTTTAGTGTACAAGAAATTACTTTAAAATTTAATGTATACTTGGAGTATTTACTCTTGCTGCTATCATTTTAAGTAATTAAATAACACAATAATTACAAGAAGGAGCTTGTAGCTCATTGGTAATACCTTGCACTGCTGAACCAAGCCACTGGAGTTCAAATCCCATGCCCCACATTATTTTTGTATTTATTTTGTTTTATTTTTTTTTGGAAGTCAACGGTAAAAAGGCCATAACTCCCAAAATATGTACTGGACAACAAAAAGTAAAAATACTAAGTTGTTCCTCAGGAAAACCCCCGGCCATTGGACCCTTGACTCGGCCCGACTCGGCGCCGCCGGCCGGCGACTCGGCCGACTCGGTCCGGCGCCGCCGGCCGGACTTGGCCGGACGGCCGAGTCACCAACTGAGAAAAGTTGGCTCTTGACTTGGTCAACCCTCTTGCACACTTATTATACCTGGATCGGTTTTTATTTGGCCAATAAAACCCTTTTACTCCTAGGTTTAATGATTTTTTAATGTTTTTTTATATTTTTTTAATCCAAACCCTAACCCTAGCCTAGCCCTATATAAAGACCCCTATCCTCTACCTTTTCCCCTCACAACTCTAAGTTCACTCTATCAAATTCTTGAGAACTCGATACGAAGAGCGAGAAGCGAAGCGCTGCCGAAATTGACGACGGATTCCGGCGACCGGATCAGAACCTTCGCGACGTTTTCGACGAATCGACAACCACCACATCCCTTAGCTTCCTTAGCTTGTCCAAACCGTAAGTCCCACCTTCTTCTATCTCTCTTTTCTTTAAAGTAAAAATACGACTTTTTGGAACCCGACGGAAATCGGACAAACCGATTTCCGATTCGGTTTTTCTCTAAATTTCCACTTGTCACCTAATACATATTGTCTACCCATATGCTTGTTGACTATTAATCACCCATAAACCAATTTAATCAAACTTTTTCACATAAAATGATAACTTCTTTGCAAAACCGTATTCTTTTCATAAAAATACCATGAAGTTCATTTTTCTTAGTTTAATAAATTCCCTCACTCCTAAATAGGTTTATCTTGATCTCTAAACTTGTAGAAACCAATTTGAATGAAATTTCACACATAAAATGATAACGTTTTCGACTACCGTATTCTTGCGCTATAATACCTTTAAGTTTAACATAGCATGTTTTACCTTTAAACTTCACCAAAACTTAAAATAAGTCACGAGGTAATGACCTACCTCTACACACACTCAATATAATCTTAATTGATAAATATCAAAACACAGAATACGAAATTACAGGACTTTTCACTAAAATACCCTAATCTTTATTTAAAGCTTTAAGTTGTAAACTTTTCTAGATAAAATCTTTTAATAAAATGAAAACACGATTGGTCATGGACATCGATCGTTTATCTAAACTGTCTTGTGGTGCCTAGGCAAGTGTGTCTAAGGCTGGTGGTTTTTAATTAGGCCCACGACTGTGGTTCCTTCCCACTTACCTGGCACTTACCTGGCCGCAATTGACGGTGAAGAGGCGATTTGAGGCTTCTAATGACTCATCGTTTAAACCTTAGAAATAGGCTAGTTGGTTTAGGAAACCCTAATAACTAAAATACGGAAAACTGTACTCTTTTGCAAATAAATACCCCATATTTATAAAACCGTTTTCCCAAATGAAAAGTATTTATAAACCTAAGCAAAGCGCCGCTACAACCCACTTTTGGGGAACCTGTTAGGGATAGTACGGTTCATCGTGCACCCGCAGGCTAGTAGTGCGAGATTCAGACCTCCGCAAGGAGCATTCGGTCTCGAAAGGTTCAAAATACGATATTTAAGGAAAATGAGATTTTTCTAAATAAAATATTTATATAAAAATTATTCATGTGTTAATATATATATATAATTATCATTTAAACATCTATTTTATCATAATATAAGTTTCCACATTTTTTTTTCTAAAATTACAAGATTAAAAGTTACACTAAAATACCATGAATTTCAGATAAAACAATTAATACTTTTATTAGGATATATTCACTAGAATAACACAAATAAAATTCACATTCATTATAACAATAAAGACGACTATTAAATACTTGAGGTGTATTTTGAAAACTATACAAAAGTACTTTTTACATAAAACCCCCTCAAGTTTTACAAATTACAATAAGGCCCCTAGCTAATATTGAACTTCAAATTATCTTCTTTTAGTCTGACTCGGGTTAGAGTCTGACTATTCCTGACTCGAATATGATTTAAGTCACTCTATATTCTTTTATATTCCAAAACACTTTGAATACATGAAACCCTGAATCCAGTTAACAATATATCCTTTTTGACTGAATCAAACCATGGATATTCATCCATTATCCTGATATTCCATTTGCCTGATTATACAGTTGCAACATGTTTACTGATATCATAGTTTTGGTCAGTCATCCAACTTACATATTCCAATACTACAATACTGTTAAAACACTACGGGGTTTAAGGGGTAGATTGGTACGGAAGGTGTTAAAGGTGGCACGAGGTGGTCAGATTAAGACACCTAACCTGAATCCTATTGCTGTTTTACCGTTGCATAACGGTTCCTTGTACTTTCCTTTTGCCCTGATCTCTAGCATATAGAGATCCCCCTCATATACACTGGCATCCTTCTGTACCAAGCTACAAACAACAGCGTTACACAAAGTTTCATAATATTCAACAATATAATACTTTAGAAAATACTGTTACTCTATCATTCTCATTCTTCTTATTCTTTTGGGACTTACCGAGCGACCTGTTCGCTGACGACATTCTATCTCTTTCTTCTTTGAATGTCGTCAGGTGCGTTGGACCAAGTTGAGATCGAGCCCACCGGTGAAGATTTGGAGCCCTTGATTAAGAGAGATTTTGTCGATCAAAAATATTTACCGCAATCAAGAACGGCGTCGCATGAAGCTAGCCGGTGAATACGGGTCGGTCCACAGGGATGTGTAAATCTCCTTTAAGTTCTTACGAGTTAATTCCAAATGATGTTGGGTCTTATAAATAAACCTAAAATTAAAGTTGTATGAGACTAGGATTAGAGACTTGCTAGGATTAGGTTTAGGGAAAATTTGGTAAACAAAGATCTTCATCTCTTTCCATTGCCATTAATTAAATCTATCATATTAGTGTTATGGTAAATATTTATAGAGGGGATTAGGATGATTGGGATGATTGATTCTTCCTCTAGATCCTTGTCCTTCCTTTATTAATCTTTACCCTAACCTCCATGGAAAACCTTAAAATCCGGGCCTTTAGACTACGGAATCACCGCTACCTTGAAGGTAAAAGTGCCGTAGGGAGCGGAATAAGAAGGTATGCATGGAGTTATAATGTTCATAAAAGTTTGGCAACGAAAAGAGATGAGAGATCTTCATCTCTCAAATCCTTCACTATTCCTAACCCTAACAAGCGAGGAAACTACTCGCTCATTGAGGGGATGAAAAAAGACATGATTTTATTAAAGAGAGAAAATATTTACTGCAAGTTTAATAAAAACTAACTAACTTAAACTAAGGCGAGAAAAATAAGAGCAGATATGAAAAACTACAACTACTGCATGGAAAATAACCTACTTACTTTTGATGCGCTCTAACTTCAAGAAAACAGAATTTTATTCATGAGTAGAGGCATAAAAAAATACAAGGACTTGGGTTCTATTTATAGGACATAGAAACCCTAGGGCTACAGCTGATCCGCATGTCTACAATTACAAATATACCCTCAGGAAATCTTTTTAGAGCCGCTTCAGAATTTTGGCAAAATTTCTTGCGCACTAGGGCTTTAAACGGCCGCGGAACCGCGGCATGGGTGCGCTTGGGCCGCGGTTCCGCGGCCCTTTGATGAGATCAGATCATCATTTTTCTTGGGCTGCCTTGGTATCTTTTGGGCTTCCTGGTTCTTTATTCTTTTTATAAATTTGGCTTCTGTATTAATTCCAGATCTTCAGTGAACACTTTGCGATGGATCTTTTAACCGTTTTTCTCGCAAATTTGGATCTTGCGTCGCCTTGTTGATGGTGAACAGTTCTTCTGCTGGGCTTTACTAAGATCTTCCTATTTGTTGGTCAAAAATCCTTCTTTTGTGTCGTCTTTTGTGTTTTTCACTGTTTTCGCGCCAAGAACCTGTAACCTGTAACATATAGCAGACATGGGTCAAAAGCACCTGTTTTTATTGTAAAATGCATAAGAATGGGGAATACAAAATACAATATTATGTTATGAACAAATACCCCCAAACTTATCATTTGCTCGCCCTCGAGCAAACTTATTATTTATTCACTAAAATCCTAACCGCACTTTCGCAGGGAAACGCGATTGCACTGAGCACGTGCAACAAGCCGTTAAACCTCTAAGTGTCCCTAGTAGGAGGAGTGTTGTCTCCTGAGGGTTTTCAGCGGATTACACCCACAAAATCCTATCAATTTGGTTTTTCGACTTTTGTTCTCCAATTAGGTTTTCTAACAAGGAATTCTATTATCGTCGACCCGCAAATTATCCACCCGTATTCTTCACACTTTCTCATCATTTAACTTAAGATTATACATATCCTGTAGAATTACGTAGCTTTCGGCATCTCTTAAGTTTTCCTTCTAGGGTTCCATCTCCACTTAGAAATTTCTCTCAACTCTATTAAAGATACAAGTTCTATTCTTAATTCCTTTCTCTTATCTAAACTCCAATCACATATCCCCACGTGTGTGTAAATATCACCCCTACACTTGGAAATTCAAATTAAGCAATCGTACCCTCGTCCATTGTCCAAAGCACTTATAAATTGGTGAATTTTCGCTTTCACATCCTTCATGCGACTGTTAATACTTCTTGAGGTACCAACAACCGATTACAAGATGCGTTAGCATTTTAAGGCGTACTTCCTAGTTTTGCAACACCCAAGGCTTTTAGCAGTGGCTCCCAAACCAGTTGGTCTAAGGCACTAGGTGATGAAGCACCCTCGCTAAACATTTTTCTATTTTTACCGCCTTATGTAATCACAAAAACCAGTGTCCATTTTTTTTTTATTCACTTTTTTTTTCTTCTTTTTATTTTCATTGTGCTAAGGACTTTAGACAAGAGTATTTCAAGGTCTCTTCTACTAATCCAAGTTTCAAGGTGCGTGTTTGTGCATTTTGTAGGGTATATGTTTTCAGAATCTAGACTTAAACTAGGAACTATTTTTCAAACTTATTCTCTAATAAGAACATCAATACTCTTCCCTTATTTTGACTTAGCCCAAGAAGTGAACCCAAAATTTGCCTATTTCTAAATAACCTACAAAGACATATACTTTCTACCGTTAAACTCTAAGGAAGGTTATTTTTAGGGTTTTTAATTTGCTAAGTCCAAGATTTTGTTTTTCCTAGCCAGTTAACCTATTTATCAAACTCAAGTCAATTAACCAGAATTGAATACATTAATTTTTATAATTTTTTTTTTTCAATTTTTTATGTGTTTTTCTTTTTCTAATTTTTTTTTTTCAAAATTTCAAATTTTTATGATTTTTTTATATAAATATGCAATGCAGAAATATACATATGAATGCAAAAGGAAAAACTTACCGAACATACCCCCAAACTTACAATGGACAGTGTCCTCACTGTCATGCTGCACCAAGTGGGTTGATAATATCGGCGAGTTCCTGCTTATTATTATATTTACATATTATATACACCCCCAAACTTATTTGAAATAAAGTTTTGGAAAAATGGAAATTCGAGGGTGAAGGTGGAGGGAAATCAATTGGTGTAAATCGGCTCCTGTAAAAGCAGGAGCTCCTCCGAATGGTCCGCTGAGAAGAACGGTTTCAATCGATGTCCATTTACTTTGAATAAAGTACCGTCTTCTGGATTCTCAAGATCAACCGCACCGTGCGGATAAACGGTGCGGACTACAAAAGGTCCTCTCCATCGGGACCGGAGCTTGCCGGGATGTAAATGTAACCGAGTATCATATAATAAAACCTGTTGACCTGGTTTAAATGTTTTTCGCAAAAGGTTTTTATCATGAAATACCTTAACTCGGTTCTTAGCAATCACGGCATTATCATATGCCTCATCCCGCAGCTCCTCCAATTCATTCAACTGCAGCTTTCGATTGCTGCCCGCATCTCCTAAAGATAGATTCAGCTCTTTAATGGCCCAAAATGCCTTATGCTCAATTTCTACTGGGAGGTGGCACGCCTTCCCGTAGACAAGTCAGTATGGGGACATGCTAAGATTGGTCTTATATGCAGTACGGAAAGCCCATAGTGCATCGATCAATTTTTATGACCAATCTTTACGGTTTTTAGAAACCGTTTTCTCCAAGATTTGCTTAATTTGTCGATTCGAGATCTCGGCTTGCCCACATGTTTGGGGATGGTATGGCGTTGACAGCTTATGGGTGATAGAGTATTTGCGCATTAGGGACTCAAAAGTCCTATTGCAAAAGTGAGAACCATTATCACTTATTATTGCGCGAGGGTGCCCAAATCGAGAAAAGATGTGTTCTTTTAGAAATCGAACGACAACCTTGTTATCATTCGTTCGACTAGGCACAGCCTCGACCCATTTTGAAACATAGTCAACAGCCAAAAGAATATACACATTTCCAAAAGAGTTAGGAAATGGTCCCATAAAATCTATACCCCAAACATCGAAAATGTCTACAACCAAAATCGGTTGGAGCGGCATTTCGTTTCTCCGCGATATCCGGCCCATGTGTTGGCACCGGGAGCAAGTTTTGCAGTATTCGAATGCATCTTTGAAGAGTCGTGGCCAATAGAAACCACACTGCAAAACTTTCTCGGCTGTCTTCTTTGGGCCAAAGTGCCCGCCACATGCTTGATCGTGGCAAAAAGACAGCACACTCTTGACCTCATTTTCTGGCACACACCGGCGAATGATTTGGTCGGGACAATATTTAAAAAGATAAGGTTCATCCCAGTAAAAATGCTTTACTTGGGACAAAAATCGAAGTTTATCTTGTTTCGACCAATCTTTAGGTATCAAGCCGGTGGCTAAGTAGTTTACAATATCGGCGAACCATGGTTCGCAAGAAACGGTCAAGAGTTGCTCATCGGGGAAAGCATCAGTGATAGGCAGTTCAAGTGTAGGCGAAGAAGGAAGTCGTGAAAGGTGTCGGCCACTACGTTTTCACATCCCTTTTTTCCCTTATAACAAGGTCAAATTCTTGCAGCAAAAGGATCCAACGTATTAGCCTAGACTTAGCATCCTTCTTCGCAAAAAGGTGGCGAAGAGCTGAGTGATCCGTGTACACTATGACAGGAGAGCCGATTAAATAAGGCCGAAATTTTTCAAGTGCAAACACAACCGCTAAAAACTCTTTTTATGTTGTTGTGTAGTTTAATTGGGACTCATTTAATGTTCGGCTAGCGTAGTAAATTACATGCGGCATCTTGTTAATGTGTTGTCCAAGAACAGCACCAATGGCAAAATCTGATGCGTCGCACATAATTTCGAAGGGGTGCGTCCAGTCTGGAGATGAAAGGATGGGCGCAGAAATGAGTGAGTGTTTCAAAGACTCGAACCCTTCCATGCAAGTTGAGTCGAAAACAAAAGTAGTGTCCTTGGCCAACAAGAGAGTCAAGGGTCTAGCAATCTTGCTAAAGTCCTTGATGAACCGTCTATAAAAACCGGCATGGCCAAGGAAAGCTCGGATATCTTTGACGCATTTAGGAGGAGGAAGATTAGAAATGACTTCGATTTTAGCTCTATCAACCTCTATGCCGTTTTGCGAGATGACATGTCCTAAGACAATGCCTTCTCGTACCATAAAGTGGCACTTCTCCCAATTCAAAGTCAGGTTCTTTTCCCTACAGCGGGTGAGAACTGCGTCAAGATATCGTAAACACTCATCGAAGGAGTCACCAAAAATGGAGAAATCATCCATAAAGATTTCCAAAAACTTCTCCACCATGTCCGAAAAGATCCCCATCATACACCGCTGAAATGTAGCGGGTGCATTGCATAACCCAAAGGGCATGCGACGATAAGCAAAAGTGCCAAAGGGACAAATAAATGTAGTCTTGTCTTGATCCTCTTTGGCTATGGGGACTTGATTATAACCGGAATAGTCATCTAAAAAGCAGTAGAATTTGTGCCCTGCCAATCGTTCTAGCATTTGGTCAATGAATGGTAAAGGAAAGTGGTCCTTTCTTGTCGCGGCATTGAGTTTTCGGTAGTCGATGCAAACTCGCCACCCAGTTTGGGTGCGAGTGGGAATTAACTCATTTGCCTCATTGGTGATGACCGTGATGCCCGATTTCTTTGGCACGACATGAATGGGGCTAACCCATTGGCTATCCGAGATAGGGTAAATAATACCGCTATCAAGACACTTAACAATCTCCTTCTTGACTGCCGCTTTCATGATGGGGTTGAGGCGTCTTTGTGGATCCCTTGCCGGCTTGGCATCATCCATCAAGTGTATATGATGTTCGACTATGAGGGGACTAATCCCCTTGATGTCCGCCATAGACCAGCCGAAAGCTTGCCGATTATCGTATAAGACCGTTAAAAGAGCCTTCTCTTGCTCAAGAGCTAGAGAGGCCGATATGATAACTGGTAAGGTCTCATTTTCACCTAGATAAGCATATTTTAGGTGCGACGGCAAAAGTTTTAGCTCGAGTTTAGGTGGTGAAACAATAGATGGTAACAATGGAGTAACTGTTTCAAACTCGAAGGATTCCATCAAAGGTTCAAATTGAGTGTACGCTACCGAGTCGGATGGTTCAACTAACTCATCCGAAAAAGCAAAAGACTCAAACTCGAGTGGAGAGTCTTCAAGATCATCAACAAAGGTGAAGCACTCATAATCTTTGTCCGTCGTGAAAGCTGTGTCGGATTCTAGGAGGAACGCACTAGTGGCGTCAATATTACTGTGATCAAACATGAAATTCTCGAACTCACGGTCCTCCTCCGCGATCTCATCGATCGAGCACACATCAAGTACGCTAGAATTAGGCTCGCAAGGCTAACTTCCTAACTTGAAAATGTTAAGTTCAACTGTCATCTTGCCAAAAGATGGATTCATTGAACCATTACGACAGTTGATTACCGCGTTAGAAGTCGTGAGGAATGGTCGACCAAGTATCACCGGAATTTGATTACGGGGGTTAGCGACAGGCTGTGTATCCATAACAATAAAGTCAACGGGGAAAATGAAATCCCCTACTCTAATTAACACATCCTCCAACTCTCCCCTAGGGTGGGTGATTGATCGGTCGGCCATTTGGAGAGTGCAATGAGTAGGCTTAAGCTCTCCAACGCCTAATTGTTCGTACACCGAATAAGGTAGCAAATTGACACTAGCACCAAGATCTAATAGTGCTCTATTGATGGTCTTGTTCCCAATTGTGATCGAAATAGTAGGACAACCGGGGTCCTTGTGCTTTGGGGGTAAAGAATTGACAAGAGCATCACTAACAGCACTAGCCACGAAAACTTTCTTTGGTACTTGTGACTTCCTCTTTTTGGTGCATAAGTTCTTTAAGATTTTTGCATATGAAGGAACTTGTTGGATTGCATCCAAAAGAGGGATATTTATGCTAACCTGTTTGAACAACTCTACAATCTTCTCCATCTGTGGAGTTGGTTTATTGGATCTCAACCGATTTGGAAAAGGAACATTTTGAAAAGTTGTTGAGTCCAATTTTTGCGGATCAGATTGTTGAGTTGGAACGGAACCCCGTGTAGATGTGTTTGTGTTGTGAGAAGAGGGTCTGTTCGAGCTAGAAGAAGTAGAGCCATGTGAAGGATGGAGAATAGGCTCTAACGAAGAAGAAGAGGAAGATGATGAACCACCGGCCGAGGTGTCATGGTTAATACCCACATTATTTTGCAGCACTTTTCCGGATCTCAACGTGGTCACAGCATTCACGTTATGATTCTGCTGTTCATGTGCAACATGTGCGTGACCAGGATTTGGGAGTGGTGGAGACGGAAGCTTTCCTTTCTCTCGCTCTTTCAATGCTGCGTTGAGTTGTGCAATTTGTGCCTCAATAGCTTTGATGCTTTGATCGTGTGAGGCACTGTTTTGCACCAAAGATTGAACAGAAGTCTCTATCCTTGCTGTGGACTGTGCAGATTGCTTTAGGAATGCTTCTAGACTTCTTTCGAGCGAGCTAACAGCATTTTGAGGGGGGACAAAATTGTTGGGCACAAAATTGTTCATCCAATTAGGGTAGGGTTGCTGTTGGAGAGGCTGCTGAAATTGAGTTTGTGGAGGTGCTTGTTGTTGTGGAGGAGGAGCCCTTTGAAAATTGTTGTTTCCTTGGACTTGTTGATTTTGGTTCCAAGCGAAATTAGGGTGGCTCTTCCAACCCGGATTGTATGTCGAAGAGTATGGATCATTTCTTTGTCGTTGCTGAAAGGCAGCATTGACTTGATCTTGTCCTTGAGCAGATGTAGTGTAAGGACACTCTTCGGTGAGATGTGATGGATCCGAACAACAAGCACAAATAGTTCGTGGGGGCACAACAGGGGCAGGAGAAGGTGCTGAGATTTTGGTCTCAAGCGCTTCTAGCTTTTTCGTAAGGGCGGCCATCTCGGCCTTCATAGCAATGGACATCTCTACTTGATGTATGCCTGCCCTAGGTTGACCAATAGAAGAAGATGATGATGTGGTCTTGGTGCTCTCCCACTGAATTGTTTGCTCACTAAGATCCTCAAGAAACTGCCACGCTTCCTCACTAGATTTGGACAGAAATTGACCTTGACTAATGGTTTCTAGCAACTCCTTCGTTGCCGGGTTCAATCCCTCGTATAATGTTTGGCAAAGTTGCCATCTTTCGATCCCATGGTGAGGGCATTGAACGAGTAGGTCTTTGAATCTTTCAAAACATTTCCAAAATGGTTCGGCAGGAAGCTGTGAAAATTGTATAATCTCATTACGGATTTTTGCAGTTTTGTGATGAGGATAGAACTTTTTAAGAAAAGCTTTCACAAACTCGTCCCAATTTCTAATTGAGTGTGATGGGGTGCTGTATAGCCACTTCTCGGCTAGGTCACATAAGGTGAAAGGAATGAACCTTAGCCTTATAGCGTCATCACTTAATTGGGTAGTTTTCATCATGGCGCAAACGTTTTGGAATTTGTTGATAAAGATATATGCATCTTCGGATTCCAAACCATGAAACTTAGGCAGCATATTGATGAAGTGGGGTTTGATCTCAAAATTGTCCCCATTAGCCGGTGGAAGGGAAAGGCAAGTAGGAAGGGAGGTGCGGACGGGGTAGAAAAGATCCTGGAGCGCGACTCGTGCGGGCGCTTCAACAGGCGGAAGATTCGGGTTATTCGCACCTGGCGGAGGTGGAATCATTCCCGTCGGTAAGGTGTTGTTAGGATCGTATCCCGACATACCTTCGGAAGAAAGTGATGGTGAAAGTGAAGAAGTGGACAAGATTTCGACTTCGGAGTCGAAAGGTTCGTCGGTCGGTACCAACGAAACACGGACTAATCGGGCGCTAGGGTCCCTAGTCCAACCGGACATACACTAAAAGGGTTAGTGTAGTCGAAAGATGAAGGACAGAATGTGAAGGTAAGAAAACGTTAATGAGAAGAAGTGGTGTAAGTGAGTGCAAAGATTCTTTAGCGACAAGTTGCAAGTTTTGAAAAGATTTTTCCTTTTTCTTCTATTTTTTATGTGTGCTTTTGCAAAATGATTTTTGAAAAGAGACTTGTGACACAAATGCAATTAACCACACATGCACAATCAGGCCTAGATCTAGGGTCACCTAGGTCTGCTAGACAGCTCCTAACTAGGGCTAGAATAGGACCTCAAACCGCCTCTTCACCGACAAGTACGACCAGGTAACTGGGAAGGAACCACCACGACAGTGGGCCTAATTAAAAACCACTTAGCCTAGACATCGTAAAATCAGTTAGGATAAACGGTCGATGCCTATACGAGTCCTTTTCCTATTGAGCTCGATTTCCTTAGGGCTGAGTCTAGTATTTTTTATTAATTGTGGTCGATGCAAAATGCTTTAAGTGATTTTTGGGGTCCTGGGAAAGGTGATGAAATCCCCACCCAATCTGAATTGGTCAATAGCCCCTTAAAGTCAGATTAAAGTATGCAAAGCAGTAAATCACTTGCAATCAATTTGCTTTTTAGCGTGGCGCAAAGAATCCTGCAGAAAATCAATTATTGGAAGGGGGAAGAAGATTTTTAGCGCAAAGAATCCTGCAGAAGATTTGGCAAAAGATATATGGGGATTTGTAGAGGAGAAGGAAAGAAAACAAACAGTGCAATTTCTTCACAGAGAGGGCTCCAGAGGACCGCGGTTCCGCCGCATATACCACCCCTAGGCCGCGGTTTCGCGTTGAGAAGGAGAGATCGTGCTCTGAAAAAATTTGTACGGCTCTTCTGTAGCAATCTACCTCTGTTCTGATGTACCCTTTCCTGATTCTCCTTTTGTGTTGTTTCAGATCCGTCAAACCCTGCAAAGATTCACAAAGAAACCCTTCAAACAATAAAAGATGATAAATTTTTTATTTCTGGAATTTTTCAGATTTTTATGATTTTTTAGATTTTATATTAACCCGAAATTACAAAAAGAAAATTTTACGCCATCCCCGGCAACGACGCCATTTGATTAAGAGAGATTTTGTCGATCAAAAATATTTACCGCAATCAAGAACGGCGTCGCATGAAGCTAGCCGGTGAATACGGGTCGGTCCACAGGGATGTGTAAATCTCCTTTAAGTTCTTACGAGTTAATTCCAAATGATGTTGGGTCTTATAAATAAACCTAAAATTAAAGTTGTATGAGACTAGGATTAGAGACTTGCTAGGATTAGGTTTAGGGAAAATTTGGTAAACAAAGATCTTCATCTCTTTCCATTGCCATTAATTAAATCTATCATATTAGTGTTATGGTAAATATTTATAGAGGGGATTAGGATGATTGGGATGATTGATTCTTCCTCTAGATCCTTGTCCTTCCTTTATTAACCTTTACCCTAACCTCCATGGAAAACCTTAAAATCCGGGCCTTTAGACTACGGAATCACCGCTACCTTGAAGGTAAAAGTGCCGTAGGGAGCGGAATAAGAAGGTATGCATGGAGTTCTAATGTTCATAAAATTTTGGCAACGAAAAGAGATGAGAGATCTTCATCTCTCAAATCCTTCCCTATTCCTAACCCTAACAAGCGAGGAAACTACTCGCTCATTGAGGGGATGAAAAAAGACATGATTTTATTAAAGAGAGAAAACATTTACTGCAAGTTTAATAAAAACTAACTAACTTAAACTAAGGCGAGAAAAATAAGAGCAGATATGAAAAACTACAACTACTGCGAGGAAAATAACCTACTTACTTCTGATGCGCTCTAACTTCAAGAAAACAGAATTTTATTCATGAGTAGAGGCATAAAAAAATACAAGGACTTGGGTTCTATTTATAGGACATAGAAACCCTAGGGCTACAGCTGATCCGCATGTCTACAATTACAAATATACCCTCAGGAAATCTTTTTAGAGCCGCCACAGAATTTTGGCAAAATTTCTTGCGCACTAGGGCTTTAAACGGCCGCGGAACCGCGGCATGGGTGCGCTTGGGCCGCGGTTCCGCGGCCCTTTGATGAGATCAGATCATCATTTTTCTTGGGCTGCCTTGGTATCTTTTGGGCTTCCTGGTTCTTTATTCTTTTTATCAATTTGGCTTCTGTATTAATTCCAGATCTTCAGTGAACACTTTGCGATGGATCTTTTAACCGTTTTTCTCACAAATTTGGATCTTGCGTCGCCTTGTTGATGGTGAACCGTTCTTCTGCTGGGCTTTACTAAGATCTTCCTATTTGTTGGTCAAAAATCCTTCTTTTGTGTCGTCTTTTGTGTTTTTCACTTTTTTCGCGCCAAGAACCTGTAACCTGTAACATGTAGCAGACATGGGTCAAAAGCACCTGTTTTTATTGTAAAATGCAAAAGAATGGGGAATACAAAATGCAATATTATGTTATGAACAAATAATCCCCGGCAACGGCGCCATTTGATTAAGAGTGTTTAGCGTGCTTGCGTTTTCTAAAAGATAGATCAAAAATATTTGTAACCGCAATCAAGAACGGCGTCGCAAGTAGCTAGCCGGTGAATACGGGTCGGTCCACAGGGATTTTGTGAATCTCCTAATCGCGCTTACGAGTTAATTCCGAAGGGTGTTCGGATTAATTATTAAATCTAAAAACCCAATTAACCTAGGGCAATTATCTAGATCTACTCTTGCTAGGGCTAGGTTTAGGGATGGTTTGGAAATGTAATTAAATCTCACCGCTTTCAATACCCGAATGAAGATCTGTGAGGAGTTATGGTAATTATCAATAAAGTGGATTAGATCCGTTCGGGAAGGTGTTCCTTCCTCTAGGTTCTTGTCCTTCCTTTAGAGATCCTTACCCTAACCTCCATGGAAAAAAATAACACCCGGGCCTTTATACTACGGTATCACCGCTACCTCGAGGGATAGAGTGCCGTAGGGAGCGGTATGTGCATGTATGCATGGAGTCCTATTGTAAATATTTGGTGGGTAAGAAAGGGATGAGAGATCTCATCTCTCAAAATCCTTCCCCAAAGCTAAACCCTAAACAAGTTCCTAGGGCATGAAATTAAATATACCTAGGGCAAGGAATTGAAAACTACACTAAGGCAAGAAATTAAATTACTTACAGATGCATCCCTCCAATCATCAACGCAGGGTTGTCAGATCTGAATTTCTGAATGGAGAAGAAACACCGATGCTCTCCAAAAAGGATTTCTGAATTTTTATTAAAAGGAGGCATAAGAATTTACAATGATTAGAGTTCCTATTTATAGAGAATAGGAAACCCTAGGTTACATTTTGATCCGCATGTCTAAATTTACAAAAATAGCCTTATGTCAACTTTTCAACGCCGCTAAACATTTTGGTAAAAAGATATCCGCGTACTGGCACAATATGGCCGCGGAACCGCGACAATATCAGGCTTGGGCCGCGGTTCCGCGGCCCTTTAGAAAGAATGGGTGCTGAAAATTTAGGGTTTTGTTCTTTGTCTTATTGGGCTTCTGGTTCTTTGGTTCTTTTATCAATTGGGCTTCTACATTGGTTCCAGATCTTCAGTGAACAATTTGCAGTGGACTTTTAACCGTTCTCTTTGTAATCTTGGACCTTGCGCTGCCTTTATACTGTGTAAAATGATCTTTTGTGTAGGCTTTATCAAGAGTCTTCTATTTGTTGGTCAAAATCAAATTTTTCATCGTCTTTACATCGTTTTCACTGTTTTCTGTCCAAGAACCTGTAACCTGTAACATATAGCAGACATGCGTCAAAAACACCTGTTTATTTATAAAAAGAATAAGAATGGGAAATATAATAATGCAATATTATGGTGTGAACAACCCTCTCGGATTTTCATCCGTGCCCATCTCTCTTATGGACGTACCATTTTTTTTACGTCAGCCTTGGGATGCTGCGGTCCGTAGTAGTTTATAGACGTCTTGGTCAGGTATAGTATTTCTTCAAGAAACGGCCGTTTATTGGCCTGAAGAGTCTTTCACCATGCATATTCATGAGCAATTAAGCCCCACCCTGGTAGACTTTGTCTATGATGTACGAGCCTTCATAGTTCGGCTCAAATTTCCCCCGTTTGGCACGATTAGGGATCATAGGTCTTTTGACCACCAGCACGAGTTCGCATTGGCGGAATGTTCTCGGCCTAGTCAATCTCTCGTATGAGTGCGTCATTTTTGCTTTGTAAGCTTCCAAGTTTTGGTGCGCCATGAGCCGGGTTTCGTCGAGGGCATCAAGTTTCTCAAGCCGAAGATGAGCATTCTCTTCGTCCGTTAGCTCGTAATGAACTGCCAATCGTAAGGAGGGTA
Organism: Agapanthus africanus; assembly: GCA_030015575.1. NCBI lineage: Eukaryota > Viridiplantae > Streptophyta > Magnoliopsida > Asparagales > Amaryllidaceae > Agapanthus > Agapanthus africanus. The sequence continues at coordinate 358,448,362 of JASDDO010000008.1, forward strand.
GCTCTATCTCCAAGGGGAGTACTGCTTCAGCTTTGAATACCAATGCATACGGCATTGCGTTTGTGGCTGTTTTGAACGTAGTTCGATATGCCCTGAGAGCTTCATGCAGTCTATCGTGCCAGTCCTTTTTATTTTTGAACACCGTCTTTTTCACGATCTTCGTCAAGGTCTTGTTGAAAGCCTCAGTTAGACCGTTAGCTCGGGGATTATAGACCGAAGAGTATCTCCAGTCTATTATGTTGTTGCGCGAAGCGGCTGATTTTGTGACTTTTGTAGGCCGGCCCGTTATCGGAGATAATCCGTCACGGAGTGCCGAACCGATAGATGACGTGTGTTTTGAAGAAATGGAGGATATTCTCCTTCTTCACTTCTCTTAGTGGTACCGCTTCTGCCCACTTTGAGAAGTAATCAGTTGTCGCCAGTATGAACCGATGGCCTCTGGACGATGCTGGTTCAATGGGCCCCATTATGTCAGTTCCCCATATTTCGAACGGCCAGCTATCCACCGTTGGATGTAGAGGATTTGGATGCTGGTGGATAAAGTCCCCGTGAATCTGGCACGAGTGGCACTGCTTCACGTATTCGAGACAGTCTTGGATCATTGTGGGCCAACAGTAGCCCATCCTTTTGATCTTCAGTTTCATCTTCGGCCCGTCTTGGTGAGAACCGCAGAGTCTGTCGTGAGTTTCTTAGATGACTCTCCTTGCTTCTTCAGGTCCCAAGCATCCTATCCATAGAGAATCAAATGATCTCTTATATAGAGTATCATTGACGAAGGCGAAGGATAGAGCTCGTTTTATGAGCTGATGTCTTGAGGACGCATCTTAAGGTGTTCGATAGGATTTGAAGTAGTCTATAAAGACTTCTTTCCAATCCTTGACCTTTTCCTGGTCCTCTATCTGTAGGGCCGCTTGCTTGGTCGCTTCCTTTTCTTCAAACGACTCCGGAGATATTTCTGCCGGTGCAAGAACCCGACGGCTTTGTACCACGATCCTTACGTCATCGAGGTTTTCGTCAGCCAGTTCTTTAGCGAGTTTATCTAACGCGTCTGCTTTGCTATTCTCTGCTCGCGGTATGCTTTCCAGGGCGTAGGCAGGGATTTGAATCAGCAATTTTTGCACTCTTTCTCCATACTTCACCAACTCTGGTTTGCACGTTTGATAATCGCCGCTTGGCTAACGACCAGCTGAGAGTCTCCGTATATGAGGATGTTTTCGATCCCCATGTCAACAGCGATCTCAAGTCCTGCTATCAAAGCTTCATATTCGGCTTCATTGTTTGTCCTCGGCTCTGTTAGGGAAAAGGCAAAGCACATTGTCCCTCCTTGTGGAGTCACGAAGATGAGTCCTACCTCAGACTTGATTATAGGAGAGCTGTGCTTTCGCTTCTTCATGGAAGATGCCCCGTCGAAGTAGAGTTCCCACAGGGTGTTACTCTCTCCTTTCTCCCTGTCGATTGTGTCAAACGCATGCTCATCTGGAAATTCACAATTTATGGGTGAATCGGCAGGTATAGAATGCTCGGCGAGGAAGTCGGCGATAGCATGGCCTTTCACTGCCTTAAGAGGTCGATAAGTTATCGAGAATTCCATTAAGAGTAGGGCCCATTTAGCGAGCCGCCCTGTTACTATATCTCTTGACATCAAATATTTGAGAGGATCCACCTTTGATATGAGATGGACCTCATGCGCCAACGCATAGTGCCTGAGCTTCGTTATCATGAAGATCAACGCCAGGCAGTGTTTTTCTATGGGGGAGTAATTGTTTTCTTCCCCCAGAAGCACTCGACTCAAATAGTAGAGGGCTCTCTCCTTCCCTTAGTCATTTTCTTGTGCCCATAGCGTGCCTAAGGAACCCTCAAGGACGGTTGTGTACAGAATGAGGGGCTTTCCTTTGACCGAAGCGGTCAGTACTGGCGGATTCTGCAGGTATTGCTTGATTTCGTCCAGTGCGCTTTGGCATTTGCGATCCCAAACGAACGGGGTTCCCTTCTTCATCAAGCGACTGTAGGGACGGCATTTACCGGAAAGATTGGCTATGAACCGCTGATGTACTCTTTGGTAAGGTGTGCAATCCTCTGATGGTATAAGCAGAAGTTAGGATGTATGTCCACTTTATCAAGATGTATACTGCCAGGGGAATTTCCTTTGAAAGAAGGCAACTTCATTCCCATTGACAGAGCTCTAGCGAATCGTTTCCTTTTCTTAAGTTTCCTTTTGTCTGCGGCGGACGTGCTTCGATCTGGTTGAAGTGCCTCAACCTTTTCATTCAGTCACCGGCGTTTGGCTTTTTCGAGTATAGCCAGTTCATGCTCTCGATTGGCTTTCCTTTTCTGACGGGCGTCATTCAGGAATACGTCGATAATCTCGTCTGACGGTCCTAAGAGTTCTGGTTCAGGATCTGCCCCCATTTTCTCTACATCAGGAGCTTCTTCACCATCTACTAGCGAGTGAGAGATCACGTGGCAGCTTATCACATAATCCTCAGATTCTTCTAACGAGTCATCTCCCTCATCTTTGTCGCTATCTCCGTCTTCAAGGACGTGGTTGAGAAACTCGTAGAGTGTGACCGGGGTCGCGCCTTCTTGTTATATTCTTCCAACACGTCAATATGTTTTTCCAGGTCCGTGCACTTGTCACCATGCTTCACAGGGTTTTTGGTCTTCTTCTTCTTTTTCGAAGACTTTGACCCCTAGGCATAGGCGTTTTGGTTATCGCTACAAATTCTTGGCTTGGGCGTGGCTTCAGCATTCCCTCGATGACCTCGGGTTCTAGGAGACCTTTCCACCTGATTGCCGGGCATGTTTGGAGATCCTTCAGCGTTATTTTCGTCTTAGCTGAAAGGGCCACCTCCCATAGGGATTCCTTTATAAGTGAGCATGATGCCCCCAGCGTTTCCACCTTTTTAGGAGCGTGAGGTTGTGGCGGGTTCACCTTCCAGTTTTCGGATAACGCAAACTTGCCCTGTTGGTACTGATCTTCGATCCAACTTTTGAAGATGTAACAATCTTCGATTGGATGACCTAATATTCGATGATAAGGGCAGTAATTAGGATTGTTAACGTCGCCTGGTTGCGTTGGGCGTCTTGGCTCCGGCAGAGTGATGAGCATGTTGCGCAGTGTTAGCTCGAATAACCTCTTCGTCTTATCCCGAAGGAACGAGTAAGGGCGTCTCATCTTTTCTCCAAGGGATCGCTATCTATCACTTTGGCGATCAGCTGGTTTTGGACCACTAGGCTGCTGTTGAGTATTGACGATGAAGGTTGCTTTCCCCTTCCCCTTTTCGTTTCGAGGCTCCATTTTCGAGGCAAACGGTCTATGACCCATCTGATCCATTTGGGCCAGTTTGTCAATCAAGGCCTGGAAGGTAGTCGGCTTGAAAAACATCATGAACTGGGATATGGTCACCTGTGGATCAAGAGTTCCCATAAACATGCCTACCGCAGGAGCTTCTTCGATGCGTTGTTCGCATTTTGACCATAGATTCCGCCACCGTATCGCGTACTGCACCCATGTTTCGCCCGGCTTCACCCTGGCATTGATCAATACTATGATTGGGGTACGTTCGCTAGCGCTTGCGAAACTTTGTGTAAATAGTAACTCCATTTCTTTAAATGTCTTAACGGAGTCGTTCGGGAGCTTGGAGTACCATTCAAACGCTGTCTCCGACAAGCTGCCAACAAACTAGCGAAGCAGCAGTTTGTCGTCACCTCCGGTGTTGCCGCACAGAGCCCTAAATTGAGCAACGTGCTGGTGTGGATTCCCCGTCCCCTTATATATATGGAATTTAGGGATCGTATATCCCGACGGGTTCTTTATTTGGTCGTACCAACCCGGATAGGGTGGTCCAGTCTTAAAAATTTGCCCAGCCGCTTCGCTCGCCTGATGAGCTCGTATCTGCTGAGCGATATAGTCATCCAGGACGGCTTTGGAGATGGTCTCCTCCTTGGCTGCTGAACAAGCAGGAAGGGGGTTTGACGTCTCCCCTCGGTCGTCTTCGAGGATAATCGGAGGGTCTTCAGCTGGAGGATCCGGCTGTAACATCATCCCGACCATGTCTTGCAATAAAAGCGCCATTCATTTTATGTTGGAAGCTTACTCAGCTGTCTCTTTGTTCTTCTTCTCGAGGATTCTGCGGAGGAATTCAGCATCAGTTTCTTGTTCATGATGCTTCTCTGACGACATTTCCGGGCTTTCTTTTGTCCAAGTGAGTACGGCCATCTATGTTCACATTTCCTGGAGCTTCTGTTGTTGCTCCTGGGCCTTTGTTACGGATCTGATGAGTGGTCGATGACCCGTAGAGATATGGCTATCCTCTTTCCCGGATGCCAAATAAACAGTGTGCACCACCATGCCCCCAGACTTGGCGCGTTTAGATTCAGTGTTCTTAAGATTCGTCGCGGACATGGAGACTTTCTCCGGCCTCCTTCTTTTGTGGGCGGTCGAAGTTGAGGGAACCGTTGTAGCGGGTACCCAAATAGATGACATCTCCTGTGGTATGACAGGGTGGTCTTTCTCTTGCCGAACCTTCAACTTCTTCGGTTGGCGGGAGTAGTCTTGGTTGATCACCGAGTCTTAGACCTATCGCCAAACTTTATGAATTTTAGAGGACAGCTGCTGAGGGGAATGCTCTGGCTTCACCTTTGTAGCGTTCTTCATAGGCGGAGGAAATCTTTTTAGCACGGCCTTTGGAGAGTTCTTGTGTACTCTCCTAAGTGGTTCAAAGTTGTTCCCAGTTGGAACAGCAGCATAAATTTCCACCATCAGAACTGGCGGAGTCAGTCCAGAAGGAGAGCTGCCCCCATCCTTCCTTACTCGGCGCCAGTGACGACGGCAAGCATGTCGTGCAGACGGGACCACCTCTGCTGTTGGATGAGCTTCTTCATGCCCCCTGCTCTGATGAGGGGTTGCTGTTGATGCCAGCCTATCGAAGACTGAAGTCCGCTAAGAGGGAATGATCAATCTTGAAAAGACCGACTTTTTGGCAGGGGAAGCAGCCTTGGTTACATCGCCTAGAACGGGAGCTGGAACAGTCAGTCTTGCAAAGACCGACTCCTTAGCAGGGGAAGTCGCTATGATGACTTCAGGAACAGGAATGACTATCCGCTTTGGGATGGCCGATTCAGGTATCATGGGCTTCTTCATGGGCCCAATTGAGCTTTGGCCCAGTCTGTTGAAAACTGGGGCACTGGACTTGGGCGACCCGTTGAGAGGGGCCACGGAAGTTGTAAGCCGATCAAAGACCGACTTCTTCGGAGGTTCTTGCGACGAAAATGGGGCATTGAAGCTCATTGGTGGGAGCATGGTCCCAAAGAATAGCCCTGTGGTGGCTTGCGTCACCTGGTCCACCGGCATCGTCAAAAGGGAGGCCGCTTGAGGCCCGTAGGTCACTCCTCTGGCGAGGACGGAGTGGGAGTTGTTGCAATTAATGCAGTTTAAAGCCATTGATCTTCTGTTTTCTGTACGGAGCAAGACACCAAATCTTAGTTCCTCGAATCCATGGGCAACCATAGCAAACCGCGATTCGTTCGCGAAACACGACACACGAAGTGTGGAGTGGAAAGAGGAAAAGGTCCCACCGGGCGTGCCAGAATCTGTTCTTCGCCGAAAGACGCGACCGGGACGTTGGGACGTCCAGCCTGAATTTTGGGGGCAGATGCTACTTAGTTTGATCCGTCCACATCTCTGAAAATGCCAAGTTGATTTATGGCACTGTGTATCGGAGGTTTATACGGATGCGGCCGTTATACGAGACTTCGTCAGATTCCCCCTCATTTGAGGGGTTTTTTTTATTGTGGGGACGTTCTTCCCTACAGGGGCAAGCCCCTGCAGTTAATTACGCTACCGCGTCGCGGTAAAAACCTTCTCGTTCTACAGATGGTCACTTCGTGTCGTGTCATGTTTGTTTTATATTTGGTTGCCCGTAGATTGTATACGGAGACTAATTTATATTGTCGCCCGTAGGGCGTGGATTAGTCCAAATCCGTATTTTCTTATATTTGGGTTTGGGTTGGGTCTAAGGATCGTTAATCTCATTTGAGACTAAGATCAAGTTAAATGTTTGTTAAGGATACGTTAGTCTAGTTTTTAGACTAAGATCAACTTAACGTTTGTTAAGGACAAGTTAGTCTAATTCTAGACTAAGATCAACTTAACGGGATCATTTAGATCCAACAAAAGAGCATTTGGACTCTATTGTTTTAGTTTAGGGATATTGTGGTCCAGTTTAAAGGCATCATAGTTTGTAAAGTTTAAGAACATCATATTCCATGAGTTTAAGGACCCCACGGTCCGTGGTAGTTTAGAGACATCATAGTCTGTAAAGTTTAAGGATATCATAGTCCATGAGTTTAAAGACCCCACAGTCTGTGGTATGTCTGGTTGTTGGGACCCGTCATCTCTCTGAAGACGTTGAATGATTATAACGATATATATCAGAGGTATAAAGAGAAGTACCCTTGAACCAATGTTGGTTGGAAGGCTCTGGGAATTACTTTGAAGGCCATATGAGATGATCAATTTTAGAAGACAAGAGTATAATTGAGGTTCAGTTGAAGGGGGTTCTTGCCTCTGGAAGACTTAGCTAATTTGGTCTAAGATTGGCTCGAATATAGTGTTAAACACTAGAGTACATTCGGCTCTCACGTGCTCCCACATGAGGCGCTTAAAGTATTGTTAAACACTAAAACTGAAGCGCTCACGTGGGTTTACGTGAGGCGCCTGAAGATTGAGCCTTGATCTTTTATTTTACTCTCAGAATGTGCATATAAGTGTTAAACACTTGACCTTTATGACCATCACGTATGGACACGTGATGGGTATCTATGCGTTGGATATTAAAAGTATTTGTCAGGGGTCACGTGGGAGCACGTGATATACCCTAAAAGAGAAACTGTCTTGGCCTTACTCCCTTTTGTTTTGAGGAGCTTTTTAAGGGTCACGTGGGAACACGTGAGACGTCCAAAATCTGTTCTGCCTTGGGTTTACTCCCTTTTTATTTTGGGAAGGTTGTTCAAGGGTCACGTGGGAGCACATGACCTAAACTTATTCGTTCTCTTTTGATCATTGATGGGGCTCACGTGGACACACGCAATCATGTTGGGTACTGATCTCTTTTACATGCATGGAGAGAATCCCTTGTTTAAGAATTAAATTCATTTATAGGGTTAAACCCTAATTTTATTTTGAGGAATTAAATTCCTTTGTGTTTGAAAGAATTAAATTCTTTAAACCCAATTCTCCCTCTATGTTTTGGATCTGCATGGCAGAATCTCCCCGATGAGAATTAAATTCTCTACTTGTGGGGAGATCTTCTTTTGCAGATCTTCAATCAGAGGAAGAACTAAGTTCTTTTTAGAAGAGTTAAACTGTTAGTTTGAGAATTAGATTCTCTTTTGTTTTGTGGGAGCTTATAGAATGAACTCCTTTCTTCTCTTACCCAGAGTTTTTTTCTCTGAAGAGATCTTCTTTTCTCTCTAGAGAATTAAATTCTCTTCTTCTTTTTTCTCTTCTATCTTCTCTCTCTATTGTTGTATCCTTTCTTCTCTTCTCGGCACCTATTTATAAGAGGAGAAAAGAATCAGTTTGTTCAGCCGATCTCTCATTGAGAGATTTCGATTGATTTTATAACCAACATGATCTTTTAGATCACTCGGTGAATTTTATTCACCATTGGATTTTTAATCCAAAAGATTTTTTATTTGTTGTTCCTGGCAAATTTTAGGAAAATATTTCCTTGTGTAGAATCTTTCTATAAATTTGTGATTTTTAGTCACCATTGGATTTTTAATCCAACGGTGCTCCACTTTACAGAGTGCAATCTTTTTTGTTTGGAAAGATCTAGGGAAATATTTTTCCTTTTAATTAGAATTTAATTCTATTGGTTCAGCGGATTTAGGGTCCATCACGTGTTGTCACGTGACCCCACTGATTAAGCATCTAATTAGAATTTAATTCTATTAGTTTAGAGGGCTCAGGAACCCATCACGTGTTGGCACGTGACTCTATCAATTAGGCATTCAGGCGCGGATAGACTTTGCTCATAAAAAGTCACGTGTCTGCATGTGAGGCCCGGTCACGTGTGGATACGTGACCTTACCAATTAGGCATTCAGGCGTAGATAGACTTTGCTCATAAAAGGTCACGTGTCTGCACGTGAGGCCCGGTCACGTATGTACACGTGACCTTACCAATTAGGCATTTAGGCGCAGATAGACTTTGCTCATAAAAGGTCACGTGTCTGCACGTGAGGCCCGGTCACGCGTGGACACGTGACCTTAACAATTAGGCATTCAGGCACAGATAGACTTTGCTTATAAAAGGTCACGTGTCTGCACGTGAGGCCCGGTCACGTGCGGACACGTGATGCTCCATTTTGGGGGTTTTCCTTGCTGCTTTATTCTTATTTTATTCAGTTCCCATGAGGGAACATCTGCTAAAAAGGTTGTCTGGATGTAGAAGTTCATAACTGAACTTGGAGTGGTTCCATCCATTGAGTATCCAATACCTTTGTATTGCGATAATAATGGAGCAGTGAATTTGGCTAAGGAATCCAGGTCCCATCAGCGATCCAGGCATATTCTGAGGCGGCATCACCTAATCCGGGAGATAGTTGATCGCCGGGAGATTGAGGTCAGGAGAGTTGACACGAAGAAAACACTGCGGATCCACTCACGAAGGCCATTCCCCAGATACAGTTCGAGAGACTCTTCGGGATTTTGGGTATGCGATACTACAACAGCTGGCCCTAGTGCAAGTAGGAGATTGTTAGTTGTATGTATGCCCTAGAGACCATTATTGTACATATGATGTATATTATATTGGATGCTTAGACATATATAGAGAGGACTTTCTTGCTCGACATGATAGTATCCTATCTGGTTGCTCTTTATCTTAACATGTATACTTGTCTCTTGATACTGTCTCATGGTTATATGTTGGTAAAGCCCTTAAGATGTGTACTTGACTACCAGGATTATGATGCAGATCATACTAGTGGGGCTATGGTAGTCCATAAGTTCATCATTTAATGTTCCTAGTCGTGGTTGTATCGAGACGGGGCATCGATATACCAGAGTAGACTAGCGTATACGTTTTTTGACCCATTTGATAGGCGATGGATGATCCTATATCCATTGGTGTTTGACATCAGAGATGATATACGGGTGCTCAGTGGAGACTGGGTACACTGGACGGACTCGCCGAGAACTCCCAGATGGTATTATACCTCACGTCAGATGGCAGTTCTCTGGTGACACTGGTACAGGTTAGTCTGTAGACCCGAGATCGTCATAGATTCTTGTGTGATTCCCACTGTGCTTTGATTTCCACCTTACCACGTTCAAGAGGACGTGCAAAACGGTGGTTTTTGGGTACAGTCCCGAGTCACATGGAGGCAATGAGCGATAGGAAGGGATTTTGTCTCTCCCGGTATTGGGGGTAGATGTTGTGCTGTGCTTGATTGGCCATAATAGGAAGTCCCTGGCCAAGGCCGATTTAGAGATTTGCTGGTAAGTGCTATCAGTAGTTTCTCGACCCATTATGAGCCTCGTATCGTCATGACTTATCGAGTTATTGGGGTTTGACATTTACCACCCCTAGACTTGATATGCGACATCTTAAACGAAGAGACCGGACTGTACGGTAGTGTTGCTGACAGGATTTACAGGAGCTAGAGCGGGCTTGCTTGTTAATCTTCTGATCGCTCAATACCCAGGTAGCCGTTACGTCCAGCTAGTACTGCTGACGGCTTGTGGGTGTTTGATGTGATCATCACCTACTGCCGGCATATTGACGAGTCTTTAGAGTCCTACATAGAGGTTTTACTAGCTCAGGCAAAACGAAGTAGGAGCACATATGTGATATGTGCGGGACCGAGAATAATTCGAGTATGTGATACCGTATTCTATTCTTGCGATATTTGTATCGGTCGGTTATATGCGATATAGCCGGGTTGTCAAATCAAGTGTTGATTCGATAAGTTGACACATATAATATTAGTCGGTTATATAAGATATAGCCGGATTATTAAATCAAGTGTTGATTTTATAATTTAGTGTATAATTGTATATTTGATATACTAGTTTACATTAACTAATATTAGCTCACTTAAGCAATTATTTTCTCACATGTGCACACTTAATATATATGTGATATATATTAATTGTGTTTTCTTTTGTGTCATGGTTGTTGATACACACTACATGGGTGTATGAGACTTACACCATACTAATTATAATGTGGGGTTTAAATATTTAAAGTAAATCCAAATTAGTGGATAATTAGTCACATGCATGAAGCTTGTAGAAGCTTGTGGATGCATTGACTTAGTCCACTCATTTTGTTTTACTTAAGATATTTATTAACCTAACCATTATAATTTAGCCATGGTTATGTCTCTATATGAGTTAGCTATATGATACAAACTCACCCATGGTTGATTCTCAAACCTCATTAGTTCACTCTCATTTCTTTGCTTCATCTTCTTCAACCTTGGAAAAAAGCTCATTAGCTTTTTACAAAGTGAGAAAATATTGTGAGAAAAATAAAACTAAAGTGAGCCCACTTCCTACTTCATCTACTAGATTAGCACTTTAGTATACGGTGTTAACTTCACTAATCTCTAATTAGTAAAGTAGTAGCTTGAGTTAGTGTCTCCTCGACGTAGATCATCTTCGGCCTCGAAGACTTCAAGCAAGATCGTTCCTTTCACGTTGAGAAGCCATGCAAGAGTCCAGGAGTTCCATGATCGTAGCGAAGGGACCACTATAAGGAGCCATTGAAGTGAAGGACCGATCTACAAAGGTTGTATTCCGTTATCACTTAGAAGTAAAGATGTTTACTTTCTAGTTTAGCTCCTAAAACACTAGTTAGATCCCTGATTAGGGTTGTTTAGCACACTAAAATTTTAAATATAACATGTTTGATGCCTTGTGAAACCATGTGGTTGTGCCTAAGAACCCTACAGATGTCACAAGTCACGAGAATAGAATGCGGTATCACATACTCGCATTAATCTCGGTCCCGCACATATCACATATGTACTCTTACTCCGTTTCGCATGAACAAGGAAACCTCTGTGTAGGACTCTAAAGACTCGTTAATACGCCGGCAGTTGGTGATGATCATATCAAACACCCACAAGCCGCAAGCGGTCTACTAAACGTAACGGCCACCCGGGTATTGAGTGATCAGAAGATCAACAAGCAAGCTTGCTCGTACTCCTATGAATCCAATCAGTAACACTACCGTACAGTCTGGTCACTTCGTTTGATATGTCGCATTTCACAGCCTGGGGATGGTATAACGTTAAACCCCAATAGCCTGATAAGTCATGCCGATGCAAGGTCCATAACGGTTTGAGAAACTACTGATAACACTTACCAATAAATCTCAGAAACCCTGGACATGGATTTCCTGTTATGGCCAATCGAACATAGCGCAACATGAACTCCCAATACCGGGAGAGACGAAACCCCTCCTATCGCTCATTGTCTCCATGTGACTCGGGACTGTACCCAAAAACCACCTTTTTGCACGATCTCTTGACCGTAGTATGGTGGAAATCAAAGCACAGTGGGAATCACACAAGACTCTATGACGATCTCGCGTCTACAGACTAACCTGTACCAGTGTCATCAGAGAACTGCTATCCGACGATAGGTATAATACCATCTAGGAGTTCTCGGAGAGTCCGTCCAGTATACCCAGTCTCCACTGAGCACCGGTATACCTTCTCTGATGTCAAACATCAATAGATATGGGATCATCCATCGTCCATCATATGGGTCGAGAAGCGTATATGCTAGTCTACTCTGGAGTATCGATGCCCTGTCTCGATACTCCCACGACTAGGAACAATTATAGGGTGTACTTGTGGACTACCCTTGGCCCCACTAGTATGATCTCCATCATAGTCCTGGTAGTCAAGTACACATCTTAAGGGCTTTGTCAACATGTGAGAGCAAGACAGTATCACGTATATAAGTCAACATGTTAAGACAAATAGCAACCGAATAGCATACTATCATATCGAGCAAGAAAGTCCTCCCTATATATGTCCAAGCATCCACTACAATATACATCCCATGTACAGTAATGGCCTCTAGGGCATACATATAACTAACACACAATACTATAAACCAAGCAGGATTCCTTCAAGGTTGTCATACGATGATATTTGGATCCCGATTCTACTGTGAGTATCCGCTACACCTCGGGAGATTTTTTCACTAAAACAATCAATATTATAAATCAAGTAGGTGCCTAGAACGGTGTTAGCGGGGCTACGCCTCCAGGGAAAAGAGGTTATGTAATTAAGGAACTTCGCGAAAGCATTGGAAAACCTCCTTCGAAGTACCAACACTAGCATGGCCGAAAGGTTAAGCAAGAATTGTAGGGTGAGATTAATCCTGATAAATTCTTCTTTTATGGTTTGAAGAAGGATTTGAAATACAGTGGGAGCCATCCTGTTTAGATAAACTAATAACCAATCTAAACTTGCAAAAGTATCATACTGAGTGTTTCTCCTCTCTCTCCTAATTGCAGCAACCAGATGACTGGACTTAGGTTACTGCTAGATAATAAATTGACTGGGCCAAACTATAATGATTGGCTGAGGAATGTCCAGATGGTACTTATGACAAGATGGGATACCTTCTTACTACCAAAGCCCTTACTGTCCCAGGTGAAAATTCCATCGTCGCGGATGTTGATATCCGTAAGACATGGAAAAAAGACAGTGCGAGAGCCAAGTGCCTCGTGTTAGCCTCAATCGATTATGAACACCAGAGGAAGCACGAGAAGATGTACTTAGCTTCCATCTTCCTCCATACCAATGATTTATATGGAAAGCAATCTCATATCGCAAGATATGAGACCTCGAAGGAATTGCTTCAGGCGAGGTTAGCTATCGGGTCATCTGTAGGGGACCACATCCTTATGATGAAGCTATATTAAAGAGCTTGTGGACCTGGGGACCACGTTGGAGAACAAGTTATGTACTGACTTGATTCTACAGTCCATCCCTTCTACCTACGCCCAGTTGAATTTCAACATTCAAAGGAAGGAAGTTACACTTCCAGAACTCCTTAACATATTGAGGAGCTCAGAGGGCACCCTAAAGGAATCCAGGGAGACACCCGCTCTGTTTATTGAGGAATCTTCCTCTTCTAGATCTAAGGCAAAAGCCAAAGGAAAGAAGAAGAAGGCCTCCACCAAGCCGATAGGTGGTGTCAGTAAGGTAGAGGGAAAGGGAAGGGCAAAAGTTTCGGGGCTGATCGTAGCGAAGGAGGAATGTTTCTATTGTCACGGGAAAGGCCATTGGAAGGAGGATTGCAGGGCTTGGAAAACCAGAAACCAGGATTCAAAGCACGTTGTGGCTTCATCTTCGGGTATGTTTATGATTGAAAACTGTCTGTCAATTAACTCTACTTCCTGGGTACTAGATACCGGATCAGGATCTCATATCTGTAATTCATTACAGGCTCTGAGAAACCGTAGAGTTATCAAGGCAGGCGAAATGACTTTCAGGTTGCTAATGGAATGAGCATGGATGCTATATCCATAGGGGAATATCACTTAGGATTGACAAGTGGGCAGCTTTTGATTTTGCGTAACTGTTTATGTATACCTAGTTTGACATGTAATATCATTTCTGTATCTTTACTTTCTAAAGAAGGTTATGATTTTACATTTGTAAGTGATATGGTCCACATCCACCTTAATCAAGCATTGATTGGGTCAGGTACACTAGATAACAGTATATACGTATTAAATCAAGCTCAGGTTTTCGATGTCTAGAACACACTTAAAAGAAAGTCTCTATAATTAAATCAGGATTTCTTATGGCATTGTAGACTGGGTCACATCAATGAAACACGGTTAACGAAGTTACATAAAGAGGTATATTTGGATCCGTTCGAATATCAGTCCTATGCAACTTGTCAATCATGTCTCAAAGGAAAGATGGCAAAGACTCCGTTCACTGAAAACGGAGTAAGAGCGAGCGAGTGAGCTTTTGGGACTCATACACAGCGACGTGTGTGGTCCAATGTCTACATATGCAAGAAGTGGTTATTCCTATTTCATTACTTTTACGGATGATTTCTCAAGGTATGTACATGTATTCTTGGTGAAATATAAATCCGAGGCCTTTGAGAAATTCCGGGAATATAAGAATGAGGTGGGAAAACAAACAGGCAAATGTATCAAGACACTTAGATCTGATCGAGATGGTGAATACTTAAGTGCTGAGTTCCTGGATTACTTAAAAGAGAATGGAATTCTCTCTCAGCTTACTCCTCCATACACACCTCAACACAAAGGTGTATCAGAAAGGAGGTACAAAACCTTATTGGATATGGTACATTCCATGATGAGTAACGCTGAGTTACCTCGATCCTTCTGGGGTTATGCACTAGAATCAGCTGCATATCTTTTAAACAAGGTTCCTACCAAGACTATGCCTACCACACCATATTAGATGTGGAGTGGGAAGAAACCTTATCTTCAGTATCTGAAGATATGGGGATATCCATCTTTTGTAAAAAAGCAGCATGCGGACAAGCTCGAGGCACGCTTAGTACTGTGTAAGTTTGTGGGATACCCAAAGAACTCCAGAAGGTATCTTTTCTATTACGCAGAGGAACAAAAGGTCTTTGTTTCTCGTCATGCCTACTTTTTGGAAAATCAATTTTTAGAAAAGAGATAACTGGGAGCGAAATAGAACTGGAAGAAATTCCAGAATCACAAGCTATTGTTGAAATCGTGGTGGAACCAGAAGTTTCAGAAGATCCGGACATCCCCGCGCCACTCTGCAGGACTAATAGGCAGTCTCATCCGCCCGAAAGATACTACGGTTTTCTCATATACGGGGATAAAGAGGATTGAATTATCGACGACAATGAGCCAACTAGCTTCCAACAAACTATTCAGAGCAGAGACTCGGTAAAATGGCTGGATGCAATGCGGACCGAAATAGAGTCCATGTACACCAAAAAAGTATGGACTTTGGACATTGCTCCAGAAGGGATAAAATATGTAGGCTGCAAATGGATCTTCAGAAAGAAGATTGGTGTAGATGGACAGGTTGAAACCTATAAGGCTAGACTTGTTGCAAAATGTTTTCGTCAAAGACCTGGTTTGGACTATGATGAAACATTTTCTCCAGTGGCTATGCTCAAATCCATTCGGATCCTTCTTTCCATTGCTGCCTTCCATGATTATGAGATTTGGCAGATGGACGTAAAGACCACTTTTCTATATGGAAATTTGGAAGAGTGCGTCTATATGGATCAGCCATAGGGTTTCATTCAGAGTGAGAGCAGCAGAAGAGTGTGCAAGTTGGTTAAATCTATTTATGGACTAAAGCAGGTATCGCGGAGTTGGAACATCTGTTTTGATGAGACGGTCAAGGAATTCGACTTTATAAAAAATCCAGATGAACCATACATTTATAGTAAGATTGCAGCGAGAACTTTGGTATTCCTCGTGTTCTACATGGATGACATTCTCTTGATAGGAAATGACATTCCTATTCTACAGTCAGTCAAAGGATTCTTGTCACAAAGGTTCTCCATGAAGGACCTGGGTCATGCCTCCTACATTCTGGGGATCCAGATCTGTCGTGATAGATCTAAACGGATAGTGGGATTTTCACAGTCAAGGTACATCGACACCATACTGAAAAAAATCAGTATGAAAGATTCAAAGCACGATAATCTACCGGCTTGTCACAGAATCACGCTCTCCAAAGAGATGTCTCCCAAGACTGGTTTGGAAAGGGCTTGCATGTCTATTACATCCTACGCTTCTGCAGTAGGCTCTATAATGTAAGCGATGTTGTGTACCGGACTAGATGTAGCTTACGCATTGAGCGTTGTAAGCCGGTATCAGTCAAACCCAAGAAAGAAGCACTGGATATCAGCGAAGAACATTCTTAAGTAACTGAGAAGGACTAAGGAGATGTTCTTGGTGTATTGCGGAAAGGACCTCCAGATCGAGGCCTTCGCTGACTCCAGCTTCCAGAGTGACAAGGATGACTCTAAGTACATGTCGAGTTATGTCTTTACCCTCAATGGAGGAGCGGTCTCTTGGAAGAGCTCCAAGCAGGACACCGTTGCTGACTCAACGATAGAAGCGGAGTATATCGCTGCATGTGACGCCGCAAAAGAGGCAGTCTGGATGAGGAAGTTCGTAACAGAACTTTAGGTGGTTCCGTCTATTGTTGATCCAATACCTCTGTATTGTGACAACAATGGGGCTATAGCTTTATCGAAGAAACCCAGGTCCCATCAGAAGTTCAGACATATCTTGAGACGGTACCACCTGATTAGGGAGATCGTTGATCACCGGGAGATCGAGCTGTGGCCTTAGTGCAAGTGGGAGATTGTTAGTGATATATGCCCTAGAGGCCATTATTGTATCATACTGGTTTGTATATTACATTTTGGAAGCTTGGGATACACGCGAATATAATTGCAGTCTTGTTCGAAATGGTAGTATGCTACCTGGTTTATTTCTACCTCAATATGTGCATGCGTTTCTTTTAGCATATCGCTTATACATATAGGTAGAGCCCTTAGGATCATTGCTTAACTACCAACGTTATGATGGCAGTCACACTAGTAGGGATCGGGTAGTCTATAAGCACATCCTTATACAGGTCTCTAGTCGTAGGATTATCGAGACGGTGCATCGATCTCTAGAGTAGACTAGTGTATACGCTTCTCATCCCAGCCGGGGAGATGGTATGTCCCACATCTATTAGTACGTCGTACTGGAGATAGTATGCCGGTGCTCATTAGGCTATGAGTACACTGGACAGGACCTGTAGCAAACTGCTGGTTAGTACTATACCTATCGTCAGGTAGCAGTTCCCAGGTGACATGAGTACAGGTTAGTCCGTTGACTTGACATCGCTACTTCGCCTCGAGTGTGTTCCCACTGTACTTAGATCACTACCTTACTATGGCTCAAATGAGTCGTGCAAACAGGTAGTGGTTGGGTGCATTCCCAAAGCACTGGGAGGCAGTAGTGGTTAGATAGGACTCGTCTCTGTCGGTATTGGGGGTTGATATCGCGCTGTGTTCGGAAAGCCATTACATAAAGTCCCTGGCCAGGAAAAGCGAGATTTACGGGTATATACTCTATTAGTTTTTCAAGGTGTTTTAGGCTCTACTCCAACACGACTTATTGCGCTATTAGGGGTCTAACGGTTACCACCCCCTAGGCCTGATATGCGATATTCTTAGACGAACAGACCGGACTGTACAGAGATTATCATAGATAGGCTCCGTAGGAGTTCGGATGAGTTTGCTCATCGGCCTTCTTATCGAAAGATACCTGGGTAGCCATTACGTACAGCTAGTAACGCTGACGTGCTTGTGGTTAAACCCACTGCCTGCATACTGTCGAGTCTTTAGAGTCCCACACAGAGGGTTTCCCTGCATCGGGCAAAAGATTTAGAGGCCGTATGGTTTTACGGCAGGGCTTCGATTACATATGTGTACTTGTGCACGAATGATGTTTGGGCGGATAGTATTAGTGGGCTTTGGTTTAAGTCGGATCCTAGTATTATATTGTTGGATTATTTTCGTCTCTTTGTATTCATATTTTTCGGAATACGGATACGGGAATGTATATACGGTGAGGGGTATTCTTGTAATTTACTCAAGAGTGCTTCTAGAATCTGACACCTCATTTCTTGTATTAACCATTTAGATTAAATGGTATATGAGGTAGAAGTATGTGGTGTGGATTTTCATTAAATGAAGTATGGCTACTTGGTGACTCATGGGGTGACTCATCTTGTGACTATTGAAGCATGCTTGATATTTTTGGATGAATTATTGTATGCTTCATTCTTCACAAGACTTAGCCACCTTCATTCTATTATGATCATCACTACACTCTCACTTCCTCAAGCTTCGTTCTTCTCCTCTAACCCTAAATGTCTCATGTGTTGAGAAACCTAGGGTATTTAAAGACAAATCAATCCATCATCACTCTCTACATCCTCTAGGCCATCTAGTCTAGCGAACTAGGTGCCTTAGTTTCCTCGGTATTGAGGTTGGAACTCGAACTATAGAATCTCGGGCGGATCGTCTTTGACTTGAGGAGGCTGACGAGAAGGCGTGATCCGTACACTTCGAGGAGCTTATGACGAGGAGGAGGACAGTAAGAAGACCGAAAGGACTCAGTACTAAGAGGTATAACTTTCTTGACGAGGAGGAAGACAACAAGAATCAGCATTTGCCTTTCCCTGTTGGGAAGCGATGGCTTAGGAGACATGTTTAGATACCTATCACCTAAGGCTTTTCAATTTTATGGGCCGTAACGGTCCCATAAATGCATTTTCTCCCTACGAGTCGTAAGGATCTCGTAGGTGCATTTTCTCCTTATGAGTCGTAAGGACCCCTAAGTGTGTTTTTCCTTTGTGAGTCGTAAGGATCCCACGAAGGCGTTTTCTTACGATTCGTAAGGATCTCGCAAGTTTTGTTCTCCTCATGCATCGTGAGGACACATGAGTGGATTTCCTTCGTTCCCAGTTTAATGACTTAGTGGTCATCTGTTTCCAGTTTAACGACATAGAGGTCATCTGTTCCCAGTTTAAAGACTTAGGGGTCTATTGTGCCCAGTTTAACGACTTAGAGGTCATCTGTTTTCAGTTTAACGACTTAGAGGCCATTTGTTCCCAGTTTAACGACTTAGAGGTCATCTGTTCCCAATTTAAAGACTTAGGGGTCTATTGGATCGGAAGCTTGGAATTTTGGGGTAGGGGTCGGCATCAGCGTTGCTAACACTGAAGCACAGGTGCCAGGAGCAATTCATCATTTGTCGTTCCCTGTTGGGGAGTGATGGCTTAGGAAACAGGTTTAGGTCCCTATCACTTAAGACTTTTTAATTTTATGAGCCGTAAGGGTCCTATAAAAGCATTTTCTCCCTACGAGTCGAAAGGATCTCGTAGGTGTACTTTCTCATTAGGAGTCGTGGGGACTCCCAAGTGTGTTTTTTCTTTTTGAGTCATAAGGATCCCACAAAGGTGTTTTCTTACGAGTCGTGAGGATCCTGTAAGTTTGTTCTCCTCATGTATCGTGAGGGCACATGAGTGGGTCTTTCCGAATGGAGCATAATTCCAAGGGCGGAGACCGGCCGCTGGACTGGTGACTACGATGGGGCATGGGTTTGAGGAGAATTATTTGAGCCCGTGGATTGTATACGATAGTCAATTTGGGGACCACACGTAGGGCTAGAAGAATTTTGGGAAATTGGATTTTGGTTGGCGTCTGTATCGCTGCACTGGAATATGGTACCAGGAGCGACTCATCATTCATCGTTTGAGAATTTGGATTTTGGTTGGCGTCTGCATCGCTACACCGGAATATGGTACCATGAGCGACTCATCATTCGCCATTTGGAAGGCTTTTTTATATATTTTTTATTTTTTTACCGCAATTGCTCTATCATTTCAGCTTTTCTTATCACGAAGGTCGCGATTGCTCTATCATTTCGGCTATTTATTCGCGGTTTCCTCATCATTTCGGCTTTATTTTCTTATTTATTTTACTCGCTGATTTTTATTGCGAGTTGCCCCATCATTTCGGCTTTTCTTTTTTTCTTTTATTTACACATTTTTTTTTATTAACACACATTTTTTTTACATTCCAAGTTTAATGACTTAGGGGTCGTCGTTCCCAATTTAACGACATGGTGGTCGTATTCTCTTAGTTTAATGACATGGTTGTCAGTTGTTTGCTTATCCCAGCTCCTCAAACTTTGATCTTGGCGGAGCTGTGTTGATGCCCGTACCTCTGTGGCTTGTCAATACATCTGACGACTGTGAGGCTTTCCCAAGTTTATATTAGTTCTCCACCCAATCTTTAAAACATAGCAATATTCAATGATATGACTCACCATTCTATGATATGGACAGTATATGGGATTGCCGGTCATGTTCATTTCATGTGGCCTCTTTGGAATAGGCAGCTGCAGACCGTTGTTCAAGACGTCCTCGAATATTTTGCGGACTTCATCCCTCCTGAAGGAGTATACTTTCTTCTTTCTCTCCATTAGAGTAGGTGCCCTTACTGATGCTGGACCCTGAGGACGATCAGTCTTTGGTTCGCCTACTGGCCGCTTACCACGTTCAGTGTACGTATTAGAGGGACTGGAGGCTGATCGCGGCCGTTTTTCGCAAAGGTGTTGTCACGACCCGCAGGGTACGGAACGTGACTGGCACTTAAGTTTACGAAACGTCTCAAGACGTCCGTAAAATAAGTAAGCCAAAGCCCAGAAAACCAAAACCAAATAAGCAAAAGAGTGAAGAGAACCCAATCAATTGAAAACGAGTTTATCAAATAAGTCATATAAAACCCTTTTTAAAAACAATATCAATTTTTCCGAAAATTTCGGCAGAGTCTCCTTTGTAAATACTGGCCCCCAAAATGGGTACAACAAAAATATATATGAATCCAACAAATAAGGCATCCCCAAGCGGGAGCTAGCTCTTCGCCACAAGGCGGTCACAAATCCCACGCAATATAAAGCAACAACATGCGAAATAATCATAATGAAGCATAAGAAAAACAGCGTGTCGACTCAAGTGAGCTCGACCCCAAAATACAACATAAAAGTCCACAAACCTCACAGTCTCATCTCTAGGTCAATATACAATAATACTGGTAGATACAGTAGATGGAGTACACTAGATACAAAGAATATACAAGGTGGTGCAAAAATAATCATATAACCCACCTAAGAGCAAAACCTCGAGTCCAGGCAAAAGAGGCAAAAGAAGCAAGCGCACCCGCCGCTACTGTACTGACGGAGCGGACCTGAAAGAGGCTGTGGCACAACGGGGGTGAGTTGCCAACTCGTGAGTAATAAATAACATCTACACAGGCTATCATATGCATGCACACAAGTATTCTAGCATCTCTAATACAGGTAAGGCAGGACATAATAGCAGGTAGGTATGCAATATGAATATACTAGCAGGTATGAATGCAATGCGAATCAACTCATGATCTAAATGTGTAAGTATAAGAATCATGTTTTTCCTTTAGGAACCTTTTTTGAAATACCAGCATAATACCACTAGAATCAATAAGAACCTGTGTCCAGCAACGACACCTCAAAACTATCACAAATCTCATATATCCATGTCATAGTATCTCTGGCCTCAGCCATCCGGCTGACCCAGCTCAATATCAAAATCTCATCATCTCACGGCCACGGTCGGTATCCTCTGGATATCCGCCGTGCTAAACAGTCACCGGTAGGTAATCCGTCCCCTGCCAGGCTCAACGTCAACACCACATTCATCTTGCCCCGGGGTACCATACCGGGCCCACCATGTACCCGTGACGGTTCCTCCACTCCTCGACAAGGATCTCGAAAACCACAGCAAACTCATGGTGGACGACACTTACATCACTAGAAAACCGCAATTACATATTTTAAAAACATAATAAGTTTAGAAATTTTGCGGCTTTCCCCCGAAATCCAGAAATATCATAAAATCTCAAGAAACCCTCATAAGTGCATATATCAATGGTGATGAATGCATATGGTATCAATAATTAAGCTACGATGTATGATTAATAGACTAGGCATGAACAAATAATATGATGAGGTACATGCACATGAATAGCAATCCTACGATTTCATTTTTTAGGAATTAAAGGCAATAGCACAGGTTTAAGCATCAATTAGTAAAAGGTTTCAAATTATAGGTTATCTAGTGTGGTGGCATGGCAATTACCAGGGCGTGTGTGTAAGCATGAATAGTGCTCGTGCTGCATATAAAAACCCTGGCAATGGTGCAGGTGTCCTATAAAATGGGTTCGCATATGTATGTCAATATAAGGCATGGATGCAACAATTAATCATATAAGTATTACACCCCTAATTACTAACATCACTAAGAATCCTTTAAGTTACTAAAACTATCGGGCGGCTTGTGCCATCCAACGATAGTCCCTCGTAGATGTTACATCTACTCACCGGAATCCCTAGCTAGTCACGTCCAACCACCGCTTTCCCCTTTCGTGCCGCGTCTGACGTCTCCGCGACCGAACCTGGAATTTACATCAATACCAAACATAAGGTTACATATCAAGAACGACGCAAAACCCAAACGAAAATACTAACGTTCACAAGCTAGGTACAACGTGCACAAGGTGCGCAGAACACACGCGAAAATCGCAAAAACTGCAAAAATCGCCGATTTGGTCGCCCGGCAAAACTAAAACCCGATTACTCAAAAATCCGCACTCACACATCCTAAAAGTCATAGGATATGCCAACAATATAATCTAGATATCGCAATTAATTCATCACAATATATAATGAAAACCTAGTAAGCTAGAAGTTTGCAAATTTGGTGCAAACATCGACAATTAGCGACAAAATTAACACAATCCAACACAACAATCCAAACTAATCCACTAGCTAGCCTTTACACTAATTTTAAACCATTAACTATGCATCAAACCATAATTCCAACACAAACCCTTCTCTTGATTTTTGGCAATTAGCAACAACAATGAAAAATTCACACAAGTTAATTTAGATTAGCATAACATCAAGCCACTTAAGCAAAGTAACCATTTAGGTTGGTTAAGTAACAACTAGATTAATTAAAATATTTAATTAACTAATACATGATTTCAAGAAACCCTAGTTAACTCAACCATTAACTATAAACAAAACTAGAATGAAAATAGCACTAAATTAACACCAAAACAACTAAATTAAAGAATTCTAACCATATTAACTTAAAAGAGTAGAAGTTATACCTCAAAAGATCAATCCCTATGTTGCTAAAACCTCCCAAGATGCCATATTTCTCCAAGATTTGAACCAATTTGGGTTTGAGGAGAGAGGGAATAAGGTTTTGTGTTGAAAAAGTGAAGGATTTGTTGATTTTTTATTGAATTTTGATGCAATCTTTTTGAAGAAAAAGAGAGAAAAGAGAAGGAAAATAATGGAATGGGGGGGGGCTGCTCTCGGCCAGTAGAAGGGAGAGGGGATGGTGTGGGGTGTGTGGAAAAAATCACCAAGTCAAACCCCCTCAAAGTCAATACACCATACTTCCAAATACTATATTTTAATCAATTCTCAAAACAATCCATTTCATCACATGAATAAAGTCAAAGTGAGGCAAGAAATTTTCTGGACCTGATCATGGTGGGGCCGGCCTAGGGCTGAGGGAAGAGAGAGAGGGGTTTACAAAAGAAATTGTATGCAAAAAGACCCCCTACAAGTCCAAAATTGCAAGTTTTAGCTTAAAATTCAATAAATTTCGTTTTCTATAATAAAAATTAGTTAAAAATCAAAATAAAATACTAAAAATTTATGTTACAACTAGATTTTAATTAACATAATTTTAAAGATTAAAATTAGCCCAGAAAAATTTGTATTTATTGCTAATTTAATGTATTTTCTTACCGGCTTAAAATAATATTAAAAAATTGAAAAATTAGGGAAAATTTTTAAACGACCAGAATTTCATAATTAACTCATTTGCTATTAAAAACTAGCAATTACCTATCCAAATTAGGTATAATTAGTCCTAAACTGCAAAATAACAAAAAGGACGGTTTTCGGAAAAATACCGAATTTTCACCGATTTTCAGGAAAACACCAAAACGACTTTTCAAGGCGTTACAGGTGTTCCACTTTTGGGCCAGAGGGGGTATCAGTTGGTTGTTTCTGGATATCAATTCCTAGCCCATGAACCAAAATTTGATTTTGCTATAATTGCAATCGGGCGACTTGGGTCGTGAGATCTTCCACGACATTTGCCAGCTCGTTGACTTTGGAATGGACCTTGGCCATCTTCTCATCCCTATCCTGAAGTTGCCTTTGAAGCCATTGGAATAATTCTTGTTCTACGGTTCTGGGTATGACAACGGGGTTATCCTTACCGCCTGAACTTAATTCAGCATGAACCACAGGTTCCTTTGGCTTAATGGACTGAGTGAGCTCTTCATCATTCGGATCGAGCCGGTGTTGGATGGAAACAACCGCGTCATTGTCATGGCTATAAGGCGTAGGAGGACTTGTTCCTCTGAGCTCCATCATGTAGACCATATGGGTTGTGTACTCGCCTATTGCTTCTTCATTGGCAATGTTGATCGCTTGGCTCTTAGCTTGTTGCCTTGGTCCGCTCTTTTCAGAGAAAGGCAGATGTTTGAGAGAATCAGGTTCCCGAAGGACTTCGGTCTCCGTTTGTATGAAATTGGCGGTTACAGCTTAACTGTTTGTTAACACGCCATGGGACAATGATATTTCTCCTGCCTTGTATTGTTTCTCGATCCAATCCTTGAAGATGTAACAGTCTTCAATAGTGTATCACATCACTCGGTGGTATGGACAAAAGTTAGGATGATCAGTCATGTTCACTTCACTTAGCCTTTTTGGATCTGGTAGCCGCAGGCCATTCTTCAGAGCATCTTTGAATATTTTGTGGGCCTTGTCTCTTCTGAAAGAGTAGACCTTATTTCTCCTTTCCTCCAAAGTTGGCTCTCGTAGTTTGTTAGCCTTCGCTCCGCCCACTCTCTGCTTATTTAGAGAATCGGTGTTGTTGGAACTTTCGCTTTTCTGGTTGTCGTCCCTCCGATGTCTCGGTCTGTTTGTGAATTGGAGATTCTGAGTAGACTCGGACTTTGAGCATTCCAACATTTGAACTTTCTTGGTGAGCTCTTGGAATGTTTTGAGGCCTGCGGTGCACAGGAAAGGTTTCATCCAGTCGTTCAGATTTTCTATAAGAAGACTGACGAGTTGGTCTTGCTCCAACGGTGGTTCACATTTGACAGAGAGATTGCGCCATCAGACTATAAAATCCATGTTTCTTTCGT
This sequence comes from Agapanthus africanus, assembly GCA_030015575.1. Classification (NCBI taxonomy): domain Eukaryota; kingdom Viridiplantae; phylum Streptophyta; class Magnoliopsida; order Asparagales; family Amaryllidaceae; genus Agapanthus; species Agapanthus africanus. The sequence goes on from JASDDO010000008.1 coordinate 358,473,223, forward strand.
TGTTCTTTGGCTCGGTCCTTACGAGGTCGGCAATGGTGATTTTATCGCTGACACTCATGAACCTTTGCTTGAACATGGATTCTATTTGAGCGAACGTCGTGATCGAGTCATCCGGTAAGCTTGCATACCAATCGAAAGCAACATCGGTCAAGCTATTAACAAACTGGTGGAGAAGGAGCGCATCATTGCCCCCAGTATTCACGCATGATGCTTTAAATTGGGCAAGGTGTCGGTTCACATTTCCGGTCCCATCGAACCATTCAAATTTAAGGACGACATAGCCAGTAGGAAACCCCATAAGATCGTACCGAGCAGGATATGGTCTCCCGCTACCGCTGACATCTTTTTGCTCTCCGGCTTCGGCTACCAATGTTTTGACTTTGTTGGCAACCAAATCCATGATTTGGTCTTGAGTTAGAGGGTTGCTGTCATCGGTAGTCAAGAAATTTCCCGAGATAGGATACGGCCGACTTTCATGTAGCTCGCCTACCTTTGGATTCGAGGGAATAGGCGTCGGCTGCCTCGGGACACCGTTTTCCGGTTCATGAGCCGAACCTTGCGCTTGATTGGACGGCTGAGAAGCAACTTAGGCCGTGAGCTGTAAGACGACGTTTGTCAAGTCATCAACTTTTTAGTAGAGCTTGGCCATCTCTTTGTCTCTACTTCTGAGCTGCTTTCGAAGCTCCTGGAGAAGTTGCTGCTCTGCGGTCTTAGGATGGAAAGTTGGTTCATCTTCGCTTTCCGAGCCCGACTCCTCATGAACCGAGGGCTCTCCCTGCTTATCAGCCTTATTGGAAGGGTCTTCATTACCTTCCAGAGAAGGCTGGTCCTGGAATGTGGCAGCCATATTCACACCAGATTGGATTTGAGATGTAGTGGCCCCCTCCTTGCTCTTGCTGCGCGTGTCCACCATGTTGACAGTGTGGACCACATATCCAGCCATCTCTTTGTCTTTGGCGGGGTAACCCTGTTCTTGGAACTTCATGAAGTTCAACCTAGCATGAGCCCTAGCCCTTTTATTGGCTCTATATCTGAGCATTTTCTGTCTTAGCTTCTCGATTTTGAGGGCTTGGCGGGCATTCGTTATCCAGGAAGCCATTGTGAGTCGATTGGCGGGGAGCTTAGAGAAGACACCCGATCGAGCAGTTGTTAGGGACACCGCTGGAGCTTGCTCGAGACACCTTATTGCTTTATTGGTGTTGATGGCCTTGTCCCCAGCTGGGGCCAAGGAAAGTCGTTCAGACACCAACTTGCGTTTGGGTAGTGGTGCCCTCGAGATCACCATATTTGACCTCTTGCCTTTCGAGGCCAGTTTGTCTGTTACCGGAGCTTGAGGAGCTGGAATGGCGTTAGCTGGCATGAACAGAATAGAGCCGAACTGTAGCAGCGGCTCCTCCCACTGTTGCCCAAAACTGGCCGGGAGGACCGTCCTGGCGTCCATCTTCATCATGTAGGAGATGGGAGCTGTGTCGAGAGCTGAGATGGTCCTTGGAGACATTTTGTTGCGTCCGGAGATTGCAATTTGAAATTTGTTAACCTGCAGAAATTGTTAGATATGTATGCCCTAGAGGCCATTATTGTATAGTACTAGTTTGTATAATACATTTTGGAGGCTTGGGATATATATATACGGTTTTACGACAGTCTTGCTCGATATAGTAGTATGCTACTTGGTTTGTTTCTATCTTAATAGGTGTATATGTTTCTTTTAACATATCGCTAAAACATATTGATAGAGCCCTTAGGATCTTTGCTTGACTACCGGCGTTGTGATGGCGATCACACTAGTGGGGGCTGGGTAGTCTATAAGCACATCCTTATTCTGGTCCCTAGTCATAGGATTATCGAGACAGGGCATCGATACTCCAGAGTAGACTGGTGCATACGCTTCTCTTCCCAGCAGGGGAGATGGTCTGTCCCACAGCCATCAGTACGTCGTACTGGAGATAGTATGCAGGTGCTCGTTAGGTTACGAGTACACTGGACAGGACTCGTCGGGAACTGTTGGTTGGTATTATACCTATCGTCAGTTAACAGTTCCCAGGTGACATGAGTACAGCTTAGTCCGCTGACTTGATACTGTCACTTCGCCTCGAGTGTGTTCCCACTGTTCTTTGATTACTACCCTACCGCGGCTTTACTGAGTCGTGCAAACAGGTAGTAGTTGGGTGCAGTCCCGAAGCACTTGGAGGCAGTGACGGTTAGACAGGATTCGTCTCTCCCGGTATTGGGAGTTGATATCGCGCTGTGTCTAGGAGAGCCATTACACATAGTCGTCCCTGGCCAGGGCAAGCGAGATATACTGGTGGGTTTCCAGTGTTATCTCAGGGTGTTCTGGGCTACACTCCGACACGACTTGTACCGCTATTAGGGGACTGACGTTTACCACCCCCTAGGCCCGCCATGAAATATTCTCAGACGAACAGACCGGACTGTACGGAGATTGTCACATACAGGCTCAGTAGGAGTTCGGATGGGTTCACCTCATCAGTCTTCTTATCGACATCTACCTGGGGACCGTTACGTACAGCTAGTGCCGCTTGCGGTCTGTGGTTAAACCCACTTCCAGCATAGTGTCGAGTCTTTAGAGTCCCACACAGAGAGTTTCCCTGCACTGAGTGAAACGTGTAGAGGCCGTATGGTTTTACGGCAGGGCTACGATCATTTACGTGCACTTGTGTGCGTATGCTGTTCGGGCAGGCAATACTAGTGGGCTTTGGTTTAAGCCGGATCCTAGTATTGCACGGATGGATTTGTTTTGTCTTCTGTGCATTCGCATTCTACGGAATGCGGATGCGGGTGTGTATGCGCAGTTTTGAGGAGCAAAGAAGGAGGAGGTGCCTCATTAGAGTTTTGACAGTTGATTCGGCCAAAACCATTATGTGGCAGGCTCATTAGGGTTTTGACAGTTGATTCGTTCAAAACCATTCTGAGGCGGACTCATTAGGGTTTTGGCAGTTGGTTCGGTCAAAACCATTATAAGCCGGGGACATTATTTATTAATCTTTTTAGTGATAATTATGTGATGGCTAATTGCTTTGACCATTTGACCACACTTGACATTGTTGACCGTTTGACCAAAGTTGACTTGGACCTTCATGAGAGGTCTAGCGTTTTCTTTGGTTTTCTTTTTATTTTTGGATATGAAAATGGTCAAGTCAATTGTTGCCATCAACTTTATCATGAAAATATTAGTCATGATGATGTTGGTGTATTATTGTAACCATGGTGCTTTTTCTTTAGTGGATTATTCATTTCTCATTTCTCATTCTCTCTCTTGAGAAGAAAAAGAAAAAGCTTCATGGTTGTTCTCCTTCTTCTTTCTCCTCTTGAAATTTCCTTTGATCTCATGTGTTGAGAGAAAAAGGATCCAAATAGACAAACACTTCCATCTACCTCTTCTACACAACCTAGGACATCAAGCCTAGCGATCTTGTTGCCCTAGTTGCCTCGGCTTGAGGTGGAGCTCGGAGCACAACTCTCGGGTGGATCTTTCTTTGGCAAGAGAAGGCGACGAGGAGAACCATCCAAACCACTCCAAGGAGAAGAAGAGAAGGAGTTCAAGACTAGGTATAACCCCCTAACCGAGTAGGTAAAACTCGTAGTTGTTGCTAGTGTGTTGTTTAGCAAAGATCCAGGTTTTCTAGTCCATGTTACCTAAACCCTAAAAATTGTTTTTTACCGTTTCCGCAACACCGAAAGAACCGGGACAGGTAACTTGGACCTAACAGTGGTATCAGAGCCTAGCTATACACACCCTAGCATGTTAGCAAAGTATCTAGAATTTCGATCGGACAAAAAACCGAAAAACACCCCGGAAAAGTGAACTTTTTGCCGATTTTGTTTTCTGTTCAAAAAATAATAAATCATGTACTAAAAATCGGCTCAGGGTTTTTAAAGAACACCCAAGAAAAATGATCCAGTGACTCGGCCAACTCACCGCGGAACCGCGGCAAGAGCATGCTCTTGCCGTGGATCCGCGGCCGAGTTGACTCGACCGTAGGTCGTTTCTCCTGCAGTGTTCATATATTGGTGTTTTGTGATTTTTAAGATGGTTTGTTTCTGCCCAGAATTTCCAGAGAACAAATTTGTTTTTTGGGTGGTTACAAATCCGTATTTTGATCGAATTTTTGTAGACTTTGGCTAATGGGTTGTATCTGTGATGTTATATATGTATTGAACGTCTGCTAATTGCTATACGTCGATTAGTGGGGGTTATACATATCTGTGATATGTAATGTTGTTGGTTTGTGTATATGAATTCGTTGGATTGTCGCGGATGAATAGCCGGGCGGTTATGAGATGAGGGCTTTATTTATCTTTCAATTCATGTAATATATAAATTGATGTAATATTATTTGTATGGCCGCACATCCGGGATAAGGTTGTAGCCGCCATTGTATAATTTCTTTTTACTATTTTTGCTCCTAGGATAGACCCAAGGTGGGGTGCACAAACTACCGGGTATCTCGAAGTGCCGAGTGGCCTACTCACATTGCTGAGGGAGGTTGCTTTGCTTCGGGTACTTGGCGGGTAGTTTGCCGCACCCGTAGGGGTCTAGGATGGGGTTTTGGCTATTCATCGCGACCGTGTAATCCGTCTTTCGTTGCAGGCTCGAACGAAACACGGATTCCTAGCATATCCAATGTGTTCATCTGTGATCTGGAATGGCTATCATTGCATCTGACGAATGGATCTATATATCTATATATGATATCTATTTAGGCGTTGTTTATGTTTTGCATCCGCGCTAGTCCAGCCCCCGCTCTGTCATTAGTTAAGTAACCTAACGGGTGATGACGGGCTCCGTGGCGAATGCGGATGGCATAAGCGTACGTCATATTTTCGTTGTTTTCTGCAATGGTAGGATTAATTGATGGGACGCATTAAATTATTGCAAGAAAACAAACCTAATAGACGTTGTTGGAACAATTTTTAAAAAAAGCTGTTATTGCAAGGACGTTCTCTTTTGTTTTGCACAGAGGTATTCGATTATGAATGCCCAACACCTCATTCGACGAGGCAAGGACCGAGATCCCTTCATCGGGAGTGAACCCTAGGACAAAAGTTTGCGTCAGGGTGATAACTTCACTATAGTCGATTATTCTTGCTTTGCATCGAGGTATTCAGCTTAGAATATCCTGCACCTCATTCGACGAGGAAAGAGCCGAGATCCCTTCACAGGGAGTGACCTCTTTAGCAAAAGTTTTCGCCACTATATTTTCAAAAAGGCAATCATGTTCCTTCAACGATATCAAGTTCATTACGTTAACGGGTTTTTCTCCGAAAACCCAGCCGTAGCCCTCCGTCATTTCGGATTGATATTATTTAGCATTCGTGCTGCGTTTGTTGACCTAGTCAAGGTGTAGTGAATGGTAGCTAGATGATATTTTTCTGTGGATTGCAAATGTGATTCGTTAGGATAGTCGTGCGGCCTTGTTGACCTAGTCAAGGGCACGTACGGGTGGGTCTAATGCAATCAGGATAATGATGGGAAGAACTTGACTAACGGTTTATGGTTTGTTGACCTAGTCAAGGTCATAAACCATTAGGGGCAAAAATCCACATCGGGAGTTTCTAAAGAAACTGAAACTTGTAGATTTAGCATACCTTCTGGAGTGTGGTGACTAGAGTGGATTCCATCTAGGTCATCACACAATGATAGTTGGATCCCGATCCCACTGATGAGTTGGATTACTCTCGGGTGATTATTTCACTTAACAATCAATGCTATAAACCGAGTAGGTGTCTAGAACGGTGTTAGCGGGGCTACGCCTCCAGGGAAAAGTGGTTACTTAATTAAGGAACTTCGCGAAAGCGTTGGAAAACCTCCCTCGAAGTACCGACACTAGCCTGGCTGAAAGGTTAAGCAAGTATTGTGACGTGCAATTAATCCCGACTAGTTCTTCTTTTAAAGGTTTGAAGAAGAATTTGAGGAAACAGTGGGAGCCATCCTGGTTAAATAAACTAATAAACCAATCTAATCTTGCAAGAGCGCACGCTGAGTGTTTCTTTTCTCTCTCTCCAGGTAGCAACCATTTCACGCCCTAATCAAGATAATAAAATGTATCGCTTGACCGATCTGAATTCTTATTCGGGACTGGGGAACATTGGTTCGGCTCTAACTTGTGACAACAGTCATAAGTATGAGCAAGGGAAAGAGAATCGTATGGATTTCAAGGATGCCCAGTTGAAGAAGAAGCATGGTTTTGCATCTACTTCAGGTGTTCTTGTAATTGAGAACTGCTTTACGGTCAGCCCTACCTCCTGGGTACTTGATACCGGATCAGGATCTCATATCTGTAATTTATTGCAGGGACTGAGAAAAAGTAGGAAAGTTGCACCTGGTGATATGTCGCTCAGAGTAGCGAACGGAGCATAAGTTAATGCTGAAGCCGTCGGTGAATATCACCTAGTGTTGCCAAATGGCAATACTATGATTTTGAACGATTGCTACTATGTACCTTCCATGGTTTGCAACATCATATCAGTTTCTTTACTCGATAAAGATGGATATAACTTTGTTCTTGATAGAAATATCATGAACATTTACCTTCATAAGGTACTGTTTGCAGAAGGTACACTGTGTAATGGTATCTACGTTCTAAATCAGAATACAGTTCTCAATGTACAAAACACATGCAAGAGGAAGAATTCAGATACGAATGAATCCTACTTGTGGCATTGTAGACTTGGTCATATCGGAGAGAAAAGACTAAGTAAGTTGCATAAAGATGGATTCTTGAATACGTTCGAGTTTTCATCTTATGAAACTTGTCAGTCTTGTCTCAAAAGTAAGATGACCAAATCTCCATTCACCGGACATGGAGAAAGAGCAACAGAGCTTTTGGGACTCATACACAGTGATGTATGTGGTCCAATGTCTATACATGCAAGGGATGGGTTCTCGTACTTCATCACATTCACTGACGATCTCTCTAGATTCGAATATGTGTATCTTATGAAACACAAATCTGAAGCTTTTGAGAAATTCAAGGAATTCAGAAATGAAGTAGAGAACCAGACTGGCAAAAGTATCAAGATCCTCCGGTCTGATAGAGGAGGGGAGTACTTAAGCACGGAATTCCTAGATTACTTAAAAGAGAATGGTATTCTCTCTCAGCTTACTCCTCCTTATACACCACAGCACAACGGTGTATCGGAACGGAGGAATCATACCCTATTGGATATGGTTCGCTCCATGATGAGTAGTGCCGAGTTACCTCTTTCATTTTAGGGATATGCACTTTTGACAGCAGCACTATTGAATGATGTTCCGTCTAAATCAGTGCCTAAGACTCCGTTCGAGATATGGAATGGAAAAAGGCCATATCTTAAAAGATTTAAGATATGGGGTTGTCCGGCTTATGTTAAAACGCATAAACCGGATAAACTATAGGCGCGGTCAGTTTTATGTAAGTTTGTGGGATATTCAAAGAATGGTTATGGATCTATTCTACCACACCGAGGAACAGAAGGTGTTTGTTGCTCAGCATGCCGTTTTCATAGAATCGGAGTTTCTTGCAAAAGAAATTAGTGGGAGCACGGTAGAATTGGAAGAAATTCAGCGACCACAAACTGAAACTGAAGATTTGACAGAACCACAGGATTCAATAACCCCAAACGAACCTCAGCCACTCCGCAGATCTGGTAGGATTTCTCATCCATCCGAGAGATACTACAGTTTTCTCTTAGACGGGAATCGAGAGGACTGCATCTTGGAAAAGATGACCCTATCAGTTTCAGGCAAGCCATTATCAGTCGGGACTCTGATAAGTGGCCGGAAGCAATGAAATCCGAAATGGAGTCCATGTACGCCAACAAAGTGTGGACCTTGGATATTGCCCCACCTGGGGTAAAACCCGTTGGATGCAAATGGATCTACAAAAAGAAACTTGGTGTAGATGGGCAGGTGGAAACCTATAAAGCTAGACTCGTTGCAAAAGGTTTTCGTCAAAGACCTGGTATGGACTATGACGAAACTTTTTCTCCGGTGGCTATGCTCAAATCCATTCGGATCCTACTTGCCATTGCTGCCTTCCATGACTATGAAATCTGGCAGATGGACGTTAAAACGGCTTTTCTAAACGGCTGTTTGGAAGAGTGCGTTTACATGGATCAGCCAGAAGGTTTCATAGACAGTGGGAGCAGCGGGAAGGTGTGCAAGTTGCTTAAATCCATTTATGGATTAAAGCAGGCATCACGGAGCTGGAACATCTGTTTTGATGAGGCAATCAAGGAATTTGATTTCATCAAGAACGAAGATGAACTTGTGTCTATAAGAAGATTGTAGGACGAATTGTCGTGTTCCTAGTCTTGTATGTGGACGACATTCTTTTGATAGGAAATGACACTCCTATGCTACAATCGGTCAAGCTATTTTTGTCACAATGGTTCTCCATGAAGGACCTGGGTGATGCCTCTTACATTCTGGGGATCAAGATCTACAGAGATAGATCCAAGAGACTACTGGGACTTTCGCAGTCCAGGTACATAGAGACCGTACTAAAGAAATTTAGTATGGAGGATTCCAAGCGCGGTAACATACCCGCATTGCACGGAATTACCCTCTCCAAGAAGATGTCTCCTATACTGACGAGGAGAGGGTTCGCATGAGCACTATACCCTACGCTTCGGCGGTAGGATCTATAATGTATGCGATGCTATGTACAAGACCAGATGTAGCTTACGCGCTGAGCGTGGTGAGCCGGTATCAGTCAGACCCAGGTGAGGACCACTGGACGGCAGTGACGAACATTCTCAAGTACCTGAGAAGGACTAAGGAGATGTTCCTGGTTTACGGTAATGGAGACCTCAGGGTCGAGTCCTTTACCGATTCAAGTTTCCAGAGTGACAAAGATGACAGCAAATCTGTCTCGGGTTTTGTATTTACCCTCAACGGAGGGGCGGTATGTTGGAGGAGTTCCAAACAGGATACCATCGCAGACTCGACGATGGAGGCTGAATACATTGCTGCAAGCGATGCGGCAAAAGAGGCGGTCTGGATGAAGAAGTTCATTAGTGAACTTCAGGTGGTTCTGTCCATTATTGACCTAATACCTTTGTATTGCGATAACAATGGGGCTATAGTTTTAGCGAAGGAATCAAGGTCCCATCAGAAATCCAGACACATCTTAAGGCGGTATCACCTGATCAGGGAGATCATTGATCGCCAGGAGATCGAGGTACGGAGAGTGGACACAAAAGACAACACGGCGGATCCATTCACAAAGGCCCTCCCACAAATGCAGTTCGAGCGACTTTTTGAGCTATTGGGTATGCGGTACGCCAGCAGCTGGCCCTAGTGCAGACGTTGGGTATGCGGTACACCAATTACTGGCCTTTAGTGCAAGTGGGAGATTGTTAGATATGTATGCCCTAGAGGCCATTATTGTATAGTACTAGTTTGTATAATACATTTTGGAGGCTTGGGATATATATATACGGTTTTACGACAGTCTTGCTCGATATAGTAGTATGCTACTTGGTTTGTTTCTATCTTAATATGTGTATATGTTTCTTTTAACATATCGCTAAAACATATTGATGGAGCCCTTAGGATCTTTGCTTGACTACCGGCATTGTGATGGCGATCACACTAGTGGGGGCTGAGTAGTCTATAAGCACATCCTTATTCTGGTCCCTAGTCGTAGGATTATCGAGATAGGGCATCGATACTCCAGAGTAGACTGGTGCATACGCTTCTCTTCCCAGCAGGGGAGATGGTCTGTCCCATAGCCATCAGTACGTCGTACTGGAGATAGTATGCAGGTGCTCGTTAGGTTACGAGTACACTGGACAGGACTCATCAGGAACTGTTGGTTGGTATTATACCTATCGTCAGTTAACAGTTCCCAGGTGACATGAGTACAGCTTAGTCCGCTGACTTGATACTGTCACTTCGCCTCGAGTGTGTTCCCACTGTTCTTTGATTACTACCCTACCGCGGCTCTACTGAGTCATGCAAACAGGTAGTAGTTGGGTGCAGTCCCGAAGCACTTGGAGGCAGTGACGGTTAGACAGGATTCGTCTCTCCCGGTATTGGGAGTTGATATCGCGCTGTGTCTAGGAGAGCCATTACACATAGTCGTCCCTGGCCATGGCAAGCGAGATATACTGGTGGGTTTCCAGTGTTATCTCAGGGTGTTCTGGGCTACACTCCGACACGACTTGTACCGCTATTAGGGGACTGACGTTTACCACCCCCTAAGCCCGCCATGCGATATTCTCAAACGAACAGACCGGACTGTACGGAGATTGTCACATACAGGCTCAGTAGGAGTTCGGATGGGTTCACCTCATCAGTCTTCTTATCGACATCTACCTGGGGACCGTTACGTACAGCTAGTGCCGCTTGCGGTCTGTGGTTAAACTCACTGCCAGCATAGTGTCGAGTCTTTAGAGTCCCACACAGAGAGTTTCCCTGCACTGAGCGAAACGTGTAGAGGCCGTATGGTTTTACGGCAGGGCTACGATCACTTACGTCCACTTGTGTGCGTATGCTGTTCGGGCAGGCAATACTAGTGGACTTTGATTTAAGCCGGATCCTAGTATTGCACGGATGGATTTGTTTTATCTTCTGTGCATTCGCATTCTACGGAATGCGGATGCGGGTGTGTATGTACAGTTTTGAGGAGCGAAGAAGGAGGAGGTGCCTCATTAGAGTTTTGACCGTTGATTCGGCCAAAACCATTATGTGGCAGGCTCATTAGGGTTTTGACAGTTGATTCGTTCAAAACCATTCTGAGGCGGACTCATTAGGGTTATAGCAGTTGGTTCGGTCAAAACCATTATGAGCCGAGGACATTATTTACTAATCTTTTTAGTGATAATTATGTGATGGCTAATTGCTTTGACCATTTGACCACACTTGACTTTGTTGACCGTTTGACCAAAGTTGACTTGGACCTTCATGAGAGGTCTAGAGTTTTCTTTGGTTTTTTTTTATTTTTGGATATGAAAATGGTCAAGTCAATTGTTGCCATCAACTTTATCATGAAAAGATTAGTCATGATGATGTTGGTGTATTATTGTAACCATGGTGCTTTTTCTTTAGTGGATTATTCATTTCTCATTTCTCATTCTCTCTCTTGAGAAGAAAAAGTAAAAGCTTCATGGTTGTTCTCCTTCTTCTTCCTCCTCTTGATATTTCCTTTGATCTCATGTGTTGAGAGAAAAAGGATCCAAATAGACAAACACTTTCATCAACCTCTTCTACACAACCTAGGACATCAAGCCTAGCGATCTTGTTGCCCTAGTTGCCTCGGCTCGAGGTGGAGCTTGGAGCACAACTCCCGGATGGATCTTTCTTTGGCAAGAGAAGGCGACGAGGAGAATCATCCAACCCACTCCAAGGAGAAGAAGAGAAGGAGTTCAAGACTAGGTATAACCCCCTAACCGAGTAGGTAAAACTCGTAGTTGTTGCTAGTGTGTTGTTTAGCAAAGATCCGGGTTTTCTAGTCCATGTTACCTAAACCCTAAAAATTGTTTTTTACCGTTTCCGCAACCCCGAAAGAACCGGGACAAGTAACGTGGACCTAACAAAAATAAGCATGATTTCAATACAGGCAATCGATATGTATATTGATTAAGTTCGCATAAACGTTTAACCCGAAATATGAGAGGAGAGATTAGTCCCACCGGGCGTGCCAGAGTCTATAGCCTGTTTTTCGTCACCCCAGTGAGATGGGAATACGCGCGCACTTGTCAGGCGTACTACAGATTCCTCCTGCCTAGGGTAGGCTGGGGTTTATTGATTGTGGGGATCCAAATCTCCGGCAGCCGCGGACTAAGCTGACGTTAATTACCTTTCGCCTTTGGGGTGAAGGAATCTCCGATTGACGGGTGAAACAGGTCATGCGAACTCAATGTGCAGTGTTGTGTTTTGAAGGGGTTTTGGATATATCGGGGGTCCCGCGGAGTTTTTAAGGTAAAAAGCGTCCAAAGGACGCGTGTGTTAGTTATATGTATACCCTAGAGGCCATTACTATACATAGGATGTATATTGTAGTGGATGCTTAGACATATATATGGATAACTTTCTTGCTCGATATGATAGTATGCTATCTGGTTACTCTTTACCTTAACGTGTACACTGATTGTCTCTCTGTTACATGTTGGTAAAGCCCTTAGGATGTGTACTTGACTACCTGGACTATGATGCGGATCATACTAGTGGGGACTTGGTAGTCGCTAAGTACATCCTTCAAAGTCCCTAGACGTGGGTGTATCGAGACGGGGCATCGATATACCAGAGTAGACTAGCGTATACCTTCTCGACCCATACAGATGGGCGATGGATGATCCCATATCCATTGGTGTTTGACATCAGAGATGATATACGGATGCTCAGTGGAGAATGGGTACACTGGACGGACTCGCCGAGAACTCCCAGATGGTATTATACCTTACGTCAGATGGCAGTTCTCTGATGACACTGGTACAGGTTAGTCTGTAGACCCGAGATCGTCTTAGAGTCTTGCGTGATTCCCACTGTGCTTTGATTTCCACCTTACCATGTCCAAGAGGGCGTGCAAAACGGTGGTTTTTGGGGATAGTCCCGAATCACATGGAGGAAATAAGCGATAGGAGGGGATTCGTCTCTCCCGGTATAGGGAGTTGATGTTGCGCTGTGCTCGATTGGCTATAACAGGAAGTCCTTGGCCAAGGCTGTTTTAGGGATTTACTGGTAAGTGTTACCAGTAGTTTCTCGACCCATTATGAGCCTCATATCGACACGACTTATCGAGTTATTGGGGTCTGACGTTTACCACCCCTAGACAAGATATGCGACATATCAGACGAACAGACCGGATTGTACGGTAGTGTTACTCGTTGGATTCACAGGAGTGTGAGCGGGCTTGCTCGTTGATCTTCTGATCGCTCAATACCCGGGTGGCCGTTACGTTTAGCAGACCGCTTGCGGCTTGTGGGTGTTTGATATGATCATCACCTGCTGCCGGCGTATTGACGAGTCTTTAGAGTCCTACACAGGGGTTTCCTGGCTCAAGCGAAATGAAATACGAGCGCATATGAGATATATGCGGGACCGAGAATAATACCAGTATGTGATACTGTATTCTATTCTCGCGATTTGTATCATTGGATGGTTATATGAGATATAGCCGGGTTACCGAATCAAGTGTTGATTCGATACATTGATACACTTGATATTAGTCGGTTATATGTAGTATGACCGGATCATTAAATCAAGTGTTGATTTAATGATTTAATGTATAATTATATATTTGATATATTACTTTACATTAACTAGTATTGGTTCATTTAAGATTGATTATCTCACTTGATTGTGCACATTGTATATATGATATATGTTTGTTCACTAGTATGTATCATGTTTGATGATACATGCAAACTTGGGTGTGTATGATTAAACCATGATTATGTTAAATGGTTAGGGTTTTAATTTATTCATTTATTTATTCATTTTAGCAAGAAATAAAATGGTGGCTAACTTTGGATTTTCTTTGAAGCTTCATGAAGCTTTGAAAAGTTCAACCATTTTGTTTCTTTTGCCTAACCTAACCATTTGCCTAAACCATAGTTTATTCTCTACATGAGTTTACTCACCCATGGTTGCTAAATGATAACCATCACTTGATTTTCTTTTTGAGAGATAATTTCTTTTTCTTTCTTCCTCTTCATCTTCTTCATGAAGAGAAGAAACCATGGCTAGTTTTTTCCAAATGATGATTCCAAGTGCGAAATCCAAATCCAAAGTGAACCCACTTCCTATTTCTTCATCCTCTATCACTTGCCATGTAGTAGAGGGTGTTTTCTTCACAAGTTCGTTGACCTAGTGAAGATGGAGCTTGAGTTTGAGTCACCTCGACGTAGATCATCTTCGGCCTCGAAGTCAATGACCTAGCCCGATCATTTCTCCGACGAAACCATCGCTAGAGTCCGGGATCTCGATGATCGCAGCGGAGGGACGTCAACACGGAGCTAACGAAATGGTGGAGCGGATCTACAAAGGTTGTATTTCCATTCACTTAGCAATAAAGTTGTTTACTTGCTAGCTTTTTGACTTTACTTCTAGTTAACGATCTATATTTGGGTTTCTCGGCACCGGAAAATTTTTGTTTGGCATGGTTGATGCCTTGTGGAACCTCCTTAGTGTGCCTAGTAACCCTACAGTGGTATCAGAGCCATTCTAGAGCTTTAGGCGAAGTGTAGACAATGTTAGAAATCCGATCGAACCCCGAAACCCTAACTCGAACCCTTCTCTGTACATTTTCTTGAAATGTGTATTTTTCCAAATTAAAAATATCCAAAAATTACAGCAGGGTATTATAAGAGTTACTGTGAAGCACGTGAACCCAAGTCCACCAAAGCGCCGCGGAACCGCGGCCCCACCCTAGCATGTGCGGCGGTTCCGCGGCCAAAAAGTTGATTCTTTGCACTTGCTTTGCAGAGTAATGTCCTATATTGATTGCTGTATTTTATGGTAATTTTTAAAGTTTGCTCAAGAGTTGAGTTTTCTGGGTTGTATTGGGAGTTCGACGATTCGATCGGAAACTTTAACTTTGTCTGTGTTTTTTCCGGATAATTTTAAATATGTTAAAAAGTTCAACCGGATATAAATACCCAATTTTTCCCCTATCGGAAAATTTCCAAGTGTTGGATTTTTCCGTGGTTTGAGAACGTTCTAAGTAGTGCAAGTAACCCGATGGACCCTCTAGAAGACAACAAACATTAACTCGATTATGTGACCGTCTTGAACCGCCCTTTGAACCTTAGGGTTTGGGGCAGTACGGCGTGCCACATGTGAGGCGTTGGCTTAACCCTTCTACGGCTGGACCGTTGGTACTGTGGCATGAAATGGATGTTTTTGAACTTATTTCAAGAGTTGAGCTGTTTCGGGAAAACTTGGGTGTTTGATTGTTCGATCGGAAAGTTTAACATTTTCTATTTATCCGGAATGTGATACAATATTTGGAATTCACAAGTAGTTATGAGATAGCTAATATGAATGTTATAAACATAGCACTTTAGTCTCACTTGATCGGTTGCCACGGAATTTTGATGTGATCAAAAGTCCGTCGCAATCACGTAGCGTACGCGGATACTCGCCGGATAAACTTAATAGACAACCATACCCCTTAGCCCCGACCAAGTGACTGTAGGAGAACCTCGTCGCCGAAAGCATCCGTTCGGGTGCTCGCGGTAGCGGTGTTCCGCCTTGGTGCACTTCGTCGACGGTATCAGGGGTGCGGTCGCCTACTAAAGTTTGCGACGAGCATTCGATCAAAATGCTGGGAATCTTGTTGAATTGCCCGACTTCATATTGAAAAGTGTTTTCGATAATGAGTCTAAAATGCGGGGTTTATAACAGTTAAGCATGTGAGGTCTAAGGAATTCATTTAATTAGGCATGCGATGTCTAAGGAGGTTGCGGATTCCAACTGTTGTAGTTTTACACTTTCTTTTCTGTGACCGTAAGTGTAATATTTGATATCGCCGGTTTCGTTGCTATATGTCAACGACAATTGGAATGCGCACATTTACTTACATTGATGACATGTGATGTTATGTATTGTTGGATATGTTATATTGGATCGTCGCGTTTTGAATAGCCGGGGGTTTTATGTGAGATGAGAGTTTTTATTTTCATTCATGTAAAATTTATTGTATGTAATATTCTTTTATTGGGGCACTTCCAGGTTGCGGAAGATGTCACCCATTGTATATTATTTACTTTTTCGCACTAGGATAGACCCAAGGAGGGGAGCACAAGTAACCGGGTTCTGGAGTCCTGTGGGAGACAAACTCGAGGAGTCGAGTCCGGGTCTCCTAACTCTAGAATTGGTAGGGTTGCTTGCCGCTCTCGTAGGGGTCTAGGGGTATGGGTTTGGCTATTCATCGCGACCGTGGAATCCGTGTTTTATATAGGCTCGTATTGAAAACACGGACGTCCTAGTATATCCAATATTTCATATGATTCTTCTGCTGCGATATCTGTGATGTAATCATTTGATGTTCTGTGATAAATACTGTATATAGTATATATGATATATTATATAGGCGTTACTTATGTTTTACACCCGCGTTAGCCCTGCCCCGCTCTGTCGTTAGTTACCTAACCTAACGGTGCACGAGGGGACATCGAGGCGAATGCGGATGGCATAAGCGTACGTCGTATTTATCTGTGATGTTTACGTGCTTAAATGATGAGACTTCATTAATGAGATTAATGAAATAAAAGAAACCTAAAAGATGTTGTGGAATCGAATTTTCAAAAACATGTAGCTACAGTTCTTGCTTTGCATCGCGGTGTTCCTTGTAGAACATCCTGCACCTTATTCGATAAGGAAAGGGCCGAGATCCCTTCACCGGAAGTGACCCCTTTAGTAATAACTGGCAGATGCTACAACCCTCGGTTTGTATTTTGATTGCTTCTATAGTTTTTGCTTTGCACAGTGATATATATGATATATCCCGCACCTCATTCGACGAGGAAAGGGCCGACGATCCCTTCACCGGGAGTGACCCCTTTAGCAAAACTAGAAAAGCCTAAAAAACACTCCATTTAAAAATTCATTCGATCCTACAACGATATCAAGTTCATTACGCAATAGGTTTTCAGAAAAACCTGTCGTAGCCCTCCGTCATTTCAGATAAGTCCTGCTTAGTATTCGTGTTGCGTTTGTTGACCTTGTCAAGGCGCAGTGTGCGGTAGCTAACCAGTATTTATCTGCTTATGCATATGATGCAGATTGGGTTAGGGTAGTCGTACGGCCTTGTTGAACTTTTCAAGAGTCGTGCGGGTGGGTTTGATTCAATCAAGAAATGAAGGGTTGAACTTGACTTGCGGTCTATGGTTTGTTGACTTTGTCAAGGTCAAAGATCGTTCGGGGCAAAATATTATCGGGAATTTCAAGTGTTGAAATTTGCAATGAGATTGCATACCTTCTATGAGATAGTTGGATCCTGATACCCACTGCGAGTAATTGTTACTCCTAGGAGAGTTTTACACATTACAATTAGCCGATCAAGTAGGTGTCAACGGGGTTACGCCTCTGGGAAAATAAGGTTTACATTAATTAGGACCGTGCGAAAGCACGAGGCACCTCCCTCAAAGTACCGACACTGGCCTGGCTGAAAGATTGGCGAACTTGTAGCGTGTAATTAATCCCGGCTAGTCTTTCCTTTTAGGGTTTGAAGGAAGATTTGATAAAAACAGTGGGAGCCATCCTGATTAGATAAAATAATAACCAATCTGATCTTGCAAGAGCGCACGCAGAGTGTTTTCTTCTCTCTCTCTCCAGGTAGCGACCATGTCACGCCTTAATCAAGATAATAAATTGGATTGACCGAACCCGCTTGTTATACTGAGCTGGGGAACGTTGGTCCCGCTCCAACTTATAAGACAGAGCAGGAAATTGGGGAATACCAAATTTCCCGTGCCGCCCAAACGAAGAAAGTGCATGATGATGCATCTTCTTCGGGTGTGTTCATTACAAAGAACTGTTTCTCAGTATCCTCTGCGTCCTGGGTATTTGATACCGAAACAGGATCCCAGATATGTAATCTGTTACATAGGGCTACAGAAAGGTAAAGAACTGAGAACGGGTGATAAGTTTCATGAGGCAGAAAACGGTGCAAGTGTTGCAGCCAGGTCTGTTGGTCACTGTCAGCCTGTATTACCTGAATACATTGATTCTGAACAAATGTCATTAGATACCGAACCTGATATACAAAATCATATCAGTCTCTTTATTAGTAAAGAAAGGATATAATTTTGTATTGTTGGATAATGTTTTGAACATTTCCTATATCAAGAGTTGATCGGTTCAGGCACGTTATCTAAAAGCATTGATGTTCTAAATCAAACTACAGTTCTTAGTATACGGAATACACACAAGAGGAAGAGTTCAGAAATGAATGGATCCTTCTTGAGGTATTGTAGACTAGGTCATATCAATGCGACCCGACTAGCTAAGTTGCACATAGATGCATATTTAAATCTGTTTGAATTTACATCTTGTGAAACTTGCCAGTCATGTCACAGAGATAAGATGACCATAGCTCTGTTTACTGGAAACAGAGAAAGAGTTAGTGAACTCTTGGGATGATACATGTTGATGTATGTAGGTCCCCTGTCTACACATGCCAAGACCGGTTCTTTGTACTTCATTACATTCTCTGATAATCTCTCAAGATTCAGACATATGTTCCTGTTGAAACATAAGTCCGAACCTTTTGAGATATTCATAGAATAAAAGTTAGAAGTCGAGAACCAAAATACGGGTAAAAGTATTATGTCCTTTGATGTGATCAAGGAGGAGAATACTTAAGCACAGAATTCCTGAATTATTCTAAAGGAGAATGAGATTCTCTCTCAGCATTACTCCTCCGTATACACCATAGCACGATGGTATATCGGGGCGGAGCAATAACACCCTATATGATATGGTGCGCTCTATGATGAGTACTACTGAGTTTCCTATTTCCTTTTAAGGAGTTATGCACTTATGAAGTTGCATACCTATTGAATAGGGTTCCGATCAAATCAGATGCCTACCATTTCATATGAGATATGGAAAGGGAAGAGCTCATCTCTTAAGTCAGTTAAGATTTGGAGTTGTCCGGCCTATATCAGAAAAGCAAAATCCGGACAAGCTCGAGGCAAAATCGACTCTGTAGAAGTTTGTTGGATATCCCAAGCATACGCAAGGGAATATCTTCTACCTAACCGAGGATCAAAAGATGTTTTGTTACTCAGCATGCCACCTTTGTGAAAGGGAATTTCTTGTGAAGAAATTATTGGACATGAGGTAGAACTGGAAAGAGTTCCAGCTATACAAACTGCAGCTGATGATTTTGTAGAACCAAAGAATTCAATAGCAACCAACGAACCTCAGCCTCTCCGCCGATCTAGTAGGTTTCCTCACCCACTTGAGAGATACTTCGGTTTCTCTATGACAGTGGGAGCAAGGATTGCATCATGAGATGATGACCCAACTAGTTTCGAGCTGGCCATCAGGAGTGTGACTCTGTAAGAATGGCTGGATGCTTAGTGATATGAGATGGAATCCATGTACACCAACAAAGTATGGACTTTGGTTGCAATATCTGAAGGGTTAAATCCCCATCAGGAGCAAGTACATCTTGAGAAGGTTACTTGGTGTTGATGGAAAAGTTGAGACTTTCAAAGCTAGACTTGTTAAAGGTTTTTCGTCATCGACCAGGCGTGGATAATGATGAAACCTTTTTCCAGTGGCTATGCTTAAGTCCATCCAGATCCTACTTGCTACGGCTACATACCATGACTACGATATCTGGTGGTTGGGTGTCTTGACTACTTTTCTAAATGATGATTTGGAAGAAAGCGTCTATAAGTACACAGCTAGAGGGCTTCTTAAACAGTGGGAGCAGCGGAAACGTAAGCAAGATGTTTTATGTGATAAAGCAGGCATCGCGGAGTTGGAACATCTGTTTTGATGAATTAGTCAAAGAGTTTGACATCATCAAAATGATAGATGAACCTTGTATATACAAAAAGGTAGTAGGGAGTATGCTGGTGATCCTCGTAGAGTACGTGGATGACATACTCTTGATAGGAAAGTAGTTTCCTATGCTATGCTCGGTCAATCTCCGCTTATCACAAGGATTCTCCATATAGGATTAAAATGATACCTACTAAATCCTGGGTTTTGGATCTATGAGATAGATCTAATTGGATGTTAGAATACTCACTAGTTGTAGTGAGATGGTATCAATTGATCCTAGGGAGAATCACTGGAAAGGTTCCAGAGTGGTAAGGATGACTGAATGTCAGTCACAGGCATTGTCTTTACCCTCAGTAAAGGGACGGTATGTTGGAAGAGTTCCAAGCTAGATACCGTGGCATACTAGACGATAAAGGCTGGATACATCGCTACTTAAGATGCTACCAAAGAGGCAGTCTGGATGTATACTAGTTCATGAGATGAACTTCGTTCCTACCATTGTGTGACAATGGAGTTGTGGCTTATGCCAAGGAACGCCCGTCCCATCAGTGATCCAGACATATTCTTAGGCAGTATCACCTGATCATGGAGATGGTTGATCTCCAGGGGATCGAGGTTAGGAGAGTAGACTCAGAGGACAACACGGCGGATCCACTCACGAAAGGCCTTTTCCCAGAGAGAGACTTTTATGGGATGGTTGAGTATGAGATACTACAACCACTGCTATCAGATGGCCCTAGTGCAAGTGGGAGATTGTTAGTTATATGTTTGCCCTAGAGGCCATTACTATACATAGGATGTATATTGTACCGGATGCTTAGACAGATATAAGGATGACTTTCTTGCTCGATATGATAGTATGCTATCTGGTTACTTTTTACCTTAACGTGTACACTGATTGTCTCTCTGTTACATGTTGGTAAAGCCCTTAGGATGTGTACTTGACTACCTGGACTATGATGCGGATCATACTAGTGGGGACGTGGTAGTCCATAAGTACATCCTTCAAAGTCCCTAGTCGTGGGTGTATCGAGACGGGGCATCGATATACCAGAGTAGACTAGCGTATACCTTCTCGACCCATACAGATGGGCGATGGATGATCCCATATCCATTGGTGTTTGACATCAGAGATGATATACGGGTTCTCAGTGGAGACTGGGTATACTGGACGGACTCGCCGAGAACTCCCAGATGGTATTATACCTTACGTCAGATGGCAGTTCTCTGGTGACACTGGTACAGGTAAGTCTGTAGACCCGAGATCGTATTAGAGTCTTGTGTGATTCCCACTGTGCTTTGATTTCCACCTTACCACGTCCAAGAGAGCGTGCAAAACGGTGGTTTTTGGGTACAGTCCCGAATCACATGGAGGCAATGAGCGATAGGAGGGGATTCGTCTCTCCCGGTATAGGGAGTTGATGTTGCGCTGTGCTCGATTGGCTATAACAGGAAGTCCTTGGCCAAGGCTGTTTTAGGGATTTACTGGTAAGTGTTACCAATAGTTTCTCGACCCGTTATGAGCCTCATATCGACACGACTTATCGAGTTATTAGGGTCTGACGTTTACCACCCCTAGACAAGATATGCGACATATCAGACGAACAGACCGGACTGTACGGTAGTGTTACTCGTTGGATTCACAGGAGTGTGAGCGGGCTTGCTCGTTGATCTTCTAATCGCTCAATACCCGGGTGGCCGTTATGTTTAGCAGACCGCTTGCGGCTTGTGGGTGTTTGATATGATCATCACCTGCTGCCGGCATATTGACGAGTCTTTAGAGTCCTACACAGGGGTTTCCTGGCTCAAGCGAAATGAAATACGAGCGCATATGAGATATGTGCGGGACCGAGAATAGTACCAGTATGTGATACTGTATTCTATTCTCGCGATTTGTATCATTGGATGGTTATATGAGATATAGCCGGGTTACCGAATCAAGTGTTGATTCGATACATTGATACACTTGATATTAGTCGGTTATATGTAGTATGACCGGATCATTAAATCAAGTGTTGATTTAATGATTTAATGTATAATTATATATTTGATATATTACTTTACATTAACTAGTATTGGTTCACTGAAGATTGATTATCTCACTTGATTGTGCACATTGTATATATGATATATGTTTGTGCACTAGTATGTATCATGTTTGATGATACATGCAAACTTGGGTGTGTATGATTAAACCATGATTAGGTTAAATAGTTAGGGTTTTGATTTATTCATTTATTTATTCATTTTAGCAAGAAATAAAATGGTGGCTAACTTTGGATTTTCTTTGAAGCTTCATGATGCTTTGAAAAGTTCAACCATTTTGTTTATTTTGCTTAACCTAACCATTTGCCTAAACCATAGTTTATTCTCTACATGAGTTTACTCACCCATGGTTGCTAAATGATAACCATCACTTGATTTTCTTTTTGAGAGATAATTTCTTTTTCTTTCTTCTTCTTCATCTTCTTCATGAAGAGAAGAAACCATGGCTAGTTTTTTCCAAGTGATGATTCCAAGTGAGAAATCCAAATCCAAAGTGAACCCACTTCCTATTTCTTCATCCTCTATCACTTGCCATGTAGTAGAGGGTGTTTTCTTCACAAGTTCCTTGACCTAGTGAAGATGGAGCTTGAGTTTGAGTCGCCTCGACGTAGATCATCTTCGGCCTCGAAGTCAATGACCTAGCCCGATCATTTCTCCGACGAAACCATCGCTAGAGTCCGGGATCTCGATGATCGCAGCGGAGGGACGTCAACACGGAGCTAACGAAATGGTGGAGCGGATCTACAAAGGTTGTATTTCCATTCACTTAGCAATAAAGTTGTTTACTTGCTAGCTTTTCGCCTTTACTTCTAGTTAACGATCTATATTTGGGTTTCTCGGCACCGGAAAATTTTTGTTTGGCATGGTTGATGCCTTGTGGAACCTCCTTAGTGTGCCTAGTCACCCTACAGTGGTATCAGAGCCATGCTAGAGCTTTAGGCGAAGTGTAGACAATGTTAGAAATCCGATCGAACCCCGAAACCCTAACTCGAACCCTTCTCTATACATTTTCTTGAAATGTGTATTTTTCCAAATTAAAAATATCCAAAAATTACAGCAGGGTATTATAAGAGTTATTGTGAAGCACGTGAACCCAAGTCCACCAAAGCGCCGCGGAACCGCGGCCCCACCCTAGCATGTGCGGCGGTTCCGCGGCCAAAAAGTTGATTCTTTGCACTTGCTTTGCACAGTAATGTCCTATATTGATTGCTGTATTTTATGGTAATTTTTAAAGTTTGCTCAAGAGTTGAGTTTTCTGGGTTGTATTGGGAGTTCGACGATTCGATCGGAATCTTTAACTTTGTCTGTGTTTTTTCCGGATAATTTTAAATATGTTAAAAAGTTCAACCGGATATAAATACCCAATTTTTCCCCTGCCGGAAAATTTCCAAGTGTTGGATTTTTCCGTGGTTTGAGAACGTTCTAAGTAGTGCAAGTAACCCGATGGACCCTCTAGAATACAACAAACCTTAACTCGATTATGTGACCGTCTTGAACCGCCCTTTGAACCTTAGGGTTTGGGGCAGTACGGCGTGCCACATGTGAGGCGTTGGCTTAACCCTTCTACGGCTGGACCGTTGGTACTGTGGCATAAAATGGATGTTTTTGAACTTATTTCAAGAGTTGAGCTGTTTCGGGAAAACTTGGGTGTTTGATTGTTCGATCGGAAAGTTTAACATTTTCTATTTATCCGGAATGTGATACAATATTTGGAATTCACAAGTAGTTATGAGATAGCTAATATGAATGTTATAAACATAGCACTTTAGTCTCA
This sequence comes from Agapanthus africanus, assembly GCA_030015575.1. Classification (NCBI taxonomy): domain Eukaryota; kingdom Viridiplantae; phylum Streptophyta; class Magnoliopsida; order Asparagales; family Amaryllidaceae; genus Agapanthus; species Agapanthus africanus. The sequence goes on from JASDDO010000008.1 coordinate 358,496,514, forward strand.
CTTGATCGGTTGCCACGGAATTTTGATGTGATCAAAAGTCCGTCGCAATCACGTAGCATACGCGGATACTCGCCGGATAAACTTAATAGAGAACCATACCCCTTAGCCCCGACCAAGTGACTGTAGGAGAACCCCGTCGCCGAAAGCATCCGTTCGGGTGCTCGCGGTAGCGGTGTTCCGCCTTGGTGTACTTCGTCGACGGTATCAGGGGTGCGGTCGCCTACTAAAGATTGCGACGAGCATTCGATCAAAATGCTGGGAATCTTGTTGAATTGCCCGACTTCATATTGAAAAGTGTTTTCGATAATGAGACTAAAATACGGGGTTTATAACAGTTAGGCATGAGATGTCTAAGGAATTCATTTAATTAGGCATGCGATGTCTAAGGAGGTTGCGGATTCCAACTGTTGTAGTTTTACACTTTCTTTTCTGTGACCGTAAGTGTAATATTTGATATCGCCGGTTTCGTTGCTATATGTCAACGACAATTGGGATGCACACATTTACTTACGTTGATGACATGTGATGTTATATATTGCTGGATATGTTATATTGGATCGTCGCGTTTTGAATAGCCGGAGGTTTTATGTGAGATGAGAGTTTTTATTTTCATTCATGTAAAATTTATTGTATGTAATATTCTTTTATTGGGGCACTTCCAGGTTGCGGAAGATGTCACCCATTGTATATTATTTACTTTTTCGCACTAGGATAGACCCAAGGAGGGGAGCATAAGTAACCGGGTTCTGGAGTCCTGTGGGAGACAAACTCGAGGAGTCGAGTCCGGGTCTCCTAACTCTAGAATTGGTAGGGTTGCTTGCCGCTCTCGTAGGGGTCTAGGGGTGTGGGTTTGGCTATTCATCGCGACCGTGGAATCCGTGTTTTATATAGGCTCGTATTGAAAACACGGACGTCCTAGTATATCCAATATTTCATATGATTCTTCTGCTGCGATATCTGTGATGTGATCATTTGATGTTCTGTGATAAATACTGTATATAGTATATATGATATATTATATAGGCGTTACTTATGTTTTACACCCGCGTTAGCCCTGCCCCGCTCTGTCGTTAGTTACCTAACCTAACGGTGCACGAGGGGACATCGAGGCGAATGTGGATGGCATAAGCGTACGTCGTATTTATCTGTGATGTTTAGGTGCTTAAATGATGAGACTTCATTAATGAGATTAATGAAATAAAAGAAACCTAAAAGATGTTGTGGAATCGAATTTTCAAAAACAGGTAGCTACAGTTCTTGCTTTGCATCGCGGTGTTCCTTGTAGAACATCCTGCACCTTATTAGATAAGGAAAGGGCCGAGATCCCTTCACCGGGAGTGACCCCTTTAGCAATAACTGGCAGATGCTACAACCCTCGGTTTGTATTTTGATTGCTTCTATAGTTTCTGCTTTGCACAGTGATATATATGATATATCCCGCACCTCATTCGACGAGGAAAGGGCCGACGATCCCTTCACCGGGAGTGACCCCTTTAGCAAAACTAGAAAAGCCTAAAAAACACTCCATTTCAAAATTCATTCGATCCTACAACGATATCAAGTTCATTACGCAATAGGTTTTCAGAAAAACCTGTCGTAGGCCTCCGTCATTTCAGATAAGTCCTGCTTAGTATTCGTGTTGCGTTTGTTGACCTTGTCAAGGCGCAGTGTGCGGTAGCTAACCAGTATTTATATGCTTATGCATATGATGCAGATTGGGTTAGGGTAGTCGTACGGCCTTGTTGACCTTGTCAAGGGTCGTGCGGGTGGGTTTGATTCAATCAAGAAATGAAGGGTTGAACTTGACTTGCGGTCTATGGTTTGTTGACCTTGTCAAGGTCATAGATCGTTTGGGGCAAAATATTATCGGGAATTTCAAGTGTTGAAATTTGCAATGAGATTGCATACCTTCTATGAGATAGTTGGATCCTAATACCCACTACGAGTAATTGTTACTCCTGGGAGAGTTTTACACATTACAATTAGCCGATCAAGTAGGTGTCAACGGGGTTACGCCTCTGGGAAAATGAGGTTTTCATTAATTAGGTCCGTGCGAAAGCACGAGGCACCTCCCTCAAAGTACCGACACTGGCCTGGATGAAAGATTGGCGAACTTGTAGCGTGTAATTAATCCCGGCTAGTCTTTCCTTTTAGGGTTTGAAGGAAGATTTGATAAAAACAGTGGGAGCCATCCTGATTAGATAAAATAATAACCAATCTGATCTTGCAAGAGCGCACGCAGAGTGTTTTCTTCTCTCTCTCTCCAGGTAGCGACCATGTCACGCCTTAATCAAGATAATAAATTGGATTGACCGAACCCGCTTGTTATACTGAGCTGGGGAACGTTGGTCCCGCTCCAACTTATAAGACAGAGCAGGAAATTGGGGAATACCAGATTTCCCGTGCCGCCCAAACGAAGAAAGTGCATGATGATGCATCTTCTTCGGGTGTGTTCATTACAAAGAACTGTTTCTCAGTATCCTCTGCGTCCTGGGTATTTGATACCGAAACAGGATCCCAGATATGTAATCTGTTACATAGGGCTACAGAAAGGTAAAGAACTGAGAACGGGTGATAAGTTTCATGAGGCAGAAAACGGTGCAAGTGTTGCAGCCAGGTCTGTTGGTCACTGTCAGCCTGTATTACCTGAATACATTGATTCTGAACAAATGTCATTAGATACCGAACCTGATATACAAAATCATATCAGTCTCTTTATTAGTAAAGAAAGGATATAATTTTGTATTGTTGGATAATGTTTTGAACATTTCCTATATCAAGAGTTGATCGGTTCAGGCACGTTATCTAAAAGCATTGATGTTCTAAATCAAACTACAGTTCTTAGTATACGGAATACACACAAGAGGAAGAGTTCAGAAATGAATGGATCCTTCTTGAGGTATTGTAGACTAGGTCATATCAATGCGACCCGACTAGCTAAGTTGCACATAGATGCATATTTAAATCTGTTTGAATTTACATCTTGTGAAACTTGCCAGTCATGTCACAGAGATAAGATGACCATAGCTCTGTTTACTGGAAACAGAGAAAGAGTTAGTGAACTCTTGGGATGATACATGTTGATGTATGTAGGTCCCCTGTCTACACATGCCAAGGCCGGTTCTTTGTACTTCATTACATTCTCTGATAATCTCTCAAGATTCAGACATATGTTCCTGTTGAAACATAAATCCGAACCTTTTGAGATATTCATAGAATAAAAGTTAGAAGTCGAGAACCAAAATACGGGTAAAAGTATTATGTCCTTTGATGTGATCAAGGAGGAGAATACTTGAGCACAGAATTCCTGAATTATTCTAAAGGAGAATGAGATTCTCTCTCAGCATTACTCCTCCGTATACACCATAGCACGATGGTATATCGGGGCGGAGTAATAACACCCTATATGATATGGTGCGCTCTATGATGAGTACTACTGAGTTTCCTATTTCCTTTTAAGGAGTTATGCACTTATGAAGTTGCATACCTATTGAATAGGGTTCCGATCAAATCAGATGCCTACCATTTCATATGAGATATGGAAAGGGAAGAGCTCATCTCTTAAGTCAGTTAAGATTTGGAGTTGTCCGGCCTATGTCTGAAAAGCAAAATCCAGACAAGCTCGAGGCAAAATCGACTCTGTAGAAGTTTGTTGGATATCCCAAGCATACGCAAGGGAATATCTTCTACCTAACCGAGGAACAAAAGATGTTTTGTTACTCAGCATGCCACCTTTGTGAAAGGGAATTTCTTGTGAAGAAATTATTGGACATGAGGTAGAACTGGAAAGAGTTCCAGCTATACAAACTGCAGCTGATGATTTTGTAGAACCAAAGAATTCAATAGCAACCAACGAACCTCAGCCTCTCCGCCGATCTAGTAGGTTTCCTCACCCGCATGAGAGATACTTTGGTTTCTCTATGACAGTGGGAGCAAGGATTGCATCATGAGATGATGACCCAACTAGTTTCGAGCTGGCCATCAGGAGTGTGACTCTGTAAGAATGGCTGGATGCTTAGTGATATGAGATGGAATCCATGTACACCAACAAAGTATGGACTTTGGTTGCAATATCTGAAGGGTTAAATCCCCATCAGGAGCAAGTACATCTTGAGAAGGTTACTTGGTGTAGATAGAAAAGTTGAGACTTTCAAAGCTAGACTTGTTAAAGGTTTTTCGTCATCGACCAGGCGTGGATAATGATGAAACCTTTTTCCAGTGGCTATTCTTAAGTCCATCCAGATCCTACTTGCTACGGCTACATACCATGACTACGATATCTGGTGGTTGGGTGTCTAGACTGCTTTTCTAAATGATAATTTGGAAGAAAGCGTCTATAAGTACACAGATAGAGGGCTTCTTAAACAGTGGGAGCAGCGGAAACGTAAGCAAGATGTTTTATGTGATAAAGCAGGCATCGCGGAGTTGGAACATCTGTTTTGATGAATTAGTCAAAGAGTTTGACATCATCAAAATGATAGATGAACCTTGTATATACAAAAAGGTAGTAGGGAGTATGCTGGTGATCCTCGTAGAGTACGTGGATGACATACTCTTGATAGGAAAGTAGTTTCCTATGCTACGCTCGGTCAATCTCCGCTTATCACAAGGATTCTCCATATAGGATTAAAATGATACCTACTAAATCCTGGGTTTTGGATCTATGAGATAGATCTAATTGGATGTTAGAATACTCACTAGTTGTAGTGAGATGGTATCAATTGATCCTAGGGAGAATCACTGGAAAGGTTCCAGAGTGGTAAGGATGACTGAATGTCAGTCACAGGCATTGTCTTTACCCTCAGTAAAGGGACGGTATGTTGGAAGAGTTCCAAGCTAGATACCGTGGCATACTAGACGATAAAGGCTGGATACATCGCTACTTAAGATGCTACCAAAGAGGCAGTCTGGATGTATACTAGTTCATGAGATGAACTTCGTTCCTACCATTGTGTGACAATGGAGTTGTGGCTTATGCCAAGGAACGTCCGTCCCATCAGTGATCCAGACATATTCTTAGGCAGTATCACCTGATCGTGGAGATGGTTGATCTCCAGGGGATCGAGGTTAGGAGAGTAGACTCAGAGGACAACACGGCGGATCCACTCACGAAAGGCCTTTTCCCAGAGAGAGACTTTTATGGGATGGTTGAGTATGAGATACTACAACCACTGCTATCAGATGGCCCTAATGCAAGTGGGAGATTGTTAGTTATATGTATGCCCCAGAGGCATTACTATACATAGGATGTATATTGTACCGGATGCTTAGACATATATAAGGATGACTTTCTTGCTCGATATGATAGTATGCTATCTGGTTACTTTTTACCTTAACGTGTACACTGATTGTCTCTCTGTTACATATTGGTAAAGCCCTTAGGATGTGTACTTGACTACCTGGACTATGATGCGGATCATACTAGTGGGGACGTGGTAGTCCATAAGTACATCCTTCAAAGTCCCTAGTCGTGGGTGTATCGAGACGGGGCATCGATATACCAGAGTAGACTAGCGTATACCTTCTCGACCCATACAGATGGGCGATGGATGATCCCATATCCATTGGTGTTTGACATCAGAGATGATATACGGGTGCTCAGTGGAGACTGGGTATACTGGACGGACTCGCCGAGAACTCCCAGATGGTATTATACCTTACGTCAGATGGCAGTTCTCTGGTGACACTGGTATAGGTTTGTCTGTAGACCCGAGATCGTCTTAGAGTCTTGTGTGATTCCCACTGTGCTTTGATTTCCACCTTACCACGTCCAAGAGAGCGTGCAAAACGGTGGTTTTTGGGTACAGTCCCAAATCACATGGAGGCAATGAGCGATAGGAGGGGATTCGTCTCTCCCGGTATAGGGAGTTGATGTTGCGCTGTGCTCGATTGGCTATAACAGGAAGTCCTTGGCCAAGGCTGTTTTAGGGATTTACTGGTAAGTGTTACCAGTAGTTTCTCGACCCGTTATGAGCCTCATATCGACACGACTTATCGAGTTTATAGGGTCTGACGTTTACCATCCCTAGACAAGATATGCGACATATCAGACGAACTGACCGGACTGTACGGTAGTGTTACTCGTTGGATTCACAGGAGTGTGAGCGGGCTTGCTCGTTGATCTTCTGATCGCTCAAAACCCGGGTGGCCGTTATGTTTAGCAGACCGCTTGCGGCTTGTGGGTGTTTGATATGATCATCACCTGCTGCCGGCGTATTGACGAGTCTTTAGAGTCCTACACAGGGGTTTCCTGGCTCAAGCGAAATGAAATACGAGATCATATGAGATATGTGAGGGACCGAGAATAATACCAGTATGTGATACTGTATTCTATTCTCGCGATTTGTATCATTAGATGGTTATATGAGATATAGCCGGGTTACCGAATCAAGTGTTGATTCGATACATTGATACACTTGATATTAGTCGGTTATATGTAGTATGACCGGATCATTAAATCAAGTGTTGATTTAATGATTTAATATATAATTATATATTTGATATATTACTTTACATTAACTAGTATTGGTTCACTGAAGATTGATTATCTCACTTGATTGTGCACATTGTATATATGATATATGTTTGTGCACTAGTATGTATCATGTTTGATGATACATGCTAACTTGGGTGTGTATGATTAAACCATGATTAGGTTAAATGGTTAGGGTTTTGATTTATTCATTTATTTATTCATTTTAGCAAGAAATAAAATGGTGGCTAACTTTGGATTTTCTTTGAAGCTTCATGATGCTTTGAAAAGTTCAACCATTTTGTTTATTTTGCTTAACCTAACCATTTGCCTAAACCATAGTTTATTCTCTACATGAGTTTACTCACCCATGGTTGCTAAATGATAACCATCACTTGATTTTCTTTTTGAGAGATAATTTCTTTTTCTTTCTTCTTCTTCATCTTCTTCATGAAGAGAAGAAACCATGGCTAGTTTTTTCCAAGTGATGATTCCAAGTGAGAAATCCAAATCCAAAGTGAACTCACTTCCTATTTCTTCATCCTCTATCACTTGCCATGTAGTAGAGGGTGTTTTCTTCACAAGTTCCTTGACCTAGTGAAGATGGAGCTTGAGTTTGAGTCGTCTCGACGTTGATCATCTTCGGCCTCGAAGTCAATGACCTAGCCCGATCATTTCTCCGACGAAACCATCGCTAGAGTCCGGGATCTCGATGATCGCAGCGGAGGGACGTCAACACGGAGCTAAAGAAATGGTGGAGCGGATCTACGAAGGTTGTATTTCCATTCATTTAGCAATAAAGTTGTTTACTTGCTAGCTTTTCGCCTTTACTTCTAGTTAACGATCTATATTAGGGTTTCTCGGCACCGGAAAATTTTTGTTTGACATGGTTGATGCCTTGTGGAACCTCCTTAGTGTGCCTAGTAACCCTACAGCGAGGGGGGCAATGCCTCACGTGCGTGGCACGTAGGCGCTGGCGCCTCACGTGCTTGGCACGTGGGCGCCGGCGTGCTGAGCGCCTGCGCCCCACGTGCTTGGCATGCGTGCGCCAGGCGTCAGCGGAAAAATGACTTGGTCCTCGCACTGGGAGCTGTGCTCCCAATTTGACTTCTCTAAAAAGAGATTAAATTATGGAGTTAAACTCCAACAGATCTTGAATGGAGTTAAACTCCTAGAAATCTTTGGAAATGATCAAAGGGATGCCCTTTGTTTCTCTCCCCTTTGGTCCTGGATCTTCCCAAGATGGGATTTTTGAAGATAGGTCTCCTTCTTCTTCCTCTCGGTTGACCGGATCTTGGAGAAAAAGGGTGAGATTTAAAAATCTCCCATTTTTTAGATCTGATGGAAGATCTGAGCTCCCCTTTGTGGGTTTTGTGGTGAAAAACTATTTAGTTTCAGAAAAGGAAGAGTAAAACTCTTGATTTAATTGAAAAGGGAAGAAAGTTTAGAAGCTTAAGGAAAGAGGAGGCACAAAAAAACCCTAGATTTTTTAGGGAAAATAAATTGTATCTTTATTTCATCATCATGTTGCCTTTTATAGGCTTACAAATTTACATATAGCCCCTTGGGCTTTACAAAATGGCATTTTGCCCATCTCATGCCTCAAGTGCTCATTTCTTTTGCACATGAGCCATGGGCTTTACAAAAATTTGGCTTTATGCCCATTTTGCTTACATTCATGGATAAAAAAATTACATTAAAATTATTTATTACATGATTTTTATTTTGGCATGGGGGGCTGGCCACGGGGCTCGACTTAGGCATGGGCCCACTTGAGCTGGGCTTGGGCCCGCTGGCTTGGGGTTGACCTTGACTTTGACTTGGTCAACCGGGGTGCAATTTTCGACCCTAACAACGTCGAGAGTTGTTTGACTATTCTTACATGCGTAGACCATAGGTTCTAACCTATGTGCACTTCGTATGCCGTTTCGGTTTTCTCGTGTTGATTCTTGATCACGATACAACGTATTTGAAATGTAGGTACCTTTGCGTGGACTTTGGGATGACCAAGGAGAGCAAGGCGTCATCGATTTCAGCAAGCGAGGATCGAGGTGAGTAGATGTATATCTACGGGAGAAGTCGAGTGGATTGCGTATAGCACCCCCGTAATTCGTAGATTAGGATGTGTATATTATTATATATGTGTTAATGTGAGATATGGATACTTAGCAAGTAGGGCTCTAGAAGTCTCTAGGTTAGAATAGGCCTACTTGTAGGTAGTGTTTACCCTTAGTCTATTTTCTATAGTCGAGACCCGTTTGTTTATATTGTCGCGCACACACACTCTCACACACACGTGTTATGATATGGATGTATATGTATATATATGTATATATATATGGATGCGTTGATATATATATATATATATATATATATATATATATAGTATACATATACGTATAAAATGAGGATATGAGATGTTGAATGGATATGAGTCGATATGATCGGGTATGATGCCGTAAGGTTGATATGTGATTGAGTCGAGACACTGTACACGATATGATATATTAAAGGATCGTTGGGCGATATATACAAAACATGCGATAACATGTAACTTGATGAAATGATAGATTGTACGAGACTTTAGATCCATACCCGTGATATTGATATAGTACGATGGATGATACCGTATGAATGATGATGTATATATGATATTTGACCCGTACCTCAATTTTGAGAATGTCGTACGATGGATATTAACGTACGAGATATATATGATGATTGATCGGCACTCTTGACTCAAGGATGTCATACGATAGACATTAGCATATGTGATGATATGAGGCTGGATCGCCGACTACTAGATATATCGACTCAGATACGTATAGTCTTCCACTACTTTGACCCAGGTTTTAGTTTAGCTTTTAGTTAGTTTCTTAATTATTAAGTAGATGTTAGATTATAGTCGAGTCATACCTATTTTCAAAACTAGCGAATCGTGGGTATTTTCAAATGGGCAACCAAGGGATGCTACAGATTTTTAAAATGGTAATCATTCTTCAAAACACCATAGCCCCTACTTTTCTAAAAACAACGATTCATGCTATTTTAAATACTATAACTGTATGGCTCGTATATAGATATATAGTGTATTATGCTGTTGCTTTAAATATTTACTTCATGTTGTACTCATACTGTTCTCATTGCATTGTAGATATATTCATGTGTTTTCATTAGTTGTTATGATATCGACTGCTAGGACACTTGCACCATTACCGATGATGCGCATGTTGCGCGTACACTTGCTTGCCGGCTCACATACATCATCATCGGTAATTTCCATGTCACGTACACTTTAGAAAATGTTACTTCATTGGTATAACCTGCTAGCTGGTAGTTTCAACATATTATTAGTATGCTCGCTCTCATATGCTAGTTTAGATATTGCATTCCTTACTTAGATGCCCGATGCATTCATATATTCTTTCGGTTATGTACTATTGTGAAGCTTTATACCGATATTCACTGTTCGTTGACTCGTGATTTGAGATTTTGGATCTTTCATGAGATTTCTGGATTTGGGGGGAAACCGCAAGAATTTTATAAACTTATTATCACTTTAAAAATGCAAGTTGCGGTTTTCTCGTGATATGATGTGTATGGCGTCCACCATGAGTTTTCTTGATTTGAGTTAGTTTTCGAGACCCAATTCAAGGAGTAGGATGAACCGTCTCGGGTACATGGTGGACCCGGTAAGGTACCCCGGGGCGAGAAGCTCAAGTTGTAGACGATGAGCCTGGCAAGGGAGGACTACCTACCGGTGATATTTGGCTCAGTGGACATCCGGAGGATACCGACCGCAGTCATGAGATTTAATGAGATGAGCCGATCCGGACTGACGGAGCACGAGATATGAGATTTTTGTGTCGCTGATGGACACGGTTTTCATGATATTTTCGAGTGTCGATACTTGGCACTCAGGTTTATCTTGATTTTCTGTGTCATTGCTGGAAACATCCATTTAGTGATGCATTCATACATGATACTCATCACAAATAGTTATTTTGTGACACGGACACGAGTACCAAGTATTATATTATTAGTATACTACTGTATGACCTAGGAGATCGTTATACATTCGATTTCTACTCGGTGGTGTCTTCTACTCACAAGTTGGTAACTCACCCACGTTGTGCCACAGTTTCTTTGCAGGTTCAGTCGAATATGTCCCGTTGCGGCTTGCTGGCACTTTTCTTCCTTCAGAGTGATTGCTTGATAGGTGGGATATATTGCTTCGTGACCACCAATATATATTTTTATATTTATTCATTTGTATGTAGTTAAACTCCATCAACCAGACTATGTATATTCGTAGACTTAGAAACTATTATTATATATTTTTTTGCCCTTAGAGTTGCGCTTGTGTATTTATTGTTGTATCTGGTTTTCTTGATGATATTAGTTTCTTTACTTATTTCTGAGTTTTGATCCTCACCTCCGGCGTTGTATATTTATATCTTGCGTGGTTGTTTCCTCCATTAGGCGAAGAGCTAGCTTCCGCTTGGAGATGCATTTTATTGTTATTACTTATATTTGTTTTCGGGTTAAAATATACAAAGGAGTTGTTGCCCAATTTTCGAACGACAAAAGGGTTTCAAGTTAATTACAAATGTAGTGTTTTCATATATTACTACTCATGTATACATATATGAATAAACTTGTTTTTAGTAAACCTTATTTCAAAAATTGCACCTCCACTATTTTCCCTAAAAAGGTTTAGATTTCTGGGCTTTTGGCTTATTTGAATTAGGTGGGGTCCTATAGAATTCACATGATTCAAGTGCCAGTCACATGCCTTTTTCGGATCGTAACAAATGCTGCCCTTCAGCCTCAACATCTCGGTTAACTGTCCCTATCAAATCCAGACCTGCAGCGAATAAACAAAGCTGATTAAGAAAAGTAGATGCTCCATAAAATATGCACAAGATTACTTTATCAAGGCAAAAGAATACCTGCATCCCAACAATCATTGCTCGCATCTCCAGAACAGGCGAGGGACTCATAAAACCCTTAGATTGATCCAACTCGGTTCCAGAGGCAGGACTCTCATCCGCCACAACGTGCTCTGATGGAGGGAGAGCGTCAGGGGCAGGATCTGCCAACTCCGAAATATCCATATGCTCGGATAAAACCTCGGCCCCAGGCACCCTCCATTATCATGCCAACAGAGGCGTGCTTCCGAGTCACCACTGATGTCCTCCTCCGGCTAATATGAATAAAGGATGCTCCTCTATTGATATATGCGATGGAGGATCCTGATCGAGCGGCTCCTCAAAGCATCATAAATCAGCCTCATCTTCAACACGGAGTGGACTTGATCCTCCGCAATGTTGAGGGCAATGAGAGGCAAAAACTCCGGACTAGGAAGAAGACAGCTCAAAATACCGTGGAAGATAATGTGAAGCAAAGGAGAGTCAACGGGAAGCTGGCAACCGATGTGCTCCTCGATCTGCTGAATAGCATCCTCACATTGCGTAACAGTACATTTGGGCCAGCACGACTGAACATTATAAAAATGAACAATCTCCATAATGGAGATCATCCCAGGAAAGGGAAATGAAAGAGAAGGCGTCCATTCTATTTATGGAGGATGAATGACCTTCAAGAAAGCCCCAAAAGGCGCCATCAAAACTTTATTTGAAGCAACACTTTTCAAGGGATGCAGTGGTTCCTAAGAAGCGCGACCACGCCCACATGCAATGGTTCGCTTCCAAGGCGGGACTCCTCTCTCTCTCTAATAGTGGGTGGTCCCCAATGGCGGATACCCCGTCCGCTAACATCACTAGCAAAATCCTGCCTTCTGAGCAAAACAAATCATAAACAAACACTCAAGTCTATTTCGTCCGTAACGACGTTAAACTATCATGTCTGTAATGACGTTAAAATACCATGTCCGTAATGAATTTAAACTAATACCTCACCCTGGCCTACGAAGACGTTAAACCACCATGCCCGTAATGACTTTAAATTAAAATTCCATATCACCGTGATGACTGAAACCCCTCCTCATCTTCTGAAATCTAAACTCTATATGCCTTCATCAACCAAATTGCTTTCAAGCGTTTACAAAATCAAGAAACAAATACAAAAGTCAATCCTATTGTCATTGAAGAATCGCCAATTCCGAACACCAACTTTTTATCTACAAAGGTTCCCAAAGCTTTAGGGACTCACTACGAACTAGGCATAAAGATCTGTTCTATCTTGCCATTAAAGGTTCAGATTGTGAGTATTTCTCTATATGTGAGGGCATCCTTTTTAAATGAAAAATCCACCAAAAATCCAAACTCGTAAAAGAAAATATTCTCCACAACCGGAACTTCTCGTCAAACCTGGATGAAGATCATAATCTTACCGTTATAGGTTTGGGTACGGGCTATATTCCCCGTAGTCCTTAAAGGAAGGGAAGTCTTTTTTGCTTGTAAAAAGAATCCCAATTAATGATGAAAACACCACAAAATTCAATGACACGAAATATCGTCTTTTGCATTTCCTTCTTCGAATTTGTAAACGTTCGAATATGGCAGATAAAAGTATAAAAAGTTTAACATTCAGATTATGGGCAGTAGGTTCCCGTTATCTACACTATTGTCGGAGTTTAAATGTTTGTTAGTTGCAAGTAACAAATGACGACTAGGGTCCGCTCCCCGTTCTTCACTTCTACCTTATATTTAGACACCAACAAAAACTCCATGAACGTTCGCAATGAAATTAAAACTGAACACGACACATGCTCACAAAAGAATTGGACTACACAAAAAGGGGCTACCATCAACTTCGTGCCCACAACTCAGAGGAGTTGTGTGTGTTCATTGATGTGGGGCATTTGTTGAAACAAAAAAAGTTACCAAACAAAAAAACAAGCATTCCATTAAAATAGACTGCCAAATACATTTTTCGAGATACAAGGATGACCAAAACATTATTCAAGGCTCCGAAGCTCCCTCTCGGCCTTCTCCACCATTTCATAGCGGCACCCCTCACGAGGTGTATCCTTCCATCTACCAATGCCACACCCACCAGCAAAAGTAACCATGTTAGCCCTTCGAGCCTGTATGCCACTCAGGATACAGACGGAGCGGTCCCTCAAAAACTCCGTAATCAAGTAAGCCTCGTAAATAGAATTGATCTTATCCTCGGTGGATTCAGGCATCGTCAGGTTCATCTCTGTACGATGGGTAAGAATGACATCGAGGATGGCTCGGAGCCAAGGGGAGTCAAGCGGAAGGACGGACCCTACACAGCCCTTGATCTCGGCCAACATAGTCTCATACTGAGCATCGGTAAAACTATGGTTCACCAAGCGAGCAACAGAAGGAGGAATGATATCCTTAATTGGGACCTCCCATGGTTGCAAATCACGGTGAGAACCGGTGTTATGAGTCATTCTATTCTTGCAAGAAATGAAGAAGAAGAATGGACACTCCCTAATTTATGGAGAAGACACTTGAAACTCGTGCGTAAAATGTTGCATAACGTTTCAAAAAAGAGAACGCTTCTACAAGCATCAAGAAAACCCGGAAAGGAAGGGGAGGGCACACCCCCCTCAAATTAAAGCGGGCGGCGGATATCCTTGAATAGGATATTCGCCCCCTAAAATTCCAAGGTCCCTAAACCGGCAAATAAAACAAGAAAAATAATACGGACATCAATTCCAAAGACAAGAAAAAGGCAAAGAAGGAATCTTATTAATAGCTAAGGTCAGGTACATTTTCAGGGAGACATGCGTACAAAGAGACACTCTTAGTCTCTTCTAACTGTATAAGAAAACACTTTAAACGAAACGTCTCCAGACCTCTAGCAGCACCAAGCACCACAGGGACGCCGAATAGAAATGTCCGCTTACAGATGATATGGGTCGACACCCAGAGGAAACGATCCATCAGCCATCCCTCAATCAAACTCGCTCCATGAACAGATCGGATCTTCTCTTCAGCATCTAACGGGTCATCACGATAGGGTATCGTGGAACAACACAGAGGATATCAAAGAAAATCAGAACCAGCAAACCTGAAGGCAACGGGATGACATTCTCAATGTAACCCTCTAGCTGGGCTAAAACTCCTTCATACCGGGCTTCACTAAAATCCCGGTAAAAGAGACGAACAGTTTGGAGAGGGACAATATCCCTGATGGGGATCATTCCGATTGAGAAGAACCGACGGACTTGATATCCGATATGACTCCTTGTGAAAATGAGGAGGAAGAGGGGTACTTCCCCAATTTAAAAGGAAGAAAAGCAGCTTAAAAGGCCTGAAAACAAGGCATGCCATGTAATGAAGGAGATTCCCCAAGACGTTGACCAAGAAAGCCTTGGCTTCCTCACCGGCAGGCGTCCTAAGTGGGTGTTCCAAAGCTAGGTACCCTCTTTGATGGGGGTGCCCGCCCACGCCAAGCAAAGGCGGTTGCCTTTGGGGTGCCCGTCTAAAGCAAGGCAATAGGCATCTCCCTAATGGGACTCACGGCCACGCAAGTACAGGAAGAGGGGCGCCGCTCACAAGATGAAGTACCTCCTTTCCATGCCTCTAAATGTACTTTTACGAGTACAAAAGAGTAGATTATCCATCATGAAAACTACCGTATAAAACCATGCCCTATAGCAAATGAAAAAGAAGTTCCAACTTTCAGTCACAAAAATCCAACAGAAGATCCAAATCTCAACAGATAGAAACAGTCCAAGGATCTTTTTACTTACAATTTCCCTCAATATTTTCAAAAATAAGGTGAGAACTTCAAAAGGAAGAACAAACTTTTCCTTTTACGGCCTTCAACGTCTCTTGGTTCGAAATGGACCAGTAAAGAAGACTCAACTGAGTTCTTCTAAAAAAGTGTGTTCTTCAGGGCCGGTTCTCGAGAGAAATTCCGCGTTCCTTTCAATAGAAATGGAGTAATCTACTTCTTCATGACATGGAAAATAAGCTGAAAAGCTTACTTTCCGAAACAAGTCTTAAATGACAAGTTTCAAACAATGCCATTAAGTGGCTTGAAATACTGAAAATAGATTTGCGACTTTGAAAGAAAAATATCTCGAGAATGAGGGGAACCCCATTCTCCGCATATGGAACAAAAATAACTCAACAAATCAAAACAAAAATCACTGGCGGATCCCTAAAATAAAATACCCGTCCCCTCCTTTAAGAGACCGGCGGATACCCACGGACAGGGTATTCGACCTCTATAAACGCCTGGTGGATACCCCATAAAAAGGGGATCCGCCCTCTTCTTTGACTAAACGTATGTTGCCGGGTTTATAACACCCTATACTTATACAATGTAACGTTTACGAACGAGATTTGTAGCCGTATGAGAGAACAAAGTAAACGATGAAAGTTCTTCGATAAAATTGAGCTTTCTTGAGTATTTGTTTTCCTTCCCTTTGCTCTATAATTATGCGATGTGATTCAAACTGGTTCACCAGATATCCCGAACCGGGATTGGCTTGAGACCAATAAGAAGTAATCAACGGTAAGTGCTTGCGCTTATCGGTAGTATCGAACCTCTAATTTCTTGGTTGAGATACCCAAATCTTTCAAAAGAAAGCCACTATCCTCACTACTTCACTTTTGTTCCGCACCCCCGCTCACTCTAAAAGTTCGCACGTTGCGGGCTTAAAAAAAGGGTGAACAATTATAAAATATTATATTTGAATCAATATTTATATCTATTTACGTAATTACATTCAACATAAAAAAAATCTAACCTAAATAATTTCCATCAATTCTTTTAGAATTCAATAATTATGTAAAACTAAATTTGTATTAATTTAGACGTTTGATTTTGTTAGGAAAATGAATTGGACATGAAAATGATTTGTTTTATAATATGTAATAATTATGGGAAAGAATTGAATTTTTATTACTTCAGGGTATTCCTTTTTTGTTACCCAAAACAGAATTGGACATGAAAATGAATTGGTAATACGTGATTTAACACTTGATTCTTATGTAACAGAGATTTATTGTTTTTTTTTCCTTCTGGCTTTACAAAATAAACCGTGTATATTGTGCTTACAAACTCATACATGCCTTCTAATACACACACACACTTGGATAGGTAGTGTAAAAATAGGATCCGGATCCTCGGAATGCGGGTGGCGCTGGTGGACGGTCAGAGCAGGGTTCTGGTGAATCCAACGGCCGAGAAAGAACGGATAACAGAGGGCTCATGGTTTGTACGGGATTAGAGAGGGATCCAACGGCCGGGAATCCCACAGCAGGATTCTTGCCTTAAAAAGACAAGTAGATGAATACAAAAAAAAATGAGACAAGTAGAAGTATTACAACTCCAATTGTACGATGCTTATTCCAACGTTACATTCCAACTTCAAATTTCATGTGAGTTGACTTTGATTTTTAAAAGGTACGGCATTGACCAACTGTGAGTATTTCTTCCTTTTTGCTTTTTTATATTTTGTTGTGAATATGAGTTGTTTGAGGAGTTAGTCTTAACCACTTTCTTCTTCTTTTTTATGGCATTGATCCGTAAGCCTGAACATATGCCCACACCATGCAGAACACATCCACGCACACACACGCAACCATACAACACACACAAGTACACCCATGAATTTACCCCGAATGCGTCAAATTTATGGTTACTTCTCCTCTCTGGGTTCCTGGGGTTCGAACCAGGCACTCTCTCCGAGAGGGGAAGTGCCCATACCAACTGAGCTATTGCTGAACCGCTTTGTCTTCGTCTCTCTTATGGCATATCAATAGAAAATACTGGATTTTTTCTTCTCTTTTTCTTACTGTGCGGAGCTCCGCATGTACATGTACAAATTGGGGGGCTAGGGGTGGGTCCACCCACGATGGTGCTCACCCATGCTTTGTGCTGCTTTCACAGGCATTGGACCTGCGGGGTCGACGTGTCCATTTTTCTTAAAATATATGTTTTGTTAAAGTTTAAGTTATTGATTACTGTATTTTATCTATTAGTTCAGGACATTTCACATGGATACCTGGTTGATGACGGGTTATAAAATGGGAACGAAAGCACAACTTTGAGACTTACGTTTTTGTCCCCATTCACAAACTTACCGCGGTAACCTATGTGAAATCTACTAGGTTGGTATGGAAAGCACTTTTTTTGGATAATTTTTTATATTAAATCATATTAAAATAATATTTTTTAAAACAAACCATTCTAAAAACATATTTCAAAAACATGCCAATTTCTACCTCGTAAGCGTCACGTCGGCGCCGCCTAAGCGCTGATATCAATAAAAAAAATTTAAGAGGCACGGTTTGAAATTGCGTCCATTACAAATGTATGGGGCGCACTTTTAAACTGCGTCCCTTACAATTGTACTGGATGCAGTTTCAAACTGCGTCCCTTACAAATCTAATGGACGCAGTTTAAAAAGGCGCACTATACAAATGTATTGGGCGCGGTTCTAAACTGCACCAACTATAAATGTAATGGGCGCATTTTGAAAATGCGTCCCATGCATTTGTAATGGGCGCAATTTGTAGGGATCCTAGGCACTCTAAGGAGGTCTCACAAGGCATCAACCATATCAATTTCAAATTTTACGGTGCCGAGAAACCCTAAACTAGATCGTTAACTAGAATTTTAGGCGATACAACGAGCTAGTTAACAACTTAACTAAAGGAACAGAAAATACAACCTTTGTAGATCCGGTGCTCCACCTCCATAGCTCCGTGATGATGTCTCCTCGCTGCGATCATCGGATCCCGGGCTCTAGTGTCGGCTTCATCGGAGAAAG
This sequence comes from Agapanthus africanus, assembly GCA_030015575.1. Taxonomy (NCBI): domain Eukaryota; kingdom Viridiplantae; phylum Streptophyta; class Magnoliopsida; order Asparagales; family Amaryllidaceae; genus Agapanthus; species Agapanthus africanus. Next base: position 358,514,714 of record JASDDO010000008.1, read on the forward strand.
GGCGGGCTAGGTCATCGACTACGATGCCGAAGATGATCTACGTCGAGGCATCACAAGATCAAGCTCCCACTTCACCAAGTCATGAAACTTGTGAAGAGAACACCCTATACTACTTGGCAAGAGGTAGATGATGAAGAAATAGGAGGTGGGTTCACTTTAGAATTGGATTTCTCACTCATTTGCTCAAGTTGCCATTGATGGAGGCAAGCTTTTCTTTCTTGAAGATGAAGAGGAAGAAGAAGATAGAATATTATGATAAGTTTTTTAAAATATAAAAGAAAATGAATACTTATCATAATATGAACCATAGTTAGGTGTAGAGAATTGACTAAGGTTAGATGAATGGTTAGTGTTAAGCATGAAGACAAAATGGTCACTTTGGTCAAAACTTCATGAAGCTTCAACAAGCTTCAAGAATGAAAGCAACCATTTTGTTTTCTTATCCCATTTCTTTTTAATCCAAATTAAAAAGATAAATGAATGAATAAATAAAAAGCCTAACCATTTACTTAACCAAGGTTTAATTCTTTACACAAACCCTAGCATTCATGTATCATCAAACATGATACAATCAAGTGCACAAAAGTATATCACATATACAACTTGTGCAATTCAAGTGAGAAAATCCATTTAAAGTGAACCAATACTAGTTAATGCAAAGTAATATATCAAATATATAATTATGCATTAAATCATTAAATCAACACTTGATTTAACGATCCGGTCATATCGCATACAACCGACTAATATCCAATGTATCGGCTTATCGAATCAATCCTTGATTCGATAACTAGGTTATATCGCATACAACCAATCGATACATTCATCGCGAGAATAGAATACGGTATCACATACACGCATTATTCTCGGTCCCGCACATATCTCATATGCACTCCTATTTCGTTTCGCTTGAGCCAGGAAATCTCTGTGTAGGACTCTAAAGAATCGTCAATACACCGGCAGCAGATGATGATTATATCAAGCATCCACAAGCCGCAAGCGGTCTGCTAAACGTAACGGCCACCCGGGTATTGAGCGATCAGAAGATCGACGAGCAAGCCCGCTCATACTCCTGTGAATCCAACCAGTAACACTTACCGTACAGTCCGGTCTATTCGTCTGATATGTCGCATATCTCGCCTAGGGGTGGTAAACGTCAGACCCCAGTAGCTCGATAAATCGTGTCGATATGAGATATATAACAGTTCGAGAAACTACTGGTAACACTTACCAGTAAATCTCAGCAACCCTGGACAGGGATTTCTGGTTATAGCCAATCGAACACAGCGCAACATCAACTCCCTATACCGGGAGAGACGAATCCCCTCCTATCGCTCATTGCCTCCATGTGATTCGGGACTGTACCCAAAAGCCACCGTTTTGCACGCCCTCTTGGACGTGGTAAGGTAGAAATCAAAGCACAGTGGGAATCACACAAGACTCTATGACGATCTCGGGTCTACAGACTAACCTGTACCAGTGTCACCAGAGAACTGCCATCTGACGTGAGGTATAATACCATCTGGGAGTTCTCGGCGAGTCCGTCCAGTGTACCCAGTCTCCACTGAGCACCCGTATATCATCTCTGATGTCAAACACCAATGGATATGGGATCATCCATCGCCCATCTATATGGGTCGAGAAGGTATACGCTAGTCTACTCTGGTATATCGATGCCCCGTCTTGATACACCCACGACTAGGGACCTTGAAGGATGTACTTATAGACTACCATGTCCCCACTGGTATGATCCGCATCATAGTCCAGGTAGTCAAGTACACATCCTAAGGGCTTTACCAACATATAATAGAGAGGCAATCAGTATACACGTTAAGGTAAAGAGTAACCAGATAGCATACTATCATGTCGAGAAAGAAAGTCCTTCCTATATATGTCCAAGCATCCACTACAGTATACATCCTATGTATAGTAATGGCCTCTAGGGCATACATATAACTAACACAATTTAGAATTGCGCCCCTTAAATATAGCAAAATAATATGAATCATTAAGTGTCAATTCACCATGTTCATTGTCAGTACTTTGGTTTTTTTTCCGCAGTTGCAAAATGCGTCCCAAAAAGAAACATACTTATTCACGGGTTTGTTTTTTTTATGCCGCGGTTTGCATGTGCACCCCAAAAAGAAACACAATCATTCAAGGGTACGTGTTTTCTATGGCGCGGTTGCCAACTGCGCCCCAAAAAAACACATACCCGTGAATGATTGCGTTCCTTATATGAAGAGTTCAATCTCTTTTTCTTTATCTAAAATCTCACTCTCTGTGCCGAGCTCTCTTACACTCTCTCAGATCTCATCGCCGTCACCATCTCTATCTTTCTGTCACGACCCGGAAAAGGCATGTGACTGGCACTTGAATCATGTGAAGTTTATAGAACCCCACCTAATTCAAGTAAGCCAAAAGCTCAGAAATCTAAACATTTTTAAGGGAAAAAATAATGGAGGTGCAGTTTTGAAATAAGGTTTACTGAAATCAAACTTATTCTTATATATATATATATAAATAGTAATATATGAAAACGCTATATTTGTATCTAACTTGAAAACCCTTTTTGTCGTTTGAAATTTAGGCAGCACCTCCTTTAAAAATTTTAACCCAAAAACAAATACAAGAAATAATATATAAGGCGTCCCTAAGCGGGAGCTAGCTTTTCGCCAATTGGCGGAAACAACCATGCAAGATAATATAAGTATACAACGCCGAAGGCGAGGATCAAAGCTCACAAGAAAGCGAGAAAACTAAACATCATAAAGAAAACCAGAAACAATAATGAAATACATAAGCGCGACTCTAAGGCCGAAAGAATATACATGTCATCTAAGTCTACGAATATACATAGTCTGGTTGATTGAGCCTTTAACTAGATACAACGGGAATAAATAACAAGTACAACTGAAATAAAAAGTACAAATACAACGGTGGTCACGATGCAAGCGAAATCGCCTACCAAGCAATCACCCGAAAGAAATGATGTGACAGCAAGCCGGAACGGGACTTGTATGGCTGAACCTGCAAAGAAACTATGGCACAACGGTGGTGAGTTGCCAACTCATGAGTAGAAGACATCACCGAGTAGAAATCGAATGTATGTCGATCTCCTAGGTCATACAGTAATATACTAATAATATAACACTGAAACATCTAGTAGTGGCAAGGGCAATAATATCAGCATAAGTGTAATACCAAGTACTCGTATCCGTATCACAAACTAACTATTTGTCATGAGTATCATGTATGAATGCATTACTAAATGGATGTGTCCAGCAACGACACAGAAAATCAAGATAAACCTGAGTGCCAAGTATCGACACTCGAAAATATCATGAAAACCATGTCCATCAGCGACACAAAAACCTCATATCTCGAGCTCCGTCGGTCCGGATCGACCCATATCATCAAATCTCACGACTGCGGTCGGTATCCTCCGGATGTCCGCCGAGCCAAATATCACCGGTAAGTAGTCGTCCTTTGCCAGGCTCATCGTCTACAACTCGAGCTTCTCGTCTCGGGGTACCTTACCGGGTCCACCATGTACCCACAGATGGTATCATCCCACTTCTCGAATTGGGTCTCAAAAACCAAACTCAGAACCGAGAAAACATCATGGTGGATGTTACTCATCATATCAAGGAAAACTGCATCTTTCTCTTTTAAAATAATCATAAGTTTATAAAATTTCGCATGCGGTTTCCCAAATCCAGAAAATCTCATAAAAAATTCAAAATCTCAAAATCATGAGTCAATGAATAATGAATATCGGCATAAAGCCCCACAACAGTACATAACCGAATGAATATATGAATGCATCGGGTATCTAAGTAAGCAATGCAATATCTAAACTAGCATATGAAAGCAAGCATACTAATAATATGTTTAAACTACCAGTTAGCAAGTTATGCCAATGAAGTAACATTTTCTAAAGTGTGCATGGCATGGCAATTACCGATGATGATGTGTGTGAGCCGGTAAGCAAGTGTACGTACAACATGCGCATCATCGGTAATGATGCATGTGTCCTACCAGGCGAGATCATAACAGCAAGTAAAAACACAATTAAATCTACAATGCAATGAATGACAGGAAAAAGGCAATAAATGCAACATTATAAAATATAAATCCATATACGAGGCATACAGTGATAGTGTTGAAAATAGCACGAATCGTTGTTTTTAGAAAAGTAGAGGCTACGGTATTTTTGAGAAAAGAAATATCAGTTTTGAAAATCCGTAGCATCCCTCGGTTGCCCATTTAAAAATACTGACGATTCGCTAGTTTGAAAATAGGTATGACTCGAGCTATATTCTAACGTCTAATTACTAAATTAAGAAACTAACTAAAAGACTAAACTAAAACTTGGGTCAAAGTAGCGGAAGACTACACGTATCCGAGTCGATATATCTAATAGTCGGCGATCCAGTCTCATAATATCACGTAAGGTAATATCTAACGTACGGTATCCTCAAGTCAAGAGTGCGGATCAATCATCATATGTATCCCGTATGGTAAAATATTACGGCGTCCCCAAAATTGAGGGTACGGGTTAAATATCATATATATATCATATAGATATCATTATTCGTACGGTATCATCATCGTAAAATATCATGATCAGGGATACAGATCTAAGGTCTCGTACAATCTACATTTCATCAAGTCACATGTTATAGCATGTTTTCATATATATATATATATATATATATATATATATATATATATATATATATATATATATATCGCCCAACGATCTTTTATTATATCATATCATAACAGTGCACTCAAAACACATATCATAATCTCACGGCATCATGCCCGATCATATCGACTCATATCCATTCAACATCTTATATATATATATATATATATATATATATATATATATATATATACACCTACCATACACACACACAAAAACATATACATATACACCCATATATCATATCTCGTGTGTGTGTGTGTGTGTGTGTGAGACAAGCTATACACTACGGTTTCGCGACTAAGAAACTAAACTAAGAGTAATTTTCTTTCAAGTATGCTTAATCTAACCTATGGTCTCCTAGAAAGCCCTATTTGCTAAGTACCCATACTCCACATTAACACAAGTATATACATAGATATATAATATGTTAGTTATATGTAGGCCCTAGAGGCCATTACTGTACATGCGTTGTATATTGTAACGGATGCTGAGACATATATAAGGAGGACTTTCTTGCTCGACATGATAGTATGGTATCTGGTTACTCTTTATCTTAATATGTACTCTGATTGTCTCTATGTTACATGTTGATAAAGCCCTTAGGATAAGTACTCGACTACTGGGACTATGATGAGATCACACTAGTGGGGCCACGGTAGTCGACGAGTACATCCTATAACTGTTCCTAGTCGATGGTGTATCGAGACAGGGCATCAATACACCAGAGTAGACTAGCGTATACGCATCTTGACCCATATGATGGGCGATGGATGATACCATATCCATCGGTGTTTGACATCAAGGACGGTGTACGAGTGCCCAGTGGAGACTGGGTACACTGGACGGACTCGCCGAGAACTCCCAGATGGTATTATACACCACGTCAGATGGCAGTTCTCTGGTGACACTGGTACATGTTAGTCTGTAGACCCGAGATCGTCATAGAGTCTTGTGTAATTCCCACTGTGCTTTGATTTCCATCATACCACGTCCAAGAGGGCGTGCAAAAAGGTGGCTTTTGGGTACAGTCCCGAATCACATGGAGGCAATGAGCGATAGGAGGGGATTCGTCTCTCCCGGTATAGGGAGTTGATGTTGCGCTGTGTTCGATTGGCTATAACTAGAAATCCCTGGCCAGGGTTGCTGAGATTTACTGGTAAGTGTTATCAATAGTTTCTCGAACTGTTATGGACCTCATATCGACACGACTTATCAAGATACTAGGGTCTGACGTTTACCACCCCTAGGCGAGATATGCGACATATCAGACGGAGAGACCGGACTGTACGGGAGTGTTACTGATTGGATTCACGGGAGAAAGTACAAGCTTGCTTGTTGATCTTCTGATCGCTCAATACCTGGGTGGCTATTACGTTTAGCTGACCGCTTGCGGCTTGTGGATGTTTGATATGATCATCGCCTACTGCCGGCGTATTGACGATTCTTTAGAGTCCTACACAGAGGTTTCTTGACTCAGGCAAAACAGAGTAGGAGCACATATATGATATGTGCGGGACCGAGAACAATACATGTATGTGATACCGTATCAGATTCTCGCGATATGAGATATCGGCCGGGTATATGAGATATAGCCGGGTCATCGGATCAAGTGTAGATTCGATGAACTGATACATATTATATCGGTCGGTTATTTGTGAAATAGCCGGATTATCGGATCAAGTGTTGATTCGATAATTTAATGTATATTTATATATTTGATATATTAAATTACATTAACTGATATAAGCTCACTAAAAGATTCTTTTTCTCACTCGGGTAATACATTGATATATATGCGATATATGTTAATTATATTATTTTATTTTGTTACAATAAATGTTATATATGTGATATATAATATTGTAACAAGTTATGATTACTAATGCAACATGTTTAGTAGAGATTAAACATGGTTAGGGTTTGATTTGGGTTAATCTTTTCTAGAAGCTTTTATTTTGTTTCTTGCAAAGATATTTTATTTAGATATTTTGCAAGATATTTCCAAACCCAACCCACACCCTTTAACCCTAGTTAAGTCTCTACAATGGTTAGCCTTTCATCTTTAACCATGGTTGCATTTGTAATTATAACAACAATTCATTATTCATCACAAAAGGATTATTATTCATTCTTCTTCTTCTTCCTCTTTGCAAAGCTTTCTAGCTTTGGGTTTTGTGATGGATTAGTGTGAGATTATGATAATAAATGAGAGCTAAAATCCTACTTCATCATCCTAATCTATCCTAGCCATTTAGAGTAGGGTGTTCACTTCATTTGTGAGTGAGAGCTTGTGTTAAAGAAACTTCAAGGTAGATCATCTTTGTTATCGAAGATCGGAAGCAAGCTTGCATCTTTCTCTTCGTGGAGCCTCTCTAGAGTCCGGGTACTCGATGATCGCAGCGAAGAGACCTCAACACGGAGCTTTAGAAGTGAAGGACCGGACTACAAAGTTTGTAATCCCAAACTCTTAGATGTTAAAGTGTTTAACAGGCTTTGTTTCGCCTAACCTCTAGTTTAAAGATCTTGGTTAGGGTTGTTCGGCACGTCTAAATTTTAAATCGGGTATGGTTGATGCCTTATAAACCCTTGTGAGAGTGCCTAGTAACCCTACAGTGGTATCAGAGCCAAGCTAGAGCTTTAGGCGAAGTTTACAGTCCGATCGAACCCCGAAACCCCGGTTTAGACCCCTCTCTAGATATTTTCTAAAAATGTGATTTTTTCTGCATTAAAAATACTCAAAACAATCAGCAGGGAATTATAAGGATTTATGTAAAAAACGAGCCATTAATTCGCTTAAAGAGCCGCGGAACCACAGTCGTACCATGGCTTGCACGGCGGTTCCACGGCGCTACAATGGCATTAGGGTTTGAATTTTGTTCAGTAATGTCCGTATGTATTTCCTGATGCTTCTGGGAATTTTTAATTTTACTCAAGTGTTGAGTTTTCTGGGTTGTATTGGGAGCTCGTTGATTCGATCGGAAAGTTTAACTTCGTTTAATTTTTTCCGAGTAATTTTAGAACGTGTTAAAAAGTTCGAACGGATATCAATAACTCACTTTTTCCCCTGTCGGAAATTTTCAAAAGTTGGATTTTTTCTCGAGTTTGAAACTTTCGGAAAGTCGTGCAAGTAACGCGGTAGACTCTCTAGAAGACAACAAACCTTAACTCGATTATGTGACCGTCTGAACCGCTTCTAAACCTTAGGGTTTGTGGCAGTACGGCGTTGCCACATGTGAGGCGTTGGCTTGACCCTTCTACGGCTGGACCATTGGTACTGTGGCATGTGATAATTGCTTTTAAACTCCGCTCAAGTGTTAAGCTATTTGGGAAAACTTGGGTGTTTGATTATTCGATCGGAAAGTTTAACATTGTCTATTTATCTGGAATGTGATACAATATTTGGAATCCATAAGTAGTTATGAGATAACTAATTTGAATGTTATAAATCTAGCAGTTTAGTCTCATTTGATCGGTTGCCACGGGATTTTGATGCGATCAAAAGTCCGTCGAAATCACGTAGCGCACGCGGATACTCGCCGGATAAACTTAATAGATAGCCACGCCCTATAGCCCCGACCAAGTGACTGTAGGAGAACCCCGTCGCCAAAAGCATCCGTTCGGGTGCTCGCGGCAGCGATGTTCCGCCTTAGTGCACTTCGTCGACGGCGTCCGGGGGTGCAGCCGTCTACTAAAGTTTGCGACGAGCATTCGATCAGGATGTCGGGAATCTTATTGAATTGCCCGACTTGATATTAAAAAGTGTTTTTGATAATGAGACTAAAATGCGGGGTTTATAATTGTTAGGCATGCGATGTCTAAGGAATTCATTTGGTTAGGCATGCGATGTCTAAGGAGGTTGCGGATTCCAACTGTTGTAGTTTTACACTTTCTTTTCTGTGACCATAAGCGTAATATGTGGTGTATCGCCGGCTTTGTTTCTATACATCAACGATAATCGGGATACGCATACTTGCTTACGTTGATGATATGAGATATTATGTGTTGCTGTGATATGTTATATTGGATCTTCGTGTTCTGAATAGCCGGGGGTTTTATGTGAGATGAGAGTTTTTCTTTTTCATTCATGTAAAATTCATTTGTATGTAATATTCTTTTATTGGGGCACTTCCGGGCTGAGGATGATGTCACCATTATATATTATTTACTTTTTCCTCATTAGGTAGACCCAAGGCGGGGAGAACAAGTAACCGGGTTCTAGGGTCCAGTGGGAGACCATCTCGAGGAGTCGAGACCGGGTCTCCTAACCCTTGAATTGGCAGTGTTGCTTGCCGCTCTTGTAGGGGTCTAGGGATGTGGGTTTGGCTATTCATCGCGACCGTGGGATCCGTATTTTATACAGGCTCGTATTAAAACACGGACATCCTAGTATATCCAATATTTCATATATGTTCTTCTGCTATAATGTTCTGTGATGAGATCATATTACTGCCTGAGACGAATGTTTATATTATATATATGAGATATACGTTATATTGCAGATTTCGTTTCAAATGTGATGCTTGTGAAGCATAATAAAATGGGACTTCATTAATGAGATTAATGAAACTAAAAGAAACCTAAAGATGTTGTAAAAACTTGTTTAAAAACTGGTAGCTCTAGTTCTTGCTTTGCATAGCGGTGTTCCTTGTAGAACATCCAGCATCTTATTCGATAAGGAAAGAGCCGAGATCCCTTCACCGGGAGTGACCTCTTTAGCGAAACTAGCAGATGCTACAAACTCGGTTTGTCTTTTGATTGTTTCTATAGTTTTTGCTTTGCATAGTGATATTTGTGAAATATCCTGCACCTTATTCGATGAGGAAAGAGCCGACGATCCCTTCACCGGGAGTGACCTCTTTAGCAAAACTAGAAAAGGCCTCAAAAACATTCCACTTAAAATTACTCGATTCTACAATGATATCAAGTTCATTACGCAAAGAGTTTTCTTAAAAACCTATCGTAGCCTTCCGTCATTTCAGATAAGTACTACTTAGTATTCGTGCTGCGGTAGTTTGGCCTCCGTCAAGGCGTAGTGTACGGTAGCTAACTAATGCTTATCTGCTAGCATACGATGCGATTGGATTAGGGTATTCGTACGGAGTAGTTTGGCCTCCGTCAAGGGTCGTGCGGGTGGGTTTAATTCAATCAGGAAATGACGGGTTGAACTTGACTAGCGGACTATGGGTAGTTTGGCCTCCGTCAAGGTCATAGGACGCTAGGGGAAAAATCTTATTGGGAATTTCAAGTGTTGAAATTTGCAATGAGATTGCATACTTTTTATGAGATAGTTGGATCCCGATACCCGCTGCGAGTAAGAGTTACTCCTGAGAGTTTTACACATTACAATTAGCCGATCAAGTAGGTGTCTAGAATGGTGTCAACGGGGTTACGCCCCTGGGAAAACGAGGTTTACTTTAATTAGGTCCGTGCGAAAGCACGGGGAACCTCCCTCAAAGTACCGGCACTGGCCTAGCTGAAAGATTGGCGAATTTGTAGAGTGTAATTAATCCCGGCTAGTCTTTCCTTTTAGGGTTTGAAGGAAGATTTGACTAAAACAGTGGGAGCCATCCTGATTAGATAAATTGATAACCAATCTAATCTTATAAAAGCGCACGCTGAGTGTTTTCTTCTCTCTCTCTCCTGGTTGCGACTATGTCACGCCTTAATCAAGATAATAATACAGATGTATTGACCGAACCCGCTTGTTATACAGGCTAAGGAACGTTGGTCCCGCTCCAACTTATAATTGTTATAAGACAGAGCAGGAAATAGGGGATTACTAGAATTCCCGTGCCGCCCAAACGAAGAAAGTGCATGTTGATGCATCTTCTTCGGGTGTGTTCATTATACAGAACTGTTTCTCAGTATGCTTTACGTCCTGGGTATGAGATACCGGATCAGGATCCCGCAAATGTAATTTGTTACATGGGCTACAGATAGGTAGAGAACTGAGAACGGGTGATAAATTTCATGAGATAGAAACGGTGCAAGTGTTGCAGCCAAGTCTGTTGGTAGTTATCACCCTGTATTAACAAATACATTGATTCTGAACGAATGTTATTAGATACCGAACCTGATATACAACATCATATCAGTCTCTTTATTAGTAAAGAAAGAATATAATTTTGTATTGTTGGATAATGTTTTGAACATTTCCTATATCAAGAGTTGATCGGTTCAGGCACGTTATCTAAAAGCATAGACGTTCTAAATCAAACCACAGTTCTTAACGTACAGAACACACACAAGAGGAAGAGTTCAGAAATGAACGAATCCTTCTTGAGGTATTATAGACTAGGTCATATCAATGCGACCCGACTAGCTAAGTTACATTTAGATGCATATTTAAATTAGTTTGAATCTACATCTTGTGAAACTTGCCGGTCATGTCACAAAGATAAGATGACATCAGCTCTGTTTATTGGAAACAGAGAAAGAGTTAGATAAACTCTTGGGATTGGTACATACTGATGTATGAAGGTCCCCTGTCTACACATGCCAAGACCGGTTCTTTGTACTTCATTACATCGACTGATTATCTCTCAAGATCTGGACATATGTTTCTGTTGAAACACAAGTTTGGAAAAGTAGAGAACCAAAACGGGTATAAGTATTATGTCCTTTGATGAGATCAAGGAGGAGAATACTTGAGCACGGAAATCCTGGACTATTCTAAAGGAGAATGAGATTCTCTCTCAGCATTACTCCTTCGTATACACCATAGCACGATGGTATATCGGGGCGGAGCAATTGCACTCTATATGATATGGTGTGCTCTATGATGAGTACTACTGAGTTTCCTATTTCCTTTTGGGAGTTATGCACTTGAGAAGCTGCATACCTATTGAATAGGTTCAAATCAAATCAGTTTCGTACCACTTCATATGTGATATGGAATGAGAAGAGCCCAAATCTTAAATATGTTAAGATTTGGGGTTGTCCAGCCTATGTCTAAAAGCATAATCCGGACAAGCTCGAAGCAAAGTCAATTCTGTGGAAGTTTGTTGGATATCCCAAGTATACACAAGGGAATATCTTCTACCTAACCGAGGAACAAAAGATGTTTTGTTTCCCAGCATGCCACCTTTGTGAAAGGGAATTTCTTGTGAAGAAATTAGTGGTTATGAGATAGAACTGGAAAGAGTTCCAGCTATACAAACTGCAGCTGATGATTTGATAGAACCAAAGAATCAATAGTTTCCAACGAACCTCTGCCTCTCCACCGATCTAGTAGGGTTCCTCACCTACCTGAGAGATACTTCGGTTTTCTCTATGACAGTGGGAGCGAGGATTGCATCATGAGATGATGACCCAACTAGTTTCGAGCTGGCCATCAGGAGTTGGACTCTGTAAGAATGGCTGGATGTTTAGTGATCTGAGATGGAATCCTTATACACCAACAAAGTATGGATTTTGGTTGCTTTATCTGAAGGGTTAAATCCCCATCAGGAGAAAGTATATCTTGAGAAGATTACTTGGTGTATATGGAAAAGTTGAGACTTTCAAAGCTATGCTTAAGTCCATCTAGATCCTACTTGCCACGGCTATATACCATGACTACGATATCTGGCGGTTGGGTGTCATGACTGCTTTTCTAAATGATGATTTGGAAGAGAGCGTCTATAAGTACACAGCCAGAGGGCTTCGTAGATAGTGGGAACAGCGGAAACGTGTGCAAGATGTTTTATGTGATAAAGCAGGCATCGCGGAGTTGGAACGTCTGTTTTGATGTGGTAGTCAAAGAGTTTGACTTCATCAAAATGGTAGATGAACCTTGTATATACAAAAAGGTAGTAGGGAGTATAGTGATGATCCTCGTAGAGTACGAGGATGACATACTCTTGATAGGGAAGGAGTTTCCTATGCTACGCTCGGTCAATCTCCGCTTATCACAAGGATTCTCCATATAGGATCAAGGTGATACCTCCTAAATCCTGGGTTATGGATCTATGAGATGGATCTATGAGATGGATCTATTTGGATGTTAGGATTCTCACTAATTGTAGTGAGATGGTATCAATCAATACTGGGGAGAATCACTGGAAAGGTTCCAGGGTGATAAGGACGACTGAATATCAGTCGCAGGCATTGTCTTTACCCTCAGTGGAGGGATGGTATGTTGGAAGAGTTTCCAAGCTAGATACCGTGACTTACTAGACGATTAAAGGCAAGATACATCGTTACCAAAGATGCTACCAAAGAGGCAGTCTGGATATATATGAGTTCATAAGATGAATTTCGTTCCTACCATTGTGTGACAATGGAGTTGTGGCTTATGCCAAGGAACCCCCGTCCCATCAGAAATCCAGATATAATTCTTAGGCAGTATCACCTGATCATGGAGATGGTTGATCTCCAGGGAGATCGAGGTTAGGAAGGTAGACACAGAGGACAAAAGCGCGGATCCACTCACAAAGTCCTAATTCCCAGTAGAGACTTTTATGGGATGGTTGAGTATGAGACACTTCAACCACAGCTTATTGTTGTGTATGCGATACCACAACAGATGGCTCCAGTGCAAGTGGGAGATTGTTAGTTATATGTATGCCCTAGAGGCCATTACTGTACATGCGTTGTATATTGTAATGGATGCTGGGACATATATAGGGAGGACTTTCCTGCTCGACATGATAGTATGCTATCTGGTTACTGTTTATCTTAACATGTACTCTGATTATCTCTATATTACATGTTGATAAAGCCCTTAGGATATGTACTCGACTACTGGGACTATGATGAGATCATACTAGTGGGGCCACGGTAGTCGATGAGTAAATCCTATAACTGTTCCTAGTCGAGGGTGTATCGAGACAGGGCATCGATACACCAGAGTAGACTAGCGTATACGCATCTTGACCCATATAATGGGCGATGGATGATCCCATATCCATCGGTGTTTGACTTCAAGGATGGTGTACGGGTGCTCAGTGGAGACTGGGTACACTGGAAGGACTCGCCGAGAACTCCCAGATGGTATTATACACCATGTCAGATGGCAGTTCTCTGGTAACACTAGTACAGGTTAGTCTGTAGACCCGAGATCGTCATAGAGTCTTGTGTGATTCCCACTGTACTTTGATTTCCATCATACCACGTCCAAGAGAGCGTGAAAAAATGTAACATTTCAAAATAATAAAATATTATTTTTGGGAATTTTTATAATTTGATATTATTTTAATGAATATTTTAATATTTCGGTATAATTAAATACAAATAAATAGGAAAAATTTTGGAAAAATTATGGAAAATTCCAAAATAGGGTATTTTATGGGATTATGCCATTTTTAAGTTTTTATGATTAGTTTGACACTAATTTAGTGATAATCGCGATTAAAAATCGCTAATCGGATTTTTGGCTTTTTCGTGCAAAACATGCACATATCTTTTTCCTACACTTGTGTTACATTTTATTACCATGGCTTTACTTTGCGTTTACTATTTGAGTGAGAAGGTTTGGGGAAAATAGAAAAGAAAAGAAAAGAATAGAATAGTGGTAGTAGGTATGAGTGAGAGAGAAAAGAGAGGGGTTAGTTTTGACTTGGCCATTCTTCATCAACTCCTTCCCTCCTCTCCCTCCTTCTCCCTTCAGCTGCTGCTGCTGCCTCTTCCCTCGCTTCCTCCCATCTTCAAGCCCTCTAAACACCTCAAAAACAACTCCAAAACCCTATCTTCATTTCACTAAAAAGGTGCACGAGCTCGAGACAAACACATCGGACTAAGAAAGCAAGGATTTTGGCCACTATGGGCAACTCAAGAATTTTCTTGAGTTGCCAAATGAGATAATTACTGAACCCTTAACTTAGTTTTAGCATTACTTATACCCCTATGTAAAAATTGAATCGATATCGGGTGATGTTGTGGACTTAAAGAAGACCAAGTTAGGGTTTGAGAGAATTGAGAGTTGTGTTGTGAAATTGAAATCAGTAGAGGCCACCCCAACACCCTAGTGCTTGAATTATGACCCAAAACAAAGACTTGAAACCCGGAATAAGGAATTAGAAACCCCGACATCGGATAAATGTGTGATTTGTGAGGGTATTTTGGAATCTGGAGCAACCCGGGGCCACTAGAATTGATTTTGGGATTACTGGGAGTCGTGCAGGCACCTAGGAAGCTACCACAGAGACCCGAGCCCCTAAATCCAATCCCAGGCCAAAGATATATTCATTCTGGCTGCAATTTGCGGCCAGATCAGGGAAATTGGGTCCCAGGTTTAGTTCATGGCTCCTTTTGCACTAAAATAGACCCCTCCTATATGCAGTTTTGGCTAATTGTCACCTGGGGAAAATCTGGGAGCATTTTGGTGTGTTTTAGGCGATATTTTTCGTATTTTAAAATACACTTTCTTGATATTTGGATTTGTTGTTGGGTATTCGTACATCGACAACAGGGATTGTTTGATTGATTTGCACGTTTAGGCCATAGGTTCCAACCTATGAGCATACTGTGCGCTGTATCGGTTTTCTGCCTCGATTTTAATACGTATTGCGACTGTTTATTATTGTAGGTACCCTCGCAAGGATTCCGAAGCGAAGAAGCACGGCGTCATCGATTTCGGCGAGCGAAGACCAGGTGAGTAGATTTATATTTACGGGGAGAAGTCGGGTGGATGGCGTATAGCACCCCCGCAGTCCGTGGTGATGTATACGAATACGTATACACACGTATATTTATTATGTATTGTTTAAGATTATTGATGGTAATAATGGAATTATTGATGACAAGGATTTATTGTTTTAATATAGTGCGAAACCCTAGAGTAGTGGTTGCACCCACACATACACGTACACATATACTTGCATACATTCCTTCTTTTATCCGTGCGCACATGGAGGTGTGTATATCTACACATGGGTATGGGACTATGTGTTCATATACGGGGTTTGAGGTTGATATGTGGGATTGAGATGAGTCGATGAGATTTGATTTGAGGCCGTGGGATCGGAGGTATGACATGGTTCGTATTCGAAATGCGACATGATGACTTAGCGGGTCCTTTGACGAAGTGTTTCATACACGTGCATGCATGTATTGATGATGCCGTTGTACTAGGCTTAGGTCAGTACCCCAGATTTGGGATGTCGTACGACGGATTTACGTACGAGCTATATATTGATGTTAGATCCGCACTCATGACTCGAGGATGTTATATGATATACTGTATCATACGTGATACTATTGAGGCGGGATCACCGACTATTGTATATATATGTATATATCGACTCAGATTTAGGTGGTTTCCATACCCCTCCCGATTGACTTGATAGTTGGGTCCGTAGTTCGCATAGTAGGCGTTAGACTAGACCCGAGTCATACCTATTTCAAAACTAACGAATCAGGGATATTTTAAAGATAGGAAAAAAGGATTCTACGTATATTTTCAAACGACGCATCTTTCTTAAAACACGTAGCCCTTATTTTACCAAAAACCCCGATTCGTCTTATTTCAAAAGGCAAGGCTGCATGATATATTTATTGAGGCAGGTTCTTTACTGTTGCGTTGATTATTCGATTCCGCATATTCATGCTATTTGCATTGCATTGCTTGTGTTTATTGATATATTACTATCATGCTGCTAGGACACCAGCACCATTATCGTTGATGCATATGTTCCACATACACTGCTCGCCGGCTCACACACTTCATCATCGATAATTGCCATGTCACTACACTGTAGTACTGTTGCATTGAGGATATGACTCTTGCATGGCATACTTGTGTACCTATACACTGTGCACCCATACGTGCGTACATACGTATGTGCACTTACATTGATGGTTCAGGCTTGATGAGAGATTTGGGAACCGCAAAATACCTTTAAAAGCTGATTCATTTTAAAGAAGCGGTCTTCCCTACATATGTGCATATTACTATTCCATGTTGCTTGACATAATGATATGTTTACAGTTCTTTTACATGTCGCATACATCATGCTTTCTGATTATACGCATTGAGATATGTTGTTTCCATGATATTTCTGGATTTGGGAACCGTGGGTATTTCAAAAGAGAATATGTAATTGTTTTAACAACCCGGTTGCCCTTGATATGATATTTCAGTGCGTCCACCATGTGTTTTCTCGGTGCTAGAGTGATATATGAGAGAAGGAGGGCTGACCCGGACTGACGGATGCCCGATATATGAGAGAGAGGGGGGCTGACCACCCGGACTGACGGATGCCCAATATATGAGAGAGAGGGGGCTGACCCGGACTGATGGATGCCCGATATATAGGAGAGAGGGGGCTGACCCGGACTGACGGATGCCCGATATATGAGGATTTATGTGCCGATGCTGGGCACATCTTTCGTGATGTTTTCGAGTATCGATGCTGGACATTCCGGTTCCATGATTTTGACGTGTCGCGAGGGACACAGATGGGTTATATCCTCATATTTCCATGCAAATGCTTCATGATATTTACATGCATGATGGTTATTGTCATTGGGTGACGAGTGGACGTGATCCACATATATACAGATTTGATTACATTGATCATACCTCATATTTATGATATGTTATTACCCGAGGCACTGGCACGAGCACTTGGCACTACACTCATGTATAGAGGTTATACTGCCACTTTAGCATGCTTCAGACTTATTCATATTGAGGTTATATATATCTGATCGTATTGACCTAGGATGAGTCATACATACGATTTCTGCTTGTAGATATTTTCTATTCACGAGTTGGCAACTCACCCCCGTTGTGCCACAGTTCTTGCAGGTTTTGCCGTACATGTTTCATTGCGGCTTTTCTGGCACATTGCTTCCATTACGGGTGACTTGCTTTGGTAGGTGGGTTCCTTTGCATCAGAACCACCATTGTACATGTATTATTCATTGTATCTAGAAATTCCATCAACCTAAACTTGTATATTGTTTCAGACTTAGAAATCAGTTCTGTATTATTTCGACCTTAGAATCGCGCGTAGCAGTATTATGGTTTTCATGTTGATTTTGAGTTGCTTTCTGAGTTTTGATCGTCGCCTTTCGGCGTTGTATATTATATTGCTTGCGTGGTTATGACCGTCAATTGACGAAGAGCTAGCTCCCGCTTGGGGATGCCTTTTATCATTGCTTATATATTATCCTTGTTGTACCCTGTTCGGGGCCAGTTTTTACAAAGGAAACTCTGCCGAAATTTTCAGAAAAGACTATACATTTTAAAAATGCATATTCGGCTTAGTTATTTAAAAACCATAATTTAAAACATGTTTTCTTCATTCCTTTAAGCTAGTTTTCTTTATTTACTCCTTAAAATGGTTTTAGATTTCTTGGCTTTTGGCTTACTTGGATTAGATGGGGTCCTATAGACTTCATATGATTCAAGTGCCAGTCACGGACTATTTCGGGTCGTGACAAAGTTGGTATCAGAGCGTTAGGTTAACCTTGGTTCGAGTCTAAGTTTGACTATGCGGAGCCTAGGGCGTTTATATATATACGGAACTTAGGCTTGACCTTACGGAACTTACACTTAGTCGAGGGGATATTATACCCGAACTTTCGTCGCATAGGATGACCCTTGGTTGATGGAGTAGGTAGCTTGAGTAGAGGGACGTACCGTACGTATGTTCCGCGGCATACTTACGACACGCCACTCCTCTTAAGAAACCTTAGGATGTACATTTTCTTGCACAATATTATATTCATTCCTATGATCTATCCTCATCGATACTGGTTATGATTTTGCTGCCACGATTGCACGGGCAGAGTGAGCTACGGCTCGAGTTGCTTCAGCATGAGCTTGTCGTGGACGAGGATTGACCAGGGTGTGATTCCAGAGACATACGATTACATATAGAGGCTTGTTTATTGTGTTTTCGCGCCGTGAGCATTGGACTGATCGCTTTTACGAGATTTCTCGGGCGTACCGATCGGTACCAGAGGATTGAGCCACTGATAGAGGCCAGCCTGGATGTGATGACCATTGATACATCGCTAATTCATGATGATTGAGGCGCTGTTCAGCGTACGGACGACTGAGCCAGTTGTTGCTGGAAATGATGAGATATCGCCCAGATGATTGGAGCTACTGCAGCAGGAGTATATACTTAGAGATATGATGGTGAGTCACTACTCACCCGAGGATGAATGACTAGGACATGTGGTTCGCTCGCTTACCCCGATGCGAGGTCATCAGATAGATTGATTCCAGCTAGAGACGACTTCACACAGATTCGTTGAGAGTCGATAGCGACGATCGAATGTCAAAAACCCATATTCCAAGTTTAAAGTATTCAGAAAGACATGCAAGCGATTCTATGGACCCTCTAGAAGAATGAAACCCTAACTCGACATAATGACCGTGTGAAAGCCTTTGAACCTTAGGGTTTGCGGCAGTTCCGCGGCGCCATTAGTGAGTCTTGGGTTTGCCCTTCTACGGTTGGACCACCGATGCTGTGGTGTGTACTCGATACTTTTAAACTGTACCCAAGATGTTGAGCTCTTGGGGGATTCTGAGGTTTTAACAAATCGATCGGATGGTTCGGCACCTTTCGGATATTATGTGATGGGACACATTGCTTGGGAGACTCCAGATACGAGTATAGCCATTGGAGCGTAGTCCATGCAGTCACGAGTAGACGAGTCCGAATCAGGCGACATTGGAACAAAGTGGAGTAAAGCGTTCGCACGAAATTTCGACGAGATGACGTTCCACTCCGCTGACATCAGAGATACGATGTGTCTACAGAGGCATTGGGATGCGACCAGCTTCCGAGGAAATGCTGTATTGAGAATGCAGATTGTCCAGAGAGCGAGAAGAGATTGTGTATGAGTACCAGCCTCCGTACAGTTCGGCTTAGGCGAGATTGGAAGAGACCTTAAGCAGGATTCCTTACAAGACACTGCTGCAATAAGATTTGCACCAGGAGCAGATGTGAGACGTGTATTCGGAGGACCAGAGGACGGCGCCAGTGACGTGCTGCTTTACGAGTGGTCGTGAGGATTGATCGAGAGATGACTAGAAAAGTGCCAGGACGGAATCGTTTCCGTTAGCACACCTGACAGGGCCGATGAGCCGATGGATTGATAGATTGGTAATCCACAGAGAAGATGAGGACGCCAGACCGTGAGCAAGAGGCAAGTAGATATCTTGCGCCGCTAGCATTGGATGTACCGGCACCTTCTTGACTTATACAGATGACGGTATTTTTGGTTTGTGATTTTGTGATTTAACTATCACGTATCCGTCACTTTGGATTTCGGTATTTTGGGCGATCTATTCGCATGATTTAGTCTTGATGACTGAGTTTCATGGAATTCATACGGTTGATTTGATGTCATCCGATATGTCGATTTTGGATTTCGTGATTTCGTGCATGATGGATGCACCGATTTGGGTTTTCGCGCATGTTGGGCGTATGTTTTGAGATACGATTTTGGTGCACACCAGGTACACTAAATCGGGATTCTTCGTGCATGTCAAATGCACCTGATTTTGCTGTCAGGCACACACGTTGCCTAGGACAGATGCTTCGTGCACACCCGTTGCACCTAGATGATGTTTTTGTGCACATGTATGGCACATATATGGATTTTGATTTCCGTGCGCACCAGACGCACATAGCATTGTTATATATATACATTTTTGGGATTGATTCCTTATGGATCAGTACGTTCTTTTTTTATTATGATATTTGCTATGTGTTTTCGTACTGAGCTGAACTAGTCAGAGGACAGTACCTGGATATATTTTGCATGCATTGATAGTTATCGAAGGGATTTTCAAAAAGCGAGCTATAGTCTCAGTATTTTGCCTACGTGTCTGATATGACACGAAACGTTTAAAAACAAGGAAACCCTTCTAAATTGTTTTCAAAACGGCGGAACGCACATAGTAAACAAAGGATATATATATACATATATGGTTATTTTCTTATGAAAGACGTCCGCCACTGTACAGTGTTATGCGCATCACACAGCGACTTAAATGGATTTGGCATGCATTTACTTCAGCTATTCACATGTATAGATTGAATGTCTACATGTATAGTTCTGATTATATCATACTGGGTTTATTTTAGACTTGACATTTGTGTCTTTACCATAACTCCGATGATTGCGGGATGCTTGACGGAGTTTCGATTTTGAGTTATCTACTCATTACTCATGCGCATGCATTGCGCTATGATACGTTTTGTGTATTGATGATTTTGGAGCCCCGACGATTTGGACTTTGTATCGAAATGTTTTAGTACTTTGGGGTTTAAATTTAAATTCGGGGACCGAATTTCTTTAAGGGGGTATATTGTAACATTTCAAAATAATAAAATATTATTTTTGGGAATTTTTATAATTTGATATTATTTTAATGAATATTTTAATATTTCGGTATAATTAAATACAAATAAATGGGGAAAATTTTGGAAAATTTTTGGAAAATTCCAAAATAGGATATTTTATGGGATTATGCCATTTTTAAGATTTTATAATTAGTTAAACACTAATTTAGTGCTAATCGCAATTAAAATTCGCTAATCGGATTTTGGCTTTTTCGTGCAAAACATGCACATATCTTTTTCCTACACTTGTGTTACATTTTATTACCATGGCTTTACTTTGGGTTTACTATTTGAGTAAGAAGGTTTGGGGAAAATAGAAAAGAAAAGAAAAGAAAAGAATAGAATAGTGGTAGTAGGTATGGGTGAGAGAGAAAAGAGAGGGGTTAGTTTTGACTTGGCCATTCTTCATCAACTCCTTCTCTCCTCTCCCTCCTTCTCCCTTCAGCTGCTGCTGCTGCCTCTTCCCTCACTTCCTCCCATCTTCAAGCCCTCTAAACACCTCAAAAACAACTCCAAAACCCTATCTTCATTTCACTAAAAAGGTGCACGAGCTCGAGACAAACACATCGGACTAAGAAAGCAAGGATTTTGGCCACTAGGGGCAACTCAAGAATTTTCTTGAGTTGCCAAATGAGCTAATTACTGAACCCTTAACTTAGTTTTAGCATTACTTATACCCCTATGTAAAAATTGAATCGATATCGGGTGATGTTGTGGACTTAAGGAAGACCAAGTTAGTGTTTGAGAGAATTGAGAGTTGTGTTGTGAAATTTAGATCAGTAGAGGCCACCCCAACACCCTAGTTCTTGAATTATGACCCAAAACAGAGACTTGAAACCCGGAATACGGATTTAGAAACCCCGACATCGGATAAATGTGTGATTTGTGAGGGTATTTTGGAATCTGGAGCAACCCGGGGCCACTAGAATTGATTTTGGGATTACTGGGAGTCGTGCAGGCACCTAGGAAGCTACCACAGAGACCCGAGCCCCTAAATCCAACCCCAGGCTGCAGATATATTCATTCTGGCCGCAATTTATGGCCAGATCAGGGAAATTGGGTCCCAGGTTTAGTTCATGGCTCCTTTTGCACTAAAATAGACCCCTCCTATATGCAGTTTTGGCTAATTGTCACCTGGGGAAAATCTGGGAGCATTTTGGTGTGTTTTCCGTATTTTAAAATACACTTACTTGATATTTGGATTTATTGTTAGGTGTTCGTACATCGACAACAGGGATTATTTGTTTGATTTGCACGTTTAGGCCATAGGTTCCAACTTATGAGCATATTGTGCGCTGTATCGGTTTTCTGCCTCGATTTTAATACGTATTGCTATTGTTTATTATTGTAGGTACCCTCACAAGGATTCCGAGACGAAGAAGCACGGCGTCATCGATTTCGGAGAGCGAAGACCAGGTGAGTAGATTTATATCAACGGGGAGAAGTCGGGTGGATGGCGTATAGCACCCCCGCAGTCCGTGGTGATGTATACGAATACGTATACACACGTATATTTATTATGTGTTGTTTAAGATTATTGATGGTAATAATGGAAATATTGATGACAAGGATGTATTGGTTTAGTATAGTGCGAAACCCTAGAGTAGTGGTTGCACCCACACATACACGTACACATATACTTGCATACATTCCTTCTTTTATCTGTGCGCACATGGAGGTGTGTATATCTACACATGGGTATGGGACTATGTGTTCATATACGGGATTTGAGGTTGATACGTGGGATTGAGATGAGTCGATGAGATTTGATTTGAGGCCGTGGGATCGGCGGTATGACATGGTTCGTATTCGAGATACGACATGATGACTTAGCGGGTCCTTTGACGAAGTGTTTCATACACGTGCATGCATGTATTGATGATGTCGTTGTACTAGGCATAGGTCAGTACCCCAGATTTGGGATGCCGTACGACGGATTTACGTACGAGCTATATATTGATGTTAGATCCGCATTCATGACTCGAGAATGTTATATGATATACAGTATCGTACGTGATACTATTGAGGCGGGATCACCGACTATTGTATATATATGTATATATCGACTCAGATTTAGGTGGTTTCCATACCCCTCCCGATTGACTTGATAGTTGGGTCCGTAGTTCGCATAGTAGGCGTTAGACTAGACCCGAGTCATACCTATTTCAAAACTAACGAATTGGGGATATTTTAAAGATAGGCAAAAGGGATTCTACGTATATTTTCAAACGACGCATCTTTCTTAAAACACGTAGCCCTTATTTTACCAAAAACCCCGATTCGTCTTATTTCAAAAGGCAAGGCTACATGATATATTTATTGAGGCAGGTTCTTTACTGTTGCGTTGATTATTCGATTCCGCATATTCATGCTATTTGCATTGCATTTATTGTGTTTATTGATATATTACTATCATGCTGCTAGGACACCAGCACCATTATCGATGATGCATATGTTCCACGTACACTGCTCGCCGGCTCACACACTTCATCATCGATAATTGCCATGTCACTACACTGTAGTACTGTTGCATTCAGGATATGACTCTTGCATGGCATACTTGTGTACCTATACACTGTGCACCCATACGTGCATACATACGTATGTGCACTTACATTGATGGTTCAGGCTTGATGAGAGATTTGGGAACCGCAAAATACCTTTAAAAGCTGATTCATTTTAAAGAAGCGGTCTTCCCTACATATGTGCATGTTACTATTCCATGTTGCATGACATACTGATATGTTTACAGTTCTTTTACATGTCGCATACATCATGCTTTCTGATTATACGCATTGAGATATGTTGTTTCCATGATATTTCTGGATTTGGGAACCGTGGGTATTTCAAAAGATAATATGTAATTGTTTTAAAAACCCGGTTGCCCTTGATATGATATTTCAGTGCGTCTACCATGTGTTTTCTCGGTGCTAGAGTGATATATGAGAGAGGAGGGACTGACCCAGACTGACGAATGCCTGATATATGAGAGAGGGGGGCTGACCCGGACTGACGGATGCCCGATATATGAGAGAGAGGGGGCTGACCCGGACTGACGGATGCCCGATATATGAGAGAGAGGGGGCTGACCCGGACTGACGGATGCCCGATATATGACGATTTACGTGCCGACGCTGGGAACATCTTTCGTGATGTTTTCGAGTGTCGATGATGGACACTCCGGTTCCATGATTTTGACGTGTCGCGAGGGACACAGATGGGTTATATCCTCATATTTCCATGCATATGCTTCATGATATTTACATGCATGATGGTTATTGTCATTGGGTGATGAGTGGACGGGATCCACATATTTACAGATTTGATTACATAAATCATACCTCATATTTATGATATGTTATTACCTGAGGCACTGGCACGAGCACTTAACACTACACTCATGTATATAGGTTATACTGCCACTTTAGCATGCTTCAAACTTATTCATATTGAGGTTATATATATCTGATCGTATTGACCTAGGATGAGTCATACATACGATTTCTTCTTGTAGATATTTTCTATTCACGAGTTGGTAACTCACCCCCGTTGTGCCACAGTTCTTGCAGATTTTGCCGTATAGGTTTCATTGCGGCTTTTCTGGCACATTGCTTCCATTACGGGTGACTTGCTTTGGTAGGTGGGTTCCTTTGCATCAGAACCACCATTGTACATGTATTATTCATTGTATCTAGAAATTCCATCAACCAAAACTTGTATATTGTTTCAGACTTAGAAATCAGTTCTGTATTATTTCGACCTTAGAGTCGCGCTTAGCAGTATTATGGTTTTCATGTTGATTTTGAGTTTCTTTCTGAGTTTTGATCCTCGCCTTTCGGCGTTGTATATTATATTGCTTGCGTGGTTGTGACCGTCAATCGACGAAGAGCTAGCTCCCGCTTGGGGATGCCTTTTATCATTGCTTATATATTATCCTTGTTGTACCCTGTTCGGGGCCAGTTTTTACAAAGGAAGCTCTGCCGAAATTTTCAGAAAAGTCTATACATTTTAAAAATGCATATTCGGCTTAGTTATTTAAAAATCATGATTTAAAACATGTTTTCTTCATTCCTTTAAACTAGCTTTCTTTATTTACTCCTTAAAATGGTTTTAGATTTCTGGGCTTTTGGCTTACTTGGATTAGATGGGATCCTATAGACTTTATATGATTCAAGTGCCAGTCACGGGCTATTTCGGGTCGTGACAAAAAAGGTAGCTTTTGGGTACAGTCCCGAATCACATGGAGGCAATGAGTGATAGGAGGGGATTCGTCTCTCCCGGAAAAGGGAGTTGATGTTGCGCTGTATTCTATTGGCTATAACTAGAAATCCCTGGCCAGGGTTGCTGAGATTTACTGGTAAGTGTTATCAGAAGTTTCTCGAACTGTTATGGACCTCATATCGACCCGACTTATCAAGCTACTAGGGTCTGACCTTAACCACCCCTGGGCGAGATATGCGACATATCAGACGGAGAGACCGGACTGTACGGGAGTATTACTGATTGGATTCACGGGAGAAAGTATTGGCTTGCTTGTTGATCTTCTGATCGCTCAATACCTGGGTGGCTGTTACGTTTAGCTGACCGCTTGCAGCTTGTAGATGTTTGATATGATCATCGCCTACTGCCGGCGTATTGACGATTCTTTAGAGTCCTACACAGAGGTTTCTTTACTCAGGAAAAACGGAGTAGGAGCACATATATGATATGTGCGGGACCGAGAACAATACATGTATGTGATACCGTATTAGATTCTCGCGATATGAGATATCGACCGGGTATATGAGATATAGCCGGGTCATCGGATCAAGTGTTGATTCGATGAACTGATACAGATTATATTAGTCGGTTATTTGTGAAATAGACGGATTATCGGATCATGTATTGATTCGATAATTTAATGTATAATTATATATTTGATATATTAAATTATATTAACTGATATAAGCTCACTAAAAGATTCTTTTTCTCACTCGGGTAATACATTGATATATATGCGATATATGTTAATTGTATTATTTTATTTTGTTACAATAAATATTATATATGTGATATATAATATTGTAACAAGTTATGATTACTAATGCAACATGTTTAGTTGAGATTAAATATGGTTAGGGTTTGATTTGGGTTAATCTTTTCTAGAAGCTTTTATTTTGTTTCTTGCAAAGATATTTCATTTAGATATTTTGCAAGATATTTCCAAACCCAACCCACACCCTTTAACCCTAGTTAAGTCTCTACAATGGTTAGCCTTTCATCTTTAACCATGGTTGTATTTGTAATTATAACAACAATTCATTATTCATCACAAAATGATTATTATTCATTCTTCTTCTTCCTCCTCCTTGCAAAGCTTTCTAGCTTTGGGTTTTGTGATGGATTAGTGTGAGATTATGATAATAAATGAGAGCTAAAATCCCACTTCATCATCCTAATCTATCCTAGCCATTTAGATTAGGGTGTTCACTTCATTTGTGAGTGAGAGCTTGTGTTAAAGAAACTTCAAGGTAGATCATCTTTGTTATCGAAGATCGGAAGCAAGCTTGCATCTTTCTCTTCATGGAGCCTCTCTAGAGTTCGGGTACTCGATGATCGCAGTGAAGGGACCTCAACACGGAGGTTTAGAAGTGAAGGACCGGACTACAAAGGTTGTAATTCCAAACTCTTAGATGTTAAAGTGTTTAACATGCTTTGTTTCGCCTAATCTCTAGTTTAAAGATCTTGGTTAGGGTTGTTCGGCACGTCTAAATGTTAAATCGGACATGGTTGATGCCTTATAGACCCTTATGAGAGTGCCTAGTAACCCTACATAATATACATAATATACGCATCCTAATCTACGAATTTGCGGGGGTGTTATACGACATCCACCCGACTTCCCCTGTAGATACACATCTACTCATCTCGATCCTCGCTTGCCGAAATCGATGAAGCTGCACTCTCCCTTATCATACGAAGTCCACGCGGGGTACCTACAATCTAAGCACATCGTATCGTAAATACGAATCGAACACGAAAACCAATATGACACGTGAAGTGCATATAGGTTAGAATCTACGGCCTATGCATGCAAGAATAGCCAACAACTCTCGATGTCGACGTACGAACGTCAATTGACCGAGATAAAACACAAATACCAAAACCCAAGTCACAAAAAGTTGTAAAACGAAAATAGAAACTTTGAAAAACATCTCCAGATTTTGCCTCAGGTAAAATTAGCCAATTTTGCACATAGGATAGGTCTAATTAACTGGTATAGGAGCCACTAACCAAGCACGATGTCCAGAAGCCAAGTCCTGGCCGCAAATTGCGGCCAGAAAAGAATTAATTGCGGCCAAGGTTTGGGTTTTGGGTCTCGGGTCTCTAGGGTAGCTTCTAGGTCACCTGCTTGTCTCACTGTAATTACTAAATAATTTTCAAAGCTCAGTAGTTATAGCAGATCCCAAAATCACATCACAATATCCACAAAATCCGATATCGGCCAATTCCAAGTTCATGATTTGGGGTTCTAACTCAATTTTGGTCGCGAATTCTATCACTACAGGGGTTTGTGACCACTATTAAACCTCAATTACACATTCATAAGTCAAATTATACCCTAAAGCTCATCTTGGAACATTCTAACATCACTAAACTTCATAAGTTTATCTCTAAATCATTATAGGATGTGAGGAAAACCAATAACTTAACTAATAGTATAGGATTTGCCTCATGGAAGCAACTAGAGAAAATTCTAGGGTTGCCTAAGTACCTCAAAGTCTCAACTTGATCCAACCATGGGGTTTGTAGTGAGGTAAGGAATGATTTTTGTAAAGGTGGTATGGTGTTTTGGTGGAGATTTAGGGTGGTTTGTGGTGGTAGAGGAAGTGATGGAGGATGAAGGAGATGAAGGGATGAAGGATGAGAGGAGATGAAGAAAAATGAAGGGATGAAGGAAGGCTTGAGAGTTATGTAGAACCTTCTCACCCCTTCTCTCTCTCTCTCTCCCCCTCATGAGCCCATGTTACATGTCCCTTCACCCTCTCTCTCTCTCTCTCATCTTTATTCTTTTCTTTTCATTTATCTTTTTATTTAAAATAAAAAACAAAACCAAGTTTAATGGAATGTAGCATGGTTCAAACAAACAAACAAAAATGTAACAAGTGTTTTGCAACATGATTTGTTGCATGCCATGTACATAAACATGCAAAATGCATAATTAATAAATATTAATCAAGTTTAATATTAACATAGAATACAATTAATTATTTAAAAAATCTATAATTGCTCAATTCACATAATTTCTTTCAAAAACAATAATTCTTATAAATTTCCCAAATTATCGGTATATAGTTATACCATATCATTAAAACTAATCTCCATACTTCAAAATATTCATAATATTTACCGTTTTAATTATTTAAATTCCCAAAAATAATATTTTATTTTCTGAAATGTTACACTTTCTCTTTCTCGGTTCTCAGTCTCGCTCTCCCAATGTCGGGATCTCATCTGCAAGATTGCCATCAATCGATAAAATTAAAAGGTGTATCTTTTACACCGTCGTAAAATCTGTATACACGAGGATAGATGTCCTGACCCGAAAAGGGCACGTAACCGGCATAAGGATTACGTGAAGTCAAGTAGGCCCCATCGTAACCCAAGTAAGCCAAAACCAGAAATCTAAACCATATATGTAATGGAAATAGATAATAATAGGTGGAGGTGGAGTTTTTGAAAAGTTTTTATGAAAAAGTATAGCCAGTTCGTAAGATTGTTTGAAAAACGGACAGCACCTCCTTTATAAATTTTGACTAAAACGAGTACAATGATAATAAGTATAGCAACATCCCACATACGGGAGCTAAATCAACACCCAAACAGCGGAATCACAATCATGCAGTAGTAAACGACGCCAAAAGGCGAAAGATCAACAAAGCGGAAAGTAAACAACAGAAATATACATCAAGTCGACTCCACACGAGTCCGACAACAACAAATATACAACACTAAGGTCTCGACAATACTAGACTCGGTCTTTGATAAAGTATTTCTAGATACAAATAAATACAAGGCAAATGTCGATACAAAAATATGACCTACCAACTCGAGATATGTGCAACCATGCCCAAAAGATAGTTAACGTGCCAAATCAGCCGTTAAGGATCCAAACGGTCAAGCCTACAAAGAACTATGGCACAACGGGGGTGAGTTTCCAACTCGTGAGTAAAATTATATAATAAGCTAGAAGTCGCATGGATAAGCGGTGAAACAACTAGAGCATAAATACTGTGCATATTAAGGAGGGCAAATAAGCATACGTCGAAACTAGAGTTTGAGCGATGGAATATAAGATAGTAAGCCCTCGTGTACTACTATCCTAGCATGTAAAATATGAATCTATATGTGGTTATCATGTTGACATCAAGAAATCGGTATCTGGCCCGGTATGGGCGCAACATAACCACAATCATCTGAAAGCATGTGAGTTCAGAAAGTAAATACAATACTGCTAAATGAAACACTAACAATCATCGATAACTCACTGCATAATATATATACAACAGTGTCAAATCACGTTCTCCATAGCCGTAATGCAATGTTAATAGCACACGACCAACTACAGGGCTACCTGGCACGGCAACAAGGTTTCGGGAGGCATCGTTCATGCCATATTCAAAAATTTGCCTTTCTAGCTAACCCTAACCCTAGAATCGTTAACTAGAAATTGACGGAATGTAAATGCAAACACTTTGTAAGTGAAAGAGAGAAAGGAATACAACCTTTGTAGACCGGTCCTTCACTTCATTAGCTCCGTGTAGTAGTCCCTTCGCTGCGATTGTGAACTCCGGACTCTAGAGAGGCTCCCATGAAGAAACGAACATGCTTGCTTCGAAGACTTCGAGGATGAAGCTACATCGAGGAGATACTAACCCAAGCTATCTTTTCACTAATTACGGAATTAGTGAAGAAAATACCCTATACTAAATGGCAAGTAGTAGAGGATGATGAAGTAGGAAGTGGGCTCACTTTAGAATTGATTTTCTCGCATTTTATCTCATATCTCCATTGAAGCTAGAAAGCTTTTTAGGAGGAAGAAGAAGAATGAACTCATCAAGTGAGAATGAATGTTGTATGAGGTTATAATTGCAACCATGGTGAGTTAGTATCATGCCTAACTCATGTAGAGAATAAACCATAGCTATGAGTTAAGGGTTGGGTTAAAAATATCTTAAGGTTGACAAACAAGTGGACTTAGTCAATGAAACCTACAAGCTTCTACAAGCTTTGAACCATGATTCATTATCCAAATGTTTAAAATCCTTCAGAAAAATAAAACCCTAACTTAACCTAGCATGGTTTGAGTCTCATACTAACTATGTTGCTAGTGTAACCTAATATGACACACTTATATATATCACACATATATTTTGTGCCAAAAAGAAAACAATACATATATCACATATATGTAAAGTATATCAAATGTGAGAAAAGAAATCATAAGTGAGCTAATACTAGTTAATGTAATGTAATATATCAAATATATAATTATACATTAGATTATCAAATCAACTCTTGATTTAATAATCCGGCTATATCACCTATAACCGACTAATATCTCATATCGTGAGAATAGAATACGGTATCTCATATCGTATCAATCTCGGTCCCACACATATCATATATGTGCTCCTACTCCATTTCTCTTGATCCAGAAAACCCCTGTGTAGGACTCTAAAGACTCGTCAATACACCGGAAGTAGGTGATGATCATATCAAACACCCACATGCCGCAAGCGGTCTGCTAAACGTAACGGCCACCCGGGTATTGAGCGATCAGAAGATCAACAAGCAAGCCTGCTCACACTCCTGCGAATCCAATCAGTAACACTACCGTACAGTCCAGTCTCTTCGTCTGATATGTCGCATATCTCTTCTAGGGGTGGTAAACGTCAGACCCCGGTAACTCGATAATTCGTGTCGATATGAGGCTCATAACGGGTCGAGAAACTACTCATAATACTTACCAGTATATCTCTGAAGCAGCCTTGGCCAAGGACTTCCTGTTATAGCCGATCGAGCACAGCGCAACATCAACTCCCAATACCGGGAGAGACGAAACCCCTCCTATCGCTCATTGCCTCCATATGACTCGGGACTGTACCCAAAAGCCACCGTTTTGCACGTTCTCTTGAACGTGGTAAGTTAGAAATCAAAGCACAGTGGGAATCACACAAGACTCTATGACGATCTCGGGTTTACAGACTAACCTGTACCAGTGTCACCAAAGAACTTCCTTCTGACGTTTGGTATAATACCATCTGGGAGTTCTCGGAGAGTCCGTTCAGTGTGCTCAGTCTCCACTGAGCACCCGTATACTGTCTCTGATGTCAACACCAATGGATATGGGATCATCCATTGCCCATCTACATGGGTCGAAAAGCTATACGCTAGTCTACTCTGGTATATCGATACCCTGTCTCGATACACCCTCGACTAGAAACATTTGAAGGATGTACTTAACGACTACTCTGTCCCCACTAGTATGATCTGCATCATAGTCCTGGTAGTCAAGTACTCATCATAAGGGCTTTATCAACATGTAACATAGAGACAATCAGAGTACATATTAAGATAAAGAGCAACCAGATAGCATACTATCATGTCGAGCAAGAAAGTCCTCCCTATATATGTCCAAGCATCCACTACAATATATATTGTATGTACAGTAATGGCCTCTATGGCATACATATAAGTAACAATCTCCCACTTGCACTAGGGCCATCTGTTGTAGTATCTCATACCCAACATTCAGCAGTGGTTGAAGTATCTCATACTCAACCATCCCATAAAAGTTTCTTTTGGGAATAGGCCTTCGTGAGTGGATACGCCTTGTTGTCCTCTGTGTCTACTCTTCTAACCTCGATCTCCCTGGAGATCATTCATCTCCATGATTAGGTGATACTGCCTAAGAATATGTCTGGATCACTGATGGGATGGGGGTTCCTAGGCCTAAGCCAAAACTCCATTGTTACATAATGGTAGGAACGAAGTTCATCTCATGAACTTATGTACATCCAGACTAGCTCTTTGGTAGCATCCTTGGTAGAAATGTATTCAGCCTTTATCGTCTAGTATGTCACGGTATCTAGCTTGGAACTCTTCCAACATATTGTCCCTCCACTGAGGGTAAAGACAATGCCTGTGACTGACATTCAGTATAGCTTACCACCCTGAAAGCTATCCAGTGATTCTTCCTAGGATCAATTGATACCATCTCACTACACCTAGTGAGAATCCTAACATCCACTTAGATCTATCACATAGATCCAAATCCCAAGATTTAGGAGGTATCACCTTGATCCTATATGGAGAATCCTTGTGATAAGAGGAAATTGACCGAGTGTAGCATAGGAAACTCATTTCCTATCAAGAGTATGTCATCCACGTACAATATGAGGATCACCACCATATTCCCTACCACCTTTTTGTATATACAAGGTTCATCTACCATTTTGATGAAATCAAACGCTTTGACTACATCAAAACAGATGTTCTAACTCCGCGATACCTGTTTTATCCCATAAAGAAACTTGCACGCGTTTCCGCTGCTCCACTGTCTACGAAGCCCTCTGGTTGTGTACTTATAGACGCTCTCTTCTAAATCACCATTTAGAAAAGCAGTCATGACACCCAACTGCCAGATATCGTAGTCATGGTATGTGGCAATGGCAAGTAGGATCTATATGGACTTAAGCATACAGACTAGAAAAGGTTTCATCATTATCCACATCTGGTCGATGACGAGAACCTTTTGCTACAAGTCTTAGCTTTGAAAGTCTCAATTTTCCATGTACACCAAGTAATCTTCTTAAGATATACTTGCTCCTGATGGGGATTTAACCCTTCAGATATAGCAACCAAAGTCCATACTTTGTTGGTGTATATGGATTCCATCTCAGATCACTTAGCATCCAGCCATTCTCATAGAGTCCCCACTCCTGATGGCCTGCTCAAAACTAGTTGGGTCATCATCTCATGATGCAATCCTCGCTCCCACTCTCATAGAGAAAACCGAAGTATCTCTCGGGTAGGTGAGGAACCCTACTAGATCGGCGGAGAGGTTGAGTTTCGTTGGGAACTATTGAATCCTCCGGTTCTACCAAATCATCAGCTGTAGTTTGTATAGATGGAATTCCTTCCAGTTCTACCTCATGACCATTAATTTCTTCACAAGAAATTCCCTTTTCAAAAGGTGGCATGTTGAGAAACAAAACACCTTTTGTTTCTCAGTGTAGTAGAAGATATTCCCTTGCGAATGCTTGGGATATCCAACAAACTTCCATAGAACTGACCTTGCCTCGAGCTTTTCCGGATTTTTCTTTTAGACATAGGTCAGACAATCCAAATCTTAACATACTTAAGAGATGGGCTCTTCCCATTTCATATCACATATGGAGTGGTAGGCACCTGATTTGATTAGAACCCTATTCAATAGGTATGCAGCTTCATAAGTGCATAACCCAAAAAGGAAATAGGCAACTCAATAGTACTCATCATAGAGCACACCATATCACATAGGGTGCGATTGCTCCATCCCGATATACCAACGTGCTGTGGTGTATTCGGAGGAGTAATACTGAGAGAGAATATCATTCTCCTTTAGAATAGTCCAGGAATTCCGTGATCAAGTATTCTCGTCCCCGATCTCATCATAGGACATAATACTTATACCCATTTTGGTTCTCTACTTCTAATCTTATATTCTTTGAATTTCTCAAAAGTTTCAGACTTGTGTTTCAACAGGAACATATGCCCGAATCTTGAGAGATTATCAGTGAATGTAATGAAGTACAAAAAACCGGTCCTGGCATGTGTAGACAGGGGACCTACATACATCATCATGTATCAATCCCAAGAGTTCATCTAACTCTTTCTCTGTTTCCAATAAACGGGGCTATGGTCATCTTATCTTTGTGACATGACCGGCAAGTTTCACAAGATGTAAATTCAAACTGATTTAAATATGCATCTTTATGTAACTTCAGCTAGTCGGGTCGCATTGATATAACCTAGTCTACAATGCCTCAAGAAGGATTCATTCATTTCTGAACTCTTCCCCTTGTGTGTGTTCTGTACGTTAAGAATTGTGGTTTGATTTAGAACGTATATGCTTTTAGATAACGTGCCTGAACCGATCAACTCTTGATATAGGAAATGTTCAAAACATTATCCAACTATACAAAATTATATCCTTCTTGACTAAATAAAGAGACTGATATGATGTTGTATATCAGGTTCGGTATCTAATAACATTCATTCAGAATCAATATATTCTACAGGGTGATAACTGCTAACAGACTTGGCTGCAACACTTGCACCATTTCCAACTCTTGAAACTTATCACCCATTCTCAGTTCTCTACCTATCTATAGCCCATGTAATATAATACATATGTGGGATCTTGATCCGGTATCTTATACCCAGGACGTAAAGGATACTGAGAAACGGTTCTCTGTAATGAACATACCTGAAGAAGATGCATCATCATGCACTTTCTTCGATTGGGCGGAACGGGAATCCTGGTATTCCCCTATTTCCTGCTCAGTCTTATAACAATTATAAGTTGGAGCGGGACCAACGTTCCCCAGCTCAGTATAACAAGCGGGTTCGGTCAATACATCCGTATTATTATCTTGATTAAGGCGTGACATGGTCGCTACCTGGAGAGAGAGAGAAGAAAACACTCAGTGTATGCTCTTGCAAGATTAGATTGGTTATTAATTTATCTAATCAGGATGGCTCCCACTGTTTTAGTCAAATCTTTCTTCAAACCCTAAAAGGAAAGACTGGCCGGGATTAATTACATCTTACAAGTTCGCCAATTTTTCGGCCACGCCAGTGTCGGTACTTTGAAGGAGGTTCCCCATGCTTTCGCACGGACCTAATTAAAATAAACCTCATTTTTCCAGGGGCGTAACCCCGTTAACACTTTTCTAGACACCTACTTGATCGACTAATTGTGATGTGTAAAACTCTCCCAGGAGTAACTCTTACACGCAGTGGGTATCGGGATCCAACTATCTCATAGAAGGTATGCAATCTCATTGCAAATTTCTATACTTGAAATTCCCGATAATATTTTGCGCCTAGCGTCCTATGACCTTGACGCATGCCAAACAACCCATAGTCTTCTAGTCAAGTTTAACCCGTGCATTTCCTGATTGAAATAAACCCACCCGTACGACCCTTGACGCATGCCAAACAACGCCGTACGAATACCCTAATCCAATCGCATCATATGCTAGCAGATAAGCACTAGTTAGCTACCGTACACTACGCCTTGACGCATGCCAAACTACCGCAGCACGAATACTAAATAGTACTTATCTGAAATGACAGAGGGCTACGACAGGTTTTTAAGAAAACCCTTTGCGTAATGAACTTGATATCGTCGTAGAATCGAGTGTTGAAAAGGAGTGTTTTTGAGGCTTTTACTAGTTTTGCTAAAGAGGACACTCCTGGTGAAAGGATCTCGGCTCTTTCCTTATCGAATAAGGTGCAGGATATTTAACAAATACCACTATACAAAACAAAAATTATAAAAGCAATCAAAAGACAAACTGAGTTTGTAGCATTTGCTAGTTTCGCTAAAGAGGCCACTCCCGGTGAAGGGACCTCGGCTCTTTCCTTATCGAATAAGGTGCTGGATATTCTACAAGGAATACTGCTATGCAAAGCAAGAACTAGAGCTACCAGTTTTCGAGACAAGTTTCAACAACATCTTTTAGGTTTCTTTTATTTCATTAATCTCATTAATGAAGTCCCATTTATTATGCTTCCCAAGCAACACATATGAAACGAAAGCAACAATATATAATATATATCATACATATATATAATATAAGCATTCGTCTAAGAATATAATCAATGATCACATCACAGAATATCGCAGCAGAATAAAACATATGAAATATTGGATATACTAGGATTTCCGTGTTTTAAATTAAGCCTGTATAAAACACGGATTCCACGGTCGTGATGAATAGCCAATCCCATACCCCTAGACGCCTACGAGAGCGGCAAGCAACCCTACCAATTCTAGAGTTAGGAGACCCAGTCTCGACGCCTCGAGATGGTCTCCCACTGGACCCTAGAACCCAGTTACTTATGCTCCCCACCTTGGGTCTATCCTAATGCGGAAGAGTAAACAATATACAATAGTGACATCATCCTCAACCCGGAAGTGCCCCAATAAAAGAATATTACATACAATAAATTTTACATGAATGAAAATAAAAAACTCTCATCTGACATAAAATCCCCAGCTATTCAAAATACGACGATCCAATATAACATATCACAGCAACACATAACATCACATGTCACCAACGTAAGTAAATATGTGTATCCCAATTGTCGTTGACATATAGCACCGAAACCGGCAATACACCACATATTACACTTACGGTCGCAAAGAAAGTGAAAAACTACAACTGTTGGAATCCGCAACCACTTTAGACATCATAAACCCAACGTATCACATACATTGGATTTCATGCCTAACCAATGAATTCCTTAGGCATCGCATACCTAACAATTATAAACCCCGCATTTTAGTCTCGATATTCAAAACACCTTTTAATATCCAGTCGGGCAATTCAACAAGATTCCCGACATCCTGATCGAATGCTCGTCGGAAACTTTAGTAGACGTCCGCACCCCCTGATTCCGTCGACGAAGTGCACTGAAGCAGAACACCACTGCCACGAGCACCCGAACGGATGCTTTTTGCGACGGGGTTCTCCTATAGTCACTTGGTCGGGGCTATGGGGTGTGTCTATCTAATAATGTTACCCGACGAGTATCCGCGCATGCTACGTGATTATGACGGACTTTTGATCGCATCAAAATCCCGTGGCAACCGATCAAAGGAGACTGAACTGCTAGATTTATAAAATTCAAACTAGTTATCTCATAACTACTTGTGGATCCCAAATATTGTATCCCATCACATAATATCCGGACGACGTTAAACTTTTCGATCGATTCATAAAAGTCCCACAATTTTTCGACAGCTCAACACTTGAGCACGGTTTTAGTAATACCCAGAATATGCCACAGTGCCTATGCACCAGCCGTAGAAGGGCAAACCCAAGCCTCACTCATGTTGCCATGAAACTACAGCAAACCCTAGGGTTTGACCGCGGTTCCGCGATCCAAAAAGTCGAGTTAGGGTTTCATTCTTCTAGAGGGTTCATAGGATTACTTGCATGTTTTTCCGACTACGTTAAACTTGGAAAAATGGGTTTTTGACATTCGATCGAATTTTTTAATTTCGTCTAGACAACATGCGAATAACCCGAAACAATGTTAAAAATACGAATACGAAACACTCCGAATTGTTTATAGTGTAATATTACATCACATGAAAAATTAGCAAAAACAAACAACACCTGAAACATCAAAATCAAGTCACTGGAACACACAAAAATTTTATGGGGATTTTGCTCGGTTTTGGCCGAGATCATGTAGTATAGGGACGGCCACTTTGGTCTAGAATTGCATGAAATTTTCACCGTGTTCTTGATATATCTCATACATCACTCTATACTTGTTTAAAACCTTTTTTGAACAACTTTTAAAATCGACAGAAACTAGGGTTTCGCGTTGCAAGTTTCGGAGTTGTTTCGGTTTCGTAATTTTAATCAAAAATCCATCTAAATTTCTAGCATGGCTCTGATACCACTGCAGGGTTACCTAGCACCGCAGCAAGGTTTCGGGAGGCATCGTCCATACCATATTCAAAAATTTTCCGTTCTAGCTAACCCTAACCCTAGAATCGTTAACTAGAAATCGACGAAATGTAAATGCAAACACTTTGCAAGTGAAAGAGAGTAAAGAATACAACCTTTGTAGACCGGTCCTTCACTTCATTAGCTCCGTGTAGTAGTCCCTTCAGTGCGATCATGAACTCCGGACTCTAGAGAGGCTCCCATGAAGAAACGAACATGCTTGCTTCGAAGACTTCGAGGCCGAAGATGATCTACGTCGAGGAGACACTAACCCAAGCTATCTCTTCACTAATTACGGAATTAGTGAAGCAAACTCCCTATACTAAATGGCAAGTAGTAGAGTACAATGAAGTAGGAAGTGGGCTCACTTTAGAATTGATTTTCTCACATTTTATCTCATATCTCAATTGAAGCTAGAAAGCTTTTTAGGAGGAAGAAGAAGAATGAACTCATCAAGTGAGAATGAATGTTGTGTGAGGTTAGAATTGCAACCATGGTGAGTTAATGTCATGTCTAACTCATGTAGAGAATAAACCATAGCTATGAGTTAAGGGTTGGGTTAACAAATATCTTAAGGTTAACAAACAAGTGGATTTAGTCAATGAAACCTACAAGCTTCTACAAGCTTTGAACCATGACTCATTATCCAAATGTTTAAAATCCTTCAGAAAAACAAAACCCTAACTTAACCTAGCATGGTTTGAGTCTCATACTAACTATGTTGCAAGTGTAACCTAATATGACACACTTATATATATCACATATATATTTTGTGCCAAAAAGAAAACAATACATATATCACATATATGTAAAGTATATCAAATGTGAGAAAAGAAATCATAATTGAGCTAATACTAGTTAATGTAATGTAATATATCAAATATATAATTATACATTAGATTATCAAATCAACTCTTGATTTAATAATCCGGCTATATCACCTATAACCGACTAATATCTCATATCGTGAGAATAGAATACGGTGTCTCATATCATATCAATCTCGGTCCCGCACATATCATATATGTGCTCCTACTCCATTTCTCTTGAGCCAGAAAACCCCTGTGTAGGACTCTAAAGACTCGTCAATACACCGGAAGTAGGTGATGATCATATCAAACACCCACATGCCGCAAGCGGTCTGCTAAACGTAATGGCCACCCGGGTATTGAGCGATCAGAAGATCAACAAGCAAGCCTTCTCACACTCCTGCGAATCCAATCAGTAACACTACCGTACAGTCCGGTCTCTTCGTCTGATATGTCGCATATCTCGTCTAGGGGTGGTAAACGTCAGACCCCAGTAACTCGATAATTCGTGTCGATATGAGGCTCATAACGGGTCGAGAAACTACTGATAACACTTATCAGTATATCTCTGAAGCAGCCTTGGCCAAGGACTTCCTGTTATAGCCAATCGAGCACAGCACAACATCAACTCCCAATACCAGGAGAGACGAAACCCCTCCTATCGCTCATTGCCTCCATGTGACTCGGGACTGTACCCAAAAGCCACCGTTTTGCACGTTCTCTTGAACGTGGTAAGGTGGAAATCAAAGCACAGTGGGAATCACACAAGACTCTATGACGATCTCGAGTCTACAGACTAACTTGTACCAGTGTCACTAGTAAAATAGGGGTTGCCCCTACGGATATTGGAATCCGTAAGGGCAGATTTAACTTGGCCCTACGGATTAATCCGTTGGGCTAAAAGGTTGCCCCTACGGGCCCAGACGTCCAAGAATAAAAATATTAATTCTTAATTTGGTGTTTTCCCCTACGGAGCCGCAAACAAAGGACCTACGGGTATATCCGTAGGGGCAAATAAATATCAAATTACTAAAGCACAGATCGATCGCCTACGCTCACAATTTCTTTATCTCTCGATCTCGATCGCGCGCGAAAACAACTCCCCGTCACCACCGTCGTCCTCCTCGTCGCCACCGTCGTCCTCCTCGTCGCCACCGCCGTTCGGGTCGTCGCCACCGCCGGTCAGGTGAGTAAATCTTGAGGTAAATTAAAGAATTTTTTGATTAACATACGTGCTAGGTCTGGGGTCGGGGGGTTGCGCGCGCGCGAGTTGAGATTCGGCAGGGGTCGGGGTCGGGGTTGGGGTCGGGGTTGGGGTTAGGGTTGGGGTTGGGGTTCGCTGCTGCTGGGGCTGGGGCTGGGGTTAGGGTTTGCCTTAGGGTTGGTGTTGGGGTTTAGCTGGCCGCGCTGGGGTTATGGTTAGGGTTAGGTTGGGGCTGGGCTGGGCTGGGGCTGGGGGCTGGGGGCGGGGCTGGGCTGGGGCTGGGGGCTGGGGCTGGGTAGGGCTGGGGCTAGGGTTAGGTTGGGGTTAAGGTTAGGTGGATTGATGACAACAAAATACATGGATGGATCGATGAATTTAGTGATGTTATGTGTCCCGCCAACATAGGAAATTCAAACGTATACTCCGTTTTCTCATCTTAAAACTAGCAACCAAAATGTGACTAAAAAATCTTTCTAAATATATTTGAAACACATTTATTAGTTGGGTTGAATATTTGTGATTCCATTATATTATATTGTAAGATGCAGAAATTGTATCCTAAAACTACTTGATCCAATCATCCAACAAATACATTCATAAGATACTTATTAATTTTCCTGTATCTTGTATTGAATCGTAAGATTGATTTGCATGTCGTAAGATATTTGACAACACTAGGATGTCTTTCATAAAACAGAAAGTAAATTGGTGTAGGGAGAAAGCTGCTTGATGGGTGGTGACTGGGTCCATTCTTTCTTCATAATCCCCTTCAACTCTATGCCTTTCAATTATTGAGGGAAAATTAGATATTACTTGAGTGATCATGATATCATTTTTTTTGAATATTTCTTCCGAGAATTTATGCATGGTCTTGACATTGAACTTTATCATACTCCTTAATATTACTTTAGTGATTGATAATATTCAATAAGCTTATGTTGTTGACCCAAATTAAGTAAGGGGGTTAGTCAATTGGAATTGGTGTTTGGAACTTTGAAGTATATCTTTAATGGGATAGGTTTATTTGGTGTCAGTCAAATAAAATGAGAAGTAGAACCTTTTATTGTTAGTTATGAATGAATCTAATATTGGAAGTTGATGGTTTCAGTTAGAACTTTTTTGGTATATGATAGATTTCCGCCTACCAAAATCGTTCCATCCAAAAAGTGAATACAGTGGAACTTCTGTTCTCCTTGCCCATCCACTTTTTCTCTCTGGAAATTTGAAGTCTATATAACTATCTAAAATGTATTTGCTAATACAATTATTTTAACCTGACATACTAAAATATTATTATATTGTTTATGTTATCAATAAGTTATTAGTAGTATTCTCTTGATTGGTAAAAGGGGCATGGGCGTTCGCTCTATACATTCTTAATGGGATAGAAGCCTACCCCCCACAGCCGGAACACACACATACAACAAGAATACACAACAAATGCATAATTAGAGAGCGAATCGAGATGTTCGGGTTAAAACCAATATATGATACTCGATGATAATATGAAACCTTCATATCCCCATCGAAACTCATATATGAAACTAAAAGCGCCACTTAGTCCCCGTCTATCGGTTAACATACGTGCGATGCTCGTCGTGACCTAGAACTATACGAAGGTTGTTAAATATCGGACAGTATAGCTCGATACTAACAACCGTCGTATAGTCTACGCGACGAGAAAATTCAATCGTATGGTAACCCATAGATTTGTCCCGTGTGGACAAGTTAAGAATGTATAAAGCAAACGCCTTCATTCACTTGTGTTTTCATCTGTTTCGAGATATTTCGTCGGTACCTTTCCGCTGGTTCTCCGTGTACAAAGATAGATTAGATGTTCATTTCAACTTTGTTTCACAGCTTTGAAATGATTATCAATTCTATTACAGTGTACTCGGAGAACAGCAGGGAGGTGCTGCCGAAATTTACTCGAAACGGTTGAAAGCACAAGTGATGGGCGTTCGCTCTATACATTCTTAATGGGATAGAAGCCTACCCCCGACAGCCGGAACACACACATACAAACGCATAAATAGAGATCGATTCGAAATGTTCGGGTTAAAACCAATATATGATAATATGAAACCTTCATATTCCCATCGATACTCATATATGAAACTAAAAACGCCACTTAGTCCCCGTCTATCGGTTAACATACGTGCGATAATTTATTCTTTTCAACGACAAACGCACACACAAAGCATATACACGGATTTTCTCCTTTGTCAGTAACTATCCCGTTCTTTTATTTCTCAATATAGTCAGCATAACATACAATTTATATGTTATTCAGTCTAACATGGCCCATGAGTACGTCAGAGTTAAGGACTGGATGTATGTGGATTGGAAACAACGTATGCAACCTAAGTTTGTCGCAGGAGTTGCCGCTTTCCCTGAATTTGCAAGCGCACATAATAAGATCATAATAGAGAAGATTCTCTGTCCGTGCGATAGATGTGGCAATAAGTACTGGCAGAAGGTAGAATTGGCAGAGCTTTATATTGTAAAACATGGGTTTACTAGACTTTATTCAACTTGGAAATATCACGGGGAAGGAGAAGAATGCAGTACTGCGGAAGAAGAAGAAGGAAAAATACCATCAGGATAATTTTTGTGATTGCGTCACAGAGCATGTAAGTTATTCGAATTACATTTTATTGCTATCAGTTTTAATCTAAACTTGTATCGTTATGTATTTATCGTAAAATTTGTTTTGTTAGATCCACGATCCGAACTTGTCTGCATCATTTGAGAGTGATTCAAGATGTTTAGCTCAATTTCCTAGTATGGAAGTTGCATATTACAAAGGATTTGGTGTCCTTGGATACAAATTCGAAGTTAAGGACATAGAAACATCTAGAACCACTCAGAATAGTGGGATTGCGACGGTAGGATCGGACGGTGTGATTTACTATGGGTACTTAAATTGTATACTCGGCATCCACTATCCCGGACGATCAGAACCCTTTTATATATTCCAGTGTACTTGGTACGATCCGCGAACCGATACGGACAGGTGGAGAAGCAGTCTTGGGACTTGGAAAGATGAATATGGATTGACCAGTGTGAACACACTTCGATTTTACGGTCAGGACGATCCGTTTATCTTTCCGAACCAAGCGTTCCAAGTATACTACTCACAGTGTTTGAAGCATCCGGGGTGGAGTGTTGTATGCCGATGGAAACCTAGAGATGTCTACGATGTCCCAGAATACGAGGACAGCGATGAGGACGAAGAAGAGAGAAGGCTTAAAGTGCTCCGACCGTCTGTTTCGAAGGACGGGTTGTCTTCGACCGATCATGAAGTTACGTGGGTTAGAAATGACATCGACGATGAAATCCAAGTAGATATGTATGATGCGCCCACGAAACGAAAAAGGTTATCAGTAATGTTATATTATTACTTCATATTTTACGCTCTAGATCATATATAGTCAATACTTTTAATGATTGTCTAATGCGTCCACGAACCGTTTATCTAGATTTGATGACGATGTCGGGAGCAGCGAGGGGCGGCAGGAGCTCCAGCCGCGGCAGAGGCAGAGGCAGAGCGGTTCTGCCGCCCGGAGAGCTCCGTAGGGAGCTTCAGAGGGCCGGTCTTGCACCCAGATCGGAGACCCCTTCGGATGCCTCCTTCCGTGTTGATTTGGCCACACCTCCAGGTATACTGCACGCATATCCATTTTGAATGTAATATTACAGATATTCATGCATGTTTATGTCAAAATTACTTATATTGTCAATGTTTGATTGTCTAGTTGTTGGTGATGCATCCACATCTGGGACAGAGGCCACCCCCGCTCCTCCAGGTATGTTTATATATCATATAGTGTATGTATATTGATTTAGAATGCTATATCATAAATACACACATTCCTTTTGCTCTTACTTAGCAATTTTTATTATTTTCTAGCTGTAGGTGGTGACACCACCGCACCTGCGGGTATATTTATATATCCTATAGTGCATGCATATTGATTTAGAACGTTATATTATTGATCTACACATTCTTTTTGCAATTACTTAGTGAATCTATTTTTAATTGTCTAATTATAGGTGGTGCGTCCACACCTTTCACAGGGGCCACTCCTGCCGCTTCCATACCCTCCGCATCGTCTGCAGGTTAGTATGAATAAATTTAAAATATTTATTCATTTTACATATTCTCTATAGAATAAATATGAACTTCATGGAAATTTAGCGTCGATATTTATTTTATAGTTGGAGGGGATGCGTCCGGGTCCGGGACCCCGGTTGTTCCTCACCGGAGGAACTATCGTCCCGCTCGTGCTGCTGCTCGGGCCCAGGCTCGTGCGCTAGT
This sequence comes from Agapanthus africanus, assembly GCA_030015575.1. Lineage (NCBI taxonomy): Eukaryota > Viridiplantae > Streptophyta > Magnoliopsida > Asparagales > Amaryllidaceae > Agapanthus > Agapanthus africanus. The sequence continues at coordinate 358,558,832 of JASDDO010000008.1, forward strand.
CACCGGAGGTATATATCACACTTGAATTTTTGTTTAACCTTGATTTCTTAATACAACTTTGTCTTTTTATTGATTGTCTTGATATTTCGTGCAGACGCAGGGCCTCTCCATCCCCAGAGGGGGACTCGAGGCCCGAATCAGTCCCATAGGCTGAGGCCTGATAGAGCTAGGGGGGAGGCAGCATTCCCCATATTTTTTACCCTTGACTATCGCTATACCGGACCTCATGCCGAGAGGTTCGGCCAGTATTTGGGGGACGAGAGCCGGATCGTGAAGAACTATCCACTTCACGTTGAGTGGGGCGAGCAGCACCAGCGCTCATTCGCCCTCTTCTTTGATCAGGCTCGGGTATGTATTAATATATATATTCATTTGATCTATCCAATATATTTATTATTAACACTTGCAATCTAATAACAATGTTTTTTTTTGTATTTTCAGTTGGATTACGATTTTCAGCCTGTAGCCGACCCTGATCACCCGGGGAGGGTGCTCGACCTTCATGCTCTGTACAATGGCCTGATGAAGAACATGCAGGCCAAGGTCCGATACAACAGGAATGAGCTGAAGGCCGACTACTACTCCCTGTGGATAGCGACCCCCGAGGCAGAGAGAGCGGCCCTCCTATCTACTCCGGCGTTTGCGAGAGTCGACGTAGAGATATGGCCTCTATTGTGCGCTTATTTCGACTCCGAACGCAAACAGGTTTGTATTTTAAATTTAATTCATTATTTATGATATAATTTATTTCTTTGTGTTTCTTAATTAGAAAACTAAATGTTAATGCGTTGTGCAGAAACAGGCCGCTCAGAATACGGAGAACAGGAAGTCGGCGAAGAGGGGTCGCCCCACTTACACAGGTGGCTCGAGGAACATTACTCGAGCCATGGAGTTATCGGTAAATTAAGAGTTATTCTCTAATATTCTGCAATATTAAGAGTTATTCTCTAATATTTCTAATATTAAGAGTTACTTTCTAATATTGCAGACATCTCGGACCGTGGCGTCAGGTGGTACACCGAGCGTGCTGTCCGCATATCTTGCCGTCCACGGAACCTCGACAGATCCCGCCACGGGCGAGCTTCGATATCCCGACGTCGCTACCCAGGAGTACTGCGTAAGTGTTAATATTTTTTCTACCCAAATTTGAAATTTTAGTTTTGGAAGGTTTAAGTTTAAATTTTATACTTATACTTTACTGCTTAATGTGGGTGTAGGAGCGGGTGGTTGAGCAGGCCCAGGCCTTGGGGATCGATTTTACCGGACAGAACGATCCGAGGCTGCTGACCCCAGTTCTGGACGCCGCACACAGAGGGCACCACAGAGGTTGGGAGAGAGGCCGGGGATTGGGCCCTAGCAGGGCCCATATGAGGTTGGACTCCACCCCGGCGGTTACTTCCTCCGTTTCCAGTGACCGGCATGTCCATCAGGAACTGGATAGCTTGAGGGCCACCGTTCAGGAGTTGAAGGAGATGCTGGTATGTATACTACTTTATAGTAAAATATCATTTCATATTATATACATATCAACATATCCATAATTAGTACGTAGCTTGAGCTTATTTGGTTTTAGACTTAAGTTTGATTAATCATACATACATATGTAATTAAAATAAACAACGCTTTTCCAAACTAGATATCCAAACAGGGTTTCGAAATAACTTAATAATGATACGAATTCGAACAATACACAGTTCTTACACGCTTCTTACACACGTTATGTCCAGACGCGACATGGTAGATCGGCCGAGCCTCCACATGCATCTCCTTCGGCTGCGGCTCCGCAAGCCACTACATCGGCTGCGGTTCCGCAGACAGCTCCTGTAGCTCCACCGCCCACTCAGACTCCCGCAGCCGCGGCTCCACAAGCGACTACCTCGACGGCGGCCGCGCAGACCACATCGCCAGCTCCACATGCCACTCAGACTCCCGCTCGCGACGCATTACAGAGTATATTGACCGAGGAGCAGGCGCGCGTTATTCTAACGTTATTCAGAGGTGGAGCTGGACCGAACTAGGGTAGCTTTTTGGTTCTTATTTTTTGAAACATGTATTTATTTATATCACATTGTACGACATTTTGAAACGATATTGATATTGGTTTGTATTTATATCATATTCAGTTTTTGGGTTTCTTTTGTATATTATATATATGCATGAGATGTGATTATGAATACTGCAATATATGATTTGATTGATGTATATAGTATTGTGCACAGGGCGGGAAAAATCTAGCAGCCCATTTTTAAAAAAAAATACAGACAATATGTCCAAATTGATCTCCCCGGGGATTTTGGCTTCCTTGCCCTACGGATTAAGCCGTAGGTATATATGTTGCCCCTACGGACATATCCGTAGGGGCAAACTATCAGAAAACCTGATATTTTCCCCCCTGTGATCTCAGTGCAGGGTGTTGGGAGTGCCCCTACGGATATGTCCGTAGGGGCCACTGTCTCTCCCCTACAGGGTTATCCGTAGGGGCCAAATATCAGGTTTACTGATATTTTGCCCCTACGTCATATTACCTACGGATATATCCGTAGGGGTAGAACAAGGACCTACGGTTCTATCCGTAGGTACATACAATATATTCAAAAAAACATAAAAAAAAATATATGATTTGATTGCCCCTACGGAGTAATCCGTAGGGGCAACAACACCTACAGATATATCCGTAGGGGCAAGAATTTGCCCGTAGGGGCACGTTCGGAGCCTCAACTTGCACCTACGGCCTTTGCACCTACGGGGTATTTTTTCGCCCCTACGCATATATCCGTAGGGGCAGTGGGTTGCCCCTACGGATAAATCCGTAGGGGCAACCCTTATTTGTAGTAGTGTGTCACCAAAGAACTGCCATCTGACATTAGGTATAATACCATCTGGGAGTTATCGACGAGTTCGTTCAGTGTACCCAGTCTCCACTGAGCACCCGTATACTGTCTCTGATGTCAAACACCAATAGATATGGGATCATCCATCGCCCATTTATATGGGTCGAGAAGCTATACGCTAGTCTACTCTGGTATATCGATGCCTTGTCTCGATACACCCTCGACTAGGAACATTTAAAGGATGTACTTAACGACTACTCTATCCCCATTAGTATGATCTGCATCATAGTCCTGGTAGTCAAGTACTCATCCTAAGGGCTTTATCAACATGTAACATAGAGACAATCAGAGTATATGTTAAGATAAAGAGCAAACAGATAGCATACTATCATGTCGAGCCAGAAAGTCCTCCCTATATATGTCCAAGCATCCACTACAATATACATCGTATGTACAGTAATGGCCTCTAGGGCATACATATAACTAACACCAACGAGAACACAATCAAGGCTATAATACATATATATAACACCCATCCATATTCAATCATATAAAAGTAGCCGAAAGATGTATGTATATGAAATCCTTTCAAAATAGCTATGTGATATATATATAGCGGCAGCTGTAGCGGGCGATGTTTTGTAAAGAAAGGGATGCATCTTGTTTAAAGTATACGTCCCGTCTTTTTGAAAATGATTTATTTAAAAAGGGATTTTCTTTTGCAAAAGTCTGTGTCGATCCTAGACACGTGAAAAACAGTGAGACTATAGCTCCTTTGAAAAGCTCTTTAGAATACATCGATGTACAAAAATAATATTTAGGTACTATCTCGTGAACCGGTCATATTCGGCTACTATATATAGCATAATATATCTCATCAGTGCAGGGCATCAATATCGATCCCTCACATGTATAATGTCCATGTCACCACCCGAAATATTAGCTCGTGACCGGCACTTGAATCACGCGACGTCTAAAGGCGTAACGTAACTCAAGTAAGCCGGAACCCAGAAATCTAAACCTTTTTAAGAAAAATCAAAGAGGTGCAGTTTTGAAATAAAGGTATAATGAAATCCAGTTTTCTTAAATGCATAGAAAATGAATCATGAAAAATGCAAGTGGACTTTATTAGTTTGAAAACATGTTTCGTCTTTAAAAAAAATTTGAGCAGCACCTCCCTTGTATATTTTGATCCAAAACCACAAATACATAGAGATAGTAAAGGTATCCCCAAGCGGGAGCTAGCTCTTCGCCAGACGGCGGATCACAACTACGCAAAGCATAAAAATAAGTATACGATGCCCAACGGCGAAGTTCACCACTAAAGAAAGTAAATAATCAAGACATCAGCCCAAAAAGCGAATATAAACACCATCGCTCAATCTCGCAACTACAAGTCTTGCTAAGTCCCATTACTTATACAAACACTAGTTTTGATTGATGGAGTTAACTAGATACAATATGAAATGTAAATACAAGAGTGGGTATGATACAAATGTCCCACCTACCAAGCAAATCACCCAAATGTAGCTATGTGCCAGCGATGCCGCTATGGATCCATGCGGTCAACCTGCAAGAACTGTGGCACAACGGGGGTGAGTTGCCAACTCGTGAATAGATAAACATCAATGGATAGAAATCGAATAAATAACGACTCCTAGGTCAACTATATCATAAAGGTAAAACTATGATATCTAAGGTGACCATATCTGTATGTATGTCAACAATGTAATCAACACCTATATGTATGTGAATATCATCCAATCATGTGATCAATGTCTGTATGCATTTGGATCTCGTCCAACTATATCATCAATGTATGTATCATAAAAGCATATGCATGAAAATATGAGGATATAAATCAACTTGTGTCCCTCCCGAAACATCAAAATCATGGAACCTGAGTGCCCAGCATCGACACTCGAAACATCATGAAACCCGTGTCCAGCATCGACACGTAAATCCTCATATCTCGGGCTCCGTCCGTCCGGATCGGCCCTCGATCTCCGTCTGCGGGATCGGCCCGCGGGCTCCGGCAGACGAGTCGACCCAATATCCATCTCTCGACCCAGTCGGTATCCTCCGGATAACCGCCAGGCCCAACCAATCACCGGTAGGTAGTAGTCCCTCTGCCAGGCTCATCGTCATCCCCACGATCTTCTCGCCCCGGGATACCGTACCGGGTCCACCATGAACCCGCAAACGGATCATCCAACTCCTCGAATCGGGTTTCACATATCACACGTCTCAGAACCAAGAAAACGCATGGTGGACGCACTGAAATATCATATCAAGAGAAACCAGGTTTTTAAAACAATATATACATTCTTTTAAAATGACCATGGTTCTCAAATCCAAAAATCTCATGAAAACGGCATATCTCAATGCGTATAATCGTAAAGCATGATGTATACGACATATAGCAAAATGTAAGCATATCCGTATATCATGCAGCATGGAATAGTAATATGCACATGTCGAGGGAAAGCCGCCTTTTTAAATGAATCCAGTTTTAAAATATATCTTGCGGTTCCCAAATTCTCCCAAGTCAAATACAACATCGTATAAGGTGCATATATAACTATAGCAAGTAAACTATGCAAGGGGGTCATATCATGATACAGCAATCCTACTGTGTAGTGACATGGCAATTATCGATGATGAAGTGTGTGAGCCGGCAAATCTATGTAAGTGTAACATACGCATGGTGTAAGTGTACTAGCACAGGTATATGCAATGCACTGAAAATAGCATGAATGCAGCATAAGGTAAATCATCAGCTAAAATCTATAAGGTATACGTATCTATCATATGTCTGAGTCGGTGAATCTATCAATCGGCATCTAGCCTCACAACATCACGTATGGTATAATCCATCGTACGGTATCCTCTAGTCAAGGGCATGGATCAATCATCAAGTCAAACTCATCACGTACGGAAAATCATCGTACGGCGGCATAAAACCAATAGGGATCCTATCAACCTTTACGACAATGAGGATACGGAACCAACGTCTCGTACGGCTTATCATTCAAGATTCACATCTTTATATATAACTATATACCTATGTCCCAAGTCACATCCATACCAATCTCATATCAGGGGACCGGCAAAGGTATCAATCATCTTAATCGACTCGAATCCATATACCAACGTATCATCAATCATCATATTGCATCGTCTTACCTTTTCATCGCATTTATCTCCCATATCAAGTCAATTTTACCAATGCATTCTACCTCTACTCTAAGCATACGTATCTAATCTAACATATGTTAGTTATATGTATGCCCTAGAGGCCATTACTGTACATTTGATGTATATTGTAATGGATGCTTGGACATATATAGGGAGGACTTTCTTGCTCGACATGATAGTATGCTATCTGGTTGTACTTTATCTTAACATGTACTCTGCTTGTCTCTATATTACATGTTGATAAAGCCTTTAGGATATGTACTCGACTACTGGGACTATGATGAGATCATACTAGTGGGGCCACGTTAGTCGACGAGTACATCCTATAATTGTTCCTAGTCGAGGGTGTATCGAGACAGGGCATCGATACACCAGAGTAGACTAGCGTATACGCATCTTGACCCATATGATGGGCGATGGATGATCCCATATCTATCGGTGTTTGACATCAAGGATGGTGTACGGGTGCTCAGTGGAGACTGGGTACACTGGACGGACTCGTCGAGAACTCCCAGATGGTATTATACCTTACGTCAGATGGCAGTTCTCAGGTGACACTGGTACAGAGTAGTCTGTTGACCCGAGATCATCATAGAGTCTTGTGTGATTCCCACTGTGCTTTGATTTCCATCATACCACGTCCAAGAGGGCGTGCAAAAAGGTGGCTTTTGGGTACAGTCCCGAATCACATAGAGGCAATGAGCGATAGGAGGGGATTCGTCTCTCCCGATATAGGGAGTTGATGTTGCGCTGTGTTCGATTGGCTATAACCGGAAATCCCTGGCCAGGGTTGCTGAGATTTACTGGTAAGTGTTATCAGTAGTTTCTCGAACTGTTATAGACCTCATATCGACACGACTTATCAAGCTACTGGGGTCTGACGTTTACCACCCCTAGGTGAGATATGCGACATATCAGGCGACGAGACCGGACTGTACGGGAGTGTTACTGATTGGATTCACAGGAGAATGTGCAGGCTTGCTTGTTGATCTTCTGAGCGCTCAATACCTGGGTAGATGTTACGTTTAGCTGACCGCTTGCAGCTTGTGGGTGAACTGCCGGAGTATTGACGATTCTTTAGAGTCCTACACAGAGGTTTCTTGGCTCAGGCAAAACGGAGTAGGAGCACATATGTGATATGTGCGGGACCGAGGATAATGCGGTATGTGATACCGTATTGGATTTTCGCGATATGAGATATCGGCCGGGTATATGTGATATAGCCGGGTCATAGTATTAGTCGGTTATATACGATATAGCCGGATTGTCGGATCAAGTGTTGATTCGATAATTTAATGTATAATAATATATATGATATATTAAATTACATTAACTAATATTAGCTCACTAAAAGATTCATTTTTTCACGGGATAATACATTGATATATATGCGATATATGTTAATTGTATTATTTTCTATTGTTACAAAATATATTGTATATGTGATATATAATATTGTAACATGTTAGGGTTACAAATTTAACTATGGTTTAGGGTTTAAACTTGGTTAGGGTTTGGATTAGGGTTAGCTTTTGCATGAAGCTTCATGAAGCTTTGACTTTGTGGTTGCTTGATATTTTTGTGAGATATTATGTTAACCCAATCCAAACCATTAACCCTAGTTAACTCTCTACAAGGGTTAACTCTCTGATGCTTAACCCTTGGTTAGATTTGTAACCACTACAATAATTCATTGTTCATCACAAAAGGATTAAGTTATCATCTTCATTCTTCTTCTTCTTTCTTGAGCTTCTTCATGAAAAAGCTTTCTTTTGTGATGAAAGTGAGTGAGAAAAAGATTAAAAATGAGAGTAAAAATCCTACTTCATCATCCTCATCTATCCTTGCCATTTAGATGAGGGTGTTCACATCATTTCATGAATGTTAGCTTGTGTTAACGAAACTTCAAGGTAGATCATCTTTGTATCGAAGATCGGAAGCAAAGGTTGCATCATTCTCTTCGTGAAGCCTCTCGAGAGTCGGGAACACGATGATCGCAGCGAAGGGACCTCAACACGGAGCTTAAAAAGTGAAGGACCGGATCTACAAAGGTTGTAATCCCTCTCACTTAGTGTTAAGGCGTTTAACATGTTCGTTTTCGCCTAAACCCTAGTTTAAAGATCCGAATTAGAGTTGTTCGGTACGGCTAATTTTTAATCGGGCATGGTTGATGCCTCGTAGAACCTTGTGAGCGTGCCTAGCAACCCTACAACATACACACCCGAACCATACAATCGGTTTTCAAAGGGGCGAATCGTAGTTTTGAAAGTAGGGGCTACGGTGTGTACAAGAAAAAGATATCATTTAAAAATCCATAACGCCCCTTAAGGTATTTGTTTAAAAGATGCATAAGATTCTTCATTTTAAAAATAGGTATGGTTCGGATGACACACCTACGTCAGCTATCTAGTCCTATAGTATCCAATACGGCAATATCGTCGAACATCATCCTCGAATCTCGTCATCACATATCAATCATATCATATCGCTTCTAGCTATCCTATAGTTTCTAATATGGTTTCTCTAATTATCATTTAACTCTATCTATAGTTTCCTATTATGGGTTCCCTTAACCATATATATATATATATATATATATATCAGTTTCCATCAAAGTTTGCGGGGGTGCTATACGCCATCCACCCGAATTCCCCCGTAGATGTAAATCTACTCACCTTGATCCTCGCTTGCCGATGCCGATGTCGCTACGCGCTTGCTTGTCGTCTCAAAGTCCTCGTGAGGGTACCTACATATAATAACGTATTGTATCGCATTAAAATCCAATTCAAAACCAAAACGACACGTGAATCTCACATAGGTCAAAACATATGGTCTAATCATACAAAAGAGCCCAAAAACACCTGATATCGACGTACAAACGTCAAGTGACCAAATACAATACCAAATACCAAAACTTAAATCCATAACCATCTCAAAACATAAGGCAGAAACCAAAAAAACATGCTCCATATTTTAGTTCAGGTCAAATCAACATGCATAAACAATACTGGGGTGATGTATAGGGTGTAAATGACCTACAGAAACAACCTGGGCACCTAATTCTATAAAGTGGCCGGCCCCTACCCCCTAAAATCCGGCCAGCTCGGTTCTGCAGGGGAATTGGGGTCTCGTTTTGGCAGGGTGGTCTCATGGTGGTCCATATAGGCTATTAGAGTTGTTTGCTTTTCTAGTAATGGCCCCGGATCACTCCAGATTTCCCTGCACCCACTATATATTCACAAAACCGACACGAAAGTTTCCAAATTTCGTATTTTGGGTTAAGCTACAGGTGTGGTCCAGGTTTTACACTTTAAGGGGGTTTGTAGTCACCAATAAGGCTCATTAGCACAACTACAACTCAACATTCCCTCAAACCTCATCTAGAAATTTTGTAAGTTCAAAAAACCACACAATATCGATTCTAAAAAAGTATGGATGCTTAAGAAATTGAAATACTAATCTAATGGTGCAGAAGTTACCTCATTTGGCAACTCAAGAAATTTCTTGAGTTGCCCCAAGTGTCCAAAATCAAATCTTGCGTGGTCCAAAGTGTTTGCCATGAGCTTGTGCACATTTTTAATGAAATGGAGATGGGGTTTTGGATTTTTTTAGATGATGTTATGAGGGTTGAAGAGGAGGGGGGATGAAGTGTGCTGCCATGAGAGTGAAGGAGGAAGAAATGATAAGGATGATGAAGTGAAAAGAGAATGGCCAAGTCAAGTTAACCCCTCACCTCTCTCTCTCTCATGCCCATCCCTCTTTAAAATATTCTTTCTTTTGTTTTGTTTTCTTCTCTTCTCTTTTATCTTAAATTCAAAATAACACCACCTAAAACAAAATATCATGTAGGAAAATGTAACAAGTGTGAAAATGACTTGGTGCATGTAATGTGCACAAAACTAGCTTAATGCACGATTAACGAGATTTAATCGCGATTAGCATTAAAAGTGAATATCATTAATCATAAAAACTTATAATTTGTTTAAATCACATAAAAACCCCTCATTTCAGTAATTTCTATAATTTTCCAAATTTTTCCCAATTTATCGGTATTTAATTATACCGCCTCATTAAAATATTCAATATATTTATTATTTAATTATAAAAATTCCCAAAAATAATATTTTATTTTTTTCTGAAATGTTACAATCCATCTCAGTGCAGGGCATCTATATCGATCCTTCACATATATATCCGTAGAGACATCATGTATCAACTGCTCTCAATCACTTATGGATTGATCACATATATATCACCGAGCGACATCGTGTCTCTCCCTGCCTCAATCTCTCATGGATTAATCACACACACATAAAACACACACGCGCGTGCGCGCACACACACGCATATATATCATGGATCTCGGCTATATCCACCGTGTCTGAATCATCTTTATCTTCTGATATACCTTTATATATATTCAATTTCTTAGGATTGATATCATATCATATCACATCATATCCACAGTAATATAAATCTCGTCAATCTCGTACCCTTTTAGTCTTTATGAACTAGGCATAGCACAGACGGGTAACATATCATAGAATAAGCCAGTAATATAAGTGTAGCAATATATCAAATATATATATCAGTGTCACATACCACTCAGGTATAACATCAACAATATATGACGCATAGTGGAAATCATAAAGCGTAACATGACTGATAAGATAAATAAAGTGTGAGCGAATAACATGTAAAGTAAGCGTAGCGTAAAAGAACAGTAAATAAGCAACTATTTTGAATATTCTCACTTATATTTTTTTTAAAGTAGAATGAAACGTTGTTTGAAAATAAGAATGCTATAATATTTTTAAAACATATATGTATACCCCTTTTGGAATCCAAGTACCTTATCCTTTCATTATCACTTTTTAAAGATATGAAATGAATCGTTGTTTTCAGAAAGTGGGTAATACCATCATATCAGTAAAATCTCCCAAACGGATAAAATAGTAAGACTCCGTGAGTCAAGTAAAATAGGGTCATATCCAGCTAATCATCATCATCTATCCTCATCATATCACCCCATATGGAATCTTGCCTCGTACGATAACCATCAAATATTCTATTATCCCATATCATAATAATGATCGGTACGGATATGTAATCTACGTACCCAAATACATAGTATAACTAGTACGGACATCAAGTCTACGTACGCACATAGCAATGAAATATTGACGGTACGGACATCTAGTAACGTACAAACATATCACCGGTGCGGATATCTCATTCACGCACCTGCTTAACAATCGGTATGGACAGCTCGTGTCACGTACACGCACAACGGCTGGTATGGACCTCCAGTCGCGTACTCGCTCAGCAACCAGTACGGTCTTAAAGTCTCGTATGTGCACCTAATATAAATCGTATAAAACATCATCCTACTGTAACGTCAATCTTACTATGATACGTAAGCATGACAAGTTCTACGTGATATGGCAGTACTGAAATGTGTAGTGTACATGTGAGTTTGTGATCGTGCAACATGGCAATCTTTAGTATTTGTGCTAGTGTTCTACTAAGTGTATCTACAATAAGCCTACCAAGCGACACTAACGTAATTGCTAATTAACGAACAAGTCTAAACATACATGGCATGCATCCTAATCACATTCAAAGATATAATAAACAATATGTTTCACGGGGGTGCTATACGCTATCCACCCGATTCCCTACCCGTAGATATAATCTACTCACTGTTTGAGATCAAGCTAGTCGTAACCTATGACCGCCTTGCCTTTCATCGCCGCTTCGGAGGTCTCCGCAATAAAATGTAGTATTCACATAACCACACACACATATAGAATTTAAATTGAGATCGATATAACGAACAAACACTCATAGGTTAGAACCTATGACCAACATGAGCCATCCGTAAGCTAAATACCACGATTACCCCCGGAATCGCTGTTCTACCATAAAAGAATGCATCAAGAATACCAAATACGGATTCACAAGCTTTAAAACCATAAAACGTCACTAAAATCCAACCCAAAATACTTCTAGATTTTGAAACATGAAAACTGGGGCAATTTGGAGTATAAAAAGGGCTTATTATCAAGTGTAAGATCTACTGGCCAAACTCCGACACCTGATTCTCTAGGATGCCCATCAAAATAATGGTTTTGACCATAATTTGCGGTCAGGTCTTGGACTTAGGGGCTCTTGCTCCTGGTGGGGTCTCCTGGTGGTCTAAATAGGTCAAATCTACACTCCGAATATTTTGCAGAGATCCCAAATCACTCCAGAATTTGTTTGAACACTAAAACTGTAACGACTCTGAAATCTCTGTACATAAATTTTCTTATTATTGTACAGAAAAGAGTATTACAGCCCGTGTAAGAGTTAAAAGTTATTTCTATTAAATAAAAACAAGAAACAACTTATAGCTCACCGGTAAAGCCTTTATACTGCTGTGACGTAGCCTGTGTGTTCGAATCCCATCAGACACAATTATTTTTTCTAATTTTTCTTTTTATTTTTAGGAAGCCCAAGAGTTGCCCGTGCAATACACGGGGAAAGGAAAAGTTTCAGAAAAATCAAACATGTGCAAAAGGGAGTAAACACATAATTAAATATGTGGCACGAATCTCGAAGCAAGACCTCGAGAATCGACCGGCCAATATGCCCTATTGGCCGGTGCCGACGGTCGAATGAGCTCCAATGAGCTCTGTTCTTTGCACACTTGTCCCTTCAGCTCCTCTTAACTCCTCTGCACTGTTTGATTTCCCTGCAATCAAATAGAGATCTTTCATTTCACCATTTAATATCATTTTAATCCAAAATTTTAATTTCCAAACCCTAATTCTTCACTATAAATACCACCCAATGCTTTAACTCTTCACCATTCTGAAAATTCTAGCAAAACTCTCTCAAAAAGTTCCTAAGTGCAAGTGGAGTTAGCGACCAAGCTCTTTCTGTCAAAAATAGAAGCCGGTTCCGGAGCTCCCGCGAAGCCACGAAGCCTCCCTCTTCTTCCTTATCCTTTCCTTGAAATTTTCAAACCATAAGTCCCTCCCACCTATCACGTCCCGCTTTCCAATATACGGAGAAAGAGACGTGGTGGGCCGCGACGTATTTACTCAGAAGTAAACACGCTAAGCGTAAATAAGCAATATAAATGAATAACATAAGAATAACAAGAGATGTAATAAACCAACAACTTTTTATTGATAATCATTCTTTACATACAACTGAAAAGTAAAGTTCAAAGATAGAAAGTGATACCTAAACAATGGCATATAAACTGTAAAGAAAATAGTATAAGTAAGGCCTAAAAATCTGCCTCCTCTGTAAACTGCTCTAAGTCGTCCTGGCTGGGCTCGGTCTCTTGAGAGCCGGGTCCTCCTGACGAACATTCCAAAGAAAAAAGAGGCAGGAATGTCGTCAGCGAACTAGCGCTCGGTAAGTCCCAAAAAATAGAATGTAATAGATAGGTAAAGAAAATAGAATATGTTAAGTATGTATTTGTTATGCTAACGTAATTGTTTGTAGCTTGGTACAGAATGTATCAGTGTAAACGAGAGGAGTCCAACTTGCTCCGTGGACTAAGGCAACATGTAAGTACAAGGCCCCGTTAAAACCCACGGGACAACGGCACAGGATGTTCCGTACCAATCATCGTGCCTCTTTTAACACATCGTGCCACTTTTAACACATTCCGTACCAATCTACCCCATTAAAACCCCGTAGTGTATATTGTATTGAATTAGGGTTATCAGACTTGCCGAGACCATGGTATAAGTTATTCATGTAAACTGATTCAGGATGTAAACGGTAGTCATGTAGTCAAGTTCAAGATATAGCCATGGTTCGGTCAAGTCAAGTTATGTTGATATTGTTCTGGTATTCATGTTCAAGTTCAAGTGTTCATGTTTGATATATTGGATTCATGTTGTATTGGAGTTAAGTTTGGATTGGATTCATGTTTGGATTGTATTCAGATTAGACCGAGATTCAGATTGAGTCAGACACTTAAACAGATTTGGATTGCTGAATTAGGTTTTGGAGTTATCGGTAACTGCTGTACATAGACGGCAAGATTTGTGTTTTTTCCAAGACAATTACCATTTGATAACCCCGTTTTAGTTTTCTACCTTAAATAGGCAAGCACTCACTAGCTCCGGCTCCCTAAGGCTCAAGAGAATCGATCCCGCTTAAACCCATATTTACTAAGGTCCTTATTGTTAGGTGCTTGGATTTGTGCCACGTGTCCCAGCTTGTATTAATAACATTTTGCATGTTTGATTTTCTGTGACTTTTCATTTTATGTGCAGAGCACGTGTAAACTTTTGGGCTTCCAAAAAGTTTAAAAGAAAAATCAGTAAAAATATATGTGGCGGATGGAATTCGAACTCATGGGCTATGTCACAGCAGTGTAGAGGTTTTACCAGTGAGCTACAAGTTATTTCTTATTGTTTTTAAAAAAAAACTTTTAAATTGTAGTCAGGCTTAAAAACTTTATTCTGTACATTAACTTTAAAAAATCTTTGTACAATAAAAACATAGTCGTTACATTCTACCCTCCTTATAAAAATTTCGTCCTCAAAATTTATAGAAGGAAGTTGTAACAGATCAAGAAAAAATTTGATGATAATGGTGATGAAAGAACTACTGAAAGTGCATGAAAAATATTTGGAAGAACGAAAGGATGCAAGAGTAGTTTTTAAGAAAGTTGCGAGCATGAAATCAAATAGAAGAAACGTAAATTAGAATTAGATTGTCAAGAACGATACAAAGGTATTTTAAAATCAGGAAAGGATATGAGTTATCAAAGGAGATAGGATTCGATAATTACGGATATATGATAAAAATAGCTGAATCAAGAGGAAAGAGAATCAAAAGCAGAACTCTAAGTCACTCAAGATGGATACTGCATTGTAATTATGCTGCAGTTCATAATTACAATCACTTAACTCCATTCAAGTCACCCAAATCCTACTATTACGGTCAATGGAATAAGTTTAATAAGGAATCAAGAAGATTACAAAATAAGACAAAACGGAGATGGAGCATATGCAGTTTCGTTTACTCTGGGTCAAGACACAATTAACGTGGAAAGTAAGAAAAGATACAAATAGATGAACTGACGGTGTGAATGTTACACCAACTCTCCTTCTTTTCATTGAAATTCATCTCCAAATCATATGTCGGTAAAGTGGAGTTATTACCGATACCTTTCTTTTCTAAAACCTAGAACTCCCTTTTCCTTTATATATTGGTCAATCTAATTTTACCACATTATTTGTAACTTTAATTACCAATGTTTAAACTCAAGTTTAATCAAAATTCTCATGTCTAACTTTTCATTAAAATACCTTGAACTTTATTATCACATCTTTTCGAAAAATTGTTTAAACAATACTTTTAGGAAAACTTCACGGGGTAACGACCTACCCTACATGAACCCTTTGGTTTCATAGCACGATGCCTAAATACATGTATATTTGGTTCAAGAATAAACTTTACAATAAAATACCACATCTTTTACAACGGTATTTTGAAAATCCATGGCAAATACGCCTCTACAACCCTCGTTAGGTAACCCGCTAATGGATGGTGTGGATTATCGCATATCCTTGGGATAGTAGAGTGAGATGCAGAATTCTTCATAGAGTATTCGATCTCGAAAGGAAATATAATACGGTTTTTAAATAAATACAACTTTTCTAAATAAAAATAATTTTTAAAATTAAATAAAATTATAAATCTATATTTTCAATATATTATGAAACTATATTTTTCTAAAAATAAAAGATTATAAAATGTTAATAAAACATCATCAAGTTATCAAAAAGGACAAGTTTTCAATAAAATACCATAAACTTTTTAAAGCTAGGTATTTATCATTAAAATACCCTAAAACCACTACTACAAATAAGGGTTGCCCCAACGGATTTATCGGTAGGGGCAACCCACTGCCCCTACGGATATATACGTAGGTGCGAAAAAAGACCCCGTAGGTGCAAAGGCCGCAGGTGCAAGTTGAGGCCCTGAACTTGCCCCTACGGACAAATTTATGCCCCTACGGTTATCTCGGTAGGTGTTAGAGCCCCTACGGAGTACCCCGTAGGGGTAATAAAATCATATATTTAATTTTTTTTTTTGAATATATTGTATATACCTACGGATATATCCGTAGGTCCTTTTTCTACCCCTACGGATAACTCCGTAGGGGATATAAAGTAGCCCCTACGGATAGATCCGTAGGGGCCGTCCCAACACCCTGCACTGAGATCGGGGGGAAAATATCAGGAAACCTGATATTTTGCCCCTACGGATTTATCCGTAGGGGATAAACAGTGGCCCCTACGGACATATCCGTAGGGGCACTCCCAACACCCTGCACTGATATCAGGTGGGAAAATATCAGGTTTCCTGATAGTTTTCCCCTACGGATAACGCCGTAGGGGCAACGTATGTACCTACGGCTTAATCTGTAGGTACATATTGTCTGTATTTTTTTTTAAAAAATGGGCTGCTAGATTTTTTCCCGCCCTGTGCACAATACTATATACATCAATCAAATCATATATTGCAGTATTCATAATCACATCTCACGTATATATATATAATATACAAAAGAAACCCAAAAACTGAATATGATATAAATACAAACCAATATCAATATCGTTTCAAAATGTAGTACAATGTGATATAAATACATGTTTCAAAAAATAAGAACCAAAAAGCTACCTAGTTCGGTCCAGCTCCACCTCCGAATAACGTTAGAATAACGCGCGCCTGCTCCTCGGTCAATACACTCTGCAAAGCTACATATAAGGGAGTCTGAGCGGCATGTGGAGCTGGCGATGTGGTCTGCGCAGCCGCCGTCGAGGTAGTCGCTTGCGGAGCCGCGGCTGCGGGAGTCTGAGTGGGCGGTGGAGCTACAGGAGCTATCTGCGGAACCGCAGCCAATGTAGTGGCTTGCGGAGCCGCAGCCGAAGGAGATGCATGTGGAGGCTCGGCCGATCTATCCTGTCGCGTCTGGACATAACGTGTGTAAGAAGCATGTAAGCACTGTGTATTATTCGAATTCGTTTCATTATTAAGTTATTTCGAAACCCTGTTTGGATATCTAGTTTGGAAAAGCGTTGTTTATTTTAATTACATATGTATGTATGATTAATCAGACTTAATTCTAAAACCAAATAAGCTCAAGCTACGTACTAATTATGGATATGTTGATATGTATATAATATGAAATGATATTTTACTATAAAGTAGTATACATACCAGCATCTCCTTCAACTCCTGAACGGTGGCCCTCAAGCTATCCAGTTCCTGATGGACATGCCGGTCACTGAAGACGGAGGAAGTAACCGCCGGGGTGGAGTCCAACCTCATATGGGCCCTGCTAGGGCCCAATCCCCGGCCTCTCTCCCAACCTCCGTGGTGCGCTCTGTGTGCGGCGTCCAGAACTGGGGTCAGCAGCCTCGGATCGTTCTGTCCGGTAAAATCGATCCCCGAGGCCTGGGCCTGCTCAACCACCCGCTCCTACACCCACATTAAGCAGTAAAGTATAAGTATAAAATTTAAACTTGAACCTTCCAAAACTAAAATTTCAAATTTGGGTAGAAAAAATATTAACACTTACGCAGTACTCCTGGGTAGCGACGTCGGGACATCGAAGCTCGCCCGTGGCGGGATCTGTCGAGGTGCCGTGGACGGCAAGATATGCGGACAGCACGCTCGGTGTATCACCTGACGCCACGGTCCGAGATGTCTGCAATATTAGAAAGTAACTCTTAATATTAGAAATATTAGAGAATAACTCTTAATATTGCAGAATATTAGAGAATAACTCTTAATTTACCGATAACTCCATGGCTCGAGTAATGTTCCTCGAGCCACCTGTGTAAGTGGGGCGACCCCTCTTCGCCGACTTCCTGTTCTCCGTATTCTGAGCGGCCTGTTTCTGTACAACGCATTAACATTTAGTTTTCTAATTAAGAAACACAAATAAATAAATTATATCATAAATAATGAATTAAATTTAAAATACATACTTGTTTGCGTTCGGAGTCGAAATAAGCGCACAATAGAGGCCATGTCTCTACGTCGACTCTCGTAAACGCCGGAGTAGATAGGAGGGCCGCTCTCTCTGCCTCGGGGGTCGCTATCCACAGGGAATAGCAGTCGGCCTTCAGCTCATTCCTGTTGTATCGGACCTTGGCCGGCATGTTCTTCATCAGGCCATTGTACAGAGCATGAAGGTCGAGCACCCTCCCCGGGTGATCAGGGTCGGCTACAGGCTGAAAATCGTAATCCAACTGAAAATAAAAAAAAAAACGTTGTTATTAGATTGCAAGTGTTAATAATAAATATATTGGATAGATCAAATGAAAATATATATTAATACATACCCGAGCCTATTCAAAGAAGAGGGCGAATGAGCGCTGGTGCTGCTCGCCCCACTCAACGTGAAGTGGATAGTTCTTCACGATCCGGCTCTCGTCCCCCAAATACCGGCCGAACCTCTCGGCATGAGGACCGGTATAGGGATAGTCAAGGGTAAAAAATAGGGGGAATGCTGCCTCCCCCCTAGCTCTATCAGGCCTCAGCCTATGGGACTGATTCGGGCCTCGAGTCTCCCTCTGGGGATGGAGAGGCCCTGCGTCTGCACGAAATATCAAGACAATCAATAATAAGACAAAGTTGTATTAAGAAATCAAGGTTAAACAAAAATTCAAGTGTGATATATACCTCCGGTGAATAGCGCACGAGCCTGGGCCCGAGCAGCAGCACGAGCGGGACGATAGTTCCTCCGGTGAGGAACAACCGGGGTCCCGGACCCGGACGCATCCCCTCCAACTATAAAATAAATATCGACGCTAAATCTCCATGAAGTTCATATTTATTCTATAGAGCATATGTAAAATAAATAAATATTTTAAATTTATTTATACTAACCTGCAGACGATGCGGAGGGTATGGAAGCGGCAGGAGTGGCCCCTGTGGAAGGTGTGGACGCACCACCTATAATTAGATAATTAAAAATAGATTTTATAAGTAATTGCAAAAAGAATGTGTAGATCAATAATATAACGTTCTAAATCAATATGCATGCACTATAGGACATATAAACATACCCGCAGGTGCGGTGGTGTCACCACCTACAGCTAGACAATAATAAAAATTGCTAAGTAAGAGCAAAAGGAATGTGTATATTTATGATATAGCATTCTAAATCAATATACATACACTATATGATATATAAACATACCTGGAGGAGCGGGGGTGGCCTCTGTCCCAGATGTGGACGCAGGACCAACAACTAGATAATTAAAAAAAGATTTTATAAGTAATTGCAAAAAGAATGTGTAGATCAATAATATAACGTTCTAAATCAATATGCATGCACTATAGGACATATAAACATATCCGCAGGTGCGGTGGTGTCACCACCTACAGCTAGACAATAATAAAAATTGCTAAGTAAGAGCAAAAGGAATGTGTATATTTATGATATAGCATTCTAAATCAATATACATACACTATATGATATATAAACATACCTGGAGGAGCGGGGGTGGGCTCTGTCCCAGATGTGGATGCTTCACCAACAACTAGACAATCAAACATTGACAATATAAGTAATTTTGACATAAACATGCATGAATATCTGTAATATTACATTCAAAATGGATATGCGTGCAGTATACCTGGAGGTGTAGCCAAATCAACACGGAAGGAGGCATCCGAAGGGGTCTCCGATCTGGGTGCAAGACCGGCCCTCTGAAGCTCCCTACGGAGCTCTCCGGGTGGTAGAACCGCTCTGCCTCTGCCTCTGCCTCTGCCGCGGCTGGAGCTCCTGCCGCCCCTCGCTGCTCCCGACATCGTCATCAAATCTAGATAAACGGTTCGTTGACGCATTAGACAATCATTAAAAGTATTGACTATTTATGATCTAGAGCGTAAAATGTGAAGTAATAATATAACATTACTGATAACCTTTTTCGTTTCGTGGGCGCATCATACATATCTACTTGGATTTCATCGTCGATGTCATTTCTAACCCACGTAACTTCATGATCGGTCGAAGACAACCCGTCCTTCGAAACAGACGGTCGGAGCACTTTAAGCCTTCTCTCTTCTTCGTCCTCATCGCTGTCCTCGTATTCTGGGACATCGTAGACATCTCTAGGTTTCTATCGGCATACAACACTCCACCCCGGATGCTTCAAACACTGTGAGTAGTATACTTAGAACGCTTGGTTCGGAAAGATAAACGGATCGTCCTGACCGTAAAATCGAAGTGTGTTCACACTGGTCAATCCATATTCATCTTTCCAAGTCCCAAGACTGCTTCTCCACCTGTCTGTATCGGTTCGCGGATCGTACCAAGTACAGTGGAATATATAACAAAACAATCACAAAAATGATGCAGACAAGTTCGGATCGTGGATCTAACAAAACAAATTTTACGATAAATACATAACGATACAAGTTTAGATTAAAACTGATAGCAATAAAATGTAATTCGAATAACTTACATGCTCTGTGACCCAATCACAAAAATTATCCTGATGGTATTTTTCCAAACGCTCTTCGTTCCAATCAGGATGCCCCTCACGTACCTCGCTAAAATGAGTTCTGTTTTCGACAAATAATTGTGACATTAATATTATGTCATTTCATACACACACAAACACAGATATAACAATTAATCCAAAAGAACTTACTCTCTAATTTGTTCAAGACATACGCAATTAAGCAAGATAAACTGGTATATCTTGTTGATAAACATAGTGTCTACCCTCTTATACTCGGCTTTACCATATGGCCCGTCTTGAATTCTTCATGGTCGGTTAAGCCTTGTCTCAATGTTCTCGTCCAGATAGCGGGAACAAAATGTGGTTGCTTCATCAAGAAGATAACCTTGCATGATAGAACCCTCTGGTCGATTTTTATTGCGTATATACTTCTTAAGAGTGTAAAGGTACCTAATGAGAATATGTTGAATATATAAACACGGGCATACATGACAAAAATAAATTTATAAATTGCGCGAAACGAAAAATTACACGTACCTCTCGACGGGATACATCCATCGATATTGTACCGGTCCGGCTAACTTCGCCTCAGTTGCAAGATGAACCGTCAAGTGTATTATGATATCGAAGAATGACGGTGGGAAAATACGCTCAAACTTGCAAAGTATCAACGCAATAGAATTTTCTAGTTTATCTAGCGTCGCAACCTCCAGCGTTTTAGCACACAACTTCCTGAAAAAACAACATAGGTCGTTGATTACTAGACCAACCGAGTCGGGGAGAGAAGTCCTGAGGGCTAATGGAAGAAGGTGCTCCATGATAACATGGTGGTCATGGCTTTTTAGCCCATCGATCTTGCCCTTCACAATTTTTATTTTCTTGCTGAATGATCCTGAGAAACCTGTGGGGACTTTCAAATCATGCAACACCTGCAGGAATCTTTTCTTCTCCGGTTGTGACATATGATAAGCGGCATTGGGAAGTACAAACTTGCCCGGTTTACCCGCTACCGGTTTAGGGTGCAGTTCACTTCTTATTCCCCACTCTTGTAGATCCATCCGGGCATTCATGTTGTCTTTCGATTTCCCGTCTTTACACAGAAGCAAGTTAAGTATGTGCTCTGATACTCCCTTCTCTATATGCATGACGTCCAGACAATGACGCACTGAATTTGTAGACCAGTACGGAAGCTCGAAGAAAATGCTTAACTTGTTCCAATATTGTGGTTTGACCTGTCTCGTCGGATCCATCCCGAAGGTCACGTTATTGTAACCATCCCATTTAGCAGTCACGTCCTCTCCGGACAATGGGGATGGAGGCCCAAGAAGCTCCTGATGACCATCAAAGTGAACCGTGTCTAACCTATAGGGGTGGTCTGGAGGCAGAAAACGTCGATGGCCGCAATAACAAACCTTCCTGCTAAAATTCAAAAATTTTGATTTGTGTGTTCATGGCAATGAGGACATGCTTTGTGACCATGTACGGACCAACCTGAAAGCATTCCATACGCAGGAAAGTCATTAATTGTCCACATTAAAGCCGCACGCAGTATGAAGGTTGTATTTGTGTTTGAATCATATGTCTCTACACCATCAATGAACAAAGTTTTCAGCTCCTCAATCAGAGGTCGGAGATAGACGTCGATATTGTTCCCCGGTGAGTTTGGTCCGTCGATAAGAAGAGGCATCATAAAGTATGATTGGTCCATAGCCAACCAAGGCGACAGATTATAAATTATCATTACAACGGGCCATGTACTGTGACTTCCAGCCATATAGTTGAATGGGCAGAAGCCATCGGCAGCCAGTCCGAGCCGGACATTGCGAGGATCGCTACTGAATATTGCGTGCCTCCTATCGAAATCCTTCCATGCCGGTGAATCTCTTGGATGGCTCATTTTTCCATTTTCGCTTGGAGGAGCACGGTGATGCCAAATCATTGCCTCGGCTGTTTTCTTGCACCTGAATAGCCTCTGTAGCCTCTGTGTTATGGGAAAATATCGTGCTATCTTCACAGGTATATCAGGCTTCTTATCAGAATCTTTCGGCTTATACCTGGCCTCTCCGCATGTTGGACACTCTTTCAAATCTGAATTCTCTTTCCGGTACAACACGCAATTTTTAGGACATGCTTGAATCTTCTCGCACTTTAGACCCAAATCAGACATCATTTTCTGGGCTTCGTACCAGCTTTCGGGCACATTATTTCCCGGAGGCATAGAATCTTTCAAGAACGAAAGAAGCATTGTGAATGACTTGTTGCTCCATCCATTTAGGCACTTAATTTGGAAAAGTTGGACGAACCATGAGAGGGTGGAATACTTCGCATTCTCATAAATTGGTTTCCTAGCATCATTCATGAAATTTTCATATTTATCCGCACGCGGTCCTTGACCGGAAGGAATGTCATCTTCGGTACGAATAAATTCACCTAGGGCAGCCTCTACCATATCCTCCATTTCTTCTGATGGAAATAAATTTCCGTATCCTGCCGTATTACCGAATTCTTCTTCTTCTCCTGCCGCATTATCGTGTTCTCCTTCTTCTACCGCAGTACTGCATTCTTCTCCTTCCCCGTGATATTTCCAAGTTGAATAAAGTCTAGTAAACCCATGTTTTACAATATGAAGCTCTGCCAATTCTACCTTCTGCCAGTACTTATTGCCACATCTATCGCACGGACAAAGAATCTTCTCTATTATGATCTTATTATGTGCTCGTGCAAATTCAAGGAAAGCAGCAACTCCTGCGACAAACTTAGGTTGCATACGTTGTTTCCAATCCACATACATCCAGTCCTTAACTCTGACGTACTCATGGGCCATGTTAGACTGAATAACATATAAAATGTAGGTTATGCTGATTATATTGAGAAATATAAGAACGGGATAGTTACTGACAAAGGAGAAAATCCATGTATATGTTTTGTGTGTGCGTTTGTCGTTGAAAAGAATAAATTATCGCACGTTATGTTGACCGATAGACGGGGACTAAGTGGCGCTTTTAGTTTCATATATGGGTATCGATGGGAATATGAAGGTTTCATATTATCATATATTGGTTTTAACCCGAACATCTCGAATCGCTCTCTGATTATGCGTTTGTATGTATGTGTTCCGGCTGTCGGGGGTAGGCTTCTATCCCATTAAGAATGTATAGAGCGAACGCCCATCACATGTGCTTTCAACCGTTTCGAGTAAATTTCGGCAGCACCTCCCCGCTGTTCTCCGAGTACACTGTAATAGAATAGATAATCATTTCAAAGCTGTGAAACAACGTTGAAATGAACATCTAATCTAACTTTGTACACGGAGAACCAGCGGAAAGATACCGACGAAATATCTCGAAACGGATGAAAACACAAGTGAATGAAGGCGTTTGCTTTATACATTCTTAACTTGTCCACACGGGACAAATCTATGGGTTACCATACGATTGAATTTTCTCGTCGCGTAGACTATACGACGGTTGTAAGTATCGAGCAATACTGTCCGATATTTAACAACCTTCGTATAGTTCTAGGTCACGACGAGCATCGCACGTATGTTAACCGATAGACGGGGACTAAGTGGCGCTTTTAGTTTCATATATGGGTATCGATGGTAATATGAAGGTTTCATATTATCATCGAGTATCATATATTGGTTTTAACCCGAACATCTCGAATCGCTCTCTAATTATGCGTTTGTATGTATGTGTTCCGGCTGTCGGGGGTAGGCTTCTATCCCATTAAGAATGTATAGAGCGAACGCCCATCACTTGTGCTTTCAACCGTTTCGAGTAAATTTCGGCAGCACCTCCCCGCTGTTCTCCGAGTACACTGTAATAGAATAGATAATCATTTCAAAGCTGTGAAACAACGTTGAAATGAACATCTAATCTATCTTTGTACACGGAGAACCAGCGGAAAGGTACCGACGAAATATCTCGAAACGGATGAAAACACAAGTGAATGAAAGCGTTTGCTTTATACATTCTTAACTTGTCCACACGAGACAAATCTATGGGTTACCATACGATTGAATTTTCTCGTCGCGTAGACTATACGACGGTTGTTAGTATCGAGCTATACTGTCCGATATTTAACAACCTTCGTATAGTTCTAGGTCACGACGAGCATCGCACGTATGTTAACCGATAGACGGGGACTAAGTGGCGCTTTTAGTTTCATATACGGGTATCGATGGGAATATGAAGGTTTCATATCATCATCGAGTATCATATATTGGTTTCATATTATTTATAGTTTACTTTATTTTATTTAATATATATAATTAAATATATTGATAAATAATATTTGCAACAGAGAATCAAATTACCGAAATGCCCCATTTCATCTCCAAAGCTATTTATTTCCCCCAAATTAAAACCCCTCCAAAATCCCAAAAGAACCTTATCTATCTATATCAAAAAATTGAAGCAGCAAGCAGTGACATTTCCTTCTCTTCTCCCAAAACCCAGCTCGCCTTCAATCTCTCCAACTCATCCTAACCCTAACCCAGCCCCAGCCGAACCCCAACCCAACACCAAACCCTAACCCGGCCTAACCCTAACTCCAACCCAGCCCCAGCCGAACCCCAACCCCAACACCAAACCCCAACCGAAACCCTAACCCTAACCCTAACCCCAACACCAGTCATCGAACCCCAACCGCCGATCGAACCCGTACCCTAACCCTAATCCTAACCCTAACCACAACCGATACCTAATCCTAACCCTTATTGATCGCTACCCTAACATCATTATAATAATGTTTAACTAATTACCTGTAGGCGACGACGGAGACGCAATCGGCGACGACAAGGGCGGTGGCGACAACGAGAACGGAGCACGGTGGCGACCACGAGATCACTGCGCAGGTGTGGCGACGACGATTCGGCTTGGATTCGGTGACGACGAGATCACTGCGGCGGCGGCGGCGACGACGATCTCGATTTGCGAAAATTTGGTTCCGCGCGAGAATAGGAAAAAGAAATAATCAGCGTAGGGATCGATCTCTTAAATCCCTATTTATATGCCCCTACGGATATACCCGTAGGTGCTTGGTTTGCGCCACCGTAGGGGCAAAAAACACTTTAAGATTTAATAAATTTTAAATAAATATTGAACGACCGTAGGGGCAACCACTTTGCCCTACGTATTAATCCGTAGGGCCAAACTTTTATTGCCCCTACGGATGATATTATCCGTAGGGGCAACCCCTTATTTTACTAGTGAACTTAAAATACATGTTCATGAAAACCCTAAACAATACAAATCACTCTCGAGATTTTATTTTTAATCTATATTAAAATATTTTTCATAAAACCCCCTCGAGATATCCCAAACAAAATTTTAAGGACTTTAGTAAATATAGGTTTAAGCGGGATCAATTCTCTTGAGCCCCAGGTGTAAGTCCATGCTACCTCTCCCGGTACTTAAGGGCTTGCGGAATTGGTGTAAAACGATTTTTCTAGAGGTGGTAACATGGACTACAAATACGGATCTTTGTTAAACAATCTACCTAACAACCTAACTAGGAGTTGTTTACCTACTCGGTTAGGGGGTTATACCTTTCTTGAACTCCTTCGTCTTCAACTCTTGTAGTGTACGGACCGGCCTCCTCTCGTCGTCTTCTCACGCCGAAGATGGATCCACCCGAAAGCTTCTACCTTTGGCTTCTTCTTCGAACTTTGAAGAAACTAGAACACTTGGCTTGCTAGGCCTTGTGAACTAGGATGAGTAGAGGATTGTTTTGGTGTTTTTATCTCTAAGGCAATGAATCTCAACACATGAGAATGGTTTGCCTTG
Source organism: Agapanthus africanus (assembly GCA_030015575.1). NCBI lineage: Eukaryota > Viridiplantae > Streptophyta > Magnoliopsida > Asparagales > Amaryllidaceae > Agapanthus > Agapanthus africanus. Next base: position 358,585,151 of record JASDDO010000008.1, read on the forward strand.
AGCTAGAGAGAGCAAGAGGAAGAGGGAGAGCTTGAGCAAGTGATGGCAAGAGAGAGAAATGAAATGAGAGAATGAGTGAACCTTTTGCCATCCTTGCTCTCATTATCCAAAATCATCATCATAACAAGTAATGATAATTGAGTATATTGTAAAGGTTATTATCATGACAAATGACACTATCATTTCTTGCATTAAATGCAAATGGTGAACAAAACAAGCAAGCATAAGTCAATGCAACCAAATGATGGCCATTGTCATGATGGTGGTCAACAAGTCCAACCTAGTCAACCGGTCAACAAAAGTCAACAAGTCAACTAGGTCAACCTTTCAACCCTAACCATGTCACTATAATACTCAACTAATATTATTATTAATCATGTTTCTTAATCTCATTAGGGTCTGACAAAAGTCAATAGTCAGCAACCCTAATGTGAATCCTCTGCCTCTGTCTCTGTCAACTGTGCATACACACCCGTATCGGCATTCCGGGGAACAAGAATACAAACGAGATAAAACCAATCCCAAAACGTACACTAGGATCTGGCTTAAACCAAAGCCCACTAGTGTTAACTGTCCGGACACTAAACGTGCACAAGTGCACGGATATGACCGAACCCTGTCGCAAAACCATGCGACCTGTCGCAAAACCATGCGATCTCTACTCTTTTGCCTAAAGGCGAATAGCTCTCTGTGTGGGACTCTAAAGACTCGACACTACACTGGCAGTGGGTTTAACTACAGACCGTAAGCGGCACTAGCTGTGCGTAACGGCCCCCAGGTAGATGACAATAAGAAGACGGACGAGGTGAAACCCATCTGAACTCCTACTGAGCCTGAATATGACAATCTCCGTACAGTCCGGTCTGTTCGTCTGATACATCGCATGGCGGGCCTAGGGGGCGGTAAACATCAGTCCCCTAATAGCGGTACAAGTCGTGTCGGAGTGTAGCCCAGAACACCCTGAGATAACACTGGTAACCTACCAGTATATCTCGCTTGCCCTGGCCAGGGACTACTTGTGTAATGGCTCTCCTAGACACGGCGCGATGTCAACCCCCAATACCGGGAGAGACGAATCCTGTCTAACCGTCACTGCTTCCAAGTGCTTCGGGACTGCACCCAATTACTACCTGTTTGCACGACTCCTTTAAGCCGTGGTAGGGTAGTAATCAAAGTACAGTGGGAACACACTTGAGGCGAAGTGACAGTGTCAAGTCAGCGGACTAAGCTGTACTCATGTCACCTGGGAACTGATAACTGACGATAGGTATAGTACCAACCAATCAGTTCCCGACGAGTTCTGTCGAGTGTACTCGTAACCTAACGAGCACCCGCATACTATCTCAAGTACGACGTACTGACGGCTGTGGGACAGACCGTCTTCCCTGCTGGGATGAGAAGCGCATACGCTAGTCTACTCCGGAGTATCGATGCCCTATCTCGATAGTCCTACGACTAGGGACCTGTATAAGGATGTGCTTGTGGATTACCCAGCCCCCATGAGTGTGACTGTCATCACAACGCTGGTAATCAAGCAAAGATCCTAAGGGCTCTACTAATATGTATAAGCAATATGCCAAAAGAAACACATGCACATATTAAAGTAGAAACAAACCAAGTAGCATACTACCATTTTGAGCAAGATTGTCGATACAAGGTGAATATCCCAAACTTCCATTAAGTAATATACAAACTAGTATGATACAGTAATGGCCTCTAGGGCATATACACTAACAATCTCCTACTTGCACTAAGGCCATGTACTGGCGTATCGAAGACATATCATCTCGATCAGCCGCTCGAACTGAGTCTGGGGCATGGCCTTGGTGAATGGATCTGCAGTGTTATCTTCTGAAGCAACCCTCCGAACCTCGATCTCCTGGCGATCTACGATCTCCCTGATCAGGTGATACCGCCTCAAGATGTGTCTGGATTTCTGATGGGACCTGGGTTCCTTCGCTAAAGCTATAGCCTCGTTGTTGTCGCAATACAGAGGTATTGGATCAACAATGGACGGAACCACCTGAAGTTCTTTCAAGAACTTCCTCATCCAGACGGCTTCTTTTGCGGCATCAGCAGCAGCGATGTATTCCGCTTCCATCGTCGAGTCTGCAACGGTTTCCTGTTTGGAACTCTTCCTACATACCGCCCCTCCATTGAGTGTAAAGACAAAACCCGACATGGACTTGGAATCATCCTTGTCACTCTGGAAGCTGGAGTCAGCAAAGGCCTCGATCTGGAGGTCCTTTCCGCCATACACCAAGAACATCTCCTTAGTCCTTCTCAGGTACTTGATAATGTTCTTTACCGCTATCTAGTGCTTCTCCCCTGGGTCGGACTGATACCGGCTTACAACGCTCAATGCGTATGCTACATCTGGTCTGGTACACAACATCGCATACATAGTAGAGCCTACCGCAGATGCGTAGGGTATTGATGACATGCGAGCCCTTTCCAAATCAGTCTTGGGAGACATCTCTTTGGAGAGGGTGATTCCGTGACAAGCCGGCAGATTACCGCGCTTGGAATCTTCCATACTGAATCTTTTCAGTATGGTGTCGATGTACCTTGACTGTGAAATTCCCAACATCCTTTTAGATCTATCACGATAGATCTGGATCCCCAGAATGTAGTTGGCATCGCCCAGGTCCTTCATGGAGAACCTGTATGACAAGAACCCTTTGACAGATTGTATCATAGGAATATCATTTCCTATCAGAAGAATGTCATCCACGTATAAAACGAGGAACACGACAGTTCTTGCTACAAATCAACTATAGATGCATGGTTCATCTGGATTTTTGATAAAGCCATATTCTTTGACCGTCTCATCAAAACAGATGTTCCAACTCCGCGATGCCTGCTTTAGTCTATAGATGGACTTAAGCAACTTGCACACCTTTCCGCTGCTCCCACTCTGAATGAAACCCTCTGGCTGGTCCATATAGACACACTCCTCTAAATTTCCATTTAGAAAAGCGGTCTTTACGTCCATCTGCCAAATCTCATAATCGTGGAAGGCAGCAATGGCAAGAAGGATCCGAATGGATTTCAGCATAGCCACTGGAGAAAAGATCTCGTCATAGTCCAAACCAGGTCTTTGACGAAAACCCTTTACAACCAGTCTAACTTTATAGGTCTCAACCTGTCCATCTACACCAATCTTCCTTTTGAAGATCCACTTGCATCCTACAGGTTTTACCCCATCTGGAGCAACGTCCAACGTCCATACTTTGTTGGTGTACATGGACTCCATTTCGGTCCGCATTGCATCCAGCCATTTTACCGAGTCAACGCTCTGAACGGCCTGCTGGAAGCTAGTAGGCTCATCATAATCAATGATGCAGTCCTCTCTATCCCCGTCTATGAGAAAACCGTAGTATCTCTCGGGCGGATGAGACTGCCTACTACTCCTACGGAGCGGCGTAGGAATGTCCTGTTCTTTTGAACCCTCTAGTTCTACTAAGCTTTCAGTAATAGTCTGTGGTTCTGGAATTTCTTCCAGTTCTATTACGCTCCCACTTATTTCTTTTTCTAAGAACTGGTGTTCTAAGAAGTGGGCATGACGAGAAACAAAAACCTTTTGTTCCTCTTCGCAATAGAAGAAATATCCCTTGGAGTTCTTTGGATATCCCACAAACTTGCACTGTACTGAGCGTGCCTCGAGTTTGTCCGCATGCTGCTTTTTAACAAAAGCTGGACATCCCCATGTCTTAATATGCTTAAGATAGGGTTTCTTCCCACACCACATCTGATATGGTGTGGTAGGCACAGTCTTAGTTGGAACTCGGTTCAAAAGATATGCAGCTGATTCTAGCGCATATTCCCAGAATGATCGCGGTAACTCAGCGTTACTCATCATGGAACGTACCATATCCAATAGGGTCCTGTTCCGTCTCTCCGATACACCGTTATGTTGCGGAGTGTATGGAGGAGTAAGCTGAGAGAGAATACCATTCTCTTTTAGGTAATCCAGGAACTCGGCACTCAAGTATTCTCCACCTCGATCAGATCTTAGTGTCTTGATACTTTTGCCGGTTTGTTTTTCTACTTCATTCTTATATTCCTGGAACATTCCAAAGGCTTCGGATTTATGTTTCATTAAGAATACATATTCGTACCTTGAAAAGTCATCCGTAAAAGTAATGAAGTAAGAAAAACCGCTTCGCGCATGTGTAGATATTGGACCGCACATGTCGCTGTGTACGAGTCCCAAGAGCTCGATCGCTCTTACTCCGTGTCCAGTGAACGGAGTCTTTGTCATCTTTCCTTTGAGACAGGATTGACAAGTTGCATATGATTGATATTGGAATGGATCCAAATATCCTTCTGTATGTAACTTAGTCAATCTTCTCTCATTGATGTGACCCAGTCTACAATGCCATAAGAAAGCCTGATTTATTTCCAGAGACTTTCTTTTGTGTGTATTCTGGACATTGAAAATCTGTGGTTGGTTTAATACGTATATACCATTGCTTAATGTACCTGACCCAATCAGAACTTGATTAAGGTGAATGTTCACAACATTACTTACAAATGCAAATTCATAACCTTCTTTAGATAATAAAGATACAGAAATGACATTACAAGTTGCATTGGGTACAAAATAGCAATTACGCAAAACCAAAACGTGTCCATCTGACAACCCCAGGTGATAGTCCCCCACGGACTCAGCATCCATACCAGCTCCGTTTGCAACTCTGAGGGTCATATCACCTGCCTTCAAAACCCTACGCTTTCTCAGTGCCTGCAAAGAATTACAGATATGAGATCCCGATCCGGTATCCAATACCCAGGAAGTAAAGTTTATTGAAAGACAGTTTTCAATAACATACACACCTGAAGCTGAAGCCGCAACTTGCTTCAGATCCTGTGTTCTGTCCTTCCAAGCCCTGCAATTTTTCTTCCAATGTCCCTTCTTATGACAATAGAAACATTCTTCCTTACCCATCAGCTGCCCCGCTATCTTTGTTGCCTTTGCTTTTCCCTTCGTATCCACTTTACTAACACCGCCCCTTGGTTTGGCGGGGGCTTTCTTCTTCTTTCTCTTGGCTTTCGCCTTGGACTTAGAAGAGGAAGATCCTCCTACAAACAAAGTGGATGTATCCCTACTTTTCTGTAGGGTGCCCTCTGTACTCCTCAGCATGTTGAGGAGCTCCGGAAGTTCAACTTCTTTTCCTTGTAAGTTGAAGTTCAGGATGAACTGAGCGTAAGTGGAAGGAAGGGACTGGAGAATCAAGTCCGTATATAGCTCGTTCTCTAACGTGGTCCCAAGGTCCGCGAGCTCCTCAATGAAGCCAATCATCTTAAGCACGTGTTCCGCTACCGATGACCCGATGGCCAACATTGCCGAAAATAGATTTTTCGACACTTCGTATTTTACGATACGAGATTTCTCTCCATACAGTTCTTTTGTATAGAGAAATATGGATTCGAGGTCCATATTCTCATGCCTCCTCTGATGTTCATTGTCCATAGAGGCAAGCACGAGGCACTTGGCCTTCGCGCAATCGATCTCCCAGGTCTTACGGATTTCCCTATCCGCGACGCTGGAAGTGGGACCTGGGACAGGGGGAGCTTTGGTGGTAAGAAGATACCCCAGCTTGTCGTAAGTGATTGCCATTTTGACATTCCTGAGCCAATCTTTGTAGTTTGGCCCTGTCAGTATGTTTTTATCTAGAAGTAACTTAAGTCCAGTCATGTCGATTGGTCGCTGCAATTAGGAGAGAAAGAAGAAACACTCAGCATGATGCTCTTGCAAGTTTAGAATGGTTTTTAGTTTGTCTAAACAGGATGGCTCCCACTGTTTCTCGAATTCCTCCTCAAACTAAAAAGGAAGAATTAGTCGGAATCAATCTCACCGTACAATACTTGCTTAACCATTCAGCCAGGCCAGTGTTGGTACTTCGAGGGAGGTTTTCCAACGCTTTCGCGAAGTTCCTTAATTAAATAACCTCTTTTCCCTGGGGGCGTAGCCCCGCTAACACCTTTCTAGATGCCTACTTGGTTTATAGCATTGATCGTTAAGTGAGAAATTTCCCGAGGAGTAGCATATACTCACAGTAGGATCGGGATCCAAATATCATCGCGTGACAAAACTGAAGGAATCCTACCAGAATCATCACACTCCAAATGGTATGCAGCACTAGCAAGTTTCAGTTCTTTTGAAACTCTCGATGTGGATTTTTGCCCCATGCTCTTATGACCTTGACTTTGGCCAAAATATCATAAGTCACATGTCAAGTTCTACCCGTCATTCTCCAGGTTAATTTGAACCCACCCGTACATACCCTTGACTTTGGCCAACATGGCAGTACGATTGTCCCAAACCAACGCATCTATCTATGCTGCACATGAATACCTAATAGCTACCAATCACTATGCCTTGACTTTGGCCAACATACATTGCTTGAATACTATTGACTATTCATGTGAAACGACGGAGGGCAACGAATGGTTTTGGCGAAACCGTGAACGTAGTGAACTTGATATAATCGATGGAACAAGATAGCTTTTAAAAGGAGTGGCTCAAGCTCCGCATTTAAAAGTTGGTTTTTGAAAAGAACCGAGTGGTTTTGAAAGTGTTCCAACGACTTTTACTTGGTTTATTTTCTTGCATTAGTTCTTTTAATGTGTCCCATCATTTAATCCTACCATTGTAGAAAACAACCAAAATATGACGTACGCTTATGCCATTCGCATTCGCCACGGGGCCCCGTCATTACCCGTTAGGTTACTTAACTAACGACAGAGCGGGGGCTGGGCTAGCGCGGCTGAAAAACATAAGCAACGCCTAAATAATATCATATATAGATATATTGCAATGATAGCCATTTCAGATCACAGATGAACACATTGGATATACTAAGAATCCTCCATTCGTACGAGCCTGTAACGAAAAGCGGATTACACGGTCACGGTGAATAGCCAATACCCCACCCAAGACCCCTACGGGTGCGGCAAACTACCCGCCAAATATCCGAAGCGGAGCAACCTCCCTCAACGACGTGAGTAGGCCACTCGGCACCTCGAGATACCCGGTAGTTTGTGCACCCCACCATGGGTCTATCCTAGGAGCAAAAACAGTAAAAAGAAATTATACAATGACGGCTACAACCCCGACCCAGTTGTGTGGCCATACAAATAATAATACATCAATTTACATATTTTACATGAATTGAAAGAAAAGAAAACTCTCATCTCACAACCCCCGGCTATTCACCCGCGACAATCCAACGAATTCATATACACATACCATCAACATTATAGATCACAGATATGTATAACCCCCACTAATCGACGTATAGCGATTAGCAGACGTTCAATACATATAATACATCACAGATATAAACCCGTTAGCCTTAGTCTTTAGAAGTTCGATAAAAATATGGATTTTCAAGCCCCAAAAACAAAATTTTCTTTCTGGAAAACCTGGGCAGAAAAAACATATTGTAAAAATCCCAAAATACCCCCAGAAACACACTGCAAGAAATTTGAGCCACGACCGACTCAACTCGGCCGCGGATCCGCGGTAGGAGCGTGCTCCCGCCGCGGTTCCGCGGCGCTTTGAACGGTTCTCTGGACCAAATTTCTTGAGTGTCTTTTAAAAAGCCTGAGTCGATTTTTGGAGTATGATTTATCAATTTTTGAACAGAATACAGAATCGACAGAAACTTGATTTTCCGGGTGTTTTTCGTGACTTTTTCTTCGATTGAACTTCTACTTACATTGCTAACATGTTAGATAGTGTTTAACCTGGGCTCTGATACCACTGTAAGTCTATGCTACCTCTCCCGGTACTTACGGGCTTGCGGAATTGGTGTAAAACGATTTTTCTAGAGGTGGTAACATGGACTACAAATACGGATCTTTGTTAAACAATCTACCTAACAACCTAACTAGGAGTTGTTTACCTACTCGGTTAGGGGTTATACCTTTCTTGAACTCCTTCGTCTTCAACTCTTGTGGTGTACGGACCGGCCTCCCCTCGTCGTCTTCTCACGCCGAAGATGGATCCACCCGAAAGCTTCTACCTTTGGCTTCTTCTTCGAACTTTGAAGAAACTAGAACACTTGGCTTGCTAGGCCTCGTGAACTAGGATGAGTAGAGGATTGGTTTGGTGTTTTTATCTCTAAGGCAATGAATCTCAACACATGAGAATGGTTTGCCTTGAGCTAGAAAGAGCAAGAGGAAGAGGGAGAGCTTGAGCAAGTGATGGCAAGAGAGAGAAATGAAATGAGAGAATGAGTGAACCTTTTTCCATCCTTGCTCTCATTATCCAAAATCATCATCATAACAAGTAATGATAATTGAGTATATTGTAAAGGTTATTATAATGACAAATGACACTATCATTTCTTGCATTAAATGCAAATGGTGAACAAAACAAGCAAGCATAAGTCAATGCAACCAAATGATGGCCATTGTCATGATGGTGGTCAACAAGTCCAACCTAGTCAACCGGTCAACAAAAGTCAACAAGTCAACTAGGTCAACCTTTAAACCCTAACCATGTCACTATAATACTCAACTAATATTATTGTTAATCATGTTTCTTAATCTCATTAGGGTTTGACAAAAGTCAATAGTCAGCAACCCTAATGAGAATCATCTGCCTCTGTCTCTGTCAACTGTGCATACACACCCGTATCCGCGTTCCGGGGAACAAGAATACAAACGAGATAAAACCAATCCCAAAACGTACACTGGGATCTGGCTTAAACCAAAGCCCACTAGTGTTAACTGTCCGGACACTAAACGTGCACAAGTGCACGGATGTGACCGAACCCTGTCGCAAAACCATGCGACCTGTCGCAAAACCATGTGATCTCTACTCTTTTGTCTAAAGGAGAATAGCTCTCTGTGTGGGACTCTAAAGACTCGACACTACGCTGGCAGTAGGTTTAACCACAGACCGCAAGCGGCACTAGCTGTGCGTAACGGCCCCCAGGTAGATGCCGATAAGAAGACGGACGAGGTGAAACCCATCTGAACTCCTACTGAGCCTGAATGTGACAATCTCCGTACAGTCCGGTCTGTTCTTCTGATACATCGCATGGTAGGCCTAGGGGGGCGGTAAACGTCAGTCCCCTAATAGCGGTACAAGTCGTGTCGGAGTGTAGCCCAGAACATCCTGAGATAACACTGGTAACCTACCAGTATATCTCGCTTGCCCTGGCCAGGGACTATTTGTGTAATGGCTCTCCTAGACACGGCACGATGTTAACCCCCAATACCGGGAGAGACGAATCCTGTCTAACCGTCACTGCCTCCAAGTGCTTCGGGACTGCACCCAACTACTACCTGTTTGCACGACTCCTTTGAGCCGTGGTAGGGTAGTAATCAAAGTACAGTGGGAACACACTCGAAGCGAAGTGACAGTGTCAAGTCAGCGGACTAAGCTGTACTCATGTCACCTGGGAACTGATAACTGACGATAGGTATAGTACCAACCAATCAGTTACCGACGAGTCATGCCCAGTGTACTCGTAACCTAACGAGCACCCGCATACTATCTCAAGTACGACGTACTGACGGCTGTGGGACAGACCGTCTCCCCTGCTGGGATGAGAAGCGCATACGCTAGTCTACTCCGGAGTATCGATGTCCTGTCTTGATAGTCCTACAACTAGGGACCTGTATAAGGATGTGCTTGTGGATTACCCAGCCCCCATGAGTGTGACTGCCATCACAACGCTGGTAATCAAGCAAAGATCCTAAGGGCTCTACTAATATGTATAAGCGATATGCTAAAAGAAACACATGCACATATTAAAGTAGAAACAAACCAAGTAGCATACTACCATTTTGAGCAAGATTGTCAATACAAGGTGAGTATCCCAAACTTCCATTAAGTAATATAAAAATTAGTATGATACAGTAATGGCCTCTAGGGCATATACACTAACACCAGGGAGCTGGAGAAAGTGAGTGCTTGCCTATTTAGGTTAGACAACTTAACGGAGTTATCAATGGCAATTGTTTTGGAAAAAGACATAAATCCTTCCGTCCATGTGCAGCAGTTGCCGATTACTCCTGAACCTAAGAATTCAAGAGTTAAATCAGTTTACAAATGTCTGACTCAATCTGAGTCCAAACTCAAACCAGAATCCAAAATCAAACACGAACATGAATACTTGAACATGAACATGAATACTCGAAATTAATATTAACTCAAACTTGTATACTTAACTTGAGTTGACCTGACCGAACCATGGTTATAACTTGACATGAACTCAACATGACTACTTGAACACATGATTATATCCTGAACATGAACCTAGACATTTTGTATCCATGGTTTTGGCCAAGACTTGTAAACATAATCTATACAATATATTACGCGGGGATAAAGGGATAGATTGGTACGGAACGTATATCGTGGCACGAGAGGTCACTTTAAAAGACACCTACATGAATTCAAGTGCCGTTGTCCCGTGGGTTATGACGGGGCCTTGTACTGCATGTTACCATAGTCCATGGGGTAAGATGGACTCCTCTCGTATATTTGAATACCTTTTTATCAAACTACAAATAACCATGTTAGAATAAATATCCTATAAAACTTTACCTGTTTATTTCACATTACATACTATCTTCTATTTCTTCTTTTGGGATTTATTGAGCGCTAGTTCATTGACGACATTCATTTCTGTTTCTTTCTTTGGAATGTTCGTCAGGAGGACCGGACTCTGAGAAGATAGAGCCGACTCATGAGGACTTGGACCAGCATACAGCTCAGTCTGACTACTAGTTCTTCCTACACTTATTTTCTGTATGCCATTGTTTAGACATTTGCTTTATATAATTGTATTTTTTTATTACAAACAGTTGTATGTAAAATTGAATGTAAATAAAGTTGTTGTTTCATTTTATTACTCTTGTCATTCTTGTTCATTTATATATTGCTTAATTACGCTTAACGTATTTATTTCATAGTAAATATGTTGCGGGCTTGCCACGTCACCGTTTCCGTCTACTGGGAAGCGGGGCGTGACAAAAACTTCATCAAAACCCCTAGTTTTTGAAAACTTAGCTAATGTTTGAAACTCTAAACACATGCAAAACTTGATAAAAGAAGGATTTTTACCTATATAAAGAGATGAACGAGAAGATCAAGCTTGTAGGATGCCACTTGAAGATTTGATGAGGCTTCACTTGAAGGAGTTGTGCTTGGCATCAAGGTGAGAAACTTTGGAGATGATTTGTGTTGAAGTTGAGTTTGTGGTGAGTGGGAGAGTGTGGGGGGAGGGAGGACAACCATGGTTTAGTATTGTTGGATATAGTGCCCTCAAAGCAATTATTGTGATCGCAAGTAGGCAATTATTGTGATCGTAAGTAGGCGATTATGATAATTGAGGGAGAACCTATACAAGTATAACAGTCATACTCGAGATGATAGTATGTTATCTGGTTTTTCTTCATCATTGATGAAGCCCATAGGACTGTTGCTTGACAACTAGCATTATGATGGCGATCATATATGTGGGAGATGGGTTGTCCATAAGCACATCCTTAAATGTCCCTAGTCGTAGGAGTATCGAGACTGGGTATCGATATTCCGGAGTAGACTAGTGTATTCATTTCTAGACCCCGACGAGGGGCAGTGAACGGTCTCATGTAATATTTCAGAAATATAAAATATTATTTTTTGAATTTAAATAATAAAATAATAAATTTCACGAAAACTATACGAGTATGGATTTGAGTTTTCGTAGAATGGTATAATTATATACCTATATTTTTGGAAAATATAGGAAATTAATATAAATTATTAATTATGAAGGCATTTATTGGATTTGGACATTTTATAAATAAGTATACAATTATTTACATACAAGTTATATTAAACTTGATTAGTACATTACTAATTATGCATTAAGCCAAATCCATTTTTGGTTAACCATGACACATTGTATTTTGTTGCATATTTGGTTTCATTTGTATTTGTTGTTATTTGGGTTTTAAAAAGAAAAGAGAAAAGAAAAGGAGAAAAAGGAAAAGAAAAAGAAAGAATGATATGAGAGAGGGAGACATGAGATGTGACCAAAATAAATAGGAGAGAGAATAAGAGAGAGATGTATGGATACTAAACCCTTCTGCCTTCATCCTTTTTCTTCACCTCATTCTTCATCTTCTCCTCCTCCTTCCAAGCTCATCCACCTCCACTACCACCTTGCACTACCCTCAAAACCACCTCCATACCTCATAACACCTTCACAAAAACTGGCCACAACCTCATCCTACACTCCATGGTGAGATCAAGTTAGAGTTTTGAGCATCTTGGACCACCCAAAAACTTTCTTGAGTTGCTTCTATGAGATAAAACCTTCACCTTCTTTCAAGCTATTAAGTTTCTTAAGCTCCTACATATGTTTAGAGTTCAAAGATGCATGATTAGTGATCTTGGAAAATTTCTAGGATGATATTTAGTGGATGTATTGAATTGTAGAGATGCTGTTGAGATTTAGTTAGTGACCACAAACCCATTAGTGATGGAATTCTGGACCAAACTTGAGATTAGAAGTCCATAACACGAACTTAGATTTTTCCGACATCGGTTTTTGTTGCAAATGTGATGATCAATTAGAATCTGCTAAGAATCGGGGACTCTAAAAATTAAGTTGCAAACACAGAGAGGTGTGCAGGTTATTAGAAATATACCCCAGAAACCCGAGCCCCCATCTCCCTTTCAAGGCCGTAAATTTAATAGGTATGGCCGCAAATTGCGGCCACATTTTTGAGTTTGGGTGTGGTTTTTGGCTCATAGCTCTATCTCCTGATAAATAGAACTACCCTATATGAAAAATGTCCTAATTTCACCTAAGTCAAAATCTGGGAGTGTTTTTCTAAGTTTCAGATTTCAGTTTACGACTTTTGAAAACTTGGTTTTGGTATTTGAGTTTTGACATGGTCGTTGGACGTTCGTACGTCAACGCCGGAGGTTGTTTGGTTGTTCTTGCATGCGTGAACCATGGGTTCTAACCTATGTACGTTTCTCTTGACGTATCGGTTTTTGAATTGCTTTTGATCTCGTTACGATATGTATTGATTGTAGGTACCATCATATGGACTTCCGAGACGACGAAAGAGAACAAGACGTTCATCGATTTCGACTAGAGCAAGGATAGAAGATGAGTAGATATATATCTATGGGGAAAGTCGGGTGGATGGCGTATAGCACCCCCGTAACCATAGTAATAGTACAATAGGGGTATAGAATATATATATAGAAACCTATGCTCATGTACTTACGGGTATAACCATAAGGATAAGTACGAGATGATATGATGAGATGAGAACATGATGAAACAAGATTACACGGGTCAATATGTTTGGCTTGAGGATGCAAGGCGATATAAATACATATATTCGTATGTTAAGATATGATATGAGATGATATATATATTTATATATATAGATTTGAATATGAGATAATATGATGTACGGGACCATAGATCTGTACCCTTGATTTATGATACGTACGATGGATTATACCGTACGCGATATTATATATAGGACTATAGATCCTTATTCTGATTTGATGATACCGTATGATGGCTTATACCATACGTAGTATGATATACCGGATGATTGATCCGCACTCTTGACTCGAGGATGACGTACGATTGATTATACCACATCTGATACTATGAGGCTGGATTGCCGACTTATGGATTGTCTTGATTTGGAAAATCATTACTTTCTAATCACTTTGGTAAATAATGGATTACATTTTGAACCATACCTATTTCCAAAACTAACGAATCGTATGCACTTTTAAATGACAACCTCAAGGGACGCTATGGATTTTCAAATGGTGTCTTTTTCTCAAAAACATCGTAGCCCCCTTTTTCAAAAACTACGATTCGTATTATTTAAACCATAACCGTATGGTTTATGTGTAGTTACGTACTTTATACCGTTCATGTTTACGCTGTATTATTTCCTCACGACATACGTACTACGTTCTCGGCACTTATCTTTATATGGCTTTGTCTGCTAGGACACATGCACCATTACCGATGATGCGCATATTACACGTACACAGATTTGCCGGCTCACACACCCATCATCGGTAATTGCCATGCCACTTACACATTAGAACTGTTATATCTCCGTATTGTTCTTAAACTGTAGAATTATAATTATTGTTCAATACTTATTACCGCACATGCTAGTAGATATTACACTTCATTACCTGGTTACACGACATGCTTACATGAAAACACTTGCAATACTTAACAGTATTGTTCTGTGCTTGCATTTACTGTCCTTTTATGGTTACATGCATATGAGATTCTGTTTTCATGAGATCTCTGGATTTAAGAACCGTAGATATATTTTAAAAGTCTTATGATTGTTTTAAAAACGCAGTTTCGCTTGATATGATTTGTGGCGTCAACCATGAGTTTTTTCGGTTCTGAGCTATGAGTATACCCGATTCGAGGAGTGAGGAGGCGCCGTCTGCGGGTACATGGTAAACCCAGTATGGTATCCCGGGGCAAGAAAATCGTATAGAGAGACATTGAGCCCGGCAGAGGAGCACTACCGACCGGTGATAGTTTGGGCTCAGCGGATATCCAGAGGATACTCACCGGAGTCGTGTGATCAGATGGATATGAGGGCCGATCCGATGAAACGGCGGCCAAGATATGAGGATTTACGTGTCGATACTGGACACGGGTTTGATAATATTTTCGAGTGTCGATACTGGGCACTCAGGTTTGATGATGATTTGATGTGTCGTTGATGGACACACATTGGATGATACACTTGCATACATGCATATGACTCAGATGACTTGATACTATACACTGTTACTGGCACGACCTTGTTATCATTACATAAATGTATACACGATCACCCTAGATACCACACAGTATTACCTTTATGTTACAGTATGACCTAGATGATTGTTGTACATTCGACTTCTACCTGCTGATATTTTCTACTCACAAGTTAGCAACTCACCCCCGTTGTGCTATAGTTTTATTGCAGGATCGACCGCTCAGATCAGTAGCGGCTCGCTGGCACACAGTTCGCTTCTGGGTGATTTGCATTGGTAGGTGTAGTACACTTGGATCGTGACCACCTTGTATATATTTATTTCAGTTGTATCTAGTTAAAAACTCCATCAACCAGATTATGTATTTTTAGTAGACCTAAACACAGACTTGTATATTCTTTGAGACTTAGAGAAAGATGTGTGTATTGTTCATGATTTGAGCTTGATGATGTCTCGGTCTTCTTTATATTCTTTCCGTGATTGATCTTCGCCTTGGGCTGTCATATATATTCATTGCGTGGTTATGATTCCGTCTATTGGCGAAGAGCTAGCTCCCGCTTAGGGATGCCTATATTATTGCTGTGTTGTATTGGTTTTGAATAAAAAATTTACAAGGTAAGTGCTGCCCAAATTTCAAAGACGAAAATATTTTCAAACATAGTATACAAACCATTGCATTTTCATATAATATCACTTATACTTTCAAAAGAAGGATTGAATTCATTATGCCGATATTTCCAAAACTGCACCTCCATTATTTCCCGAAAAAGGTTTAGATTTCTGGGCTTTCGGCTTACTTAGATCATGGTAGGGTCCTATAGACTTCACGTGATTCTCGTGCCGGTCACGTGCCACTTTCGGTTCGTGACATCTCATAAGCCATTGGTGTTGTATCACCTAAGATAGTACAGGTGCTCACTGGAGATGAGTACACTGGACGGACTCGCCGAGAACTTCTAGATGGTATTATATCTATCGTCAAATAGAAGTTCTCAGG
This sequence comes from Agapanthus africanus, assembly GCA_030015575.1. NCBI lineage: Eukaryota > Viridiplantae > Streptophyta > Magnoliopsida > Asparagales > Amaryllidaceae > Agapanthus > Agapanthus africanus. The sequence goes on from JASDDO010000008.1 coordinate 358,600,936, forward strand.
TGACATGAGTACAGATTATTCCTTTGACCTGAGATCTTCATTTGTCTCATGTGAGTTCCTACCGTACTTTGATTACTACCCTACCACGGCTCAAAGGAGTCATACAAACAGGTTTTAGTTGGATATAGTACAGAGCCACATGGAGGCAGTGGTCGATTGGCATGGATTCATCTCTCCTAGTATTAGTAGTCGATGTCACGCTGTGTTCAGTTGGTTATCACCAGAAATTCGTGGCCACGGTGGATGAGATTTACAGATAGTTGATCAGTAGTATCTCTATTGGTGATGAGCTTGACTCAGACACGAAATATCGGGTTAGTAGGGGTCTGACGTTATCCACCCCCTGAAAGTATGCCTTAGCACCACCACTAGGTTTTAAGAAGCATCAAGTATACAATTTTAAAAAATCTAGTGTGCTAATGCATGCTATCCTAGAATTGAACTAGAGAACTAGGATTTGAAAACATGTAAACAAACTTTACACTAAGTGAAATAAGAATACACCCATATGGACCGGTCCTTCACTTCTAAAGCTCCAAGTAGTAGTTCCTAGAACTCTTCGTAGGCTCCACTTGGCGAAAGGAACGAGCTTGCTTAAGGATATTCGAGGCCGAAGATGATCCACCTTGAGGAATCTCTAACTCAAGCTAGCTCTTCACTAATTAAGGAATTAGTGAAGCAAACAACCTACACTAATAGGTTAGATGAGAGTAGGTTGATGAAGTAGGAATTTTGCTCACTTTAGAATTTTATTTCTCTTTTTCTTTTTCTCTCCAAAAAAATCAAGAGAGGAAGAAGATGAACAACTAATGAACTAGTGAAGAACTAGAACACATGTGGAACCATCAATCAACTAGGGTGAGAAAAATATCTCAATAGATATATGTAGAGATTTAACCATGGGCTAAGGATAATAGTTGGGTTTAAAAATATCTAGAGTAAAACAAAAATTAGTGGAATGTGTCATGGCTTCTACATGCTTCCACAAGCATCTTAAGCCATACTCATTTCCACTTCATTTTTGATTTACTTTAAAATTAAATCCCCACTATTATCCTAGTGTGAGTCTCATACACCCATGTCCTATGTATCTTCTAGCATGATACAATAGTTTATAATATATATATATATATACACACATACACAAATATATATATATATATATATATATCACATAATTATATATATCAACATATATATATATATATACACACACACACAAGAGAAGAAATTCTTTAATGAGCTAATATTAGTTAATACATATTAATATATCAAATATATATATATATATATATATATATATATATCAAATTATTAAATCAATACTTGATTTAATAATCCGGCTATATCATATATAACCGACTAATATCTTTTATATGTATATCAATTTATCGAATCAATACTTGATTCGATAACCCGATTATATCACATATAACCGACCGATATTATATATCGCGAGATTAGAATACGGTATCACATACATGTATTTCATCACGGTCCCGCACATATCATATATGTGCCCTACTTTATTTCTCTTGAACTAGGAAATCTCTGTGTGGGACTCTATGTAAGTCGACGTTAGACACCCCACAAGATGCAGGGAGGCGGAATAGGTAAAATAATCATTTTGTTTAAACTAATATCGACTAACTTACGGATCTTTGCCAAACCCAAACTAACAACAACATAGGAGGGATTAGCTACTATGAAAGAAGATTATACCTAATGAACCAAGTCCTTCTTGTTCTCGTTGACCACCTCCTCGTCGGCCTCTTCTTTGTGATAGAAGATCCACCCGAGAGCTACTTCTCCAAGATTAACCTCTAACTTGAGGTAACTAAGTGGCTATGAGTGCTAATCAAAACAACCTAGAGGATATAGAAGAGGATTGGGGATCTATTAGTCTTGCTAACCCTTGGATCTCAACACACGAGAGGTTAGGGTTAGGGTTGAAGAGAGAGAGAGCTTGAGGAGAGAGAAGGTGAGAATAATTATGAAATGGAAATTAACTCATTTGTGTATATATATGAAGCATAAAATATCTTGCACAAAATATCATTTGCACAAATATCTTCATGCTTCATTTAATATATAATGAATCATCTATTGAGTCATTAAAAGCATTAATGCTTCATTAACTCTCTTGATGAATCATCTCCATGAATCACAAAACCATTTAATGCATATAACACCTAAGCTCTCCACCTCATCAACCTTCTAGAAGCTTCTCGAGTAATTACGAGAACGCCCCTCCTATCCGTGAAAACACGGAAATACTGAGACTGTATAAATCCAATAATCCAATACTAGAATCTGGCTTAAACTAAAGCCCGCTAGTAAAAACTGTCCGAACATCGTACGTGCGAAAAAACATGTATGTGTTCGAACCCTGTCGTAAAACCATACGACCTCTATATCGTTTTGCCCGAAGCAGGGAAACTCTCTGTGTGGGACTCTAAAGACTCGACTACTACGCTGGCAGTGGGTTTAACCACAGAGCGCAAGCGGCACTAGCTGTACATAACGGTCCCCAGGTAGATATCGATAAGAAGGCCGATGAGGAAACCCATCCGAACTCCTACTGAGCCTGATGTGACAATCTCCGTACAGTCCGGTCTGTTCGTCTAGGACTATCGCATATCGGGCCTAGGGGGCGGCAAGCATCAGTCCCCTATAAGCGGTATAAGTCATGTCGGAGTGAAGCCCATTACACCTTGAGAAGCTACTGGAAAACCTACCAGTAAATCTCGCTTGCCCTGGCCAGGGACTTTGCGTAATGGCTCTCCAGACACAGCACGATATCAACTCCCAATACCGGAAGAGACGAATCCTGTCTAACCGCCACTGCCTCCAAGTGCTTCGGGACTGCACCCAACTGCTACCTGTTTGCACGACTCCTTTGAGCCGTGGTAGGGTAGCAATCTAAGAACAGTGGGAACACACTCGAGGTGAAGCAGCAGTGTCAAGTTCGCGGACTATGCTGTACTCATGTCACCTGGGAACTGTTAACTGACGACGGGTATAATACCAACCAACAGTTCCCTGCGAGTCCTGTCCGGTGTACCCGTAACCCAACGAGCACCTGTATACTATCTTCAGTACGACGTACTGATGGCTGTGGGACAGACCATCTTCCCAACTGGGATGAGAAGCGTACACACTAATCTACTCCGGAGTATCGATGCCAAGTCTCGATAATCCTACGACTAGGGACCTGAAAAAGAATGTGCTTGTAGACTACCCAGCCCCTACTAGTGTGATTGCCATCACAACGCTGGTAGTCAAGCAAGATCCTATGGGCTCTATCAATACGTACACACATATTAAGATAGATATAAACCAAGTAGCACACTACCATGTTTAGCAAGACTGTTAATATAACTGTGAATATCCCAAGCTTCCATTAAGTAATATACAAGCTAGTATGATACAATAATGGCCCCTATGGCATATACACTAACACTCTAAACACTCGCCAATACGCCAGTAGTAGGTAATGATCACATCAATTACCCACAAGCCGTCAGCGGTACTAGCTGGAAGTAACAGCTACTCAGGTACTGAGCGAATAGAAGATCAACAAGCAAACTTGTTCAAACTCCCATGAAGCCTATAAGCAACACTCACCGTACAGTCTGGTTTCTTCGTATGATGTGTTGCATATCAAGTCTAGGGGTGGTAAACGTCAGACCCCGGTAACTTGATAAGTCATGCCGATGTGTCTCATAACGGTTCGAGAAACTCCTAATAACACTTACCAGTAAATCTCATCATCAGCCCTGGCCAGGAACTTCCTGTTATAGCCAATCGAGCATAGCGCAATATCAACTCCCTAAACCAGGAGAGACGAAATCCCTCCTATCGCTCACTGCCTCCATGTGACTCGAAACTGTACTCAAAATCCACCTGTTTGCATGACTCCTTTAAGCCGTTGTAGGGAGTAAATCAAAGCACAGTGGAAATCACATAAGGCACTATGACGATCTTAGGTCTACAGACTAACCTGTACCAGTGTCACCAGAGAACTGCTATCTGACGATAGGTATAGTACCATCTAAGAGTTCTCGGCGAGTCCTGTTCGGTGTACCCATTCTCTAATGAGCACATGTGTACAATCTCTGATGTCAAACACCAATGGTTATGGGATCAACCATCGTCCCATACAGGGTTAAGAAACGTGCACACTAGTCTACTCTAGAATATCGATGCCATGTCTCGATACTCCCTCGACTAGGAACCATTAAAGGATATACTTGTGGACCACCCTGGCCCCACTAGTATGATCTGCATCATAGTCCTGGTAGTCAAGTACGCATCCTAAGAGCTTTATCAACATGTATCTGAGAGACGGTATAATAATACTAGTGTACATGTTAAGATAAAGAGCAACCACATAGCATACTATCATGTCGAGCAAGAAAGTACTATATATATATATATATATATATATATATGTCCAAGCATCCACTATAATATACAATAATGTAAAATAACGGTCTCTAGAGCATACATATTCCTAACAATCTCTCGCTTGCACTAATGCCAGTTGTTGTAGTATCGCATACCCAACATCCTAAAAAGTCTCTCAAATTGTGTCTGGGGGTAGGCCTTCGTGAGTGGATCCGCCGTGTTATTCTCCGTGTCAACTCCCCTGACCTCAATCTCCTGGCGATCAACTATCTCCCGGATCAGGTGATACCGCCTCAGAATATATCTAGATCGCTGATGGGACCAGGGTTCCTTGGCCAAAACTACAGCTCCATTGTTATCACAATGCAAAGGTATTGGATGCTCAATGGATGGAACCACACCAAGATCAGCAATGAACTTCTTCATCCAGACGCCTCTTTGGCAGCATCGTTGGCAGCGATGTATTCATCCTCCATCGTCGAGTCCGCCACGGTATCTTGTTTGGAACTCTTCCAACATAACGCCCCTCCATTAAGGGTAAAGACAAAACCTGAGACCGATTTTCTGTCCTCCTTATCACTCTAGAAGCTCGAATTAGTAAAAGACTCCACCTAGAGTTCTCCGTTACCATACACCAAGAATATTTCTTTAGTCCTTCTCATGTACTTAAGAATGTTCTTCACAGCTGTCTAGTGATTCTCCCCAGGATCTAATTGATACCTGCTTACCATACTAAGTGCGTAAGCTACATCCGGTCTGGTACATAATATCGCATATATGATAGACCCGACTGCAAAAGTATAGGGTATCTCTTGCATTCGAGCCCTCTCCAAATCAGTCTTGGGAGACATCTCTTTGAAGAGAGTGATTCCTGAGCAAGCTGGTAAATTACCACGCTTAGAATCTTCTATACTAAACCTCTTTAGTATGGTGTCAATGTACCTGGATTAGAACAATCCCAACATCGATTTAGATCTATCTCTATAGATCTTAATCCCCAGGATGCAGGAGGCATCACCCAGATATTTTATGGAGAACATTTGTGATAAGAAGAGCTTGAACGAGTGTAGCATAGGAACATCATTTCCTATCAAGAGTATGCCATCCACGTACAATACAAGGAAGACATTTTTACTCTCTACAACCTTCTTGTATATACAAGGTTCATCTACGTTTTTGATGAAGTCAAACTCTTTCACCGCTACATAGAAACAGATGTTCCAGCTCCGTGATGCCTATTTTAATCCATAGATTGATTTAAGCAGCTTGCACACGCTTCCTGTAACGCCTTGAAATTTGTTTAGGATAATTTCGCGTTAGTTAGTAATGATGCGCGTTTTTCATAAAAACCCGAAAATCTTATTTCCTTTTAAACTAGTGCAAATTGTGATGAGAGGTGTTTATATATATATATATATATATATATATATATATATATATATATATATATATAGAGAGAGAGAGAGAGAGAGAGTTTATTAATTATAATTTAGTTTGTGTTTACCCTATTTTGGAAAAAATTTCCTTAATTACTTTCTTAAGCAAGGTTTAGTGCAACACATGCACACTTATCTTTTTTGAACCATAGGTTAGTGTAACCATTTTAATTCTTCTTGCATGGCCTATTTTTTCCCCACTATATCAATTTAAAACCCTTTTAATTTTAAAAAGAAAGGAGGGAATGGGAGGTATGGTGGTTAGGTGAAGGGGGCTTGACCTTTTAACCATTTTTTCTCTCTCTCCCTCTCATTCTGAAATTCTGCAGAGAGAGCAGCAGCAACAACAACATTTTCATCATCTTCTCTTCTTCTTTCACTTCCCTTTTGATCCTTACTCAAACCCTACACAAAAACCCTTATTCCTTCACACAAAAACCTTGGAAAATGGCTTCTTTGTGGACTTTGGAGGCAAATCTGTGCATGTGAGGGCAAGGGCTAGGAAATTGAGTTCTCTAGGATCTTTTGAAGGTATCAAAACTCACCCATATCACCCTAGATCATAATTTATAGTTTGTTAGCTAAAAATCGCGTTTTTATGCTTTTTTATGATATTGAGGGGAAATTAGTGAAGTTCATGTTAAGTTAACATTTTTATGGCTTGCTTAGCTTAATGTGGTTTTAACCAAGTGTTCGCTTCAGGTTTCACAGAAATACCTTAATGTATCGATTTAGTGTTAAAACGGCTTTTTTTAACTAGGTTTTTGGTTCTGTGTAATCTGCTTATACCCCGTTGGCTTCAGAATAAAATTGTAATTACTGGAGCATGTACAATAGGTATAGAGAACACACACGAAGCCCGGGAGCCCAACTCCCTAGTCGGGCCGCCGGAAAATTGGTTCTGGCTGCAAATTGCGGCCAGATGGGGGACCTGGGGGTTGGGGTTTGTGTGGTAGGTGTCTGCTACTATGTGAAGACTTACGGTATGTGCAATTTTGTTTAATTCTTTCTGTAGAAAAATCTGGAGCCAATTACCCTATTTCGTATACTTTTAACCTTCGCGACACGTGTGATACGTGTGTGGGTTTGGGGGTTTTCTGCGTATCGCGACGTGTCGGGGTAGCTTCAGGCGCGTAATCACATGTTTTAGCGTATCGCGCACACACGCGTTTGGTTCGCGATGCGGGTTTCTAGTTTGGCTTCGATGTTGCGTTTTTGTAGATTTTAGCTTATGCGTATTTTCTGGTGAAATTCTAGGTTCACAGGCGAGTACGACGGACGCCGTGAAGAAGGGGAAACAAGTCGTCGGCTATACTTAGCATGACCAGGTGAGTAGATTTAACATCTACAGGGAAATCGCCCGTATGGCGTTATGCGTCAGGGCTGATAGGACATTGTAGTAGCATATTTCATTTGCATACATTTGACTGTTCATGGATACTATTTGTCGCATACCGCATTCCCTGCTATATCTATATGAACTTAAAATTGATAACACACCGCACGGTTACTAACGGTTCATGTCGCACGAGCACTAATCTGCATGTTACACACACACCGTTAGTAATTGCCATGACACTCACATTATAGAATTGCCTTGAACAATATACGGTAGCTCACCTCCTATATGTTTCGATATGATTATGATACCTGTGCACGTACTCATTTACATATTCATACTTATGCACGTACTCTTTTACATATTCATACTTGTGTACGTACTCATCTGCATATCCATACTTATGCATATTCAAACTGTACCTACCTAGATAAGATGATTTTTGGTAGAAACTGGGGACCGCATGAGACCTTTTGAAAAACTGAATCTATTTTAAAGAGCGGTTTCTCCCTTTTACTTATAGTATGACTTTTGATGCATATATCACATCGCATGGATTTGCGCATTGGTCTTGGATTTCATGTGATTTCTGGATTTGGGGACCGTGGGGTTATTTAAGAAAATATGCACTATTTTGAAAACTCGGTCCCTCTTGATATGATATTTTGGTGCGTCCACCACGCGTTTTCTCGGTTCTGAGACGTGTGCTTGAAACCCGATTCGAGGAGTTGGATGATCCGTTTGCGGGTTCGTGGTGGACCCGGTATGGTTCCCCGGGGCGAGAAATGTTTTTCGTGGAGCAGACGATGAGCCGGGCAGGGTGGCGAGTACCTACCGGTGATTGGTTGGACCTGGCGGTTATCCGGAGGATACCGACCAGAGTCGATAGATGATATGGGACGATCCGTACTGCTGGGGCCGAGGGCTAATTCCGCAGATGGAGCTCGTGGGCTGATCCGGACTGACGGAGCCCGGTATATGAGGATTTGCGTGTCAATGCTGGACACGATTATTCCATGATATTTTGAGTGCCGATGTTGGGCACTCGCGATTCTCAGAGATTTACAGGATTTGAGGGCCGATGAGAGTGCCGGCGCCTGAGTTTTATTGGGATTTGGGTGCATTGATGAGCACCGATTATTTTTCCACGTTGACATTCCGTGTAGATGTTATTTTATCCCATGCTCAGCATTTATTATTATGCATCTCATCCTGTAGTTATTTTACCTGATATAGTACTTGTGCATGATTATTGCACGTCCTGCTTATCGCATATAGATATTATCTGCTGGCACATGTTAGAGTAGCGCAGTACGTGCATACTCGTGATTACCTTTATATGTTATCTCCTATTCACGAGTTGGCAACTCACCCCCGTTGTGCCACAGTGTTTGCAGGTTGCCCCTTAGAGTAGTCACGACAGGTTGCTTTCTTGTATCTTTTTGGCTACGAATACCACTGCAGTTGGTGCGTGAGCTGTTTTGCTATTAGGTGGGTTGTGGTATCCGGTTATTTACATTGTACACACTTTTGTATCTAGTACTCTCCATCTACTTTATGTATTGACTTAGAGACCAGTGTGAGGACGATGATGTATATTATTTGTATTCTGGTGTCGAGCTCGTGTGGACCGACTTTACTTATGCAGTTTATCATTTTGTGATGTCCTTCATTTATTGCTCATTTCTTCGCTACGGCGTCGTATATTACTTTTGTGGTGATTGTTTCCGCCGTTGGGCGTGATTGCTCCCGTTTGGGATGCTTCATTATATTGTTATCAATTTACTCATATCTTGTTGTGTACCCAATTTCGGGGTTAGTTTTACAAAGGAAATGCTGCCAAAATTTTTAAGATATAACTTAAACTTTAAAAAAATGTTATTAAACTACTTAAGGTTTTCCAAACGTTTTTAAACAAATTTTTTCAACACTCACTACTTTTAATGGTTTTGATTTCTGGGTTTCGGCTTACTTAGTCGCGTTACGCCTGTAGACGTTACGTGGTTAAGTGCCGGTCACGGGTCGAACTTCGGGTTGTGACACTTCCGCTGCTCCTACTGTCTACGAAGCCCTCTGGCTGTGTCATGTACACGCTCTCTTCTAAATCACCATTTAGAAAATCAGTCTTGATAACCATCTGCCAGATTTCATAGTCATGGTATGCAGCGATGGCAAGTTGGATCCGAATGGACTTAAGCATAGCCACTGAAGAAAAGGTTTCATCATAATCGACACCTGGTCGTTGAAGAAAACCTTTTTCTACAAGTCTAGCTTTGAAATTCTCAATTTTTTTATCTACACCAAGTTTCTTCTTAAAGATCCACTTGCTCCCGATGGGTTTTACCCCTTCATGAGCAACTTCCAAAGTCCATACTTTGTTGGTGTACATGGATTCTATCTCAGATCGTATTGCATCCAGCCATTTCACAGAGTCCCCACTTGTGATGGCCTGCTCGAAACTAGTTGGGTCATCATCTTCCATGATGCAATCATCACTTCCACCGTCTATGAGAAAACCGTAGTGTCTCTCAGGTGGATGCGGAATCCTATTAGATCTGCGGAGTGGCTGAGGTTCGTCAGGGACTATCGAATCCTCCGGTTCTACCAAATCATCAGTTATAATTTGTGTAGATGGAACTTCTTCCAGCTCTACCTCATTACCACTAATTTCTTTTACAAGAAATTGCTTTTCTAAAAAGGTGACATGTTGAGCAACAAACACCTTTTATTTCTCACTGTGGTAGAATAGATATCCATGTGAATTCTTAGGATATCCCACAAACTTGCAAAGAACTGACCTTGCCTCGAGTTTTCCGGATTTTGATTTTTAACATAGGTCGAACAACCCCATATCTTAAATCGTTTAAGATATAGTCTCTTTCCACTCCATATCTCATATGGTGTTTTAGGCATAGATTTAGATGGAACTTGATTCAATAGGTATGCGGCTGTCTCAAGCGCATAACCCCAAAAAAATAGGTAACTCAGCAGTCTCATCATAGAGCGCACCATATCTAATAGGGTGTGATTCCTCCACTCCGATATACCATTGTGTTGTGGTGTATACGGAGGAGTAATGTTCATCTCAGAAAACTGCATTTTAATACCGCTCATTCATTATCTAATTTGTTATATATCGGTGCTATTAATCAGCGTCTGCTCGGTAAATACAGATTACAGGTATTCATGATAAATTACTGGAAATATACTCAGTATCACGGATATAGCGTTTGGGAACCGACACTGCAATCAAAACAGAGAACCGACCGATATCCAAATAGCTCTTTTGCAATAAACAAGTGTGCACACAATTTTTGGTCCAACACTATACATGTGTGACACTAGCTCTTTGACACATGTGTGATGTGATATGTAATAAATGCAAAAAGTTTTGATGTGATATTAGCATCAAGTTTCCCTCCATGTATCTGAATGCAAACCAGGTTTAAACGGATAAATCAAACAGCATCAGAGTGATTGTGGAGAGCACACAAGTGCACCATGCCAAGACGATCCCATATGCTCGGATTTTGGCAGGCGAGACCCCATGAAAATCCGTCGACACCGGTCCCCTTAGCCACTTTTTCCCCCATTTTTCCTCTGGCACTTTATAGGCATCACATCACCTATTTTATATTGTTTGCTTATTCTATTTGATGCCTATAAATACCAGAACAGATATTGAGCAAGGGGTAACATGTAATATATACCCATTTTCCTTTTTTTCTTTATTTTTGGTTTAGGCTTGAGAGTTGTGTGAGCTTTCACTTGGTTTCTTCTTATTCTTCTTCCCTCTTGAAGCTTTCTTTGGAAAGCTGCATTATGGAGGTTGAACAAGTTATCAACATCATGTACCTCAATTTTATCACGTGTTAATAATATTGTTGTATCTTTAATTACTTGCTTATTTTTCTTATTTGCTTTTCTTTTTATCATTACTTAACTAATATCTTTAGTTGTGGTAATGGTGAGAAAATGAGATCAAAGTCTTGCCTCCTCCACCTCTTGTTAATGTTTAATGTGCTTATATATATGATTCTAACTTAAAAATTGTTTATGTATTGATGTGGTATGGTATTTTGAAACATGGTTATGTAAGTCTACGGTAGCGCCCCGGCCGTCTGCCCGAGGCCAAAATGCAGAAACGAAAACTTTTTCTAAACTTGAAACCGGCGCTATCGCAGACTTTAATCCCGGATCGAACCATTAACCTATAACTAGCAAACTAGAGAAGGGTTAGAAAAGCTATACCGATCGATCCGTGTCATTCGGTCTTTGGCCACCAACCCAAGCTCCTCGCGGCATCTCCGATCTCCGGTCTCCTCGTCGGAAAGGGCACCACATCTTCGAATCCTTTTACGGGCTCCCACCTCAGAACCGAGGCAACTCGGACACGAAGTTTGCTAGCCAACGTGTCCAAAATTGCTGTAGAATTTACGTAGATCACTTTGTCTCAAGGGTTAATTGAAGTTGCCTATAGGAGTGGAGATGAAATGAGCAAGAGGAATGAACTTGAGGATTTTTCTTTGCAATGAGAATGAATTAATTTCTCTCTTCAAAAAGATGGGGGAGCTGCCAAAACATGGGCTCGGCCATATCAAAAGAGAGGATGGAGGTGAGTACAAAAGCAAGAGAAAAATGGGTGATCACAAGGAAAAAATGTCACCCCAAAATCCTAATCAATCCATTCACAATTAATGCATCAATAATGCACAAAAAATGAAGCCAAGCTCACAAGAACTTGCTGGAAGTCCCTGCGGCCAGCGCACCACAAAAAAGCCCCTGCGTTTTATAAAACCCCACTTTGCAAAGAACCCCCTCCAAGGAAAACTCAACCAAGGAACAATAGAAAAGGAATTTGGCCAAATCAAGAAAGCAAACTGACAACATCAAAAAGCGATCCTGTAATAAAATTACAAGGTAACTCCGTGACTGTATATACACACCCGTATTTGTATTCCGACCGAATACAAATGCAATGAGACAAAATCTACACAGTATAATACTAGGATCCGGCTTAAACCAAAGCCCGCTAGTATTAGCCGTCTGAACCATGACACGTGCACAGGTGCACGCGTACGTTCGAACCCTGCCATAAATCCATACGGCCTCTACAACGTTTCGCCCGAAACTTGAGAAACTGTCTGTGGGGGACTCTAAAGACTCGTCAATACTTTGGCTGTGGATTTAACCACTGGCATGTCAGTGGTACTAGCTGTACGTAACGGGCTACCAGGTATTGACCAAAAGGGAGGTCGATGAGCGAACTCATCCTGACACCCTACTGAGCCTGTCAGTGACAATATCCGTACAGTCCGGTCCGTTCGTCTATGAGCATCGCATGTCGGGCCTAAGGGGTTGGTAAAAGTCAGACCCCCAAAAGCGGTACAAGTCGTGTCAGAGTGTAGCCCAGAACACCCTGAGATACTACTGGAATACCTACCAGTAAATCTCCTGCCTTGGCCAAGGACTTCATGTAATGGCTCTCCTAGATACAGCGTGATCTCACCCCCAATACCGGGAGAGACGAAACCCCTGCCGATCCGTTCACTGCCTCCATATGGCTCGGGACTGTACCCAACTAAAACCTGTTTGCACGACTCCTTTTAACCGTGATAGGGTAGTAATCAAAGCACAGTGGGAACTCACACGAGACAAATGACGATCTCAGGTCGATGAACTAACCTGTATACATGTCACCAGGGAACTGCTATCTGACGTCAGGTATAATACCAACTAGCATGTTCCCGGCGAGTCCTGTCCGGTGTACTCATAACCCAATGAGCACCTGTATACATCTTAGGTGAACCAACTGACACCAATGGCTTGTGAGACTGGACACCGCCCCTCGTCGGGGTCTCGACTGTATACACTAGTCTACTAATGGAGTATCGATGCCCAGTCTCGAAACTCCCACGACTAGGGACCTTTTAAGGATGTGCTTACAGATCCCAGCTCCCACGTATATGATCGCCATCATACTGCTGGCAGTCAAGCAAGAATCCTAAGGGCTCTATCAACATGTAATAGCGACCTGTAAGGTCACCTAAAGCATGTACACGATGATAAAGATAAACCAGATAGCATACTATCATCTTGAGTAAGACTGTCCTATCGGTATAGGTCATTCCTCAATCATTGCAATCACGTTCCTGTGATCCAATAATTGACTTGTTCAGACTATAACATTGCATTATTCATTCCCCTATTTCTTACTCTTTTATAAATAAACAGGTACTCTTGACGCACGTTTGTTGCATATTACAGGATACAGGTTTCTGGAGCAAATACAGTGAAAAAGACACAAAACAACAGAAAAAGGACTTTTGACCAACAAGTAGACGGATCCTAGTCAAGCCTAGTCGAAGAACAATGCAAGGTCCAAAAAGTCAAGTGAAACGGTTAAAAAGCCCAATACAAGTCTTCACTGAAATATCTGGAGAAGAACCAGAAGGCCAAAAAAGAAAACAAGTGAAGAAACAGAAACCCAAAGGTCCAGTGAACCAAGCCCAGAAAGATCAGAGCCCAATTCCCTTTATTGGCCGCGGAAGCGCGGCCAAACCCTACCTGGCGCCGCGCTTCCGCGGCCATCAAGAACACGTGTCGGCGCAGTTTTTCTGTGACGGTGCGCTGTTGTGGGTGTTGTGATTTTACGTGGGCAAATCTGTAATTGCGCGTGCACGAGAGTCTGTAACCCTAGGTTTCCTATTTTCCTATAAATTGTAATTTTAGATCTAAAAATGGTATGCCTCTTTTCAATAAATAAAAATTCAGAAATTCTGGAAGTGACATTCAGATCTGTTCTTTATCGCTTGGAGGGAGCCATCACCATTAGTAAGTCTTTTATTTCTTTTATTCTTTTAATGTTATTTCATCCCCTAATGAGCGAGTAGTCTCCTCGCTTGTTAGGGTTAGCCTTAGGGAAAGGGTTGAGAGATGAAATCTCTCACCCCTTTCAATGCCATATTAAACTATCCCATTAAGAACTCCATGCATGCGCGCACAACCGCTCCCTGCGGCACCCTACCCCTCGAGGTAACGGTGAACCGCAGTATAAAGGCCCGGTTGCGCGCGTTTTCCATGGGGGTTAGGGTAATTATCGATAAAGGAAGGATACGAATCTAGAGGAAGAAGACATCTTCCCAAAAGAGTCGTATCCACTTTATCGATAATTATCTTAACACCTAATGGATCTAAAATACGGTATTGAAAGCGGTGAGGAAACATCAATCTCCAAAACTTCCTCTAAGCCTAACCCTAGCAAGAATTTAAATTAGATTAATTAAGTTTTAGATCTAGATTTTTATAAAACCAAAACGACAAATATAATCAACTCGTTAAAACACAATAAAGAAATTTACCCGTCTCTGTGGATCGACCCGCACTCACCGGCTAGCTGCGAAGCGACGCCGTTTCTGATTGCGGTAATTACAAGTTTTGACACTAATCAAATGGCGCCGTTGCCGGGGACGGTGTAATCTTTCTTTTTGTGAATTTTCGGGTTGATATAAATTTTAAAAATTATAAAAATCTGAAAATATAAAAAATATAAAAAAATAATCAAATTTGATCTGTTTGAAGGGTGTATCTTTTGGATCTTGCAGGAACAGCGAAGAATCAAGAATCTGGAATTTTACAGAGAGGGAATCAGAAAGTTACATATCAAAACAGAGAAGAAAGTGCCCAACAGAGCAGTAGAAATTTTTCCAGCCACTGATCTCCTCATTGAGCCGCTCTTCCGCCGCACCAGTGCCCAATCCGCCGCGGATCCGCGCTCCCTTCGCCACGTCAGCACGGGAAAATTTTCTGGTTTGCTTTCTTTTCTTCCCCTCTGCAACCTACAATATATCTCTCTGTAAAAAGTTTCTGCAGGAATTCTTTGCGTAAAGAGTCTTTCTCCCCCTTCTAAATAACAGATTTCTGCAGGTTTCTTTGCGCCGCGCTAAAAAATTGAATGCAAGTGAAATTTTATTGTTTTGCATAATTTAACCGGACTCTAAGGGGCTAATTGACAAACTCAGATTGGGTGGGGATTTCATCACCCTTCCCAGGACCCCAGAAAACACCTAAAGCATTTTGCATCGACCACAATTAATTAAAAAAGATTAGACTCAGACCTAAGGACATCGAGCTCAATAGGAAAAGGACTAGGGTAGGCATCGGCCGTTTATCCTAACCGACATTGCGGTGTCTAGGCTAGTGGTTATTAATTAGGCCCACTGTAGTGGTGGTTCCTTCCCACCTACCTGGCCGTATTTGTCCGTGAAGAGGCGGTTTGAGGTCTATTTCTAGCCCTAGTTAGGAGCTGTCTAGTAGACCTAGGCAACCCTAGATCTAGGTCTGATTGTGCATGTGTGGTTGACACATTGGTGTCACGAGTCCCGTTTCTAAAACATTTTTTGCAAAACACGCACATAAATAAAAAAAAAAGAAGAAAAAGAAAAATCTTTTAAAAACTTGCAACTTGCCGCTAAAGAAAACTTGCAAACTCACTTCCACCACTTCTTCTCACTGACGTTATCTTACCCCCAAATTCTGTTTTTCTATTTTTTTTCTGACTGCACTACCCTTTAGTGCATGTCATTTTGGACTAGGGATACTAACGCCCGATTAGTCCGTGATTCGTTGGTACCGACCGACGAACCTTTCGACGAACCCTTCGTCGACGTTCCCTCCATCTCCTTACCTCCATCCTCAAATTCTTTCGAAGGTATGTCGGGACACGACCCCAACTATACCTTACCGACGGGAATGATTCCACCTCCGCCAGGTGCGAATAACCCGAATCTTCCGCCTGTTGTAGCGCCCGCACGAGTCGCGCTCCAGGATCTCTTCTACCCCGTCCGCACTTCCTTACCTATATGTCTTTCACCCCCACCGGCAAATGGGGACAATTTTGAAATAAAACCACACTTCATCAATATGCTGCCTAAGTTTCATGGTTTGGAATCCGAAGATGCATATATTTTCATTAATAAATTCCAAAACGTTTGCGCCATGATGAAGACAACCCAATTAAGTGATGACGCAATAAGGCTAAGGGTCATTCCTTTTACCTTATGTGACCTAGCCGAGAAGTGGCTATACAGCACCGCATCATATTCCATTAGAAATTGGGACGAGTTTGTGAGAGCTTTTCTGAAAAAGTTCTATCCTCATCATAAAACTGCTAAAATCCGAAATGAGATTATACAATTTTCACAGCTTCCGTCCGAACCATTCTGGAAGTGTTTCGAGAGATTTAAAGACCTACTTGTTCAATGCCCTCATCATGGGATAGAAAAGTGGCAACTTTGCCAAACTTTATACGAGGGATTGAACGCAGCAACGAAGCAGTTGCTAGAAACAATTTGTCAAGGTCATTTTCTCTCCAAGTCTAGCGACGAAGCTTGGCAGTTTCTTGAGGACCTAAGTGAGCAAACAATTCAATGGGAGAGTACCAAGACCACATCATCTTCTTCAGTTGGTCAATCTAGGGCAGGCATACATCAAATAGATATGTCGATTGCTATGAAGGCCGAGATGGCCTCACTTATGAAAAAGCTAGAAGCCATTGAGACAAAAATCTCATCGTCTTCTCCTGCCCCTACTCTACCCACAAGAACTGTTTGTGCTTGTTGTTCTAATCCATCACATTTAACCGAAGAATGTCCTTATAATGCACCTATTCAAGGACAGGATCAAGTCAATACTGCATTTCAGCAACGACAAAGAAACGATCCGTACTCTTCGGCATACAACCAGGGGTGGAGGAGTCACCCAAATCAACAGTTCCAAGGGAATAACAATTTTCAAAGAGCTCCTCCACAACAACAACAAGCACCCTTACAAACTCAAATACAGCAACCTTTCCAACAACAACCTTATACAAATCAAACGAACAACTTGGTTCAACCTAATGATGATAAGGTTAGCTCGCTCGAGAAAAGTCTTGAAGCATTTCTCAAGCAATCTACAGAATCCGCAGCAAGATTTGAAAGTTATGTGCAATCTTTAATGAATAACAATGCCTCACACGATCAAAGTATCAAATCTATTGAGGCACAAATTGCACAATTAACTGCTGCGTTGAGCGAGAGAGAAAAGGGAAAGCTCCCATCTCAACCATTGCCCAATCCCGGTCACGCACAAAACGCATATCACAATCACAATGTGAATGCGGTGACCTCGTTGAGATCCGGAAGAGAGTTGCAAAATAATGTGGAGACTAGTGATGATATCCCCGCCGGTGGTTCTTCTTCTTCTTCCCCTTCTTCATTTTCTTCACTTCCTTCTTCACCTTTTTCTTTAGAGCCTATTCTCCACCCTTCACACGGCTCTACTTCTTCTGACTCGAACGGACCCATTTCTCACAACACGAACACATCTACACCGGGATCCGTTCCTAATCCACAGTCTGCTCCACAAACATTTGACTCACCTAATTTTCAAAATGCACCATTTCCAAACAGGTTGAGTCCTAGTAAACCAAATACACAAGTGGAGAAGATTGTGGAAATATTTAAACAGGTTAGCATAAATATGCCTCTCTTGGATGCTATCCAACAAGTCCCTTCATACGCGAAAATCTTAAAGGGATTATGCACTTCAAAGAGAAAAGCATCTCAAGTATCCAAGAAAGTGCTAGTGGCTAGTGCAGTGAGCAATGCTATTAACCACCATCAAACCTTACCCCAAAAACGAAAGGACCCCGGCTGTCCTACGATTTCCATTACAATTGGGGATAAGAAAATTAATCAAGCACTTTTAGATCTTGGGTCTAGTGTTAACCTGATTCCTTACTCCGTGTACGAACAATTAGGGGTTGGAGAGTTGAAACCCACTCGTTGCACTCTCCAAATGGCTGATCGATCAATCACCTATCCAAGGGGTCAACTAGAGGATGTGTTGATCAAAGTCGGGGAATTCATATTCCCCGTTGATTTTATCGTTATGGATACACAACCTGTTGCCAACCCGATAAACCAAATTCCGGTGATTCTTGGTCGACCATTTTTGGCCACTTCCAATGCAGTAATAAATTGTCGCAATGGCTCCATGACTCTATCCTTCGGAAAGAAGTCTAGTGAGTTCAATATTTATAAGATGGGAAGTCTGCCCCACGTGCCTAAAACAAGTACACGAGAAGTTTGCTCTATTCACGAAATCACGCAGGAGGACTGCGAGCTTGAAAGATTTCTATTTGATGAAAGCAGTTTTGACGCTACTAGTGCGTCCCTCCTTGAGCCTAATATCGTTGACACAACCGATGTTGATTATGAATGTTTCACTTTCTTGGATGATGATGACTCACAGCCCGAATATGAGTCGTTTGAATTTTTGGATGAGTCATTCGAACCATCCGAATCGGTTGTTTGCAGTGATTTCGAACCTGTGTTAGAGTCCTTTGAGTTCGAGGTAGATTCCGCAATGGTTCTTTCACCTCAGAAATTCGAACTCATGCCCTTGCCATCTCACCGTAGATACGCTTACATAGGTGGGAACGCTATTTTAAAAGTCTTACAAGATAGGCGGCAAGTTTTCAGTTGTACTATGGCGGACATCGAGGAGATAAGTTTCCTCATAAGTGAATATCATACACATGTGATGGATGATGCCATGTCAATAGAGGACCCACAGGAACATCTTGGGGGTATTGTGGTGAGTCAACTTCCTCCCTTAGAAGTTGAAATACCCCCCTTTCTTTTAATAAGGTACGAGAATGCCAACACTCCACTGATTGCTGATCATTCGCATTCTCGTTTCGATGCATCACCATCACCTGTATATTTCCCTCCACACCTCCCATACCACTACTTCTATCTTCCCAAATTCTTTGCGGACCACCACAACTTATTTTTCCACCAACCAATATCCTTTACTAATAAATTTTTCAAATGGTTGGTATTGATTTTTGGCCGATGCAAAGTTTGGCAGTAATGTCTAACATAGTTTAAATGAAGTTTGGGGGAGGGCCTCTTTGTACATATTTTTGTTTTTCTTAAATAAAATATAAAAATTATAAATAAATAAACAGGGGAGTATCGGTATTTTGACCCTCTTGGTTTAGCATGACAGTGAGGTCACTGTCAAGTTCAAGTTTGGGGGTATGCTCGGTACGTCTTCTTCCTTCGCATTCATTTGTACATATTTTTGCATTTGCATACTTATTTTAAAACCCATAAAAATTTGAAAAATTTCAAAAATTAATGTATTCAATTTTGGCTAATTGACTAGAGTTTGACAAATAGGTCAACTAACTAGGAAAAACTAGATCTTAGACTTAGTGAATTAAAAACCCAAAAGATAACCTCCCTTAAAGTTTAACAGTAGAAAGTATATGCCTTGTAGTTTATTTAGAAATAGGCAAATTTTAGGTTCACTTCTTTGGCTAAGTCAAAATGAGGGAAGAATATTGATGTTCTAATTAAAGTATAAGTTTGAAAAATAGTTCCTAGCTTAAGTCTAGATTCTGAAAACGTATACCCTACAATTTGCACAATCACGCACCTTGAAACTTGGAATAGTAGAAGAGACCTTGAAAGGCTCTTGTCTAAAGTCCTTAGTATGAAAAAGTGTGAATAAAGAAAAAAAAATGGACACTGGTTTTTGTGATTACTTAAGACTGCAAAAATAGAAAAATATTTAGCAAGGGTGCTTTATCACCTAGTGCCTTAGACCAACTGGTTTGGGAGTCACTGCTAAAACCTTGGGTGTTGCAAAGACTAGGAAGTATGCTTTAAAGTGCAAACGCATTTTGTAATCGGTCGTTGGTATCTCAAGAAGTATTAACGGTCGCATGAAAGATGTGTAAGCAAATTTCATTTAAATTCACCACTAATTAGTACTTTGGACAACGGACAAGGGGTTGATTGCTTAATTTGAATTTCCAAGTGTAGGGGTGATCTATACACACACGTAGGGGTATGTGATTGGAATCTAGATGAGAGAAAGGAATGAAGAATAGAACTTGTATCTTTAATAGAGTTGATAGAAATTCCTAAGTGGAGATGTAACCCTAGAAGGAAAACTTAAGAGATGCCGAAAGCTAAGTAGGTCTACATAACATATATAATCTTAAGTTAAATAATGAGGAAGCGTGAAGAATATGGGTGGATAATTTACAAGTAGAAGATAATATAATTCCTTATTAGAAGACCTAATTGGAGAACAAAAGTTAATGGGCTGAATTGATAGGATTTTGTGGGTAGTATCCGCTGAAAATCCTCAGGAGACAACACTCCTCCTACTAGGGACACCTAGAGGTTTAACGGCTTGTTGCACGTGCTCAGTGCAATCGCGTTTCCCTGCGAAAGTGCGGTTAGGACCTTTTAGAGAATAAAATAATAAGTTTGCTCGAGGACGAGCAAAAGGTAAGTTTGGGGGTATTTGTTCAGACTATAACATTGCATTATTCATTCCCCTATTTCTTACTCTTTTATAAATAAACAGGTACTCTTGACGCACGTTTGTTGCATATTACAGGATACAGGTTTCTGGAGCAAATACAGTGAAAAAGACACAAAACAACAGAAAAAGGACTTTTGACCAACAAGTAGACGGATCCTAGTCAAGCCTAGTCGAAGAACAATGCAAGGTCCAAAAAGTCAAGTGAAACGGTTAAAAAGCCCAATACAAGTCTTCACTGAAATATCTGGAGAAGAACCAGAAGGCCAAAAAAGAAAACAAGTGAAGAAACAGAAACCCAAAGGTCCAGTGAACCAAGCCCAGAAAGATCATAGCCCAATTCCCTTTATTGGCCGCGGAAGCGCGGCCAAACCCTACCTGGCGCCGCGCTTCCGCGGCCATCAAGAACACGTGTCGGCGCAGTTTTTCTGTGACGGTGCGCTGTTGTGGGTGTTGTGATTTTACGTGGGCAAATCTGTAATTGCGCGTGCAAGAGAGTCTGTAACCCTAGGTTTCCTATTTTCCTATAAATTGTAATTTTAGATCTAAAATTACAATATATAGGAAAATAGGAAACCTAGGGTTACAGACTCTCGTGCACGCGCAATTACAGATTTGCCCACGTAAAATCACAACACCCACAACAGCGCACCGTCACAGAAAAACTGCACCGACACGTGTTCTTGATGGCCGCGGAAGCGCGGCGCCAGGTAGGGTTTGGCCGCGCTTCCGCGGCCAATAAAGGGAATTGGGCTCTGATCTTTCTGGGCTTGGTTCACTGGACCTTTGGGTTTCTGTTTCTTCACTTGTTTTCTTTTTTGGCCTTCTGGTTCTTCTCCAGATATTTCAGTGAAGACTTGTATTGGGCTTTTTAACCGTTTCACTTGACTTTTTGGACCTTGCATTGTTCTTCGACTAGGCTTGACTAGGATCCGTCTACTTGTTGGTCAAAAGTCCTTTTTCTGTTGTTTTGTGTCTTTTTCACTGTATTTGCTCCAGAAACCTGTATCCTGTAATATGCAACAAACGTGCGTCAAGAGTACCTGTTTATTTATAAAAGAGTAAGAAATAGGGGAATGAATAATGCAATGTTATAGTCTGAACATGACTCTGAGGGCACTATATCTAACAATCTCCCACTTGCACTCAAGGCTAATTATTGCGATGTCGCATACTCACAGCCCGTGTGATACTGAACACCCAACTCCTCTACTAATCAGTTTCACAAAGCCCATTTGCAAAACTATTGTGTTCGAGGAATAGCCTCAGTGAGTGGATCCGCCCTAATGTTTCTTTCTATGTCTCTCTTTATCTCAAGTCCGCAGATAAAACCATCTCCCGAAATGAGCAATAGTTGTCTTAGAATATGTCTGGATATCTGATGGGACCTAGTTCATAAATGAACTCCAAATCAAAACTTCTTTAGACTATATCATCAACTGAACCTAATCAGTATCCTGTGCCACACCTCCCTCAGTATTCACTTGGACCACCTGTCCAAAATACCGCCCCTCGTCAGAGGGAAAACTATAACTCTGACAGTCACTCTGTCATCCAGGTTACCTTGGAAGCCTGCAATGATAACTGTTTCCTAAAAGTGGTTGTTGTTATCATATCCCTAGAACATCCACTTATGTTCTAAAACTGCTTCCGAACGTTTCTCCAGGATAGGATTAATATCAGCTTATTGCATCTAGTGCAAAAACAACGTCTGGTGTGGTACTTGACATCTCATGATTGACTCAATTGCCTAAGCAAGTGATCTGCCAATCATGCATATCCCTCTCCCCTTAGTCTGTAAGACAGCTTTAGAGAGGGTGGCTCCATCACCTGCAGGTACACTACCGTGCCAAGAGTCGTCCATTCTAAAACACCTTTAGAATGCTGTCTAAGTACCCAGATTGGGAAACTACCCAAATCTAGATCTAAAACCATAGATCTAGTAACCAGAATATCTGATATAATATCCATATCCTATATGGAGAAATCTCTGTGTGACAACCAAAGTATAACCGATCGTAGTATAGGAATTTCACTTCCTACTTTGTGTTTGTCATCTAAATACCAGGACATCACACCTTACTACTTTCTTAACAGATCCATCCCCTATTCTGATGAAGTCAAACCTATGACTGTCACATCAGAAATAGATGATCTATCTCCGCTATATCTGTTTTTAGTCCATAAATAGACATAAGCTACTTGTCCACTATGCTTCCGCTGCTCCCACTGACTACGACAACCCTCTGGCAGAATCATATACACGTACACTTCTAAAGCTAGTTTAGAATGACGCTATACTCATCCTCCTGCCGGGTCTCACGGTCTGGAACAACAGCAATGGCAAGTCTGGGTAAACAAGAACCTCCCTGTCATCGTCTTTGAGCATACCGAAGTGCCTCTCGAGTGCCTGAGGTTACCCACCATATCTGCGGAGTAGCTAATGGAATGTCAAACCAGATTGAATCTTTAGGTCCTATTAAATTCTTAGTAATCGTTTGCGGTTCTGGAATCACTTCCAGTTCTACCATACTCCCACTACTGTTTTCTGAAAAAATCCATTTTTATCAAAATTGTGGCGAGTCAAGAACAATATCACTATTGATCTTCTAAATGGTAGAAAGTCAACCCTCGTCATAGCCAGGGTCAACCCGCAAACTGCCATTACAGAAACGCGCCTTGAGTTATCCAGAGTCTGGTTTTAAGCATAAGCCAGACAACTCCCCGTACCTTAACATTGTTAAAATATAAACTATTCTATATCCAATATAGAAATAGAAGCACTGATTTAATTGGAACCAGATTCAAATCATGCAACTGTCTCCAGTGCATGTCAACTAAATGGAAAGAGGCATATCAGCATTACTCAACTTAGAAATACATCCAGATATGAATAACCTGAAAGACAAGCAAGTTCTCATAATCATTGCTATCAACTGAATACCATACACAAGTATCTACATCTTCGATCACCTTGAAGAATCCTGATACTTGCAATACCTGGTTCTCTACTTTATTCATATACCTATAACTTCTCAAAACTTAGACCTTGCATTTCTACGAAACACATGTCTAAGAACTAGAGAAGTCACAAGTAAACAGAATATAGTACGAGTACCAACCCCTCTGTCCTCATGGACACTGGACAACATATAATACTCTGTATAAGTCCCCTGAGTCTAATAACTCATTCTCTGTGTGTCGTAGGTTGAAAACTGTACTTATGGCTAAGAAGAATTACACCGCTGTTTAATGATCCTTACCTAACCATCCACTGATCTAGGTAAATGTCATAGACATAATTTCAAAAAGTATATCTCACTTTATAAAAATAAACGTATAGATATATCAATTTGAAATTGGTGCATAACAACGGATATTCAAAACCAAATATTTGCCGTCCGGCAAAACAACCCAGGCGATTTCCTCAAATATCACCAATTACAATGAATCCCGATACAATGAGGATGATCACCCAATTCCCAATAACTTACTCCCACACATCATCTGTAAAACTATACAGATGTGAGAATCAAACCTGGTAAATACTTGCCCCGGAGAAAGGGCTAATTGGGAAATCAGTTTTCTTTTAACAATACACAGTAAAACTAAAACATATAAATGTTTCGAAGGGGTATCCGGGTATTTCTAGTAATGCCTCTTCCATTATCAGATTCACAACTGTAACCGTATATTTCTTTGCCATCTCTCCAAATCCCTTTATATGTCTTTAGTTATTACCTTCTGTACACCCTCTTAGGCTAAATGGTTTTCTTCCTTCCCTACCGTTCGGCACCAGCCTATGCTTTGGAAGAAGACTATCTAATAAGCATAATAGGTGTACTGTCCTAATCATAGGAGCACTCGCAACCCGAGAGAAGGTAAAGATAAAAGACAACCGAATAAACCTTATTCCTATTTCTCCTGAACCAGAATCCATCCCCGAACTGGAACAAGTCCCTTCGAGTTCATATATAACCATACGATGGAGTATCCAATAAACTGTGGATCTTCGTAGTGATACGGGGTGTTCCGGAGAAATACAAAGGTGAAGTAGGAGTGGCGATGAAATACTTGGTTTGGTCGTGAATAGCAGTCGCAATTTACTTTGCCCTCTTACTAATCCCTTTATTTGTCTTTACTTAATACCTTCTGTACACCTTTTAGGCTAAATGGTTTTCTTCATGCCCTACCTTTCGGCACCTGCCTATGGTTTGGATGAAGACTATCCAATTAGCGTAATAGGTGTACCGTCCTAATCCAAGGAGCACTCACAACCTGAGAGAAGGTAAAAGGAAAAGACAATTGAATAGTCCCATTCATTTTCTCCAGAACCGGAAACCATCCTCGAATCTGGAACGAGTTCCTTCGAGTTCGTATATAACCATACGATGGTTTTATCCAATGGAAGTAGACGTCCGTAGTAATACGGGATATTCTGAAGAAAAGGGTAAAAGTATGAGTGGCAATGAGGTATGCAACTCAGACAATCCAAAAGCCAGTGGTTTAAGAAAGTTCGGTTAACTTGGTCGCTGAGTTATAGTCTAGGGTCGGGTCATGGTCGCTGCCAAAGAGAGAGAGAGAAAAGAAACACTCTGCGTGCACTCTAACCTAGATCAGAATGGTTATCAATTTATCTAATCAGGAAACCTCACACTGTATCGTCAAATTCTCCTCCAAACCTGAAAGAAGAATTAGTCGGGATCACCCGAGGAGTAAACCAACTCATCAGTAGGAATCGGGATCCAACTATCATCGCATGATAATGTGATGGAATTCACTCACATTATCACACTCCAGAATGTATACGCATGCCTGGCAAGTTTCAGTTTCTTTAGAAACTCCCGATATGATTTTTACCCCATGCTCTTATGACATTGACTTTGGCCAACAAATCATAAGTCACATGTCAAGTTCAACCCGTCATTATCCAGGTTAATTTGAACCCACCCGTACCTACCCTTGACTCTGGCCAACAAAGCAGTACGACTGTCCCAAACCAACGCATCTATCTATGCAGCAGAAAGATAACAAATAGCTACCATACACTATGCCTTGACTTTGGCCAACAAACATAGCATGAATACTAAGTGCTACCCGTCTGAAATGACGGAGGGCTACGAATGGTTTTTGGCGAAAAACCTTTAACGTAATGAACTTGATATCGTTGAAGGAACCAGATAGCTTTTTATAAAAATATAGTAGCGAAAAACTTTGCTAAAGAGGTCACTCCCGGTGAAGGGATCTCGGCTCTTTCCCCGTAGAATGAGGTGCAGGATATTCCAACTGAATACCACGATGCAAAGCAAAAAGGAAATCGGCTATAGTGAAGTTATTACCCTGACGCAAACTTCTGTCCAAGGGGTCACTCCCGGTGAAGGGATCTTGGCCCTTGCCTCGTCTACTGAGGTGCTGGATATTCATAACCGAATACCACAGTGCAAAACAAAAGAGAACGTCCTTGTAATAACAGCTTTTTTGAAAAATGTTCCAACAACATCAAACAGGTTTGTTTAGCTTGCATTGATCTGAATCAATGCATTCACATCAATTAATCACACCACAAAAGAACGAAAATATGATGTACGTATATGCCATCCTCATTCGCCACTGGGTCCCGTCATCACCCGTTTGGTTACTTAACTAACGACAGAGCGGGGACTGGACTAGCGCGGGTATAAAACATATACAACATCTACTAGTATATGTAGGGTTCCTAGGCACACCCATGAGGTTCTACAACTGATCAAACATGTTTAATTCAAAAAATTTTATCAAGTGCCAAGTAACCCTAAGCAAGATCGTAACTAGAGGTAAGGCGAAACATGCAAGTTAACAACTTAACTAGAAAGTGAAAGTGACTACAACCTTTGTAGATCCGGTCCTCCACCTCTTTAGCTCCGTGATGACGTCCCTCCGCTACGATCATCGGATCCCGGACTCTGGCGATGGTTTCGTCGGAGAAATGATCGGGCTAGGTCGTCGACTTCGATGCCGAAGATGACCTACGTCGAGGCAACTCAAGATCAAGCTCCATCTTCACTTGGTCATAGAACTTGTGAAGATAACACACTCTACTACATGGAAAGTGGTAGAGGATGAAGAAATAGGAAGTGGGTTCACTTTGAATTTGGATTTCTCACTCTTTTGATCATGGCACCATTGGAGGTAGCAAGGTTTCTTCTTCTTGAAGAAGAAGAAGAAGAAGAAGAAAAAGAATATGATAAGAATAATAAAATCAATTGATGAATAATAATAAATCAAGTGATCTTATCATAATGCAACCATGGGTAAGTTTAACTCATGTAGAGAATAAACTAGGGTTTAGGTAATGGTTAGGTTTAGGAAAGAAACAAAATGGTCAAAGCTTTTCAAAGCTTCATGAAGCTTCAAATAAAAAACAAAGTTAGCCACCATTTCATTTCTTGCCCAAAATTGAATAAAGAAAATAAGTAAAGATAACAAAACCCTAACCATTAACCTAAACATGGTTTAAATCAAACATACACCCAAGTTTGCATGTATCATCAAACATGATACAAACTAGTGCACAAAGATATATCATATATACAATGTGCACAATCAAGTGAGAAAATCCATCTTAAGTGAACAAATACTAGTTAATGTAAAGTAATATATCAAATATATAATTATACATCAAATCATTAAATCAATACTTGATTTAATGATCCGGTCATATCGCATATAACCGACTAATATCAAGTGTATCAATGTATCGAATCAACACTTGATTCGGTAACCCGGCTATATCTTATATAACCGTCCGATGATACAAATCGCGAGAATAGAATTCAGTATCACATACTGGTATTATTCTCAGTCCTGCACATATCTCATATGCGCTCCTATTTCGTTTCGCTTGAGCCAGGAAACCTCTGTATAGGACTCTAAAGACTCGTCAATACGCCGGCAGCAGGTGATGATCATATCAAACACCCACAAGCCGCAAGCGGTCTGCTAAACGTAACGGCCACCCGGGTATTGAGCGATCAGAAGATCAATGAGCAAGCCCGCTCACACTCCTTTGAATCCAACCAGTAACACTTACCGTACAGTCCGGTCTGTTCGTCTGATATGTCGCATATCTCACCTAGGGGTGGTAAACGTCAGACCCCAGTAGCTCTATAAGTCATGCCGATATAAGGTCCATAACATAGCGTGAAACTACTGATAATTCTTACCAGTATATCACTGCAACCTTGGCCAGGGATTTCCAGTTATGGCCAGTCGAGCATAGCGCAACATCAACCCCCAATACCGGGAGAGACGAATCCACTCCTATCGCTCATTACCTCCTTGTGAATCAGGACTGTACCCAAAAACCACCTGTTTGCACGACTCAGTAGAGCCGTGGTAGGGTGGAAATCAAAGCACAGTGGGAGACACACAAGACTCTATGACGATCTCGGGTCAACAGACTAAGCTGTACCAGTGTCACCAGAGAACTGCCATCTGACGTGAGGTATAATACCATCTGGGAGTTCTCGGCGAGTCCGTTCAGTGTACCCAGTCACCACTGAGCACCCACATACCATCTCTGATGTCAAACACCAATGGATATGGGATCATCCATCGCCCATCACATGGGTCGAGAAGATATACGCTAGTCTACTCTGGAATATTGATGCCCCGTCTCGATATTCCCACGACTAGGAACATTGAAGGACGTACTCATAGACTACCCAGGCCCCACTAGTATGATCTACATCATAGTCCTGGAAGTCGAGTACACATCCTAAGGGCTTTATCAACATGTAATAGAAAGACTGCAAGTATACATGTTAAGATAAAGAGCAACCAGATAGCGTACTATCATGTCGAGCAAGAAAGTCCCACCTATATATGTCCCAGCATCCACTACAATATACATCCTATGTACAGTAATGGCCTCTAGGGCATACATATAACTAACAGTATATATATCAATATATAATATTCTCTCATGGCGTGATAAAATGCAACATCACAGAAATGTAATAAGCATCACAGAACAATACAGATAATCTGGGAGCCCCGGGTTTCATAGAGCCGCTACTGAAACCCGACGTTCCCCTGGTCGTGTGGATAGCCTGTGCAAAGAAATCCTAGACCCCTACGGGTGCGGCAAGTTACCCGCCAAAACCTGAAGCAAGGCAGCCCCCTTCAACAAAGTGAATGGACCACCCAGCACTTCACGGAATCCGGTAACTTGAGCACCCCTCCTTAGGTCAACCTATACCCCCTACGAGTGCGGCGAATAGCCCGCCAATTCTAGAGTGAAGCCCCCTCCGTCTCAAAGCCATGAGATGCGGGCCCGTTTCCCTCTAGAACCCGGCTATCCGTGCACCCCACCGCGGGGTAATCCTTGTACAGAAAGTAAAATATACAACGGGTACATCGACCTCAGCCCGGTCGTGCCCTAAAACAATAATATACAAACAGGCAGTGACGGCAGTCCACATGTCGGACGCTCGCCACGCAATATCTAATGTACAAATAAAACCAAACTGTACTACCATTGCATCCAGGCTATCCACCACCATAAATCCGCAACATCACAGCACAATACAGAACATCAACGTGAATGTCACGTTCGCAAATCCGTCTAAAAGAGCTATAGCAATTAGACAAGATTTACCGATCGAATGACATTCACGGTCACAGATATAAAGTAAGCACTGTGAACTAACATATTTAAAATTTTCGATCGACAAAATTTCCCGAAGTGGGCCCCAAGCACAAATCCAGCACTCAAAATAATCTGGGCCAAAACTAAAAATACCAGAAACCTCAATTCCAAGTCAGAGACCACTGTAGAAAATTTGGTGCAGAGAAGCCACAAAATGGCGGCGGAACCGCGGCAAAAACATGGGTATGGCCGCGGTTCCGCGGCGCTACTGTAGCATCATGCTACCAAATTTTCTCAGATGTCTTATAAAAGCCTGCCTGATTTTATGAAATACCCAAAATAATTTTTAGACCATAAAAAAAAATCGACAGAAACTTCATGAAATGGAATCGCGGTTTCGGAAATTTCGTTCGATCGATATTTTAAACACGTTAGAGCAACCTAGTAAAGGTTAATGGCGTGTCTCTGATACCATGTAAGTCTACGGTAGCGCCCCGGCCGTCTGTCCGGGGCCAAAATGCGGAAACGAAAACTTTTTCTAAACTTGAAACCGGCGCTATCGCAGACTTTAATCCCGGATCGAACCATTAACCTATAACTAGCAAACTAGAGAAGGGTTAGAAAAGCTATACCGATCGATCCGTGTCCTTCGGTCTTTGGCCACCAACCCAAGCTCCTCGCGGCATCTCCCATCTCCGGTCTCCTCGTCGGAAAGGGCACCACATCTTCGAATCCTTTTACGGGCTCCCACCTCAGAACCGAGGCAACTCAGACACGAAGTTTGCTATCCGACGTGTCCAAGATTGCTGTAGAATTTACGTAGATCACTTTGTCTCAAGGGTTAATTGAAGTTGCCTATAGGAGTGGAGATGAAATGAGCAAGAGGAATGAGCTTGAGGATTTTTCTTTGCAATAAGAATGAATCAATTTCTCTCTTCACAAAGATGGAGGAGCTGCCAAAACATGGGCTCGGCCATATCAAAAGAAAGGAGGGAGGTGAGCACAAGAGCAAGAGAAAAATGGGTGATCACAAGGAAAAAATGTCACGCCAAAATCCTAATCAATCCATTCACAATTAATGCATCAATAATGAACAAAAAATGAAGCCAAGCTCACAAGAACTTGCTAGAAGTCCCTGCAGCCCGCGCACCGCAAAAAAGCCCCTGCATTTTATAAAACCCCACTTTGCAAAGAACCCCCTCCAAGGAAAATTCAGCCAAAGAACAATAGAAAAGGAATTTGGCCAAATCAAGAAAGAAAACTGGCAACTTCAAAAAGAGATCCCGTAATAAAATTACAGGGTAACTCCGCGACTGTATATACACACCCGCATTTGTATTCCGACCGAATACAAATGCAATGAGACAAAATCTACGCAGTATAATACTAGGATCCGGCTTAAACCAAAGCCCGCTAGTATTAGCCGTCCGAACCATGACACGTGCACAGGTGCACGCGTACGTTCGAACGCTACCATAAATCCATACGGTCTCTACAACGTTTCGCCCGAAACTTGAGAAACTGTCTGTGGGGGACTCTAAAGACTCGTCAATACTTTGGCTGTGGATTTAACTACTGGCACGTCAGTGGTACTAGCTGTACATAACGGGCTACCAGGTATTGACCAAAAGGGATGTCGATGAGCGAACTCATCCTGACACCCTACTAAGCCTGTAAGTGACAATATCCGTACAGTCCGGTCCGTTCGTCTATGAGCATCGCATGTCGGGCCTAAGGGGTTGGTAAAAGTCAGACCCCTAAAAGAGGTACAAGTCGTGTCGGAGTGTAGCCCAGAACATCCTGAGATACTACTGGAATACCTACCAGTAAATCTCCTTCCTTGGCCAAGGACTTCGTGTAATGGCTCTCCTAGACACAGCGCGATCTCACCCCCAATACCGGAAGAGACGAAACCCCTGCTGATCCGCTCACTGCCTCCATGTGGCTCGGGACTGTTCCCAACTAAAACCTGTTTGCACGACTCCTTTGAGCCGTGGTAGGGTAGTAATCAAAGCACAGTAGGAACTCACACAAGACAAATGACGATCTCAGGTCGATGAACTAACCTGTACACATGTCACCAGGGAACTGCTATCTGACGTCAGATATAATACCAACTAGTATGTTCCCGGCGAGTCCTGTCCGGTGTACTCATAACCCAATGAGCACCTGTATACATCATAGGTGAACCAACTGACACCAATGGCTTGTGAGACAGGCCACCGCCCCTCGTTAGGGTCTCGACTGTATACACTAGTCTACTAATGGAGTATTGATGCCCAGTCTCGAAACTCCCACAACTAGGGACCTTTTAAGGATGTGCTTACAGACCCCAGCTCCCACGTATATGATCGCCATCATACAGCTGGCAGTCAAGCAAGAATCCTAAGGGCTCTATCAACGTGTAATAGCGACCTGTAAGGTCACCTAAAGCATGTACACGATGATAAAGATAAACCAGATAGCATACTATCATCTTGAGTAAGACTGTCCTATCGGTATAGGTCCTCCCTCAATCATTGCAATCACGTGCCTGTGAACCAATAATTGACTCTGAGGGCACTATATCTAACAGGTTACTTATAACCTTCTCATATACCATATTCACTCCCTTTCCCTATTTTAATGTTTAAGTTAAAATCAATTTAGTGTTAAGGTTGCTAGGTTTAGATATGGTATTTTGTGATTAAGTGACTTGACAAATCTCTTGGTTTCATATACTATATACTATCAGAAACACTTAGCAAACTAAACACTAAAATCATTTGCTTTCACCCACTAATTTATGTTTTTGATGTTGTGGTATGCTTGCTAACCCTTGTGCTTAGTATTGATACCCCAAGCTTGGACATAAAAACGGTAAGTAAACAAAAAGGACTGGATTCGTGTTTTGCGGCGGATATCGGAATTTGATGATTTGTGCTTCACAACTGCCTTGACAAGTCATGCTTCATACCGGGATCGACGTAAGGACGGACAACTCATGATCAAGGGAGCGTCGAAGGAATCGTCGCGATTCGACCTTCCGAGCCAAAACCAAAACCACTTCTTTCTTAACTTGTTTTCTTTGTTATCTTGTTTTCGTATTCTTTTTATATTTTTTGTGACAAACCAAACCATTCGTTATTTTTTAAACCTTAAACAACAAGACCTAATATACAATTCCCTGCGGATCGACCCGTACTAGCCGGCTTGCTACAACGCGCCGTACACTTGCGGTTTTTTAAATTTTAAAACGAGAACGAGCTCGCGTGCGCGTCCATTTCTTAAAACATATCTATTTCCAAAATATACGCGTTTGCGCACACGGGTGAATTCCCAACAAGTTTTTGGTGCCGTTGCCGGAGAATTGGTAGCCATTAGGTATTATTATTTCTGGATCGTACTAACAAATTAACTTCTAACTTAAAAAAATTTCAAAACTAACATAACACACAATTTTCTGACTTTGCTCACTATTACTGAACCTGCTAACACCCTGAAATTTATTTTAAAAATCAAGTTATACCATAAGAGCACCTAGCTAGCCTAGAGAACCCACCAAAAATTCGAGCACCTTATCCTAAACAAAACCGGCGACATCAGTAAAATGTCCGAGGCTGCCGGTCTGTTTGTTTGATTTTTGGTTTTTCGTTTTTGGTGATCTCCAGTGACTTGTTGGTATTCTAGTGGTATTGTTTGGTTTTTATAATTTTTATTATGCAGGATTGGGGCAGATATATCGCTTTTGACACTAAATATCGTATTTTTTCGACATTTCAGTTTTTAAGGAATTACGACCATCGATCGTGCGGAGCGAGCCTCAAATTCAATTGCAAAACGTTAGTGAAATATAGTGCCAAAGATCCGGGTAGTCTGACCCGCGCAAGCGAACATTCAAATACCCGTAATCACTTCAAAAGGGTTTCTTAATCCAAATCGCATCGGTACGTATTTCTTAACACATTCTTCTCGAATCCGACACATTCCAATATTTCTATCTTATGCAGGATTTTTCGCATAAATTGGCGACCGATAGCACAGAGAACTAACCCGTATTTGTTGCAGTGCTTAAAACTTAAGCGAAAAAGAATTGATTGATTGATTGATTTTCTTATATTCTTTTATTGATTTGCGCATTTGCATCTTAATACGGATATTAAGGGCACGACCAAACAAGATACGGTAAAGGATTTCATCACCTTTCTCCGTAGACCATAAATCACAAAACTGCATTCTTGCATATCCACAGTAATTTAAAATCAATTAGAACTTTGACTTTAAGGACATCGCGCTCATTAGGAGAAGTTAACTGTGTTTCGAACACCATTTAACGGTATATCGTTCACGGGGTGTCTAGGCAAGTGTTCAAGAGAAAGGGTTATCTAATTAAGGAACTTCGCGAAAGCGTTGGAAAACCTCCCCTTATCTGTTACACTTACCAGGCTTCGTGATCCGTATATCTTGAGCCCGTTTCTCGACACAGTTTTACTTTGACAATCAGGTTCTTGAGCAGGTCTAGTTGACATATCATAACATAGACTGCTATGGGTGTGATATTCTTGGTTTTTGTGATATTTGTGGATTCTTGTTGATATGGATGATACAAGATTTAATTCAATTTTTCATGATTCTTATTCCTCTGCTTATACTCAGTCCCAATTCTTTTGTTCAAATTACCACGATTCACATTCATGAAAATTGTCCTTTTCTAGAGGGTGACCAACCGTCCCAGATTTTTTATAACGGTCACCCACCTTGTTAGTGTTTATGCCCTAGAGGCCATTACTGTATCATACTAGTTTGTATATTACTTAATGGAAGCTTGGGATATTCACAGTTGTATTGACAGTCTTGCTAAAAATGGTAGTATGCTACTTGGTTTGTTTCTACTTTAATATGTGCATGTGTTTCTATTAACATATCGCTTATACATATTAGTAGAGAACTTAGGATCTTTGCTTGATTACCAGCGTTGTGATGGCAGTCACACTAGTGGGGGCTGGGTAGTCTATAAGCAACATCCTATACAGGTCCCTGGTCGTAGGATTATCGAGAGAGGGCATCGATACTCCGAAGTAGACTGTTGTATACGCTTCTCATCCCAGCATAGGGAGATGGTCTGTCCCACAGCCATCAGTACGTCGTACTGGAGATAGTATGCAGGTGCTCGTTAGGTTACGGGTACACCGGACAGGACTCGCCGGGAACTGCAGGTTGCTTTTATACCCATCATCAGATAGCAGTTCCCAGGTGACATGAGTACAGCTTAGTCCGTCGACTTGATACTGTTACTTCACCTCGGGTGTGTTCCCACTGTACTTAGATTACTACCCTACCACGGCTCAAAGGAGTCGTGCAAACAGGTAGTAGTTGGGTGCAGTCCCGAAGCACTTGGAGGCAGTGGCGGTTAGACAGGATTCGCCTCTCCCGGTATTAGGGGTTGATATCGCGCTGTGTATGGAGAGCCATTACGCAAAGTCCCTGGCCAGGGCAAGCGAGATTTACTGGTAGGCTTCCAGTAGTTTCTCAAGGTGTAATGGGCTTCACTCCGACACGACTTATACCGCTATTAGGGGTCTGACGTTTACCGCCCCCTAGGCCCGATATGCGATAGTCCTAGACGAACAGACCGGACTATACGGAGATTGTCACATCAGGCTCAGTTGGAGTTTGGATGGGTTTCCGCATCGTCCTTCTTATCGACATCTACCTGGGGACCGTTACGTACAGCTAGTACCGCTTGCGGCCTGTGGTTAAACCCACTGCCAGCATAGTGTCGAGTCTTTAGAGTCCCACACAGAGAGTTTCCCTGCACCGGGCAAAAGGTGTAGAGGCCGTATGGTTTTACGGCAGGGTCGCGATCACTTACGTACACTTGTGCACGTATTATGATCGGGCAGATAATACTAGCGGGCTTTGGTTTAAGCCAGATTCTAGTATTATACAGATGGATTTATTCAGTCAAAAATTATCCGTGTTTTTCAGAAATACGGATGGGAGGGGCAATCTCGTAATTTGTCGGGAAGCTTCTAGAAGAAGATGACTCATTTGTATTTTTTTTTGGATTAAACACAAATGAGGTGGAGAGATGAGGTGTAAGTTTTCATTAAATGCTTAATGACTCATGAGGTGATTCACCCTTAGTATTAAATGAAGCTCATAAGATATTTCTAGATATTTTGATCAAGAGATATTTGTATGCTTCATTATATTCTTTCATGAGTTATTATTCATATCATTATCACAAAAGCTTTCTCTCTCCTCAAGTCTTCATCTTCTTCCTCAAAACCCTAAAAGCTCTCATGAGTTGAGAATCATAAGGTTTAAGTGACTAAGTAATTCATCTAAATACTCTACACCCTCTAGGACTTCTAGATTATCAAACTAGAAGCCATAGTTATCTCAGATTCGAGATAGAAACTCGGACTATAGACTCTCAGGTGGATCGTCTTTGACTCGAGGAGGCCGTTGAGGCGCCCATGTTCCATAGAGCCTACGAGGTGTGGAGGACAGCGATGAAGACCCGAAGGACAAGTAACGTGAGTTATAACTTCGAATCAGAGTAGTTAAACCTCTCGTAGTTTTCTAGTAATGGTTTAGACACGATCCGTGTGCTCAAGTCCGTGTTACGAAGCTTTGATAATTGTTTTTCATATATTCCGCCTCCCCGCGAGCTCGTGGGATGCGTGACATGGACTTACAGTGGTATCAGAGCCTACTAAGCCTTTACTAGCTTGTTAGCAACTAATTAGAATTTCGATCGTCGGAAAAACACAAAAACTTAACCCCGGACCCCTCAAGTTTCTGTCAATTTTAAACGTGTCGAAAAAATTATTTGATAGGTATGAAAATTCACAGCAGGGAATTCTAAGACTACTAGAGAAATATAAAGTCCCAACTCGGTTAGAACGCCGCGGAAGCGCGGCGGATTAGTGCAATCCGCCGCGGATCCGCGGCCGAGTTGACTCGTATTTACACAGTAACTCTTAGTTTTGGGTGTTCTGTTTTTCTGTATATTTTGTTTCTGCCCAGGTTATTTCAGTGCTGGCTTGCATTTGGGGTAGACTCAGAAAAAGGATGCCGATCGAAATTCTAAGTTATTTGCTAATCAAGTTTTATCTGTGATGTTTAATGTGTTCGTAA
Organism: Agapanthus africanus; assembly: GCA_030015575.1. NCBI lineage: Eukaryota > Viridiplantae > Streptophyta > Magnoliopsida > Asparagales > Amaryllidaceae > Agapanthus > Agapanthus africanus. The sequence goes on from JASDDO010000008.1 coordinate 358,637,261, forward strand.
ACCTCCCCTAATTGCTAGTATGTCGGTTAGCTGGGGGTTGCACATTTCTGTAATCGTTTTTACTGGTTTTTGTATATGAACTTCATTGGATCGTTGTGATGATTAGCCGGGGTTTGAGAAGAGTTTTTATATTCTTTCATTCGATATAAATTGTAATATGATGTAATATTCTTTTGCGGGGCACATCCGAGCTGAGCTTTTAGCCACGTTGTATTATTTCATTTACTGTTTTATGCTCCTAGGATAGACCCAAGGTGGGGTGCACAAACTACCGGGTACTTTGAAATGTTTAGTGGCCTACTCACGCTATTGAGGGAGACCGCTTCACTTCGGGACTTGGCGGGTAGTTTGCCGTACCCGTAGGGGTCTAGGGTGGGGTAATGGCTATTCATCACAACTGTGTAATCCGTCTTTCGTTGCAGGCTCAAAGGAAACGCGGATTGCTTGTATATCCAATAATGTTCATCTGTGATCTGGAATGCCTATTATTACGTCTGACGAATGTACAATATCTATATATGATATCTAGTAGGCGTTGCTTATGTTTTGTACCCGCGCTAGCCCAGCCCCCGCTCTGTCGTTAGTTAAGTAACCTAACGGGTGAATGACGAGACCCAGTGGCGAATGCAGATGGCACAAGCGGACGTTGTATTTTCGTTGTTTTCTGCAATGATAGGTTAATTGATGGGACACATTATTTTAATGCAAAGAAAACAAACCAAAGTTGAATCGTTGGAACAAATTTAAAAGAAACCACTCGGTTATTTTAAAAGAGCAGAATTTTTAATTGCGGAGCTTTAACCACTTCTTTTAAAAAGCTATCAGGTTCCTTCGATTATATCAAGTTCACTACGTTCACGGTTTCGCCAAAACTAGTCGTAGCCCTCCGTCATTTCATATGGATGGTCAGTAGTATTCAAGCTATGTTTGTTAGCCTTCGTCAAGGCATAGTGTTTGGTAGCTGCTGGGGTATTTATATGTTGCATAGATAGATGAGTTGGTTTTGGACAGTCGTATTACCTTGTTGACCTTCGTCAAGGGTATGTACGGGTGGGTTCAAATTAACAAGATAATGATGGGTAGAACTTGACATGTGACTTATGATTTGTTGGCCTTCGTCAAGGTCATAAGAGCATGGGGCAAAAATCCACATCGGGAGTTTCTAATGAAACTGAAACTTGCTAGTGTTGCATACCATTTGGAGTCTGATAATGTTGGTAGGATGCTTTCAGCATTATCACACGATGATATTTGGATCTCGATCCTACTGTGAATATCCGCTACTCATCAGGAGATTCGTCACTTAACGATCAATGCTGTAAACCAAGTAGGTGTCTAGAACAGTGTCAGCGGGGCTACGCCTCTAGAGAAAAGAGGTTATTTAATTAAGGAACTTCGCGAAAGCGTCGTAAAACCTCCCTCGAAGTACCAATACTAGCCTGGCTGAACGGTAAAGCAAGAATTGTACGGTGAGATCAGTCCTGGCTAATTCTTCTTTTATGGTTTGAGGAAGGATTCGAGAAACAGTGGGAGCCATCCAGTTTAGATAAACTAAAAACCACTCTAAACTTGCAAGAGCATCATGCTAAAGTGTTCCCTCTCTCTCTCTCATTGCAGCGACCTTGTGACCATGACTAGGTTACATCTAGATAACAAGTTGACTGAATCTGACTTTTATGATTGGCAAAGGTCTGTCCAGATGTCCATTGCCTATAACAAGCTGGACCACCCTATTACTACTCATGCCCCCACCATCCCAGGTCCAGTTTCCACCATCGCGGATATGGATATCCGTCACACAAGGGAAAAGGATAGTGCGAAAGCCAAGTGCCTCGTGTTGGCTTCAGTTGATGGTGTATACCAGAAGCATCACGAGAAGATGGACTTATTTTCCATCTTTCTCCATAACAAAGATTTATATGGAGAGAAATCTCGTATCACAAGATATGAGATCTTGAACGAATTGCTTCAAGCGAGGTTGGCTATCGGGTCATCTGTAGGGGACGACGTCCTTACGATGACTAGCTATATTGATGAGCTCAAGGACCTGGAGACTACGTTGGGAAACATGCCATATGCTGACTTATTTCCACAGTCCCTACCCTCTACTTACACCCTGAAAGAAACCAGGGAGACACCCGCTCTGCTTAATGGGGGACCTTCTTCTTCTGCATCCAGGGCAAAAGCAAAGGGTGAAAAGAAGAAGACCTCCACAAATCCGATATACGGTGTCAGTAAAGTAGTAGGAAAGGGAAGAGCAAATGTTTCGGGGCTTGGTGTAGGTAAGTAGGGATGTTCCTATTGTTATGGGAACGGGTATTGGCAGAAGGATTGCAGGGCTTTGGAAGCCAGTAGCCAGGATACGAAGCATGTTGTGGCTTCGGCCTCGAGTGTGTATGTAATTGAGAACTGTTTGTCAATTAACTCTACTTCCTGGGTACTAGATACCGGAGCAGGATCTCATATCTGTAATTCATTACATGCTTTGAGAAACCATAGAGTTATCAGGGTAGGTGATTTGTCTCTCAGAGTTGCAAACGGAATGAGCGTGGACGCTGAATCCGTAGGAGAATATCGCCTAGGTTTGACAAGTGGGCAGATATTGATTCTACGTAACTGTTTGTATGTACCTAGTTTGACTTGTAATATCATATCAGTATCCTCACTTTCGAGAGAGGGATATAATTTTACATTCGTAAGCGATGTAGTTCACATCCACCTAAATCAAGTTCTGATTGGGTCCGGTACATTAGATGACGGTATATACGTATTGAATCAAGCTCAGGTTTTCAATATCCAGAACACACTTAAAAGAAAGTCTCTGGAAATAAATCAGGCTTTCTTATGGCATTGTAGACTAGGTCACATCAATGAAACACGGTTGACTAAGTTACATAGAGAAGGATATTTGAATCCGTTCGAATATCAATCTTATGCTACTTGTGAATCTTGTCTCATGGGAAAGATGACAAAGACTCCGTTTACTGGACACGGAGTAAGAGCGAGCGAGCTCTTGGGACTCATACACAGCGATGTGTGTGGTCCAATTTCTACACATGCGCGAGGTGGTTATTCCTACTTCATTACTTTTACGGATGATTTCTCTAGGTATGGACATATCTTCTTGATGAAGCATAAATCCGATGCCTTTGAGAAATTCCGCGAATACAAGAATGAAGTGGAAAACCAAACAGGCAAAAGTATCAAGACACTGAGATCTGATCGAGGTGGTGAATACTTTAGTGCTGAGTTCCTGGGTTACTTAAAAGAGAATGGAATTCTCTCTCAGCTAACTCCTCCATACACACCACAACACAACGGTGTATCGGAAAGGAGGAATCGAACCCTATTGGATATTGTTCGTTCCATGATGAGTAAGGCTGAGTTACCGCGATCTTTCTGGGGTTATACACTAGAATCAGCTGCATATCTTTTGAACAAGGTTCCAACCAAGAATGTGCCTACCACACCATATCAGATGTGGAGTGGGAAGAAACCCTATCTTCAGTACCTGAAGACATGGGGATGTCCAGCTTTTGTAAACAAGCAGCATCCGGACAAGCTCGAGGCATGCTCAGTACAGTGTAAGTTTGTGGGATATCCAAAGAACTCCAAGGGGTATTATTTCTATTACACAGAGGAACAAAAGGTTTTTGTTTCTCGTCATGCCCACTTCTTGGAAGCTGAATTTTTAGAAAATCAGAAGAGTGGGAGCGCAATAGAACTGGAAGAAATTCCAGAACCACAAGCTGTTACTGAAAGTTTGGTAGAACAAGAAGTTTCAGAAGAAAGGGACATACCAGCGCCTATCCGCAGAAGTAGTAGGCAGTCTCATCCGCCCGAGAGATACTACGGTTTTCTCATAGACGGGGATAGAGAAGATTGCATCATTGATAATGATGAACCTACTAGCTTCCAGCAAGCCATTCAGAGCGGCGACTCGGTAAAATGGCTGGATGTAATGCGGACCGAAATGGAGTCCATGTACACTAACAAAGTATGGACTTTGGACATTGCTCCAGATAGGGTAAAACCCGTAGGATGCAAATGGATCTTCAGAAAGAAGATTGGTGTGGATGGACAGGTTGAAACCTATAAGGCTAGACTTGTTGCAAAGGATTTTCGTCAAAGACCTGGTTTGGATTATGACGAAACCTTTTCTCCAATGGCTATTCTCAAATCCATTCGGGTCCTTCTTGCCATTGCTGCCTTCCACGATTATGAGATCTGGCAGATGGACGTAAAGACGGCTTTTCTAAATGGTAATTTGGAAGAATGCGTCTATATGGATCAGCCAGAGGGATTCATTCAGAGTGGGAGCAGCGGTAAAGTGTGCAAGTTGCTTAAGTCCATTTATGGACTAAAGTAGGCATCGCGGAGTTGGAACATCTGTTTTGAAGATATTGTCAAAGAATTCGACTTTATCAAGAATCCAGATGAACCATGCATATACAGTAAGATTGTAGGGAGAGCTGTAGTATTCCTCGTCTTGTACGTGGATGACATTCTCCTAATAGGAAATGATATTCCTATGCTACAGTCAGTCAAAGGATTCTTGTCACAGAAGTTCTCCATGAAGGACCTGGGTGATGCCACCTACATTCTGGGGATCCAGATCTATCGTGATAGATCAAAGAGGATGTTGGGACTTTCGCAGTCTAGGTACATAGACACCATATTGAAAAGATTCAGTATGGAAGATTCTAAGCGCGGTAACCTACCGGCTTCTCACGGAATCAACCTCTCCAAAGAGATGTCTCCCAAGACTGATTTGGAAAGGGATCGCATGTCGATTATACCCTACGCTTCTGCAGTAGGCTCTATAATGTATGCAATGTTATGTATCAGACCAGATGTAGCATACGCATTGAGTGTTGTAAGCCGGTATCAGGCAAACCCAGGGGAGAAGCACTGGATAGCAGTAAAGAACATTCTCAAGTACCTGAGGAGGACTAAGGAGATGTTCTTGGTGTATGGCGGAAAAGACCTCCAGATCGAGGGCTTTGCCGACTCCGGCTTCCAGAGTGACAAGGATGACTCCAAGTCCATGTCGGGTTATGTCTTTACCCTCAATGGAGGGGCAGTCTGTTGGAAAAGTTCCAAGCAGGACACCGTTGCTGACTCAACGATGGAAGCGGAGTACATAGCTGCTTGCGATGTCGCAAAAGAAGCTGTCTGGATGAAGAAGTTCCTCACAGAACTTCAGGTGGTTCCTACCAGTGTTGATCCAATACCTCTGTATTGCGACAACAACGGCGCTATAGCTTTAGCGAAAGAACCCAGGTCCCATCAGAAGTCCAGACACATCTTAAGGCGGTATCACCTGATCAGGGAGATCGTAGATCGCCAAGAGATCGAGGTAAAGAGAGTAGATACAGAGAATAACACTGCTGATCCATTCACCAAGGCCATTCCTCAGACGCAGTTCGAGAGGCTATTCGAGATGATAGGACTGCGATATGCCAGTACATGGCCCTAGTGCAAGTGGGAGATTGTTAGTGTTTATGCCCTAGAGGCCATTACTGTATCATACTAGTTTGTATATTACTTAATGGAAGCTTGGGATATTCACAGTTGTATTGACAGTCTTGCTATAAATGGTAGTATGCTACTTGGTTTGTTTCTACTTTAATATGTGCATGTGTTTCTTTTAACATATCGCTTATACATATTAGTAGAGCCCTTAGGATCTTTGCTTGATTACCAGCGTTGTGATGGCAGTCACACTAGTTGGGGCTGGGTAGTCTATAAGCAAAAACCTATACAGGTCCCTGGTCATAGGATTATCGAGACAGGGCATCGATACTCCGGAGTAGACTGGTGTATACGCTTCTCATCCCAGCATAGGGAGATGGTCTGTCCCACAGCCATCAGTACGTCGTACTGGATATGGTATGCAGGTGCTCGTTAGGTTACGGGTACACCAGACAGGACTCGTCGGGAACTGCAGGTTGCTTTTATACCTATCGTCAGATAGCAGTTCCCAGGTGACATGAGTACAGCTTAGTCCGTCGACTTGATACTGCTACTTTGCCTCGGGTGTGTTCCCACTGTACTTAGATTACTACCCTACCACGGCTCAAAGGAGTCGTGCAAACAGGTAGTAGTTGGGTGCAGTCCCGAAGCACTTGGAGGCAGTGGCGGTTAGACAGGATTCGTCTCTCCCGGTATTGGGGGTTGATATCGCGCTGTGTATGGAGAGCTATTACGCAAAGTCCCTGGCCAGGGCAAGCGAGATTTACTGGTAGGCTTCCAGTAGTTTCTCAAGGTGTAATGGGCTTCACTCCGACATGACTTATACCGTTATTAGGGGTCTGATATTTACCACCCCCCTAGGCCCGATATGCAATAGTCCTAGACGAACAGACCGGACTGTACGGAGATTGTCACATCAGGCTCAGTTGGAGTTTGGATGGGTTTCCTCATCGTCCTTCTTATCGACATCTACCTGGGGACCGTTACGTACAGCTAGTACCGCTTGCGGCCTGTGGTTAAACACACTGCCAGCATAGTGTCGAGTCTTTAGAGTCCCACACAGAGAGTTTTCCTGCACCGGGCAAAAGGTGTTGAGGCCGTATGGTTTTACAGCAGGGCCGCGATCACTTACGTACACTTGTGCACGTATTATGATCGGGCAGATAATACTAGCGGGCTTTGGTTTAAGCCAGATTCTAGTATTATGCAGATGGATTTATTCAGTCAAAGATTATCCGTGTTTTCCGGAAATACGGATGGGAGGGGCAGTCTCGTAATTTTTCGGGAAGCTTCTAGAAGAAGATGACTCATTTGTATTTATTTCTTTTTGGATTAAACACAAATGAGGTGGAGAGATGAGGTGTAAGTTTTCATTAAATGCTTAATGACTCATGAGGTGATTCACCCTTAGTATTAAATGAAGCTCACAAGATATTTCTAGATATTTTGATTAAGAGATATTTGTATGCTTCATTATATTCTTTCATGAGTTATTATTCATATCATTATCACAAAAGCTTTCTCTCTCCTCAAGTCTTCATCTTCTTCCTCAAAACCCAAAAAGCTCTCATGAGTTGAGAATCATAGGGTTTAAGTGACTAAGTAATTCATCTAAATACCCTACACCCTCTAGGACTTCTAGATTATCAAACTAGAAGCCATAGTTATCTCAGATTCGAGATAGAAACTCGGACTATAGACTCTCAGGTGGATTATCTTTGACTCGAGGAGGCCGTTGAGGCGCCCATGTTCCATAGAGCCTACGAGGTGTGGAGGACTGCGATGAAGACCCGAAGGACAAGTAACGTGAGTTATAACTTCGAATCAGAGTAGTTAAACCTCTCGTAGTTTTCTAGTAATGGTTTAGACACGATCCGTGTGCTCAAGTCCGTGTTACGAAGCTTTGATAATTGTTTTTCATATATTCCGCCTCCCCGCGAGCTCATGGGGTGCATGACATGGACTTACACACCTAACACTCTTGAACCCAGTCCCATTTCAATTAGAGACCTAATGATTGAAGATATACAGAAAGAGGTCAACAGGGTAACTGCTTTAGCATCACCACCGTCACAACCCCCCTTCCTAAAACAACTGATCCATCCTTAGAGAACGATGGTGAGATGGATTCTAGATTGACCCCTTTAGAGAAAGCTATTGAAGTGATGATTGCGGTCGAGAATTAAACAGCTGCTATGCTAGCCCTGTGTATATAGCAGTCTAAGCAATTGTTTCACGCTCAAGCTCAATCTTTGGCTAGAATGGAAGAGCATGTAGCTGTAGTGATTCTAAAGAGTGAACACGGTCAATTAGAACAACATAGTGTCAATAGCTGTCATCTAGGAAGTTATCCAAGTAAGATAAACGATCAATTGAATTTTGATGATTTCATAGATAACGATGCAATTGAATTGACTAAGTGTTATCAGGACACACAAGAAAAACCTCCGACTGATTTTTGCATTCCAATTTTAGAGGAGGAAGCTTGTGATTTTGATGGGTATGGTTTGGATAAATTGTTAGAAGAAATCAAAGATCAGGAACCCACAATTTTTGTATCACCTAGTGATATTGTTTCGGAAGAAACGTTAGTGTGGAAACCTACTTTTTTGGATGACATATATCTACCCATTTGTGAATGTGATGAGAAAGAACTTGTATTGGGAGAATTAGAAAAGCATAGTGATAAAAATAGGATTGTGGAAAATCATAGGGAGGAAGGCAGCCTTGAAAAACATTCTTTCATGCAGAATTTTGAGAAAATATTTGCGGGTGAACTGGATATTCTTGGTGAGTTTGAGTTAGGAACAATTTGGGATCATTCTAAGAACCTTTCTTTTGCTAAACTTTTTGCGGATAAACTCCTGTTTTTAAACGAGCTTGACTCCGAAACTCGACATGTGCTTTTTGAACATCAAATTCATCCGGGCAACAATTCTTTGACCTCTTCAAAACTTCATTTTCACTTTCAAAGTCTTCTGATCCCTACTTTTACACTCCCATGTCTTTCACTAACAACTAACACATTCTTTTTCTTTTTCTTTTTCTTTTTCATATACTTATTCTTTTACCAGCCCTTGCATCATATCAATAAAAATTTTGAGTGGCTGGTATTAATTTCTGGACTAACAATGTTGTTTAACTTGTGAATACTGTAATTAGTTTTTCTTAGTTTTTTTTTGCAAATAAGATCTCACCCGTTAGGGGGTGAGTGCTAAATTTTTGGGGACAGTGCTGATTTAACTCTTAGTTTGAGTAAAATTGTAAGAAGTGGGGTTTTCTTTTTGTGAGGTTTTTTTTGTAAAACATCCTTTATAAATCAACATCCCAGACCTCGACCCATTCTTATCACCACACAAACAAATCTACATATTTTCTCTGCTCTTCCCAAACCTTCCTCCAAAACCCTAGCCCCTCTACTCGGAATTCCGCCGGCGAGTCCCTTCAAAAATCCGGCGACGCCGGCCGTACTGCCTCTGATCGACGTTTGCCTTTGTCGGATCTGTAAGATTTGCTCTTCCCCCTCTCCTGCATTGTTTAAATTTTCTGAAAACTTCACCAACCCACAGATCATGGCCATTTTTGAATTAGAAAGAAATTTTGTCGATGTGTTCACCCATGAAGTGTTTGGGAGCTATTTTCATGATACTATCCGACAGTTGGGGTGGGAGTTTTTGCTGTATGGGGAATGTAATAATCCTAAATTTCCTGTACAACTTTCTGTAGAATTTTTTCAAACTTTAAAGAAAGGGGTAGTTTTGCCTGAGCACAAATTAAATATTTGTTTTTCTAATTATTAGCAAGCAAGAGCTTGTAGCTCATTGGTAAGACCTTGCACTGCTGAACCAAGTCACCAGAGTTCAAATCCCACACCCCACATTATTTTTAATATTGTTTTATTTTGAATTTTTAGAATACCAACAGTTTACACGTGCATATCTCACAAAAACCCCACTACACTAGAAAAAGTAACCATACCAGAGGGATCACCAAGCGTCGATGGCGATTCCGACCTCCTGACTCGACCGGAATCGGCCAACTCGGCCGGCGGACCGGCCGACTCGGGCCGCCGCCGCCGGCCGAAGTTGCCGATTCTGGCAAGTCACCAATAGGTGAAGAGTGCCTTTTGGGATCCCCTATACACCTGCACACTCTAATTACTTAGACCAGTAACATAGCCTTTTAAATCACATTAAACCCAATTTTTATTACATTTTATTATATTTATCACATTTTTTTCAATTAAACCTTTCATCTACCCTAACCCTAGCCTAACCCTATAAATACAACCCCTAAACACTACCCCCTCACCCCAAAATTCTGAGCAAACTCTCAAGAAATTTCCTAGAACCCTAGTGTGCATTTGAAGTAAGCAAAGAGGCGAGCTCCGGCGAATTTTCCGGCGACGACTCTAGAAGTTCCCGGCGACGAAACGATGCACCGGAAACTATGTCCACTCCCTCTCCCTCTCCTCTTTAAGCTAAACTCGTAAGTCCTACCTTCTCACTTCTCTACTCTTTCTGAAAATACGAAATTCTAAAACCCGACGGAATCGGAGCAAATCCGATTTCCGATTCGGTTCTTCCTAAAATCTTACTTTTCCTTTAATAAAATCCTGTTAAACCATTACATGTTGACTATTAAACACTAACTAATCATATTGAACAAGTTCCATATCAAAAGAAATTTCTATTTCCATTTTTACCGTACTTTTTTCATTAAAATACCATGTAGTTTCATTTTCGACATGTGAACATCACAAACTTGCTATACCTTTAAGTAGATCATGAGGTAATGACCTACCTCCTCATAACACTCATATGCAATATAGCACAATACCTTTCGGGAACATAGAATACGGGAAAACGAAGCATTTCAAATAAATACCATTACTATTAAAACCGTTTTCTAAAAGATTAGTATTTTACACAAATCTTTGCAAAGCGCCGCTACAACCCATTTTGGGGAACCCGACTGGGATGGTGCGGATTATCGCACATCCCTGTGCTTAGTAGTGCGATATGCAGACCTCTGCAAGGAGCATTCGGTCTCGAGAGATTTAAAATACGACATCTTAAGAAAATGAGATTTTTAGAAATATAAAATATATATTAAAATTATTTTTATATAATTATGTATATATGTAACATTAAAATATCTATTTTGAAATAATATAAATATTCCAACTCTTTTCAAAAAATCACAAGAATCACTTTACATTAATATACCATGAATTCCATACAAGTCAATATTATAAATAAATACCTTATTATGAATTTAGGATATTTTCACTATAAATATCACAAATATAAAATCTACATCTATGACAACTCTAAAGACGATAATTAAATATTTTGGGTGTATTTTGAAAATTATACAAAAGTATTTTTACATAAAAACCCCTCAAGTTCTATAAATTACCTTAAGGACCCTAGTAAACATAGGTTTAAGAGGGACCAATCTCTTGAGCCTCAGGGAGCCGGAGAAGTGGGTGCTTGCCTATCTAAGGTAGACAACTTAACAACAGTGTTATCAATACAGTAATCGTCTTTGAAAAAGACACAAATCCTGCCGCCCATGTGCAGCGGTTACCGATAACATCAAAACCATCAGGACTTCAATTTACTTTTCTAATTGTCTGACTCAGAATGAGTCTCATTAATAAACTGACTTGAATATAATTCAAGTACAATATACAATCTACAATCTACAATTTACAATCTGCAATCTGCAATATTACAATTCAATATGAATCCATTCAAATCTATATTGACTTAACCGAACCATGGATATACTTCCATTTACATGATTCTCCAGTTACATCCATGATTCTACAGTTACATCCATTTACTGATATCATGGTTTCAGTAAGTCATCCAATTATACAATCTATACAGTTTATAATACAAGACAAATACAATACAACTATACAAACAAGACATCTCGGGGTTTAAGGGGTGGATTGGTACGGAAGGTGTTAGAAGTAGCACGAGACAGTAAGATTAAGACACCTAACCTATATTCCGTTGCAGTTGTACCGTGGCCCAACGGTTCCTTGTACATTCCGTTTGCCCTAGTCACTAGCATATAGAGACACCTCTCGTATATACTGGTATCCTTCTGTACCAAGCTAAAAACAACAACGTTAACACCACATTATAATAATATAATACAACTTTAAAAGCTATCTTCTTATTCTGTCTATTCTATTTCTCCCTTATTTTTGGGACTTACCGAGCGATCTGTTCGCTGACGACATTCTCTTCTTCTTCTTGAATGTCTTCAGGTAATCTGGACACGTCAGAGATCGAGCCCAGCGCTGAAGACTTGGACCATTTCGTTGAAGACCCAAAGTTTTAGTTCATTGTACACTTTTATTTCAGTACCTTTCCTTTTCTGTTATGCAATTGTTTAGGCATTGCTTTATTTCAGTTGTATTTACATTTCCATGCATTGTACAGAAAGAATATGAATAAATAAAGTTGTTGTTTTATTATATCTTGTCTCTTGTGCATTTACTTTTATATTGCTTAGATACGCTTAGCGTATTTACTTCACAGTAAATACGTAGCGGCCTCGTCGCGTCCTCTGCCCGTATACTGGGAAGCGGGGAGTGACAGGGAAGAGGGGTTGTGTGCTTGTGAACATTTCGTAGATGAGTTCTACGATGCTCTTAGAAATGGTGAAATACTCCAGGATCGCGTTCGATTTCACTTTCAGGGTAGACGGAGGGTATTTTCAGAAGATATGATATCCAATGTTACCAACATCCCTATCCGACCTGGTTTTCAGAGACCGTTAGAGCTTGCCCAGTTCAGGACGATCATGGGGACACAGTGCGAGTTACGAGATGCTGGGTTAAATGCCCAGCAAATTTATAGAAACGTCTATATGTCTTGCCGCCGTAACGTCAGGGGGATCGCTCGAGTTTCCTCTTTTCCAGCGATTGAGGGGCATATGGTTCATTGTTTAATGACCAAGAATTATCAATTTTGCATGGAGAGCATGCTATTTGCCACAATCAAGGAAAGTGTCGCGGCGCACAAATCGTTACTTCCCGTCCTCGTCACCCAAATTTGTCACTACTACATGGAGGATGATGATTTCGCGTCCTGCATCACTATGTATGACACCGTACTGGTGGAATAGAGAGGATCTCACCATGCTATACGGACGGCAGAAGTAAGCAGCAGATTGGGTCACCCACTGACCCCAGCGAGCATGCGGCACCACCGACTTCCTCAGAGATTTACTTAGGAGAGGACGTTCTGACCGATTGATTGTTTGATGTTTTTTGTGTGCTTTCGCTTTTAAAAGATGAATCAAAGAATATTAACCGCAATCAAGAACAGCATCGCTTGGTAGCTAGCCGGTGAGTATGGGTCGGTCCACAGGGATTTTGTGTATTTTCTATTTGTTCTAACGAGTTAATTCCAATTGTGGTGGATTGGATTATCAATAAAAACTAAGGTTGATTTAGATTAGGATTAAAACCTTGCTAGGGTTAGGTTTAGGTTAAATTAGGAAATTCAATATTTCTCACCGCTTTCTATGCCCTAATTAAGATCTATTTAGGTTTTAAGGTAATAATTAACAAAGGGGATTAGCACGATCGGGAAGAAACTATGTTTCTTCCTCTAGGTCCTTGTCCGTCCTTTCTCAATTCTTACCCTAATCTCCATGGAAAACATATACAACCGTTCTTTTAAACTACGGTATCACCGCTATCTCGTGGGATAGGGTGCCATAGTGAGCGGTGTGTGTATGTATGCATAGAGTCTTATTAAAATGTATGATGGGCAAGAAAGAGGTGAGAGACTTTCATCTATCAAATCTTTCCTATTCCTAACCCTAACAAGTGAGGAACTACTCACTCATTGGGGAATTGATAACAAGAGATATTTTTTATGTTTATTTTTAATTCAATAACCTAATTATCTAAACTACGGCAAATGAATAAAAGTGTTAAACCAATTAACTAGGGCAAATAAATAAAATTATACTAGAGCATGGAAAGGAAAAACTTACTTTATTTGATGCTCTCTTCAAAACATTACAGCGAATAAAAATTCTGAATTTGATGAATAAAAAGAGGCATAAGAGGCATGCTCCAAAAACAGCTGTAGGGTTCCTATTTATACATTATAGAAACCCTAGGGTTTACATCTGATCCCTATCTACATTTACAAAACTACCCTAAGAAGCCTAGTCAACGCACCGCTGCCACCGACTTTTTGCACCGACACGTGCTTACCATGGCCGCGGAACCGCGGCCATATGCCCTGTTTGGCCGCGGATCCGCGGCCGTATGATGAATTCTCTGGCTGGAATCTTCTGGGGTTCTTTCTATTGCTTTTTACTTAGCTTTTCTTCACATGGTTCTTCAGAATGTCTTCTAGTCTCTTCCAGATTTCCACAGTGCATAATGTCGTGGACTTTTACCCTTTGCTTCGTGTCGAAGTCTTGAACCTTGCGCTGCCTTTGAACTTTGTGAACTTGTTCATTGATCTTCATTTGTCCCTCAAACTGTAGGCATGGTCAAGATTCTTCCGTTTGTTGGTCGTAGTCTCACTTTTGTAAGTCGATGTAGTACACCCCAGTACTTGTGGGGAGGCGGATTTTAGAAAAACTTATCAAGTTTAAACAACGAACATCGACTAACCGCTTGAATCGAAGCTAAACTATAAATAACCGTATCTTATGAGTTTCTTTTCACAAGTGATTAGGGATTATACCTAATGAAACCGGTCCTTCTTCTTTACGTCCTCCTTTGTTCTCCTCGGCCTTCTCTAGGTAGTAGACGATCCACCCGAGAGCGAAACTCCAAGCTAAACCTCTAACTTGAGGTAACTAATCAACTTTGATTGCTAATCAAAGATGATAGGATGATATAGAGTATAGGTTATGGATTGTTTAGTCTAACTAAACCTTTGATCTCAACACATGAGGATTAAGGATTAGTATCTTGAAGATGAGAGCTTGAGGAGAGAGAATGTGTGATATGATAATGAGAGAAGAGAGAGAGTGTATCATAATATTATGAAGCATTCTTATTATCAAATAATCAATAAAGGAAATGAATAAGCATGCTTCACAAAATATCTTGTGATGATTCATTAACATGAGTCATTAAGCAATAAATGTCCATTAATGAAGTGAATGAATCACCACTATGACTCACTCTCTTTCCAAAACAAACCTCCTTAGTCACATCTTCTAGAAGCTTCTCGAGTAATTACGAGAACGCCCCTCCGATCCGTAAAAATACGGAAAAACTTTAGACTGTAAAAATCCAATAACCGGATACCAGTAACTGGCTTAAACCAAAGCCGACTGGTAAAATCTGTCCGAAAGTCGTACGCGCGTAAACGCACGTATGCGTCCGAACCCTTTGTCGCAAAACCATGCAACCTCTATATCGTTTCGCCTGGAGTAGGAAACTCTCTGTGTGGGACTCTAGAGACTCGACTACTACGCTGGCAGTGGGTTTAACCACAGACCGCAAGCGGCACTAGCTGTACGTAACGGTCCCCAGGTAGTTGTCGATAAGAAGGCCGATGAGTAAACCCATCCGAACTCCTACTGAGTCTGATGTGACAATCTCCATACAGTCCGGTCCGTTCGTCCATGACTATCGCATATCGGGCCTAGGGGGGCGGCAAGCGTCAGTCCCCTAATAGCGGTATAAGTCGTGTCGGAGTGAAGCCCATTACACCCTGAGAAACTGCTGGAACCTACCAGCAAATCTCGCTTGCCCTGGCCAGGGACTTTGCGTAATGGCTCTCTGACACAGCACGATATCTACTCCCAATACCGGGAGGGACGAATCCTGTCTAACCGCCACTGCCTCCAAGTGCTCGGGACTGCACCCAACTGCTACCTGTTTGCACGACTCCATAGAGCCGTGGTAGGGTAGCAATCTAAGAACAGTGGGACACACTCGAGGCGAAGTAGCAGTGTCAAGTCTGCGGACTACGCTGTACTCATGTCACCTGGGAACTGTTCACTGACGACTGGTATCAAACCAACCAACAGTTCCCTGTGAGTCCTGTCCGGTGTACCCGTAACCTAACGAGCACCTGTATACTATCTCCAGTACCACGTACTGACGGCTGTGGGACAGACCATCTCCCCAACTGGGATGAGAAGCGTACACACTAGTCTACTCCGGAGTATCGATGCTCTGTCTCGATAATCCAACGACCAGGGACCTGAATAAGGATGTGCTTGTAGACTACCCAGCCCCCACTAGTGTGACTGCCATCACAACGCTGGTAGACAAGCAAGATCCTAAGAGCTCTATCAATACGTATACTCACATATTAAGATAGAAAAACCAAGTAGCATACTACCATGTTTAGCAAGACTGTTATATACATGTGAATATTCCAAGCTTCCATTAAGTAATATACAAGCTAGTATGATACAGTAATGGCCTTCTAGGGCATAAACACTAACAATCTCCCACTTGCACTAGGGCCATGTACTGGCATATCGTAGACCAATGATCTCGAGTAGCCTCTCGAACTGAATCTGAGGAAGGGCCTTTGTGAATGGATCAGCAATGTTCTCTTCTGAAGCAACTCTCCGAACCTCGATCTCCTGACGATCAATGATCTCCCTGATCAGGTGATACCGCCTCAAGATGTGTCTGGACTTCTGATGGGACCTTGGTTCCTTCGCTAAAGCTATAGCTCCGTTGTTGTCGCAATACAGAGGTATTGGATCAACTATGGTAGGAACCACCTGAAGTTCTGTTAGGAACTTCTTTATCCAGACTGCTTCTTTTGCGGCATCGCAAGCAGCTATATACTCCGCTTCCATCGTCGAGTCAGCAACGGTGTCCTGCTTGGAGCTCTTCCAGCACACCGCCCCTCCATTGAGGGTAAAGACATAACCCGACATGGACTTGGAATCGTCCTTATCACTCTGGAAGCCGGAATCAGCAAAGGCCTCTAACCTGAGGTCTTTTCCGCCGTAAACCAAGAACATCTCCTTAGTCCTCCTCAGGTACTTGAGAATGTTCTTTACTGCTATCCAGTGTTTCTCCCCTGGGTCTGACTGATACCGGCTTACCACGCTCAGTGCGTAAGCTACATCTGGTCTGGTACACAACATCGCATACATTATAGAGCCTACCGCAGAAGCGTAGGGTATAATGGACATGCGTTCCCTTTCCAAATCAGTCTTGGGAGACATCTCTTTGGAGAGGGTGATTCCGTGACAAGCCGGTAGATTACCGCGCTTAGAATCTTCCATACTGAATCTTTTCAGTACAGTGTCGATATACCTGGACTGCGAAAGTCCCAACATCCTCTTGGATCTATCACGATAGATCCGGATCCCCAGAATGTAAGAGGCATCACCCAGGTCTTTCATGGAGAACCTGTGTGACAAGAATCCTTTGACAGATTGTAGCATAGGAATGTCATTTCCTATCAATAGAATGTCATCCACGTACAAGACGAGGAATACGACACTTCTGGCCACAACTTTACTATATATGCACGGTTCATCTGGATTTTTGATAAAGTCATATTCTTTGACTGTCTCATCAAAACAGATGTTCCAACTCCGCGATGCCTGCTTTAGTCCGTAAATGGACTTAAGCAGCTTGCATACTTTCCCGCTGCTCCCACTCTGATTGAAACCCTCTGGCTGATCCATATAGACGCTCTCTTCTAAATTTCCATTCAGAAAAGCCGTCTTTACGTCCATCTGCCAGATTTCATAATCATGGAAGGCAGCAATAGCAAGAAGGACCCGAATGGATTTGAGCATAGCCACTGGAGAAAAAGTTTCGTCATAGTCCAAACCAGGTCTTTGACGAAAACCCTTTGCAACAAGTCTAGCCTTATAGGTTTCCACCTGTCCATCTACACCAATCTTTTTCTTGAAGATCCATTTGCATCCTATGGGTTTTACCCCATCTGGAGCAAAGTCCAAAGTCCATACTTTGTTGGTGTACATGGACTCCATTTCGGTCCGCATTGCATCTAGCCATCGTACCGAGTCGCCGCTCTGGATGGCCTGTTGGAAGTCAGTAGGTTCATCATTGTCTATGATGCAATCCTCTCTATCCCCGTCTACGAGAAAACCATAGTATCTCTCAGGCGGACGAGACGGCCTACTACTCCTGCGGAGGGGTGCGGGAATGTTCTGTTCTTCTTGAACCTCTGGTTCTACCAAACTTTCAGTAACAGCTTGTGGTTCTGGAATTTCTTCCAGTTCTATTTCGCTCCCATTTGTATCCTTTTCTAAAACTTGTTGTTCTAAAAAATGGGCATTACGAGAAACAAAAACCTTTTGTTCCTCTGCGTAATAGAAGCAATATCCCTTGGAGTTCTTTGGATATCCTACAAGCTTACACAGTACTGATCGTGCCTCGAGCTTGTCCACATGCTGCTTTTTTACAAAAGCTGGACATCCCCAAATCCTTACATACTGAAGATAGGGTTTCTTCCCACTCCACATCTGATATGGTGTGGTAGGCACAGTTTTGGTTGGAACTCTGTTCAAAATATATGCCGCTGATTCTAGCGCATATCCCCAGAAAGATCGCGGTAACTCAGTATTACTCATCATGGATCGTACCATATCCAATAGGGTTCGATTCCGTCTCTCCGATACACCGTTGTGCTGTGGAGTGTATGGAGGAGTAAGCTGAGAGAGAATTCCTTTCTCTTTTAGGTAACCTAGGAACTCGGCACTTAAGTATTCTCCACCTCGATCAGATCTTAGTGTCTTAATACTTTTGCCTGTTTGGTTTTCCGCTTCACTCTTGAATTCCAGGAATTTCTCAAAGGCCTCTGATTTATGCTTCATTAAGAAAACATACCCATACCTAGAGAAATCATCTGTAAAAGTAATGAAGTAGGAATAACCACCTCTCGCATGTGTAGACATTGGACCGCATACATCACTGTGTACGAGTCCTAAGAGCTCGCTCGCTCTTACTCCTTGTCCAGTAAATGGAGTCTTTGTCATCTTTCCTTTGAGACAAGATTGACAAGTGTCATAAGTTTGATATTCGAACGTGTCCAAATATCCTTCTCTATGCAACTTAGTCAACCTTCTCTCATTGATGTGACCCAGTCTACAATGCCACAAGAAAGCTTTATTTAAATCTGGAGACTTTCTTTTTAGTGTGTTCTGGACATTGAAAATTTGGAGTTGGTTTAACACATATATGCCGTTATTTAGAGTACCGGACCCAATCAAACCATGATTAAGGTGGATGTTGACAACATCTCTTACAAACGTGAAATCATAACCTTTATTTGATAACAAGGAAACTGATATGATATTACACGTTAAGCTGGGTACAAAATAACAGTTATGTAAAACCAAAATGTGTCCACTCGTCAATCCTAGGTGATAATCCCCGACGGACGCAGCTCCCACGCTAGCTCCGTTAGCAACCCTGAGGATCATATCACCTTCCTTCAGCACTCTACGGTTTCTCAGTGCCTGCAATGAATTGCAAATATGAGATCCTGACCCGGTATCCAATACCCAGGAAGTAGAGTTGATCGACAGACAATTCTCAATTACAAACACACCTGAAGTCGAAGCCACAGCTTGCTTCGGTTCCTGGTTCTTGGCGTTCCACGCCTTGCAATCCTTCTTCCAGTGCCCTTTCCTGTGACAATGGAAGCACTCATCCAGGCCAACTACTGGTGCTGTAAACTTTTTCTTTCCCTTCTTTCCCACCTTACTAACACCTCCTCTAGGTCTGGGTGCGGCCTTCTTCTTCCTTCCTTTGGCCCTAGCCTTGGACCCTGAAGAAGATGAACCGCCAACAAACATAGCGGGTGTTTCCCTTGCCTTCTGCAAGGTGCCCTCTGCACTCCTTAACATGTTCAGGAGTTCCGCAAGTTCAACTTCTTTTCCTTGAAGATTGAAGTTGAGGATAAACTGGGCGTAGGTGGGAGGAAGGGACTGGAGAACAAGGTCTGTATAGAGCTCATTATCCAAAGTCGTCCCAAGGTCCGCGAGCTCTTCAATATAGCCGATCATCTGTAGGACATGTTCACCTACCGATGACCCGACAGCCAACCTCGCTCGAAACAATTTCTTAGAGGTCTCGTATCTTGCTATACGAGATTGCTCTCCATAAAGTTCCTTTGTATGGAGAAATATGCCATCTAGGGACATATCCTCGTGCCTCCTCTGATGTTCATTGTTCATCGAGGCAAGCACGATGCACTTGGCTCTCGCGCAATCTAAATCCCAGGTTTTGCGGATTTCCTTATCCGCATTGCTGGATTTGGGACCAAGGACAGCAGGTGCTGTAGCGGTGAGGACGTACCCCAGTTTGTCATAGGTCAAAGCCATCTTGACATTCCACAGCCAATCTTTATAGTTTGGCCCCGTCAGTATATTTTTCTCTAAAAGTAACTTAAGTCCAGTCATTTTCAGGGTCGCTGCAATTAGGAGAGAGAGAAGAAAACTCTTTAGCATGATGCTCTTGCAAGTTTAGAGTGGTTTTTAGTTTATCTAAACTGGATGGCTCCCACTGTTTCTCGAATCCTTCCTCAAACCATAAAAGAAGAATTAGCCAAGACTATTCTCACCGTACAATACTTGCTTAACCGTTCAGCCAGGCCGGTGTCGATACTTCGAGGGAGGTTTTCCAACGCTTTCGCGAAGTTCCTTAATTAAGTAACCTCTTTTCTCTGGGGGCGTAACCCCGCTGACACTTTTCTGGACACCTACTAGGTTTATAGCATTGATCGTTAAGCGACGAATATCCTGATAAGTAGCATATACTCACAGTAGGATCGGGATCCAAATATCATCGTCTGATAATGCTGTAGGAATGCTACCAACATTCATCAAACTCAAAATGGTATGCATCTCTTTGCAAATTTCAGTTTCTTTAGAAATTCCCGATATTAGTTTTTACCCCATGTTCTTATGACCTTGGCGTTGGTCAAAATGTCATAAGTCACATGTCAAGTTCTACCCATCATTATCTTGTTAATTTGAACCCATCCGTATATATCCCTGACGTTGGCCAAATGATAATACGACTGTCCCAAACCAACTCATCTATCTATGCAACAAATGAATATCCAGCAGCTACCAAACACTATGCCATGACGTTGGCCAAAACTGCATAGCTTGAATACTACTGAATACCCAAATGAAATGACGGAGGGCTACGACTGGTTTTGGCGAAACCGTGAACGTAGTGAACTTGATATAACCGAAGGAACCTGATAGCTTTTAAAAGGAGTGGTTAAATCTCCGCATTTAAAAATATCTGTTTTAAAAATAACCGAGTGGTTTCTTTTAAATTGTTCCAACGATTTAAACTTTGGTTTGTTTTACTTTGCATTATAGATAATGCGTCCCATCATTAACCTATCATTGCAGAAAACAACGAAAATATAACGTCCTCTTATGCCATCCGCATTCGCCACGGGGTCCCGTCATCACCCGTTAGGTTACTTAACTAACGACAGAGCGGGGGCTGGGCTAGCGCGGGTGTAAAACATAAGTGACGTCTAAATAGCTATAATAAATATAGATATTTTACATTCGTCTGACGCAATGATATTCATTCCAGAACACAGATAAACAATATTGGATTTGCAAGCAATCTGTATTTCTTTTGAGCCTGCAAGAAAAGACAGATTACACAGTTGTGATGAATAGCCGTTTACCCCACCCTCGACCCCTACGGGTACGGCAAACTACCCACCCGGCAGTCTGTGTACCCCACCTTGGGTCAGTCCTAGGAGCAAAAACAGTAAAATGAAATAATACAACGGTGGCAACGACCGCAACCTGGAAGTGCCCCGCGAAAATAATATTACAACAAATTACATTTACAACAAATGAATTAATCAATAACCCATTGCTAACCCCGGCTATACACCACAACAGTCCAATACAGTTTATATGCACAAACAGATATAACCATTTCAGAAATGTGCAACCCCCTGCCAACCGACATACTAGCAGTTGGGGGAGGTTTACGAACACATTAAACAATCACAGATATAATCCAATACGCAAATACTGTACAATTCGATCGAATAAACAACTTCAATATTGCTCTAAAATCTGCTCTGTTAAACAGTAACCTGAGCAATAATTAAATATTCCAGAAAACCCCAAATATCACAGGGGACCCACCCAAAAAAATTGAGCCCATGACTCGGCAACTCGGCCGCGGAAGCGCGGCGGATCGGTGGGATCCGCCGCTCTTCCGCGGCGCTTTAGTCGAATCATTGGCTCGAATTTCTTGGGTGTTCTCCTGTAGTCATGCCAAGCTCTCTGAACACACCAGAAAAATTTTAGGACTTCATTTTAAGTTCGACAGAAACTAAACAGAATTAGGGTTTTCCGGCTTCGTTTTTTCGTTCGAAATTCGTACAAATTTGCGATTAAGTTATTTAGTGTTTAGCGAGGCTCTGATACCACTGTAAGTCGATGTAGTACACCCCAGTACTTGTGGGGAGGCGGATTTTAGAAAAACTTATCAAGTTTAAACAACGAACATCGACTAACCGCTTGAATCGAAGCTAAACTATAAATAACCGTATCTTATGAGTTTCTTTTCACAAGTGATTAGGGATTATACCTAATGAAACCGGTCCTTCTTCTTTACGTCCTCCTTTGTTCTCCTCGGCCTTCTCTAGGTAGTAGACGATCCACCCGAGAGCGAAACTCCAAGCTAAACCTCTAACTTGAGGTAACTAATCAACTTTGATTGCTAATCAAAGATGATAGGATGATATAGAGTATAGGTTATGGATTGTTTAGTCTAACTAAACCTTTGATCTCAACACATGAGGATTAAGGATTAGTATCTTGAAGATGAGAGCTTGAGGAGAGAGAATGTGTGATATGATAATGAGAGAAGAGAGAGAGTGTATCATAATATTATGAAGCATTCTTATTATCAAATAATCAATAAAGGAAATGAATAAGCATGCTTCACAAAATATCTTGTGATGATTCATTAACATGAGTCATTAAGCAATAAATGTGCATTAATGAAGTGAATGAATCACCACTATGACTCACTCTCTTTCCAAAACAAACCTCCTTAGTCACATCTTCTAGAAGCTTCTCGAGTAATTACGAGAACGCCCCTCCGATCCGTAAAAATACGGAAAAACTTTAGACTGTAAAAATCCAATAACCGGATACCAGTAACTGGCTTAAACCAAAGCCGACTGGTAAAATCTGTCCGAAAGTCGTACGCGCGTAAACGCACGTATGCGTCCGAACCCTTTGTCGCAAAACCATGCAACCTCTATATCGTTTCGCCTGGAGTAGGAAACTCTCTGTGTGGGACTCTAGAGACTCGACTACTACGCTGGCAGTGGGTTTAACCACAGACCGCAAGCGGCACTAGCTGTACGTAACGGTCCCCAGGTAGTTGTCGATAAGAAGGCCGATGAGTAAACCCATCCGAACTCCTACTGAGTCTGATGTGACAATCTCCATACAGTCCGGTCCGTTCGTCCATGACTATCGCATATCGGGCCTAGGGGGGCGGCAAGCGTCAGTCCCCTAATAGCGGTATAAGTCGTGTCGGAGTGAAGCCCATTACACCCTGAGAAACTGCTGGAACCTACCAGCAAATCTCGCTTGCCCTGGCCAGGGACTTTGCGTAATGGCTCTCTGACACAGCACGATATCTACTCCCAATACCGGGAGGGACGAATCCTGTCTAACCGCCACTGCCTCCAAGTGCTCGGGACTGCACCCAACTGCTACCTGTTTGCACGACTCCATAGAGCCGTGGTAGGGTAGCAATCTAAGAACAGTGGGACACACTCGAGGCGAAGTAGCAGTGTCAAGTCTGCGGACTACGCTGTACTCATGTCACCTGGGAACTGTTCACTGACGACTGGTATCAAACCAACCAACAGTTCCCTGTGAGTCCTGTCCGGTGTACCCGTAACCTAACGAGCACCTGTATACTATCTCCAGTACCACGTACTGACGG
This sequence comes from Agapanthus africanus, assembly GCA_030015575.1. Lineage (NCBI taxonomy): Eukaryota > Viridiplantae > Streptophyta > Magnoliopsida > Asparagales > Amaryllidaceae > Agapanthus > Agapanthus africanus. Next base: position 358,660,707 of record JASDDO010000008.1, read on the forward strand.
CTGTGGGACAGACCATCTCCCCAACTGGGATGAGAAGCGTACACACTAGTCTACTCCGGAGTATCGATGCTCTGTCTCGATAATCCAACGACCAGGGACCTGAATAAGGATGTGCTTGTAGACTACCCAGCCCCCACTAGTGTGACTGCCATCACAACGCTGGTAGACAAGCAAGATCCTAAGAGCTCTATCAATACGTATACTCACATATTAAGATAGAAAAACCAAGTAGCATACTACCATGTTTAGCAAGACTGTTATATACATGTGAATATCCCAAGCTTCCATTAAGTAATATACAAGCTAGTATGATACAGTAATGGCCTTCTAGGGCATAAACACTAACAACTTTTGTATCGTCTTTTCATCATTTTCACTGTTTTGTTCCGAGAACCTGTAACCTGCAACTATGTAGCAGACATGGATCAAAAACACCTGTTTATTTGTAAAATGAATAAGAATGGGGAATATAATAATACAAAATTATGATATGAACACCGATCCATATGAATTATATAGGATGGAGGTCCATGGCATCAAAACTTTGATCAAGCAGAATAAGGAAATAAAAGAACAACTCAGCCAGATCTTAGCAAAGCAGGAAGAAGCAAGCGGAAGCGGCAGAACCAAGGTCAAGGCTAAGCGATGATGAGGACATCGTCATATTCAGTTTGGGGTGGATCTATTTTGGTTGCATTTTGTATCTGCATATAGTTTGCATGTGCATATTTCCTGCATTTCAGCGCTTACGTTATGTATTTTTCTTTTCTTTGCATGTAGTCGCATTTCATATCTGCTTTTATACTGCATTGTATTGAAAAATTTATAAAAATTGAAAAATTTCTTCAAAACATAAAATCTTGTTTTCATGTTAGCTAGCAGGGGAACTTAAATTCAAAATCTAACGGTTCGGTTGATAAGTTAGAAATAACTAAATCCTTTTTGTGAGACTGACAACACGAAAACTAACCCTCCTTTGGATTTAACCATAACTGATATATGTCTTTTATAACACTTGACATGTGTCGTATGTGTTTGAGAATTTGATGAAACTCTGACATGTCTGAAAAACTATTTTAAATTGATAAATATCTTTAGGATCAAACAGGTTTGTTCTGAGTTAAGCAATATCAAGAATTTTTCATACAGTGAAGTAGATATGAAGGATATTATTGAGGTTTTAATAGAAGCTATAAGTCTGAAAAATAACCCATCTGGAACCTTGTTGGAGTAATTACACACCTTATCCACATGTAACATCTTCAGATTTAAAAGAAATGCTAGCTATATCTCCGTTTTCACTAAAATTCTGAATATTTTAAATAAAATGAGTCATTTATTTTGTGGCCTTAGTAACTTGAGTAATTAAGTCCTTGGAGTGTCTCCACACCTAATGCCCTGAAACCATCTGGTTTGGGAGTCATTGACCCAAAACTCGCTAAGTTTCCAATCGCCAAATAAAACAAGCTAAGCAAGTGTTCTCTCCGAGTTAAAAGTCCTCACGGTTCTTTGTGGGAGAATAATCTTGGCGGAGACGAGTTTTCTACTAAAACAGTTTTTTCGCGGAGATATGAAGGTATACTTATAAAGACGTCGTGCACAATAACGAAGGGTGTGTATGAGCAACAACAGGTAAATGATAGGAGTGAAAACTAAGACTTAGGTTCTCTGTTAAAAATGATATAAATTCTGACTTGAAACTTAACTAAAGAATGAAACTTGAGAAAATCTTAAACTCCTTTCAAACTTGTGTGATCCTTTAAAAATCTATCCTGGTCCATATTTATGACATGATGACCCTAATCAAGTTCTTAAAAACTTGTGGACACGATCCGCACAATCATGTTAAGACGCGTATGAGCTTATGTTAAACAAATTGTGATGAGTGAAAAATAGGGTTTAACGTTTCCTACTTGGGTGATAGAACTTCTAACTTTGATCTCTAACTAAAGATTAGAATCAACAGTTTCTCCACGACGCTAATTTGACTGGATTTTGTGGGTATAATCCGTTGAAAACCCTCGGGAGACAACACTCCTCCTACTAGGGACACCTAGAGGTTTAACGGCTTGTTGCACATGCTCAGTGCAATCGCGTTCCCTGCAAAAGTGAGGCTGGGATTTTTTTTTTAATCGGGACGAGCAAAAGATAAGTTTGGGGGTATTTGTTCATCTCAGAAAACTGTATTTTAATACCGCTCATTCATTATCTATTTTGTTATATATCGGTACTATTAACCAGTGTCTGCTCAGTAAATACAGATTACATGTATTCGTGATAAAATACTGGAAACATACTCAGTATCACGGATATAGAGTTTGGGAGCCGACACTGCAATCAGAACAGAGAACCGACCGATATCCAAAGAGCTCTTTTGCAATAAACAAGTGTGCACACAATTTTTGATCCAACACAATACATGTGTGACACTAGCTCTTTGACATGGACCATATGGGTGCTACCCTTGCACAATTTATGCAAGTGGGCACATGTGTGGTGTGATGGGTAATAAATGCAAAAAGTTTTGATGTGATATTGGCATCAAGTTTCCCTCCATGTATCTGAATGCAAACCAGGTTTAAACGGATAAATCAAACAACATCAGAGTGGTTTTGGAGAGCACACAAGTGCACCATGCTAAGACGAGCCCATATGCTCAGATTTTGGCCCGCAAGACCCCATGAAAATCCGGCGACATCGGTCCCCTTAGCCCCCTTTTCCCCCATTTTTCTTCTGGCACTTTATAGGCATCACATCACCCATTTTATATTGTTTGTTTATTTTATTTTGATGCCTATAAATACCAGAACAGATATTGAGCAAGGGGTACCATGTAATATATACACATTTTCCTTTTTTTTGTTTATTTTTGGTTTAGGCTTGAAAGTTGTGTGAGCTTTCACTTGGTTTCTTCTTCTTCTTCCCTCTTGAAGCTTTCTTTGGAAAGCTTCATTATGGAGGTTGAACAAATTACCAATATCATGTAGCTCAATTTTATCAAGTGTTAATAATATTGATATTTCTTTGATTACTTGCTTATTTTTCTCATTTGCTTTTATTTTTATCATTGCTTAACTAATATCTTTGGTTATGGTAATGGTGAGGAAATGAGATGAAAGGCTTTGCCTCCTCCTCCTCTTGTTAATGTTTAATGTGTTTATATATATAATTCTAATTTAAAGATTGTTTATGTATTGATGTGGTATGGTATTTTGAAATATGGTTACTTGTAACCTCCTCATATACCATATTCACTTCCTTTCCCCATTTCAATGTTTAAGTTAAAATCAATTTAGTGTTAAGATTGCTAGGTTTAGATATGGTATTTTATGATTAAGTGACTTGACAAATCTCTTTGTTTCATATACTATATACTATCACAAACTCTTAGCAAACTAAACACTAAAATCATTTGCTTTCACTCACTAATTTGTGTTTTTGATGTTGTGGTATGCTTGCTAACCCCCGTGCTTAGTGTTGATACCCCAAGCTTGGACATATAAACGGTAAGTGAACAAAACGGACTCGATTCGTGTTTTGCGGCGGATATCGGAATTTGTTGATTTATGCTTCGCAACCGCCTTGACAAGTCATGCTTCATGCCGGGATCAACGTAAGGACGGACAACTCATGATCAAGGGAGCGTCGAAGGAATCGTCGCGATTCGACCTTCCGAGCCAAAGCCACAACCACTTCTTTCTTAACTTGTTTTCTTTGCTATCTAGTTTTCGTATTCTTTTTATATTTTTTATGACAAACCAAACTATTCATTATTTGTTGAACCTTAAACAACAAGACATAATACACAATTCCTTACGAATCGACCCGTACTTTCCGGCTTGCTACAACGCGTCGTGCACTTGTGGTTTTATAAATTTTAAAACGAGAATAAGCTCGCATGTGCATCCATTTCTTAAAACATATCCATTTCCAAAACATATGCGTTTGCGCGTGCGGATGAATTCCCAACAAGTTTTTGGCGCCGTTGCTGGGGAATTAGTAGTCATTAGGTATTGTTCTTTCTGGTTCGTTGATGAGGTAGAAATTTTTCTCACTTTAGAATTTTATTTCTCTTTTTCTTTTTGTAGGGTTCCTAGGCACTCTAGCGAGGTCTCTCAAGGCATCGAACATGCCAAATTAAAAAAAATTCTAGGTGCCGGAAACCCTAAACTACGGATCGATGGCTAGATGTCTAGGCGAAACAAAACTAGTTAACACTTAACTAATGAGAATACGGAAATACAACCTTTGTAGATCCGGTGCTCCACCTCCATAGCTCCGCAACGAGGTCCTCTCCGCTGTCCAAATCAAATCCGGGCTCAAGCGTCGGCTTCGTCGGAGAATGGGCAAGCTAGGTCGTCGATGTCCATGCCGAAGATAATCTACGTCGAGGCATCGAAAGATCAAGCTCCACCTTCACCAAGTCATGAAAACTTATGAAGGAAACACACTCTACTACTTGGCAAGAGGTAGAGGATGAAGAAATAGGAAGTGGGTAGACTTTAGTTTTGGATTTCTCACACTCTTCATCAATCCACCATTGATGAGGTTTGGTTTTCTTCACTTGAAGAAAGGAAGAAGAAGAAGAAAATTATGATAAGAATTCTCTTTTATGAGAAAAGAAAAACCATCCTTATCATAATAGTAACCATAGTTTAATGTAGAGAATTGATCATGGTTAGTGAATGGTTAGGTTTCTACAAGATGACAAAATGGTTGCAATGGTCAAAGTATTCATGAAGCTTCATGAATGAAACAAAAATGCCACCATTTTATCATGCAATTTTTTTCTTTTCCAAAAAGAAATAAGCAAATGAATAAGATGAATAATCAAATAGAAAACCCTAACCATTCCATTAACCAAGGTTTAATTCTATACACTTAACAAAAAGGGCATGCACCATCAAACATGATACAAGCAAGTGCACAAATCATATCGCATATGAAATGTGCACACCCGAGTGAGAAAATCCATTTAAAGTGAACCAATGTTAGTTAATGCAAAGTAATATATCAAATATATAATTATACATTAAATCATTAAATCAACACTTGATTTAACGATCCGGTCATATCTCATATAACCGACTAATATCCAATGTATCGATTTATCGAATCAATCCTTGATTCGATAACTAGGTTATATCGCATACAACCATTCGACACATTCATCGCGAGAATAGAATACGGTATCACATACACGCATTATTCTCGGTCCCGCACATATCCCATATGCGCTCCTATTTCGTTTCGCTTGAGCCAGGAAACCTCTGTGTAGGACTCTGAAGACTCGTCAATACGCCGGCAGCAGATGATGATCATATCAAACACCCACAAGCCGCAAGCGGTCTGCTAAACGTAACGGCCACCCGGGTATTGAGAGATCTGAAGATTGACGAGCAAGCCCGCTCACACTCCAGTGAATCCGACCAGTAACACTACCATACAGTCCGGTCTGATCGTCTGATATGTCGCATATCTCGCCTAGGGGTGGTAAACGTCAGACCCCAATAGCTCGATAAGTCGTGTCGATATGAGGTCTATAACACTTCGAGAAACTACTGGTAACACTTACCAGTAAATCTCAGCAACCCTGGCCAGGGATTTCCTGTTATAGCCAATCGAACACAGCGCAACATCTACTCCCTATACCGGGAGAGACGAATCCCTCCTATCGCTCATTGTCTCCATGTGACTCGGGACTGTACCCAAAAACCACCGTTTTGCACGCCCTCTTGGACGTGGTAAGATGGAAATCAAAGTACAGTGGGAACCACACAAGACTCTATGACGATCTCGGGTCAACAGACTACTCTGTACCAGTGTCACCAGAGAACTGCCATCTGACGTGAGGTATAATACCATCTGGGAGTTCTCGGCGAGTCCGTCCAGTGTACCCAGTCTCTACTGAGCACCCGTATATCATCTCTGATGTCAAACACCGATGGATATGGGATCATCCATCGCCCATCTGTATGGGTCGAGAAGGTACACGCTAGTCTACTCTGGTATATCGATGCCCCATCTCGATACACCCACGACTAGGGACTTTGAAGGATGTACTTATGGACTACCATGTCCCCACTAGTATGATCCGCATCTTAGTCCAGATAGTCAAGTACACATCCTAAGGGCTTTACCAACATGTAACAGAGAGACAATCAGTGTACACGTTAAGGTAAAGAGTAACCAGATAGCATACTATCATGTCGAGCAAGAAAGTCCTCCCTATATATGTCCCAGCATCCACTACAATATACATCCAATGTACAGTAATGGCCTCTAGGGCATACATATAACTAACAATCTCCCACTTGCACTAGGGCCATCTGTAGCAGTGGTTGTAGTATCTCATACTCAACCATCCCATAAAAGTCTCTCTCTGGGAATAGGCCTTCGTGAGTGGATCCGCTGCGTTATCCTCTAAGTCTGCTCTCCTTGCCTCGATCACTCTGGAGATCAACCATCTCCACGATCAGGTGATACTGCCTTAGAATAAGTCTGGATCACTGATGGGACCGGCGTTCCTTGGCATAAGCCACAACTCCATTGTCTCACAATGGTAGGAACATAGTTCATCTCATGAACCATTATACATCCAAACATCCTCTTTGGTAGCATCATAAGTAGCGATGTATCCAGCCTTTATCGTCTAGTATGTCACGGTATCTAGCTTGGAACTCTTCCAACATACCGTCCCTTTACTGAGGGTAAAGACAATGCCTGCGACTGACATTCAGTCGTCTTTATCACCCTGGAACACTTCCAGTGATTCTCCCCAGGATCGCTTGATACCATCTCACTACAACTAGTGAGAATCCTAACATCCAATTAAATCTATCTCATAGATCCAAAACCCAGGATTAAGGAGGTATCATTTTGATCCTATATGGAGAATCTTTGTGATAAACGGAGATTGATCGAGCGTAGCATAAGAAACTCCTTTCTTATCAAGAGTATGTCATCCACGTACTCTACGAGGATCACCACCATACTCCCTACTACCTTTTTGTTTATACAAGGCTCATCTACCATTTTGATGATGTCAACTTCTTTGACTATTTCATCAAAACAGATGTTCCAACTCCGCGATGCCTGCTTTATCCTATAAAGCATCTTGCACACGTTTCCGCTGCTCCCACTGTCTACGAGGCCCTCTGGCTGTGTACTTATAGACACTCTCTTCCAAAACATCATTTTAGAAGAGCTGTCATGACACCCAACCACCAGATATCGTAGTCATGGTATGTAGCCATGGCAAGTAGGATCTGGATGGACTTAAGCATAGATCCTTAGAAAAAGTTTCAACATAATCCATACCTGGTCAATGATGCAAACCTTTAACAAGTCTAGCTTTGAAAGTCTCAACTTTTCCATGTACACCAAGTAATCTTCTCAAGATTTACTTGCTCCTGATGGGGATTTAACCCTTCAGATATAGCAACTAAAGTCCATACTTTGTTGGTGTATAAGGATTCCATCTCAGATCACTAAGCATCCAGCCATTCTTACAGAGTCTTACTCCTGATGGCCAGCTCGAAGCTAGTTGGGTCATCATCTCATGATGCAATCTTCGCTCCCACTGTCATAGAGAAACCGAAGTATCTCTCAGGTGGGTGAGGAACCCTACTAGATCGGCGGAGAGGCTGAGGTTCGTTGGCATCTACTGAATCCTTTGGTTCTGTCAAATCATCAGTTGCAGTTTGTATAGCTGGAACATTTCCAGTTGTACATTACAGACCTTGCCTCGAGCTTGTCCGGATTTTGCTATTAGACATAGGCCGGACAACCCCAAATCTTAACTAACTTAAGATATGGGCTCATCCCTTTCCATATCTCATATGAAGTGGTAGGCACTGATTTGATTAGAATCCTATTCAATAGGTATGCAGCTTCTCAAGTGCATAACACCAAATAGGAAAAAGGTAACTCAGTAGTACTCATCATAGAGCACACCATATCAAATAAGGTGTATCTGCTCCGCCCCGATATACCATCGTGCTATGGTGTATACGGAGGAGTAATGCTGAGAGAGAATCTCATTCTCCTTTAGAATAGCCCAGGATTTCCGTGCTCAAGTATTCTCCTCCTTGATCTCATCATAGGACATAATACTTATACCCGTATTTTGGTTCTCTACTTCTAACTTATATTCTGTGAATATCTCAAAAGGTTCGGACTTGTGTTTCAACAGGAACATACGTCTGAATCTAAAGAGATCATCAGAGAACGTAATGAAGTATAAAGAACCGGTCTTGGTATGTGTAGACAGGGGACCTACATACATCAACATGTATCATCCCAAGAGTTCACTAACTCTTTCTATGTTTCCAATAAACATAGCTATGGTCATCTTATCTTTGTGACATGACTGGCGAGTTTCACAAGATGTAAATTCAAACCAATTTAAATATGCATCTTTATGTAACTCCAGCTAGTCGGGTCGCATTGATATGACCTAGTCTACAATACCTCAAGAAGGATCCGTCCATTTCTGAACTCTTCTTCTTGTGTGTGTTCCGTATACTAAGAACTGTAGTTTGATTAATGCTTTTAGATAACGTGCCTGAACCGATCAACTTTTGATATAGGAAATGTTCAAAACATTATCCAACAATACGAAATTTTATCGTTTCTTTACTAATAAAGAGACAGATATGATTTTGTATATCAGGTTCGGTATCTAATAACATTCATTCAGAATCAATGTATTACAATACAGGGTGACAGTGACCAACAGACTTGGCTGCAACACTTGCCCCGTTTTCTGCCTCATGAAACTTATCACCCGTTCTCAGTTTTTCTACCCTTTTGTAGCCCTATGTAACATCTTACATATCTGGGATCCTGATCCGGTATCATATACCTTGGATGCGGAGGATACTGAGAAACAGTTCTGTATAATGAACACACCCGAAGATGATGCATCATCATGCACTCTCTTCGTTTGGGCAGCACGGGAAATCTGGTATTCCCCAATTTCCTGCTCTGTCTTATAACAATTATAAGTTGGAGCGGGACCAACGTTCCCCAGCTCAGTATAACAAGCGGGTTCGGTCAATAATCCGTATTATTATCTTGATTAAGGCGTGATATGGTCGCTATCAGGAGAGAGAGAGAAGAAAACACTCGGCGTGCGCTCTGTCAAGAATAGATTGGTTATTATTTTATCTAATCAGGATGGCTCCCACTGCTTTTTATCAAATCTTCCTTCAAACCCTAAAAGGAAAGACTAGCCGGGATTAATTACACACTACAAGTTCGCCAATCTTTCAGCCAGGCCAGTGTCGGTACTTTGAGGGAGGTCCCCCGTGCTTTCGCACGAACCTAATTAATGTAAACCTCGTTTTCCCAGAGGCATAACCCCGTTGACACCTTTCTAGACACCTACTTGATCAGCTAATTGTAATGTATAAAACTCTCCCAGTAGTAACTCTTACTCGCAGTGGGTATCGGGATCCAACTATCTCAAAGAAGGTATGCAATCTCATTGCAAATTTCAACACTTGAAATTCCCGATAATATTTTGCCCCGAACGATCTATGACCTTGACAAGGTCAACAAACCATAGACCGCAAGTCAAGTTCAACCCGTCATTTCTTGATTGAATCAAACCCACCCGCACGACCCTTGACAAGGTCAACAAGGCCGCACGACTACCCTAACCCAATCTGCATCATATGCATAAGCAGATAAATACTGGTTAGCTACCGAACACTGCGCCTTGACAAGGTCAACAAACGCAGCACGAATACTAAACAGGACTTATCTGAAATGACGGAGGGCTACGACAGGTTTTTTCTGAAAACCTATTGCGTAATGAACTTGATATCGTTGTAGGATCAAATGGTTTTGAAATGGAGTGCTTTTGAGGCTTTTCTAGTTTTGCTAAAGGAGTCACTCCTGGTGAAGGGATCGTCGGTCCTTTCCTCGTCGAATGAGGTGCGGGATATATCATATATATCACTGTGCAAAGCAAAAACTCTTAAAAGCAATCAAAAGACAAACCGAGGGTGTAGCATCTGCCAGTTATTGCTAAAGGAGTCACTCCCGGTGAAGTGATCTCGGTCCTTTCCTTATCGAATAAGGTGCAGGATATATCGCATATACCTCTGTGCAAAGCAAGAACTGTAGCTACCTGTTTTATTTTGAAATTCGATTCTACAACATCTTAGGTTTCTTTTATTTCATTAATCACATTAATGAAGTCCCATCACTTAAGTACCTAAACATCACAGATAAATACGACGTACACTTATGCCATCCGCATTCGCCTCGATGTCCCCTCGTGCACCGTTAGGTTAGGTAACTAACGACAGAGCGGGGCAGGGCTAGCACGGGTGTAAAACATAAGTAACGGCTATATAATATATCATATATACTATATACTGTATCTATCACAGAACATCGCATGATCACATCACAGATATCGTAGCAGAAGTAACATATGAAATATTGGATATACTAGGACGTCCGTGTTTTCAATACGAGCCAGTATAAAACACGGATTCCACGGTCGTGATGAATAGCCAAACCCACACCCCTAGACCCCTACGAGAGCGTCAAGCAACCCTACCAATTCTAGAGTTAGGAGACCCGGCCTCGACTCCTCGAGTTGGTCTCCCACTGGACTCCAGAACCCGGTTACTTGTGCTCTCCTCCTTGGGTCTACCCTAGTGCGGAAAAGTAAATAATATACAAACGGTGACTACTTCCGCTACCTGGAAGCGCCCCAATAAAAGAATATTACATACAAGTTTTTACATGAATGAAAATGAAAAACACTCATCTCACATAAAAACCCCCGGCTATTCAAACACGACAATCCAATATAACATATCCAGCAACACATAACATCACATGTCATCAACGTAAGTAAATATGTCCATCCCAATTGTCGTTGGCATATAGCAACGAAACCGGCGATATCACATATTACACTTACGGTCACAGAAAAGAAAGTGTAAAACTACAACAGTTGGAATCCGCAACCACCTCAGACATCGCATGCCTGACCAAATGAATTACTTAGACATCGCATGCCTAACAATTATAAACCCCGCATTTTAGTCTCATTATCGAAAACTCTTTTCAATATCAAGTCGGGCAATTCAACAAGATTCCCGACATCCTGATCGAATACTCGTCGCAAACTTCAGTAGACAGTCGCACCCCTAATACCGTTGACGAAGTGCACCAAGGCGGAACACCGCCACCGCGAGCACCCGAACGGATGCTTTCGGCGACGGGGTTCTCCTACAGTCACTTGGTCGGGGCTATGGAGTGAGGCTGCCTATTAAGTTTACCCGGTGAGTATCCGCGTACGCTACGTGATTGCGACGGACTTTTGATCACATCAAAATTCCGTGGCAACCGATCAGTTGAGACTAAACTGCTATGTTTATAACATTCATTCAGTTATCACATAACATATTGTGAATTCCAATTATTGTATCCCATTCCGGATAAATAGAAAATGTCAAACTTTCCGATCGAAAAATCGAACACCCAAGTTTTCCCGATAGAGATCAACACATGAAATAAGTCTAACAACATTCAGTTCGTGCCTCAGTACCAACGGTCCAGCCGTAGAAGGGTCAAGCCAACGCCTCACATGTGGCACGCCGTACTGTCCCAAACCCGAAGGTTCAAAGGGCAGTTCAAGACGGTCACATAATCGAGTTAAGGTTTGTTGTCTTCTAGAGGGTCCATCGCGTTACTTGCACTACTTAGAACGTCGTTAAACTACGGAAAAATCCAACACTTGGAAATTTCCCGATAGGGGAAAAATTGGGTATTTATATCCGGTCGAACCTTTTTTTTAACATATTCTAAAATTTATCCGGAAAGCCACATAGACAAAATTTGATACCCCGATCGAAATACCGAATCCCCAAAACAACTCCAGAAAATTCAACTCTTGAATAAAATTTTAAAACATCCAGAGAACTCAGAACCAGATACAATGAATTACAGTGTAAAAATTTAGGGCTGACGTCATCAATGTGCGGCGGAACAGCCGCATTAACCTATCTCATGCCGCGCTTCCGCCGCGGGTTTAACTGTTCATCCAAAAAATTTTGCGCCGTAATTCTTATATTTCCCTGCTGAGTTCTCTGGATATTTTTAATTTGGAAAAACTCACTGTTTTCAAAAATGTACAGAGAGCAAGATTGGTTCGGGGTTTCGGGTTCGTTCGGACTTCAAATTCCGTCGGGACTTCGCCTAAGGCTCTAGCTAGGCTCTGATACCACTGCAGGGTTCCTAGGCACTCTAGCGAGGTCTCTCAAGGCATCGAACATGCCAAATTAAAAAAAATTCTAGGTGCCGGAAACCCTAAACTACGGATCGATGGCTAGATGTCTAGGCGAAACAAAACTAGTTAACACTTAACTAATGAGAATACGGAAATACAACCTTTGTAGATCCGGTGCTCCACCTCCATAGCTCCGCAACGAGGTCCTCTCCGCTGTCCAAATCAAATCCGGGCTCAAGCGTCGGCTTCGTCGGAGAATGGGCAAGCTAGGTCGTCAATGTCCATGCCGAAGATGATCTACGTCGAGGCATCGAAAGATCAAGCTCCACCTTCACCAAGTCATGAAAACTTATGAAGGAAACACACTCTACTACTTGGCAAGAGGTAGAGGATGAAGAAATAGGAAGTGGGTAGACTTTAGTTTTGGATTTCTCACACTCTTCATCAATCCACCATTGATGAGGTTTGGTTTTCTTCACTTGAAGAAAGGAAGAAGAAGAAGAAAATTATGATAAGAATTCTCTTTTATGAGAAAAGAAAAACCATCCTTATCATAATAGTAACCATAGTTTAATGTAGAGAATTGATCATGGTTAGTGAATGGTTAGGTTTCTACAAGATGACAAAATGGTTGCAATGGTCAAAGTATTCATGAAGCTTCATGAATGAAACAAAAATGCCACCATTTTATCATGCAATTTTTTTCTTTTCCAAAAAGAAATAAGCAAATGAATAAGATGAATAATCAAATAGAAAACCCTAACCATTCCATTAACCAAGGTTTAATTCTATACACTTAACAAAAAGGGCATGCACCATCAAACATGATACAAGCAAGTGCACAAATCATATCGCATATGAAATGTGCACACCCGAGTGAGAAAATCCATTTAAAGTGAACCAATGTTAGTTAATGCAAAGTAATATATCAAATATATAATTATACATTAAATCATTAAATCAACACTTGATTTAACGATCCGGTCATATCTCATATAACCGACTAATATCCAATGTATCGATTTATCGAATCAATCCTTGATTCGATAACTAGGTTATATCGCATACAACCATTCGACACATTCATCGCGAGAATAGAATACGGTATCACATACACGCATTATTCTCGGTCCCGCACATATCTCATATGCGCTCCTATTTCGTTTCGCTTGAGCCAGTAAACCTCTGTGTAGGACTCTAAAGACTCGTCAATACGCCGGCAGCAGATGATGATCATATCAAACACCCACAAGCCGCAAGCGGTCTGCTAAACGTAACGGCCACCCGGGTATTGAGCGATCTGAAGATTGACGAGCAAGCCCGCTCACACTCCAGTGAATCCGACCAGTAACACTACCGTACAGTCCGGTCTGATCGTCTGATATGTCGCATATCTCGTCTATGGGTGGTAAACGTCAGACCCCAATAGCTCGATAAGTCGTGTCGATATGAGGTCTATAACACTTCGAGAAACTACTGGTAACACTTACCAGTAAATCTCAGCAACCCTGGCCAGGGATTTCCTGTTATAGCCAATCGAACACAGCGCAACATCTACTCCCTATACCGGGAGAGACGAATCCCCTCCTATCGCTCATTGTCTCCATGTGACTCGGGACTGTACCCAAAAACCACCGTTTTGCACGCCCTTTTGGACGTGGTAAGATGGTAATCAAAGTACAGTGGGAACCACACAAGACTCTATGACGATCTCGGGTCAACAGACTACTCTGTACCAGTGTCACCAGAGAACTGCCATCTGACGTGAGGTATAATACCATCTGGGAGTTCTCGGCGAGTCCGTCCAGTGTACCCAGTCTCTACTGAGCACCCGTATATCATCTCTGATGTCAAACACCGATGGATATGGGATCATCCATCGCCCATCTGTATGGGTCGAGAAGGTACACGCTAGTCTACTCTGGTATATCGATGCCCCATCTCGATACACCCACGACTAGGGACTTTGAAGGATGTACTTATGGACTACCATGTCCCCACTAGTATGATCCGCATCATAGTCCAGATAGTCAAGTACACATCCTAAGGGCTTTACCAACATGTAACAGAGAGACAATCAGTGTACACGTTAAGGTAAAGAGTAACCAGATAGCATACTATCATGTCGAGCAAGAAAGTCCTCCCTATATATGTCCCAGCATCCACTACAATATACATCCAATGTACAGTAATGGCCTCTAGGGCATACATATAACTAACACTTTTTCTCTCCAAGAAAATGAAGAGAGGAAGAAGATGAACAACTAATGAACTAGTGAAGAACTAGAACTCATGTAGAACCATCAATTAACTAGGGCGAGGAAAATATCTCAAGATATATATGTAGAGACTTAACCATGGGCTAAGGATAATGGCTGGGTTTAAAAATATCTAGAGTAAAAATAAATTAGTGGAATGTGTCATGGCTTTTACATGCTTCCACAAGCAACTTAAGCCATACTCATTTCCACTTCATTTTTGATTTACTTTAAAATTAAATCTCCACTATTATCCTAAGCCATAGTATGAGTCTCATACACCCATGTCCTATGTATCATTTGGCATGATACAATAGTGTGTGTGTGTGTGTATACAAATATATATATATATATATATATATATATATATATCACATAATTAAATATATCAACATATATATAAATACAAGAGAAGATATTCTTTAGTGATCTAATATTAGTTAATACATATTAATATATCAAATATATGTATGTATGTATATATATATTTATATATCAAATTATTAAATCAATACTTGATTTAATAATCCGGCTATATCATATATAACCGACTAATATCTTTTATACGTATATCAATTTATCGAATCAATACTTGATTCAATAACCCGATTATATCACATATAACCGAACAATATTATATATCGCGAGATTAGAATACGGTATCACATACACGTATTTAATCAAGATCCCGCACATATCATATATGTGTCCTACTTCGTTTCACTTGAGCTAGGAAACCTCTGTGTGGAACTCTAAAGACTCGTCAATACGCCAGTAGTAGGTAATGATCACATCAATTACTTACAAGCCGTCAACGGTACTAGCTGGACGTAACGGCTACCCAGGTATTGAGCGAATAGAAGATCAACAAGCAAACTTGTTCAAACTCCCATGAAGCTTATAACCAACACTTACCGTACAGTCCGGTCTCTTCATCTGATATGTCGCATATCAAGTTTAGAGGTGGTAAACGTCAAACCCCAGTAACTTGATAAGTCATGCCGATGTGTGGGTCATAACGGTTCGAAAAACTACTGATAATACTTATCAGTAAATCTCATCATCAGCCCTGGCCAGGGACTTCCTGTTATAGCCAATCGAGTATAGCGCAACATCAACTCCTTATACCGGGAGAGACGAAACCCCTCCTATCGCTCACTGTCTCCATATAACTCGGGACTGTACCCAAAATCCACCTGTTTGCACGAATCCTTTGAGCCATGGTAGGGAGGAAATCAAAGCACAGTGGGAACCACACAAAACACTATGACGATCTCAGGTCTACAGACTAATTTGTACTGGTGTCACCAGAAAACTGCAATCTGATGATAGGTATAGTACCATCTTGGAGTTCTCGACAAGTCCTGTTCGGTGTACCCATTCTCTAATGAGCACCTGTGTACAATCTATGATGTCAAACACCAATGGTTATGGGATCAACCATCTCCCCATATAGGGTCAAGAAACGTACACACCAGTCTACTCTGAAATATCGATGCCCTGTCTCGATACTCCCTCGGCTAAGAACCATTAAAGGATGTACTTGTGGACCACCCTGGCCCCACTAGTATGATCTACATCCTGGTAGTCAAGTACACGTCCTAAGGGCTTTATCAACATGTATCTGACAGACGGTATAATAATACTAGTGTACATGTTAAGATAAAGAGCAACTGGATAGCATACTATCATGTCGAGCAAGAAAGTTCTATATATATATATATATATATACATATATATATATATATATATGTCCAAGCATCCACTATAATATACAATAATGGACTCTAGGCCATTAATATTCCTAACACCCCCTAGACTCGATATGCGATACTCTTTGACGAAGAGACCGGATTGGATGGAGATTGTCACATTCCGACTCAGTAGGGTAAGGACGTACTTGATTGTCGACCCCCCTTTTGACAAGTACCTGGTTAACCGTTACGTACAGCTAGTACCGCTGACGTGCTTGTGGTTAAACCCACTGCTAGCGCATTGTCGAGTCTTTAGAGCCTCACACAGAGGATTTTCCCGGTTCAGGCAATAGATGTAGGAGTCGTGCGTTGGTACGTGCAGGGGCCTGATTAAATATATGTACGGGATACACGGATTTTAATCAGGCGGTTGATAATACTAGACGGTTTAGGATTAAGCCGAATTATTAAATCAGGTTTTGATTTAATAATTTATATATGTATTTTGATACGTATATTTTAGTATTATTGTTCACTATCCATTTTCTCTCTTTGGTGCTATTTGTATTTTTATACGGATACGTGTATATGTAGCGATACATATACCAGGTGAAGTATTCCGTATTTATACGGGAATGCTTCTAGAAGAAGGGCACCTCATACTTATTTTTCTATTTAGAAAAATAAAAAGGGAAATGAGGTGTAAAGTGAGGCATGGTTCTTTGCATGTAGAGAGGGATGGCTTTGGATTTTATATTAATAAAACCCATTTGTGTTCACTATTGTTGCATGGTTGATTTATATGTAGCCATTCTTTTTACACAAGCAAGATGATCTTCTTTTCATCTTGGGAGTTTCATGCTTCATGGTTGCTTCCTCACTTCTTTCTCCTTCTTCTTCTTGCTCTCTTTTTTAGCAAGGTTCATGAGAGAGATTTTTAGTGAAAAATTCCTACATCACCGACCATCCACACCTAGCGAGTTTGGATCATCGGTTAAAGCCTTCTCCGGTTTCCCTCGGGTGGATCGTCTTCGGTAAGGGTGGTCAATCATCAAGCGCGATCCCGGCGGCTATGAGCTTGGAGGGGTCTTCCACAATTGGGTGGACACGCGACAAAGGTTGTAGTTTTTCAACCCTTGCACTCCAAGCTAGCATGTTTAGGTTATTGAACCGTATCCTGGGTTTTACGGGTGTTCGGTGCTCGTGTAGATTTTTGTTTTCGCTTGCGCCTCGGCCGCGGCTTCGGCTGCGCGGGCACCGAAACCCAACATGGTATCAGAGACACTCCATAAACCTTAACTAGTTAGTTTGCACTTGTTTAGAATTTCGATCGACGGATTTTTCCGAATCGCATTTCCATTTTGCATGCCTGCTGTTTGAATTTTAAAATTGTTTAGGTTATATTAAAATTATATGCAGACAATTGTAGAGGACAGAAAGAAATTTGGGCATATGATCCCAAATATTGTCCGCGGAACCGCCGCTTAGGATGCCTATTGGACGTGGTTCCGCGGTCTAATTTGGGCCATTGTGCCTCAATTTTTTTTCTTGTGCTCTAGCGATGGCAAGTCAATGGACTATGATGTACTCATGCCACCTGGGAACTGCTACTTGACGATAGGTATAATACCAACAAGCAGTTCCCGACGAGTCCTGTCCAGTGTAACTCACAACCCAGTGAGCACCTGCATACCTTCACCAGTACGTCGTACTAATGGCTGTGGGACAGACCATATCCCCTGCTGGGATGAGAAGCGTACATACTAGTCTACTTCGGAGTATCGATGCCCCGTCTCGATAGTCCAACGACTAGGGACCTGTATAAGGATGTGCTTATAGACTACCCAGCTCCCACGAGTGTGACTGCCATCATAACGCTGGTAATCAAGCAAAAATCCTAAGGGCTCTACCAACATGTATAAGCGATATGCTAAAAGAAACACATGCACATATTGAGATAGAATCAAACCAGGTAGCATACTGCCATATCGAGCAAGACTTTTATCAGAACTGTGAAATATCCCAAGCATCCAATATGTAATATGCAATCCAGTATGATACAATAATGGCCTCTAGGGCATATAACACTAACAATCTCTCACTTTCACTAAGGCCATGTATTGGCATATCGCAGACCTATCATCTCGATTAGCCGCTCGAACTGAGTCTGAGTAATAGCCTTTGTGAGTGGATCTGCAGTGTTTTTCTCTATCTCTACTCTCCGCACCTCGATCTCCCGGCGATCAATGATCTCCCTGATCCGGTGGAACCGCCTCAGGATGTGTCTGGACTTCTGATGGGACCTTGGTTCCTTCGCCAAAGCTATAGCGCCGTTGTTATCACAATACAGCAGTATTGGATCAACAATGGATGGAACCATCTGAAGCTCTGTCACGAACTTCCTGATCCAGACTGCTTCCTTCGCGGCATCACAGGCAGCAATATACTCTACTTCCATAGTCGAGTCAGCAACGGTTTCCTGTTTGGAGCTCTTCCAAACAACCGCCCCTCCATTGAGGGTAAAAACATGACCCGACATGGACTTGGAGTCATCCTTGTCACTCTGAAAGCTGGAGTCAGCGAAGGCCTCAATCTGGAGGACTTCCCTGTCGTACACCAAGAACATCTCCTTAGTCCTTCTCAGGTACTTGAGAATGTTCTTCACTGCTATCCAGTGCTTCTCCTCTGGGTTTGACTGATACCGGCTTACAACGCTCATAGCGTATGCTACATCTGGTCTGGTACACGACATCGCATACATTATAGAGCCTACCGCAGATACGTAGGGGTATAATCGACATGTGATCCCTTTCCAAATCAGTCTTGGGAGACATCTCTTTGGAGAGGGTGATTCCGTGACAAGCTGGTAGATTACCGCGCTTAGAATCTTCCATACTGAATCGTTTCAGTATGGTGTTGATGTATCTTGACTGTGAGAGTCCCAACATCCGTTTAGATCTGTCATGATAGATATGGATCCCCAGAATGTAGGAGGCATCACCCAGGTCCTTCATGGAGAACCTCTGTAACAAGAATCCTTTGACTGATTGTAGCATAGGAATGTCATTTTCTATCAAGAGAATGTCATCCACGTACAAGACAGGAATACCATACTTCTCGCTACAATTTTACTATATATGTATGGTTCGTCTGGATTTTTGATAAAGTCGAATTTCTTGACCGTCTCATCAAAATAGATGTTCCAACTCCGCGATACATGCTTTAGTCCGTAAATGGACTTAAGCAACTTGCACACCTTTCCGCTACTCCCACTCTGAATGAAACCCTCCGGCTGATCCATATATAGGCACTCTTCCAAATTTTCATTTAGAAAAGCGGTCTTTACGTCCATCTGCCAGATCTCATAGTCGTGGAAGGCAGCTATGGCCAGAAGGATCCGAATGGATTTGAGCATAGCCACTGGAGAAAAGGTTTCGTCATAGTCCAAACCAGGTCTTTAACGAAAACCTTTTGCAACAAGTCTAGCCTTATAGGTTTCCACATGTCCATCTACACCAATCTTCTTTCTGAAGATCCATTTGCAGCCTACGGGTTTTACCCCTTCTGGAGCAAAGTCCAAAGTCCATACTTTGTTGGTGTACATGGATTCCATTTTATTCCGCATTGCATCCAGCCATTTTACCGAGTCTCTACTCTGAATGGCTTGCTGGAAGCTGGTTGGCTCATCATCTTCGATGATGCAATCCTCTCGATCCCCGTCTATGAGAAAATCATAGTATCTCTCGGGCGGATGAGATAGCCTACTTGTTCTGTGGAGTGGCGCAGGAATGTCCGGTTCTTTCGAAATGTCTTGTTCCACCATGCTTTCAGTAATAGCTTGTGGTTCTGGAATTTCTTTCAGTTCTATTGCGCTCCCACTTATCTGATTTTCTAAAAATTCAGTTTCCAAGAAGTGGGCATGCCGAGAAACAAAGACTTTTTATTCCTCTACGTAATAGAAAAGATACCCCCTGGAGTTCTTTGGGTATCCCACAAACTTACACAATACTGAACGTGCCTCGAGCTTGTCCGCATGCTGCTTTTTTACAAAAGCTGGATATCCACATGTCTTAAGGTACTTAAGATAGGGTTTCTTCCCACTCCACATCTAATATGGTGTAGTAGGCATTGACTTAATAGGAACCTTGTTCAAAAGATATGCAGCTGATTCTAGTGCATAGCCCTAGAAGGATCGTGGTAACTCAGCATTACTCATCATAGAACGAACCATATCCAATAGGGTTCTGTTCCGCCTTTCTGATACACTGTTGTGCTGAGGCGTGTATAAAGGAGTAACTCGAGAGAGAATTCCATTCTCTTTTAAGTAGCCCAGGAACTCGGCACTTAAGTATTCACCACCTCGATCAGATCCCAGTGTCTTGATACTTTTGCCGGTTTGTTTTTCCACTTCATTCTTGTATTCTAGGAATTTCACAAAGGCCTTGGATTTATGTTTTATCAAGAATACATATCCATACCTTGAGAAATCATCCGTAAAAGTAATGAAGTAGGAATAACTGCTTCTTGCATGTATAGACATTGGACCACACACATCGCTGTGTATGAGTCCTAAGAGCTCGCTCGCACTTTCTCCGTGTCCAGTGAACGGATTCTTTGTCATCATTCCTTTGAGACATGATTGACATGTTGCATAGGACTAGAATTCGAATGGATCCAACTATCCCTCCTTATGAAAGTTCGCCAACCGTGTTTCATTAATGTGACCGAGTCTACAATGCCATAAGAAAGCTTGATTTAATTCCAGAGACTTTCTTTTAAGTGTGTTCTGGACACTGAAAATCTGAGCTTGATTCAATATATATATGCCGTTATCTAATGTACCTGACCCTGTAGGGTTCCTAGGCACTCTAGTGAGATCTCACAAGGCATCAACCATGCCAATTTCAAAAATACGGGGTGCCGAGAAACCCTAAAGACGGATCGTTGGCTAGATTTCTAGGTGAAAAAGCAACTAGTTAACTACTTAACTAAAAGTAACGGAAATACAACCTTTGTAGATCCGGTTCTCCACCTCCATAGCTCCATGATGAAGTGTCCTCGCTGTCCAAAACGAAATCCGGGCTCTTGCGTCGGCTTCATCGGAGAAATGGCGAGCTAGGTCGTCGATGTCCATGCCGAAGATGATCTACATCGAAGCATCGCAAGATCATGCTCTTACTTCACCAAGTCATGAAACTTGTAAAGAAAACACACTCTACTACTTGGCAAGAGGTAGAGGTTGAAGAAATAGGAAGTGGGTTTACTTTAGAATTGGATTTCGCACACTTTTCATCAATCCACCATTGATGAAAATGAAGCTTCTTCAAGTGAAGAAGAAGAAGAAGATGAAGATAATATTATGATAGAATAAAAAGATTAACTAGAAAATATAATCCCATTCATTCTTATCATAATAGTTACCATGGTTAAGTGTAGAGAATGAATCATGGTTAGTGGGAATGGTTAGGGTTAAGCATGAGACAAAAATGGTCACTTAGGTCAAAGCTTCAACTAGAATACAAATCAAGCCACCATTTTCTTTTCATGCCCTTTATTTTCCAAAAATCAATAGATAAATAAATAAGTGAATAATACATAACCCTAACCATTAACATGTAACCATGGTTTGATCTTTACACAAAAACCCTAGCAAACATGTATCATCAATCATGATACAATCAAGTGCACAAAAGTATATCACATATACAATGTGTACATCCGAGTGAGAAAATCCATCTTAAGTAAACCGATACTAGTTGATGCAAAGTAATATATCAAATATATAAATATGCATTAAATCATTAAATAAACACTTGATTCAATGATCCGGTCATGTCGCACACAACCGACTAGTATACAATGTATCGGCTTATCGAATCAACGCTTGAATCGATAACTAGGTTATATCGCATACAACCATTCGACACATTGATCGCGAGAATCGAATACAGTATCACATACTGGTATCATTCTCGGTCCCGCACATATCTCATATGCACTCCTATTTCGTTTCTCTTGAGCCAGGAAACCTCTGTGTAGGACTCTAAAGACTCGTCAATACGCCGGCAGCAGATGATGATCATATCAAACATCCACAAGCCGCAAGCGGTCTGCTAAACGTAACGGCCACCCGGGTATTGAGTGATCAGAAGATCGACGAGCAAGCCCGCTCACACTCCAGTGAATCCAACCAGTAACACTACCGTACAGTCGGGTCTGATCGTCTGATATGTCGCATATCTTGCCTAGGGGTGGTAAACGTCAGACCCCAATAGCTCGATAAGTCGTGTCGATATGAGGTCTATAACAATTCGAGAAACTACTGGTAACACTTACCAGTAAATCTCAGCAACCCTGGCCAGGGATTTCCTGTTATAGCCAATCGAACACAGCGCAACATCAACCCCCTATACCGGGAGAGACGAATCCCCTCCTATCGCTCATTACCTCCATGTGACTCGGGACTGTACCCAAAAACCACCGTTTTGCACGCCCTCTTGGACGTGGTAAGATGGAAATCAAAGCACAGTGGGAACCACACAAGACTCTATGACGATCTCGGGTCAACAGACTACTCTGTACCAGTGTCACCAGAGAACTGCCATCTGACGTGAGGTATAATACCATCTGGGAGTTCTCGGCGAGTCCGTCCAGTATACCCAGTCTCTACTGAGCACCCGTACATCATCTCTGATGTCAAACACCAATGGATATAGGATCATCCATCGCCCATCTGTATGGGTCGAGAAGGTATATGCTAGTCTACTTTGGTATATCGATGCCCCGTCTCGATATACCCACGACTAGGGACTTTGAAGGATGTACTTATGGACTACCATGTCCCCACTAGTATGATCCGCATCATAGTCCAGGTAGTCAAGTACACATCCTAAGGGCTTTACCAACATGTAACAGAGAGACAATCAGTATACACGTTAAGGTAAAGAGTAACCAGATAGCATACTATCATGTCGAGCAAGAAAGTCCTCCCTATATATGTCCCAGCATCCACTACAATATACATCCTATGTACAGTAATGGCCTCTAGGGCATACATATAACTAACAATCTCCCACTTGCACTAGGGCCATCTGTAGCAGTGGTTGTAGTATCTCATACTCAACCATCCCATAAAAATCTCTCTCTGGGAATAGGCCTTCGTGAGTAGATCCGCCGTGTTGTCCTCTCAGTCTACTCTCCTTGCCTCGATCACCTTGGAGATCAACCATCTCCATGATCAGGTGATACTGCCTTAGAATAAGTCTGGATCACTGATGGGACCGGCGTTCCTTGGCATAAGCCACAACTCCATTGTCTCACAATGGTAGGAACGTAGTTCATCTCATGAACTAATATACACCCAAACATCCTCTTTGGTAGCATCATAAGTAGCGATGTATCCAGCCTTTATCGTCTAGTATGTCACGGTATCTAGCTTGGAACTCTTCCAACATACCGTCCCTTTACTGAGGGTAAAGACAATGCCTGCGACTGACATTCAGTCGTCTTTATCACCCTGGAACCCTTCCAGTGATTCTCCCCAGGATCGATTGATACCATCTCACTACAACTAGTGAGTATACTAACACCCAAATAACATCTATCTCATAGATGAAAACTCAGGATGGAGGAGGTATCACATTGATCCTATCTGGAGAATCCTTGTGATAAGCGGAGATTGACCGAGCGTAGCATAGGAAACTCCTTCCCTATCATGAGTATGCCATCCACGTACTCTACGAGGATCACCACCATACTCCCTACTACCTTTTTGTATATACAAGGTTCATCTACCATTTTGATGATGTCAACTTCCTTGACTAATCCATCAAAACAGATGTTCCAACTCCGCGATGCCTGCTTTATTATATAAAACATCTTGCACACGTTTCCGCTGCTCCCACTGTCTACGAGGACCTCTGGCTGTGTACTTATAGACGCACTCTTCTAAAACATCATTTAGAAAAGCAGTCAAGACACCCAACCACCAGATATCGTAGTCATGGTATGTAGCCGTGGCAAGTAGGATCTGGATGGACTTAAGCATAGCTACTTGAAAAAGGTTTCATCATTATCCACGCCTGGTCAATGACGAAAACCTTTAACAAGTCTAGCTTTGAAAGTCTCAACTTTTCCATGTACACCAAGTAACCTTCTCAAGATATACTTGCTCCTGATGGGGATTTAACCCTTCAGATATAGCAACCAAAGTCCATACTTTGTTGGTGTATAAGGATTCCATCTCAGATCGCTAAACATCCAGCCATTCTTACAGAGTCCCTACTCTTGATGGCCAGCTCGAAACTAGTTGGGTCATCATCTCATGATGCAATCCTCGCTCCCACTGTCATAGAGCAACCGAAGTATCTCTCAGGTGGGTGAGGAACCCTACTAGATCGGCGGAGAGGCTGAGGTTCGTTGGAATCTACTGAATCCTTCGGTTCTGTCAAATCATTAGCTGCAGTTTGTATGGATGGAACATTTCCAGTTCTACATAACAGACCTTGCCTCGAGCTTGTCCGAATTTTGCTTTTAGACATAGGCCGGACAACCCCAAATCTTAACTGACTTAAGAGATGGGCTCTTCCCTTTCCATATCACATATGAAGGTGTATCTGCTCCGCCCCGACATACCATCGTGCAATGGTGTATACGGAGGAGTAATGCTGAGAGAGAATCTCATTCTCCTTTAGAAAATTCCAAGAATTCCGTGCTCAAGTATTCTCCTCCTTGATCTCATCAAAGGACATAATACTTTTACCAATATTTTGGTTCTCTACTTCTCGCTTATATTCTGTGAATATCTCAAAAGGTTCGGACTCATGTTTTAACAGGAACATATGACTGAATCTTGAGAGATTATCAGAGAATATAATGAAGTATAAAGAATCAGTCCTGGCATGTGTAGACAGGAGACCTTACATACATCACCATGTATCAGTCCTAAGAGTTCACTAACTCTTTCTCTGTTTCCAATAAACAGAGCTATGGTCATCTTATCTTTGTGACATGACTGGCGAGTTTCATAAGATGTAAATTCAAACTAATTTAAATATGCATCTTTATGTAACTCCAGCTAGTCGGGTCGCATTGATATGACCTAGTCTACAATACCTCAAGAAGGATCCGTTCATTTCTGAACTCTTCCTCTTGTGTGTGTTCCGTATACTAAGAACTGTAGTTTGATTTAGAACATTAATGCTTTTAGATTACATGCCTGAACCGATCAACTTTTGATATAGGAAATGTTCAAAACATTATCCAACAATACAAAATTTTATCATTTCTTTAATAAAGAGACTGATATGATTTTGTATATCAGGTTCAGTATCTAATAACATTCGTTCAGAATCAATGTATTACAATACAGGGTGACAGTGACCGACAGACTTGGCTGCAACATTTGCCCCGTTTTCTGCCTCATGAAACTTATCACCCTTTCTCAGTTTTTCTACCCTTTTGTAGCCCTATGTAACAGATTACATATCTGGGATCCTTATCCGGTATCATATACTCAGGATACGGAGGATACTGAGAAACAGTTCTGTATAATGAACACACCCGAAGATGATGCATCAGCATGCACTCTCTTCGTTTGGGCGGCACGGGAAATCTGGTATTCCCCAATTTCCTGCTCGATCTTATAACAATTATAAGTTGGAGCGGGACCAACGTTCCCCAGCTCAGTATAACAAGCGGGTTCGGTCAATAATCCATATTATTATCTTGATTAAGGCGTGATATGGTCGCTACCAGGAGAGAGAGAGAAGAAAACACTCAGCGTGCGCTCTTGCAAAAATAGATTGGTTTTATTTTATCTAATCAGGATGGCTCCCACTGCTTTTTATCAAATCTTCCTTCAAACCCTAAAAGGAAAGACTAGCCGGGATTAATTACACACTACAAGTTCGCCAATCTTTCAGCCAGGCCAGTGTCGGTACTTTGAGGGAGGTCCCCCGTGCTTTCGCACGAACCTAATTAATGTAAACCTCGTTTTCCCAGAGGCGTAACCCCGTTGACACCTTTCTAAACACCTACTTGATCGGCTAATTGTAATGTGTAAAACTCTCCCAGGAGTAACAATTACTCGCAGCGGGTATCGGGATCCAACTATCTCATAGAAGGTATGCAATCTCATTGCAAATTTCAACACTTGAAATTCCCGATAATATTTTGCCCCTAGCGTCCTATGACCTTGACAGAGGTCAACAAACCATAGGCTGCTAGTCAAGTTCAACCCGTCATTTCTTGATTGAAGTAAACCCACCCGCACGACCCTTGACAGAGGTCAACAAGGTCGCACGACTACCCTAAATCAATCACATCATATGCTTATGCAGATAAGCGCTAATCAGCTACCGCACACTACGCCTTGACAGAGGTCAACAAACGTAGCACGAATACTAACCAGTACATATCTGAAATGACGGAGGGCTACGACAGGTTTTTCTGAAAACCTATTGCGTAATGAACTTGATATCGTTGTAGGATCGAATGAATTTTGAAATGGAGTGTTTTTGAGGCTTTTCTAGTTTTGCTAAAGGAGTCACTCCCGGTGAAGGGATCGTCGGTCCTTTCCTCGTCGAATGAGGTGCGGGATATATCATATATATCACTGTGCAAAGAAAAAACACTTAAAAGCAATCAAAAGTCAAACCGAGGGTGTAGCATCTGCCAGTTATTGCTAAAGGAGTCACTCCCGGTGAAGGGATCTCGGTCCTTTCCTTATCGAATAAGGTGCAGGATATATCACATATACCGCTGTGCAAAGCAAGAACTGTAGCTACCTGTTTTATTTTGAAATTCTATTCTACAACATCTTAGGTTTCTTTTATTTCATTAATCATATTAATGAAGTCCCATCATTTAAGTACCTAAACATCACAGATATACGACGTACACTTATGCCATCCGCATTCGCCTCGATGTCCCCTCGTGCACCGTTAGGTTAGGTAACTAACGGCAGAGCGGGGCAGGGTTAGTACGGTTGTAAAACATAAGTAACGTCTATATAATATATCATATATACTATAAACAGCATCTATCACAGAACATCACATGATCACATCACAGATATCGCAGCAGAAGAATCATATGAAATATTGGATATACTAGGACGTCCGTGTTTTCAATACGAGCCAGTATAAAACACGGATTCCACGGTCGCGATGAATAGCCAAACCCACACCCCTAGACCCCTACGAGAGCGGCAAGCAACCCTACCAATTCTGGAGTTAGAAGACCCGGACTCGACTCCTCGAGTTGGTCTCCCACTGGACTCCAGAACCCGGTTACTTGTGCCCTCTTCCTTGGGTCTATCCTAGTGCGGAAAAGTAAATAATATACAAAAGGTGACAACTTCCACAACCTGGAAGCGCCCCAATAAAAGAATATTACATACAAGTTTTTACATGAATGAAAATGAAAAACACTCATCTCACATAAAAACCCCCGGCTATTCAACACGACGATCCAATATAACATATCCAGCAACACATAACATCACATGTCATCAACGTAAGTAAATATGTCCATCCCAATTTTCGTTGACATATAGCAACGAAACCGGCGATATCACATATTACACTTACGGTCACAGAAAAGATAGTGTAAAACTACAACAGTTAGAATCCGCAACCACCTCAGACATCGCATGCCTGACCAAATGAATTACTTAGACATCGCATGCCTAACAATTATAAACCCCGCATTTTAGTCTCAAAATCGAAAACACTTTTCAATATCTAGTCGGGCAATTCAACAAGATTCCCGACACCCTGATCGAATGCTCGTCGCAAACTTCAGTAGGCGGCCGCACCCCCGATACCGTCGACGAAGTGCACCAAGGCGGAACACCGCTGCCGCGAGCACCCGGACGGATGCTTTCGGCGACGGGGTTCTCCTACAGTCACTTGGTCGGGGCTATGGAGTGAGGCTGTCTATTAAGTTTATCCGGCGAGTATCCGCGTACGCTACGTGATTGCGACGGAATTTTGATCACATCAAAATTCCGTGGCAACCGATCAAGTGAGACTAAACTGCTATGTTTATAATATTCATTCAGTTATCACATAACTTTTGTGAATTCCAATTGTTGTATCACATTCCGGATAAACAGAAAATGTTAAACTTTCCGATCAAACAATCGAACACCCAAGTTTTCCCGATACAGATCAACACATGAAACAAGTCTAAAAACATTCAGTTCGTGCCTCAGTACCAACGGTCCAGCCGTAGAAGGGTCAAGCCAACGCCTCACATGTGGCACGCCGTACTGCCCCAAACCCGAAGGTTCAAAGGGCAGTTCAAGACGGTCACATAATCGAGTTAAGGTTTGTTGTCTTCTAGAGGGTCCATCGCGTTACTTGCACTACTTAGAACGTCGTTAAACTACAGAAAAGTCCAACACTTGGAAATTTCCCGGCAGGGGAAAAGTTGGGTATTTATATCCGGTCGAACTTTTTAACAAATTCAAAAATTATCCGGAAAAGCACAAAGACGAAATTTGACAATCCGGTCGAAACATCAAAGCTCAAAAACACCCCAGAAAATTAAACTCTGTAATAAATATAAAAAAAACACCCATAAAACTCAGCTTCTGAAATAATTAATTACTGCGCAAACCAGGAGCGCTGACGTCATCTTCCCGCCGCGGAACCGCCGCCTAAGGAGGCTTATGCCGCGGTTCCGCCGCAGGTAGCACTGTTCATGCAATAATTTTTGAGCCGTAATTCTTAGAATTCCCTGCTGAGTTTTCTGCATATTTTTAATTTGGAAAAATCCACGATTTTAGAAAAAGTACAGAGAGCAATTTTTGGGGTTGGATTTCGGTTCGATCGGACTTCAAACTCCGTTTAAACTTCGCCTAAGGCTCTAGCTAGGCTCTGATACCACTGTAGGTCAGGCAGCCACCCCATCCAATGGGGTCGCCGTGGCACCAACGGGTCCCTCAGCCGCTACTTTTTACGCATGCCCCCTCGCGAGGACTACAACCCACCGGAACACCTTCCGGTCTCGGGACACCCTGGGGTTAAGAGCCTATGCTTCGCCACACTGTCACACAGTAAGAACCCCCTATAGGTCGACATCCAATGCCTAGTAGCTCTGATACCACTGTAGGGTTCCTAGGCACTCTAGTGAGGTCTCACAAGGCATCAACCATGCCAATTTCAAAAATACGGGGTGCCGAGAAACCCTAAAGACGGATCGTTGGCTAGATTTCTAGGTGAAAAAGCAACTAGTTAACTACTTAACTAAGAGTAACGGAAATACAACCTTTGTAGATCCGGTTCTCCACCTCCATAGCTCCATGATGAAGTGTCCTCGCTGTCAAAAACGAAATCCGGGCTCTTGCGTCGGCTTCATCGGAGAAATGGCGAGCTAGGTCGTCGATGTCCATGCCGAAGATGATCTACGTCGAAGCATCGCAAGATCAAGCTCTCACTTCACCAAGTCATGAAACTTGTAAAGAAAACACACTCTACTACTTGGTAAGAGGTAGAGGATGAAGAAATAGGAAGTGGGTTTACTTTAGAATTGGATTTCGCACCCTTTTCGTCAATCCACCATTGATGAAAATGAAGCTTCTTCAAGTGAAGAAGAAGAAGAAGATGAAGATAATATTATGATAGAATAAAAAGATTAACTAGAAAATATAATCCCATTCATTCTTATCATAATAGTTACCATGGTTAAGTGTAGGGAATGAATCATGGTTAGTAGGAATGGTTAGGGTTAAGCATGAGACAAAAATGGTCACTTAGGTCAAAGCTTCATGAAGCTTCAACTAGAATACAAATCAAGCCACCATTTTCTTTTCATGCCCTTTATTTTCCAAAAATCAATAGATAAATAAATAAGTGAATAATACATAACCCTAACCATTAACATGTAACCATGGTTTGATCTTTACACAAAAACCCTAGCAAACATGTATCATCAATCATGATACAATCAAGTGCACAAAAGTATATCACATATACAATGTGTACATCCGAGTGAGAAAATCCATCTTAAGTAAACCGATACTAGTTGATGCAAAGTAATATATCAAATATATAAATATGCATTAAATCATTAAATCAACACTTGATTCAATGATCCGGTCATGTCGCACACAACCGACTAGTATACAATGTATCGGCTTATCGAATCAACGCTTGAATCGATAACTAGGTTATATCGCATACAACCATTCGACACATTGATCGCGAGAATCGAATACAGTATCACATACTGGTATCATTCTCGGTCCCGCACATATCTCATATGCACTCCTATTTCGTTTCTCTTGAGCCAGGAAACCTCTGTGTAGGACTCTAAAGACTTGTCAATACGCCGGCAGCAGATGATGATCATATCAAACACCCACAAGCCGCAAGCGGTCTGCTAAACGTAACGGCCACCCGGGTATTGAGCGATCAGAAGATCGACGAGCAAGCCCGCTCACACTCCAGTGAATCCAACCAGTAACACTACCGTACAGTCCGGTCTGATCGTCTGATATGTCGCATATCTTGCCTAGGGGTGGTAAACGTCAGACCCCAATAGCTCGATAAGTCGTGTCGATATGAGGTCTATAACAATTCGAGAAACTACTGGTAACACTTACCAGTAAATCTCAGCAACCCTGGCCAGGGATTTCCTGTTATAGCCAATCGAACACAGCGCAACATCAACCCCCTATACCGGGAGAGACGAATCCCCTCCTATCGCTCATTGTCTCCATGTGACTCGGGACTGTACCCAAAAACCACCGTTTTGCACGCCCTCTTGGACGTGGTAAGATGGAAATCAAAGCACAGTGGGAACCACACAAGACTCTATGATGATCTCGGGTCAACAGACTACTCTGTACCAGTGTCACCAGAGAACTGCCATCTGACGTGAGGTATAATACCATCTGGGAGTTCTCGGCGAGTCCGTCCAGTGTACCCAGTCTCTACTGAGCACCCGTACATCATCTCTGATGTCAAACACCAATGGATATGGGATCATCCATCGCCCATCTGTATGGGTCGAGAAGGTATACGCTAGTCTACTCTGGTATATCGATGCCCCGTCTCGATATACCCACGACTAGGGACTTTGAAGGATGTACTTATGGACTACCATGTCCCCACTAGTATGATCCGCATCATAGTCCAGGTAGTCGAGTACACATCCTAAGGGCTTTACCAACATGTAACAGAGAGACAATCAGTATACACGTTAAGGTAAAGAGTAACCAGATAGCATACTATCATGTCGAGCAAGAAAGTCATCCCTATATATGTCCCAGCATCCACTACAATATGCATCCTATGTACAGTAATGGCCTCTAGGGCATACATATAACTAACAGACCCAATCAAATTTTGATTTAGGTGGATGTGTACTCATCGCATACAAATGTAAAATCATATCCTTCCATAGAAAGTAAAGATACAGATATGATATTATAGGCTAGACTAGGTACATACAAACAGTTACGTAGAATCAATATCTACCCACTTGTCAATCCTAGGTGATATTCCCTACGGATTCAGCATCCACGCTCATTCCATTAGCAACTCTGAGAGTCATATCACCTGCCTTGATAACTCTACGGTTTCTCAAAGCCTGTAATGAATTACAGATATGAAATCCTAATCCGGTATCTAGTGTCCAGGAAGTAAAGTTAATAGATAGATAGT
The DNA here is from genome assembly GCA_030015575.1 of Agapanthus africanus. Lineage (NCBI taxonomy): Eukaryota > Viridiplantae > Streptophyta > Magnoliopsida > Asparagales > Amaryllidaceae > Agapanthus > Agapanthus africanus. Next base: position 358,692,589 of record JASDDO010000008.1, read on the forward strand.
TTTCAATTATAGACACACTCGAAGCCGAAGCCATAACGTGCTTCGAATCCTGGCTTCTGGCTTTCCAAGCCCTGCAGTCCTTCTGACAATGCGCTTTCCCATGACTTCAAAGACATGCCTCCTTCCCTACTACTAGCCCTGAAGCTTTTACCATGCCCTTTCCCTCTACCTTACTGACACCGCTTGTCTGCTTTTTAGAGGCTTTCTTCTTCTCTTCCTTAGCTTTCGCCTTGGATCTAGAAGAGGAAGATTCCCCAATAAGCAGAGCGGGTGTCTCCCTGGGTTCTTTCAGGGTGCCCTCTGAGCTCCTCAATAAATTGAGAAGACTTGGAAGTATAACTTCCTTCCTTTGAATTTTGCAATCTAAGATAAACTGGGCGTAAGTAGATGGTAGGGACTGTAGAATCAAGTCGATACATAACTCGTTCTCCAACTTTGTCCCATGGTCCGTGAGCACTTTAATATAGCTAATCATCGTAAGGACGTGGTCCCCTACAGATGACCCGACAGCCAATCTCGCTTGAAGCAATATCATCGAGTCTCATATCTTGCGATACGAGATTGCTCTCCATATAAAACTTTGGTATGGAGGAAGATGGAAGCTAAGTCCATATTCTCATTCTGCCTCTGGTGTTCACTATCTATTGAGGTTAACACGAGGCACTTGGCTCTCGCACAATCCTTTTCCCATATTAGACGGATATTCATATCTGCGACGGTGGAACTTGGACCTGGGACGGCAGGAGTTTTTGTAGTAAGGAGGTAGTCTAGCTTGTCACAGGTAAGTGCAAACTGGACATACCGTAGCCAATCAATATAGTTTGGCCCGGTCAAATTATTAGCTAATAACCTATGTCCGGTCATAGTGGTCGCTGCAATTAAGAGAGAGAGAAGAAACACTTAGCATGATGCTCTTGCAAGTTTAGATTGGTTATTAATATATCTAAACAGGATGGCTCTCATTGTTCTCTCGAATCCTTCCTCAAACCATAAAAGAAGAATTAGTCAAGATTAATCTCACTTTTACAATTCTTGCTAACCTTTCAGCCAGGCTAGTGTTGGCACTTCAAGAGAGATTTTCCAACGCTTTCGTGAAGTTCCTTAATTACATAACCTCTTTTCCCTGGAGGCGTAGCCCCGCTAACACTGTTATAGACACATACTTGGTTTATAGCATTGATCATTTAGTGAAAAAATCTCTCGAAGAGCAGCGCATACTCAAAGTAGGACCGGGATCCAAATATCATTGTGTGATAACCAAGAAAGAAGCCTACCATGGTTATCATACTCCAAATGGTATGCAACACTAGCAAGTTTCAGTACCTTAGAAACTCCCGATGTGGATTTTTGCCCCATGCTCTTATGACCTTGACGAAGGACAACATATCATAAGTAACATGTCAAGTTCTACCCATCATTATCCAGGTTAATTTTAACCCACCCGTGCATACCTTTGACGAAGGCCAACATAGTAGTACGACTGTCCTAAACCAACGCATCTATTTATGCTACATATGAATACCCAGCAGCTACCAATCACTATGCCTTGGCGAAGGTCAAAATACATAGCTTGAATACTACTGGATATTCATATGAAATGACGGAGGGCTAGGATGGTTTTGGCAAAACCGTGAACGTAGTGAACTTGATATAGTCGAAGGAACCATGATAGCTTTTTAAAAGGAGCGGTTTAGGCTCCGCATTTAAAATTTCTTTTTGAAGAAAACCGAGTGGTTTTGAAATTGTTCCAACGATTAAGCTTTGGTTTGTTTTATCTTGCATTAATCTATGTTATGTTAGATATGTATGCCCTGGAGGCCTGTATTGTATAGGATGCTAGGCATGTATATTTACAGAAACAATTTTTGCTCGAAATGATAGTATGCTATCTGGTTTATATTCATCTTAACGTGTGATGTGTTGTTTTTCATATCTAATATACATGTTGATGAAGCCCTTAGGATTATGTTTGACTGCCAGGATTATGATGTAGATCATACTAGTGGGGTTTGGGTAGTCTATGAGCATGTCCTTTAATAGTTCCTAGTCGAGGGTATATCGAGGTAGGGCATCGATATTACAAGAGTAGACTAGTGTGTACATTTCTTGACCCTGAAGGCGATGGTTGATCCCACAACCATTGGTGTTCGACATCAAAGATTGTACACAGGTGCTCATTGGAGAATGGGTACACTTAACAGGACTCGCCGAGAACTCCTAGATGGTATATATACCTATTGTCAAATAGCAGTTCTCTGGTGATACTTATACAGGTTAGTCTGTAAACCCGAGATCATCATAGTGCCTTGTGTGATTCCCATTGTGCTTTGATTTCCTCCCTACCACGGCTCTATTGAGTAGTGCAAACAGGTGGATTTTGGGTACAGTCCTGAATCACATGAAGGAAGTGAGCGATAGGAGGGGTTTCGTCTCTCCCGGTATAGGGATTTGATGTCGCGCTATGCTTCATCGGCCATAACAGCAAATCCCTGGCCAGGATTGTTGAGATTTACTGATAAGAGTTATCAGTAGTTTCTCGAACCGTTATAGGCCATAAATTAGCATGACTTATAAAGTTACTGGAGTCTGACATTTACCACCCCTAGACTTCATATGTGACGTATCAGACGAAAAGACTGGATTGTATGGTAAGTGTTGCTTACAGGATCGTTAGGGTTGGGATGAGTTCGCTCGTCGGCCACCTTTTCGTCACGTACCTGGGTAGCCATTACGCATAGCTAGTATCGCTGACATACTTGTGGTTAAACCCACTGCCAGCGTACTGTCGAGTCTTTAGAGTCCTACACAGAGGGTTCCCTGGTTCAGGCAAAAGATGTAGAGGCCGTAAGTTGTTACGGCAGGGTTTCAATCATGTTCGTGTAATGGTTACAGGAATGATGATCGGAAGGATAATACTGGTAGGCTTTGGTTTAAGCCGGATACCGGTATTATATTATTGGGTTATTTGTATTCGTATTTTTCGGAATGCGAATACGGGTATACTTATACGATATATGGTGGGGGGTATTCTTGTAATTGTACAAGAATACATTCTAGAAAGAGACACCTCATAAATGGGTTTTTATTTTGTGAAAATAAAACAATGAGGTGGAATTTGGAATTGTCAAAGAATGGATGAAGGAATGTCTTATTTCATTTTTTATTCATTTGGGTTTACTATTGATGCATGGTGCATTATTTTTGGAGAAAAATAATACATGCTTCAATTATTGTTTTGAGCTATATCATTTGTTCATGCTTTAGACTTGCTCATTTTTACATTCATCTTCTCTCTCAAAATTATCTCCTTCTCCTACCTCCAAGTTTTACCCTTCACATGAGTTGTGAATCAAAAGCTTAGGGATCACTTTAATCCTCTACTTGATCTCTACATGTTTTAAGTAATCATTTCTAGCACACTTGATTTCTTAGTTAACTCTTGTGAAGAGTTTGAAGCTTGTTCTATAGCTCTCGGGTGGATCATCTACGACCTAGAGGTGACCGGAGACCGAGTTCCTTTCAAGCATCCAAAGAGCCTAGGAGTCGCATCCAAAAGGAGACCCGAAGGACCGGTTCCTTAGGTATAACCTTATCATAGTAGATAAGATCTCTAGATAGGTTTGCTAGTTAAGATTTAGGCACAAGATCTAGGGTTTAAGTGGGTGTTGCATGCAAGAAAATTTTCGTTTGCCAATTCCACCTCCTCATAAGTGTTGTGAGGGTGTGCAACATCCACTAACATGGCATCAGAGCTACTAGACATTGGATTTCGACCTATGGGGGGTTCTCACTGTATGACAGTGTGGTGAAGCATAGGCTCTTACCCTCAGGGTGTCCCGAGACCGAAAAGTGTTCCGGCGGGTTGTAGTCCTCACAAGGGGGCATGCGTAAAAAGTAGCTGCTGGGGTACCTGTAGGTGCCACGGAGACCCCATTAGATGGGATAGCTTCCTGACTTTCATGGTATCAGAGCCTCTCTTAAACCTTAAATAGCTTGTAGCGACGTTAGAAATCTGCCGTTTTTGTCGCGCAAAAACTGCCGATAAAAACAGTTTCCAAAATTGAAGTTTTGAGTTGTTTGCAAACCCCGCGAGCTCACAGTTTGAACCGAGAAGCCACGGGGTGGAGCGTGCACGCCCCGGGGGGACCAAAGGCTGAACCCACATCCCAAGACCACCATAAGGTAGCCTTGAGGGTGGGTGACCCGAGAGCACCCCAACTGGGTGCTCTCGGGTCTGCCTTCCCCTAGGGGCCACTTCGAGGTGGCTCCCGAGGGTAGGTACCCCTTGAGGCCCCCCATTCGATAGTTAATTTTGGGATCTTCGCCTCCGTGAAGATTCGGGCAGGTTTCGAGTTCGTTTCGACTCCCGGATTGGTTTAAAACGATGGTTTTGGAACTTTAGCTCACTGGATTTTTTCATGTCTTGGAAAAATTGGTTTGGTTTGCTAATTGCATGCGGAATTCTAATGTCGTGGTTACTTTACAAGCTTTATGATGTGTATATGTGTTTGGAAACGTCGACTAATTGCTATGCATCGATTAGTCGAGGTTGCACATATCTGTAATGATATCATGTGATAGTATGTGTATATGAATATGTTGGATCGTCATGGATGAATAGCCGGGGGATGTGAGAAGAGCATTTTTCTTTTCTTTCATTCATGTAATTTGTAAAAAGCGATGTAATATTATTTTGCGGGTTACATCCGGGTTGAGATTGTAGCCACCGTTGTATAATTTCTTTTTACTATTTTTGCTTCTAGGATAGACCCAAGGTAGGGTGCACAAACTACCGAGTTTTTTGAAGTGCCGAGTGGCCTACTCACTTTGTTGAGGGAGGTTGCTTCACTTCGGGAATTTGGAGGGTAGTTTGCCGCACCCGTAGGGGTCTAAGGTGGGTTTTGGTTATTCATCATGACCGTAGAACCCGTCTTTCGTTAAGGGCTTAAATGAAATACGGAATTCCTAGTATATCCAATGTGTTCATCTGTGATCTGGAATGTTTATAAATGCGTGCGACGGATGGCTATTTATATATGAGATATATAATAAATGTTGCTTATGTTTTGCACCCGCACTAGTCCAGCCCCCGCTCTGCCATAAGTTAAGTAACCTAACGGTGTAGACGGGGCCCCGTGGCGAATGCAGATGGCATAAGCGTACGTTCTATTTTCGTTTCTTTTCTGTGATGTTTAGGAAACGTAAATGATGGGACAACATTAATGTGATTAATGTTAAGAAAAAGAAACCTAAAGATGTTGTAGAATCAAACTTTTTAAAATGGGTAACTCTAGTTTTTGCTTTGCATAGTGGTATTCCTTGATGAATATCCAGCACCTCATTCGATCAGGAAAGGGCCGAGATCCCTTCACTGGGAGTGGCCCTTTTAGCGAAACTAGCAAATATTACAAAGCACTCGATTTGTTTTTATAGTTGATCTAATTTTTGCTTTGCATCGTGGTATTCCTTGATGAATATCCAGCACCTCATTCGATATGGAAAGAGCCGAGATCCCTTCACCGGGAGTGACCTCTTTAGAAAAATTAGAAAGATACTACAAAACCATTCGACTTTTAAAACTGGAGCTTAAACCACTCTTTTCACTAGATTCTACAATGATATCAAGTTCAAAACGTTAAAGGTTTTCATCAAAACCATCTGTTGCCCTCCGGCATTTTAGGAAGCAAAGTACTTAGTATTTGTACCACGTTTGTTGACTATAGTTAAGACGTGGTGTACGGTAGCTAAGTGATGTCTTCCTATAAAGCATATGATGCGATCGATTAGGACATTCGCATGACCTTGTTGACCATAGTTAAGGGTTATGTGGGTGGGTCTAAATCAATCACGAAATGGCGGATAGAACTTGACTAGTGCTTATGATTTGTTGACCATAGTTAAGGTCATAAGACACTAGGGGTAAAAACCATATCGGGAATTTCAAAAGCTGAAATTTGCAATGAGATTACATACCTTCTATTTGATAGTTGGATCCCGGTCCTACTGTGAGTAAAGTTACTCCCGGGAGAGTTTTGCACTTTACAATTAGCTAATCCAGTAGGTGTCTAGAAAGGTGTCAACGGGATTATGTCTTTAGGAAAACGAGGTTTATTTTAATTAGGTCCGTGCGAAAGCACGGGGAACCTCCCTCGTAGTACTGACACTGGCATGGCCGACCGGTTAGCGAACTTATAGATTGCAATTAATCCTGGCTAATTTTCTTTTTAAGGTTTGAAGGAAAATTTGATAAAAAGCAGTGGGAGACATCGATTAGATAAGATTAATAACCAATCTAATCATGCAAGAGTAATCGCTGAGTGTCTTCTTTTCTCTCTCCTAATGGCAGATACCTATAATGGGATTTAAGATTTTATTAGACAAGAATAAACTCACGGGACCGAATTACAAAGATTGGCTGAGGAACGTAACTATTGCCCTGACCAATGATAAGGTTGGATACGTCCTGAATACTCCAGCCCCTCCTAGCCCAGGCCCTGATTCTTCAGTTGCGGATAAGGAAATCCGCAAGATATGGGATATAGACTGTGCAACAGCCAAATGCCTCGCGCTTGCTTCTATGAACAATGAACATCAGAAGCAGCATGAGAAGATGGATGTACAATCCATCTTTCTCCATACAAAGGAGTTGTATAGAGAGCAATCTCGCACTCTCCGATACGAGGCATCTCGAAAGTTGTTTCAGATACGGATGGCTGCTGGCACATCTGTAGGTGACCATGTATTGAAGATGATAGGGCTTATCGAAGAACTAGAGGACCTGGGATGGACTATGGAGAACGAAAAGTATGTTGATATTATTCTACAGTCCCTCCCCCCTGCCTTTGCTATGTTCATTATGAAATTCAACATGCACAACATGGAGAAGCCACTTCTTGAACTCCTCAATATGTTGAGGAGTGCAGAGAACATGCTAAAAGTAGCGAAAACTCTCGCTCTAATTGCTGGGCCATCTTCATCTTCCGTCCCGAAAGCTAAAGCCAAGGGAAAGAAGAAGAAGAAGAAGAATCCCATTAAGCTGAGAGGAGGAGTGAAAAAGGCACCGGGAAAGGACAAGATAGGGGCTGCTGCGTCAGGAAGAGGGGAATGCTTCCACTGCCACAAGACTGGACACTGGAAGAGAAACTGCGTTGGATACCTTGCCGACCTCAAGAAGAAGAAGCATGCTGATGCTTCCACTTCAGGTGTGTTTGTAAAAGAAAACTGTTTTTCAATTAATTCTGCTTCCTGGGTATTAGATACCGGGTCAGGATCTCACATCTACAATTATGTGCAGGGGCTGAGAAATAGCGGGTTTTTGAAGAAAGGTGATCACACTCTCCGAGTTGGGAATGGTTCCTTTGTACATGCTGTAGCAGTGGTCACCTTGGTTTGTCGTCGGGTTGTATATTAGTTTTGAACCCATGTTATTTTGTACCTTCGATATTATGTAATATTATATCAATATCGTTGTTGGACAATGAAGGATATAATTTTGTGTTACAATCTAATGTTATGAACATTAACCTTAATCAAGAGTTGATTGGGTCTGGTATATTAAATAACGGGATATACGTCCTAAATCAACATATAGTTTTTAATATACAACACAAAAACAAAAGGAAGATTTCAAACATAAATGAAGCTTTCATTTGGCATTGTAGACTTAGTCATATTAATGAAACAAGACTATCCAAGCTACATAAAGAAGGATATTTAAACTCGTTTGAATATAAATCTTATGCGACTTGCCAGTCTTGTATCAAAGGTAAAATGACCAAAACTCCGTTTACAGGACACGAAAAGAGAGCTACTGAACTCTTAGGCCTCATACATAGTGATGTATGTGGACCAATGTCTACACATGCGAGAGGTGGTTTTTCATACTTCATAACTTTTACTGATGATTTCTCGAGATTCGGACACGTGTTCTTATTGAAACATTAGTCCGAAGCCTTCGAAAAGTTCAAAGAGTATAAATCTGAAGTAGAAAAACAAATAGGCTTGAGTATCAAGAAACTTCGATCGAATCGAGGAGGTGAGTATCTAAGCTCAGAGTTTCTAGATTTCCTAAAAGAGAATGGGATTCTCTCTCAGCTTACTCCTCCGTACACACCACAGCACAACGGTGTGTCGGAACGGAGAAATCGTACCCTATTAGATATGGTACGATCAATGATGAGTGATGCTGAGTTACCACTTTCATTATGGGGGCACGCATTAGAGACTGCGATATATCTATTGAATAGAGTTCCGACCAAAACCGTGTCTACAACTCCATATGAGATATGGTATGGGAAGAGACCATCTCTTAAACGAGTTAAGATATGGGGTTGTCTGGCTTATGTGAAAAAGTAGAATCCGGACAAACTCGAGACACGATCGGTTTTGTGTAAATTTGTGAGATATCCAAAACATTCGTATGGATATCTTTTCTACCACAAGGAGGAACAAAGGGTGTTTGTTTCTCAGTATGCCACATTTTTATAAAATGAATTTTTTACAAATGATACTATCGGCAATGCGGTAGAACTGGAAGAAATTCCAGATCCACAAACAATTACCGATGATTTGATTGAACCTGAGGTTTTAATAGAACCTGATGAACCTCAGCCTCTCCGTAGATCTAGTAGGACTTCTCGCCCACCTGATAGATACTACGGTTTTCTAATTGATGGTGATAGAGAAGATTGCATCATGGATGATGATAACCCTACTAGTTTTCAGCAAGCTATCACGAATGGTGACTCAGTGAAGTGGCTGGATGCCATGAGATCCGAAATGGAATCCATGCACACCAACAAAGTATGGACTTTGGAGGTTACACCTTCTGGAGTAAAACCCATAGGGTGCAAGTGGATCTTTAAGAGAAAGATTGGTGTGGATGGTCAGGTGGAGACCTATAAAGCTAGGCTGGTCGCAAAAGGATTTCGTCAAAGACCAGGCTTAGACTATGATGAAACCTTTTCACCAGTCGTGATACTCAAATCCATTCAGATCCTGCTTGCTATAGCCGCTCACTATGACTATAAGATCTGGCAGATAGATGTTAAAACAACATTTCTAAATGGTGATTTAGAAGAATTCGCTTTTATGGATCAGCCAGAAGGCTTCATTGACAGTGGGAGCAGCGGAAAAGTATGCAGGTTGCTTAAATCCATCTATAGATTAAAGCAGGCATCACGGAGTTGGAATATCTGCTTTGATGATACAATCAAAGAGTTTGGTTTTATCAAAAATGTAGATGAACCATGTATTTATAAAATGATTGTAGAGAGTACTGTTACATTCCTCGTATTGTACGTGGACGACATTCTCTTGATAGGAAATGATGTTCCTATACTACAATCGGTCAAACTATTCTTATCGCAGAGGTTCTCCATGAAAGACCTGGGTGATGCCTCGTATATTCTGGGAATTAAGATCTATAGATGTAAGAAATTGTTGAGATTGTCCTAATCGAGATACATTGACACCATACTAAAGAGCTTTAGTATGGAAGATTCCAAGTGGGGTAATTTACCCGCTTGTCACGGGATCACCCTCTCCAAAGAAATGTCTCTAAAGACTGATGAAGAGAGGGCTTGCATGAGCATTATACCCTACGCTTCGGCGGTAGGATCTATAATGTATGCGATGTTGTGTACTCGCCCAGATGTAGCTTATGCACTGAGTGCAGTAAGTAGGTATCAATCCAATCCAGGGGAGAAACACTGGACTGCTGTGAAGAACATTCTAAAGTACTTGAGAAGAACTAAAGAAATGTTCTTGGTGTATGGTAACGGAGATCTCCAAATGGAGGCCTTTACCGACTCCGATTTCCAGAGCGACAAGGATGATAGTAAGTCCATCTCAGGGTTTGTATTTACCCTAAATGGATGGGCGGTATGTTGGAAGAGTTCCAAGCAAGATACTGTCGCTGACTCCAAGATGGAAGCTGAGTATATTGCTGCTAATGATGCCGCAAAAGAGGCATTCTAGATGAGGAAGTTCATTTCTGAACTTCAGGTGGTTCCATCCATTGCTAATCCAATACCTCTGTATTGCGATAACAATGGAGCCATGGCTTTGGCAATGGAAACGCTGTCTCATCAGAAATCCAGAAATATCTTGAGACGGTATCACCTCATCAGGGAGATAGTGGATCGCCAGGACATCGAGGTACAGAGAGTAGATATGAAAGACAACAAAGCAGATCCATTCACTAAGGCCATCCCTCAAGTCCAGTTTGAGAAACTGTTCGAGATGTTGGGCATGCGGTACGCCGGCAACTGGTTCTAGTGTAGACAGTGGGTACTTATTGCACCAACTATAGGCCTTAGTGCAAGTGGGAGATTGTTAGATATGTATGCCCTAGAGGCCTGTATTGTATAGGATGCTAGGCATATATATGTACAGAAACAATCTTTGCTCGAAATGATAGTATGTTATCTGGTTTATCTTCATCTTAACGAGTGATGTGTTGTTTTTCATATCTAATATACATGTTGATGAAGCCCTTAGGATTATGCTTGACTGCTAGGATTATGATGTAGATCTGTCACGACCCAAATTTAGGCACGTGACCGGCACTTAAACCACGTGACGTCAACAGGCGTAACGCAATTTAAGTAAGCCGAAAACCCAGAAATCTAAACCATAAAAAGAAGTAAGTGATAAAAACATTGTTAAAAACATTTGGAAATCTCAAGTAAAAATCTTAAAGTTTAAGTTTATTTTCTTAAAAATTTTGGCAGCACCTTCTTTGTAAAACTAGCCCCGAAACGGGTACAACAGAGGATATAAATAAAACATTCCCAAATGGGACCAAATCATGCCCAAGGGCGGAAAACAATCACCAGCAGCATATATACGACGCTGTAGCGAAGAAATAGACAATGAAAGGAAAACGGCATAAAGAGATTAATCAACGTAAGAAAAGCCGGCTCACACGAGCACGACACCCAGAGTCACAAAATATACAATATCGATCCTGACAATCTCGTCTCTAAGTCAATACATGAAAGTGGTAGATGGAGAGTACTAGATATAATGAGATATACAATGGATATAATCGGATAACCGCAAACCCACCTACAGCAAAAAGGCCTCACAGCCAACCATAGCGGTATCCGATAAAAAAAATACAATAAGGAGCCCTACCGCGACTACTCTAAGGGTCAAGCCTGCAAAACACTGTGGCACAACGGGGGTGAGTTGCCAACTCAAGAACAGTAAATAACATCATACAAATAATCACAAGTATGCACGAACAGCGATGATCTATCACATGCAATCTGATAGCATAAGTATGGCAATATGGATATGCAACAATCATGATCAAGGTACACCATCAGGGTACTACAACTACATGAAACAATTCATATCAAATAACTATTGAGTGTGGGATAAAACATATCATCATCAATGAAACATCATCGTGGAAAAACCGGTGTCCATCAATGACACCCCAAATCCCAATACCTCAGGCATCGTCACTCTGATCGGCCCTCATAGCCGTAAATCTCATGGAACCTGAGTGCCCAACATCGACACTTGAAACATCATGAAAACCCGTGTCCAACATCGACACGAAAATCCACATAACTCGGGCTCCATCGGTCCGATCGGCCCATATTCATCTCACGACTCCGGTCGGTATCCTCTGGATAACCGTTGGGTCCAAATTATCACCGGTAAGTAGTAGTCCCTCTGCCAGGCTCATCGTCTACTGCACAACATACCTTTCTTGTCCCGGGGTACCATACCGGGTCCACCATGAACCCGCAAATTGATCATCCATCTCCTCGAATAGGGTTTCTAAAACCAATCTCAGAACCGAGAAAACTCATGGTGGACGCATCGAAATATCATATCAAGAGAAACCGGGTTTTCAAAACAATGCATATTTTCTTGAAATATAACCACAATTCTCAAATCCATAAATCACATGAAATCTGTATCTTAATACGCAAATCCATGAAATATGATGTATGCAACATAGAACAATAATATAAGCATATCAAGGGAAAACCGCTCTTTTAAATGAATCAAGTTTTTAATAATATCATGTGGTTCCCACATTCTCCAAAGTCAAATGCAACATCATATAAAAGTGTATATGTAGCTATAGCAAGGTATGTGTGTATGCATATAGGTATGTATGCATGATGCATTTCATATGCGCAATAGAACAAGAATCAACGTCTATCTATTGATAATAGTGAAGGCAGAACAATACATATTCCCTTAGTAAGGCGGTACAAGAACAAATGCCTCAATATCAATAACGAATGCAGTACCACGTATATGTATATGTTGTGCGTGTCATGGCAATTAGCAACAGTGTGTGTGTGGCATACAATTTAGTGCTCGTGTAACATGAACCGTCAGTAATGGTGCAGTGTTCAATAGGTACTAAGTCAAGGTACAACAAGTAATGGTATGCAATGATGCTCATGCACAATCAACTCATATGCATATAACATGTGGCTATAACATCATATCTAACCCTCGACACTTAACGCTATATGGGCGATTCTCCCGTAGATATTAAATCTACTCACCGATGATCTCGAGCTAGGTAAATCCAACCACCTACTTTCCCTTCTTTGTAGAGTTTGAAGTCCCTGCAATCGATCCTAATATCACACAAAACATAACAAGTGCAACTTAGAAACCGTTCAATAATACATACAAACTACGTTTAGATCAACGCACCGACTCCAACAAAATCTCAAGTGTTCGCTTAGTGGCTAACGTGTGTAGCGACATTCTAAATCAAACCTAAGTGCAGCAAGCTACACCAAGAACGCGAACCGTGTCGGATACCGTAACGCGCATAGTCGAAACACTAGAAACTAGCAAAATGGTCCCAGATTTTGCTTACAGTCAATAAAAAAAATCAAGCAGTACCAAACATCCAGGATAGCCTACAGGTATCTACCCTCAAAAACACAACCCCCCAGGTCCCTACAAATCCGACGACGCCGGAATTTTGCCTAATCTTGCCGGGTCAACTAAGTGGGGTGGGATTCGGGTTTCAGGTGAACACTCAGGACCTCTAACACAATACCACCGCATTGCTTGATTTTACAGTAACCTATCGGGGTGATAGCAGATCACAGAGACTCCAATATAACATTAAAAATACGATATTGCACAAAAACTATAACTTTAGTGTTCTAAACAGCGACTAATAAGCAACACAATATTTTAAAGACCTAATTAACAGTTAGAGATCACTACCTTACCACACTTGCTCAAAAACCCTAGCTTTCCATGCTCCAAGTAATCTCTAGTAGCTTAACTTGACTTTGTGAAGGTTTAAGTGAAGTTTAGTGAAGATTTGGGCTTGGTTTAGTGATGGGGAAGTAAACTTTCAGTTGTAGGAGAGGAGAAAGACAAAATAATTGAGAGTGAGAGAATGAGGAAAAGAAATGGGGAGTGTGAGGTGAGAATGAAAGGGTGAGAGGGTGAGAGTAGTCATGCCCTTTCTCTCTCTTCATTAAATGCTCCCCATGCTTGCCATGCCTCATCATTCCTTCAAAAATTCAACCCTCATCTCTCTTCAACATATAAAACAAACCCTTTGTTTTTAAAAACTAAATGATTAAATAAATACATATAACATAATGACATGAGAGTTAAGGTGCCATGGCTACTTAAGCATGGTTAACACTTCCATAATCCCCAAATTAACATGCACATGTCTGTGCAAGCCAAAATAAATAATAATAAAATATTAATTAATTTTTATAAAATATGTGAAAACTATTTTGGTTAACTTTTTACTAAAAACCTGCAATATCGCTTAATTAACACTAATCACATTCCAAAAGTGTTACAATATCATACTACTGGGGCATGGGCAGTCTATGAGCATATCCTTTAATAGTTCCTAGTCGAGGGTATATCGAGACAGGGCATCGATATTACCAGAGTAGACTGGTGTTTACGTTTCTGGACCCTGGGGGCGATGGTTGATCCCACAACCATTGGTGTTCGACATCAAAGATTGTACACAGGTGCTCATTGAAGAATGGGTACACCGAACAGGACTCGTCGAGAACTCCTAGATGGTATATATACCTATTGTCATATAGCGGTTCTCTGGTGACACCTGTAGAGCTTGGTCTGTAGACCCGAGATCGTCATAATGTCTTGTGTGATTCCCACTGTGCTTTGATTTCCTCCCTACTACGGCTATACCGAGTCGTGCAAATAAGTGGATTTTGGGTACAGTCCCGAATCACATGGAGGCGGTGAGCGATAGGAGGGGTTTCGTCTCTCCCGGTATAGGGAGTTGATGCCGCGTTATGCTTGATTGGCCATAACAGCAAATCCCTGGCTAGGGTTGTCGAGATTTACTGATAAGAGTTATCAGTAGTTTCTCGAACCGTTATGAGCCATAAATCAGCATGACTTATAAAGTTACTGGGGTCTGACATTTACCACCCCTACACTTCATATGCGACGTATCAGACGAAGAGACCGGACTGTACGGTAAGTGTTGCTTACAGGCTCGCTAGGGTTGGGATGAGTTCGCTCGTCGGCCATCTTTTCATCACGTACCTGGGTAGCCGTTACGCACAGCTAGTGTCGCTAACGTGCTTGTGGTTAATCCCACTGCCAGCGTACTATCGATTCTTTAAAGTCTCACACAGAGGATTCCATGGTTCAGGCAAAAGATGTAGAGGGCGTACGTTTCTACAGCAGGGTTTCGATCATGTTCGTGTAATGGTTACAGGAATGATGATCGAAAGGATAATACTAGTAGGCTTTGGTTTAAGCCGGATACCGGTATTATATTATTGGGTTATTTGTATTCGTATTTTTCGGAATGCGAATACGGGTATATTTATACAGTATACGGTGAGGGGTATTCTTGTAATTGTACAAGAATACATTCTAGAAGGAGACACTTCATAAATAGGTTTTTATTTTGTGAAAATAAAACAATGAGGTGAAATTTAGAATTGTTAAAACATAGATGAAGGAATGGCTTATTTCATTTTTTATTCATTTGGGTTTACTATTGAAGCATGGTGCATTATTTTTGGAGAAAAATAATACATGCTTCAATTATTGTTTTGAGCCATATCATTTGTTCATGCTTTAAACTTGCTCATTTTTACATTCATCTTCTCTCTCAAAATTATCTCATTCTCCTACCTCCAAGCAGTTGTGAATCAAAAACTTAGGGGTCGTTTTAATCCTCTACTTAATCTCTACATCATCTAAGTAATCATTTCTAGCATACTTGATTTCTTAGTTAACTCTTGTGAAGAGTTTGAAGTTTGTTCTATAGCTCTCGGGTGGATCATCTACGACCTAGAGGTGATCAGAGACCGAGTTCATTTCAAGCATCCAAAGAGCCTAGGAGTCGCATCCAAAAGAAGAGCCGAAGGACCGATTCCTTAGGTATAACCCTTTCATAGTAGATAAGATCTCTAGATAGGTTTGCTAGTTAAGGTTTAAGCACAAGATCAAGGGTTTAAGTGGGTGTTGCATGCAAGAAAATTTTCGTATGCCACTTCCGCCTCCTCACAAGTGTTGTTATGGTGTGCAACATCCACTAACATGTTAATGCGGTCCCATCATTTAAATCATATCATTGTAGCAAAAGAAACAAAAATACAACGTACGCTTATGCCATCCGCATGCCACTGGGATCCATCTTACACCGTTAGGTTACTTAACTAACGCCAGAGCGGGGGTTGGACTAGCGCAGATGCAAAATATAAGCAACGCTTACTAGATATATATATAATATATATGCATTCGTCTCACGCAATAATAGGCATTCCAGATCACAGATGAATATATTGGATATATTAGGAATTCCGCATTTCGTTTAAGCCTGTAACGAAAGACGGATTCCATGATCGTGATGAATAGACAAATACCCCACCCTAGACCCCTACAGGTGCGGCAAACTACCCGCCAAATTCCAGAAGTGAAGCAACCTCCCTCATTAAAATGAGTAGGCCACTCGGCACTTCAAAGAACCCGGTAGTTTGTGCACCCTAACTTGGGTCTATCCTAGGAGCAAAAATAGTAAAAGAAATAATATACAACGGTGGCTACAACCTCAACCCGGATATGCCCCGCAAAATAATATCACATCCCTTTTACAAATTACATTGAATGAAAGAAAATAAAACACTCTTCTCACATCCCCCGGGCTATTCATCCACGACGATCCAATAAAATCCATATCCACAAACCAAACAACACAGATATGTGCAACCCCAAACTAACCGACATATAGCAATTAGCTGAAGTTTACGAACACATATATCAAACACAGAAGATCCGATTAGCTAAAGTACTTAGAATTTTGATCGATAACCAAATTTGAATCTACCCCAAGTAAAACACAGTACACAAAAGATCCTGGGCAGAAAACAAAATATCCTAAAAATCACAAATCCACAGTATAGACACACTAAAGAAAATCGAGTCGACTCAGCGTCGACTCGGCCGCGGAACCACGGCGAAACGCATGGTTTCGCCGCTCTTACGCGGCCGTCTCAGCGAGTTACAAACTCGTTTTTCTTAAGTGTTCTCAAAAAAGCCTGGACGTATTTTTAAGGCCCCTGAAAATATTTTTGGACCAGTTTTGAAAATCGACAAAAAGTGCATTTTCGGATGTGATTTTTTGGATTTTTCCGGCGATCGAATTTCCGACACTTTGCTAACTAGCTAGTTAAGGTTTTATAGGTTATGATACCATTGTAAGCCAATGCCGCGCACCCCGCGGTTTGCGGAGAGACGGAATTTACAAAAAACGATGATTTTGACTACGCAACACCGGCTATAACTCCAGGATCTAATCTAAAGCCTTAACTAGCTAACATCTCTAAAGGTTTAACTACTCTGTAGAATGGTTATACCTCCAAGATCAAGTCCTTCAGGTCTTCTAGTGTTCCTCTGCAAGGCTCCTCGGTGATCGGATCGGGCTTGCTCCATCTGCCTTCTCTTGTCAAAGATGATCCACCGTGAGATAATGTGCTCCAAGCTTCAACCTCTAAATGAGGTAACTAAGGTAGATGGTTTGCTAAACCAACTAGCTTAAGAGATGAAGAAAGCGCCAATGGATTGTTTGTCTCACTAAACCCTTGGCTCACAACACATGTGAAGGTTAGGGTTTAGTTAGAGGAAGAAGGAGATGGAGGAAACCTAGAGAGCTTAAGAGAGGAGAGCAACTCAAGAAAAAATCAAGTGAACATCAAGCATGCAAAGTGTAGAGAATGGCTCATATATATTTTCTCATCTCACACAATGAGCCATGGTTAGAAAAACAATAGAATATATGTGCCATGCCTCAATAGTGAATCCAAACCAAATAAAATAATGCAATCCCATTCTTTTCACCATTCCATGGATGTCTCCTCCATTTCCACATCATTAATCCATTTAAGTAAATGGATAAAACCAATAATGAGGTGACACCTTCTAGAAGCATGCCTTGACAAATTACAAGAATGCCCCTCTTACCGTATATACATACCCATATCCGTATTTCGAAAAATACGGATACACTGAGATGATAACAATCCAATAATACAATACTAGGATCCAGCTTAAACCAAAGCCTACTAGTATCGTCCGCCCGATCAGCATCCGTGTACAAGTACACGTACGTGTTCGAACCCCAGTCGTAAAACCATACGACGTCTACATCAATTACCTGAAGCAGGGAAACCCTCTGTATGGGACTCTAAAGACTCGACAGTACGCTGGCAGTGGGTTTAACCATAAGACGTCAGCGGTACTAGCTGCACGTAACGGCTGCCCAGGTATCTGTCGATAAGAAGACCGATGAGCAAACTCAGCCGGACTCCTACTGAGCCTATCAGTGACAATCTCCGCACAGTTCAGTCTGTTCGTCTGAGATACTCGCATTCCGGCCTAGGGGGATGGTAAACGTCAGACCCCTAATATCATGATAAGTCGTGTCGGAGGAGAGCCCAATACACCATGAGAAACTACTAGAGTACCTTACCAGTATTTCTCCTCTGCCCTGGCCAGGGTGTGTAATGGCTTTCCGAACACTGCGTGATATCAACCCCTAATACCGGGAGAGACGAATCCTATCTGATCGCTACTATCTCCAAGTGCTTCGGGGCTACACCCAACTACTACCTGTTTGCACGACTCCTTTGAGCATGGTAGGGTAGTAATCTAAGTGCAGTGGGAACACACTCGAGACGAAATAGCGATGGCAAGTCAACGGACTATACTGTATTCATGCCACCTGAAAACTGCTACCAGTTCCCGACGAGTCATGTCTAGTATAACTCATAACCCAGTGAGAAGCTGCATACCTTCTCCAGTACGTCGTACTAATGGCTGTGGGACAGACCATATCCCCTGCTGGGATGAGAAGCATACACAATAGTCTAATTCGGAGTATCGATGCCCCATCTCAATAGTCCAACGACTAGGGACCTGTATAAGCATGTGCTTATAGTGTCACGTCCAACCCCCAATACCGGGAGAGACGAATCCTATCTGATCGCTACTATCTCCAAGTGCTTCAGGACTACACCCAACTACTACCTGTTTGCACGACTCCTTTGAGCATGGTAGGGTAGTAATCTAAGTGCAGTGGGAACACACTCGAGACGATATAGCGATGGCAAGTCAACAGACTATGTTGTATTCATGCCACCTGAGAAATGCTACCAGTTCCCGACGAGTCATTTCCAGTATAACTCATAACCCAGTGAGAAGCTGCATACCTTCTCCAGTACGTCGTACTAATGGCTGTGGGACAGACTATATCCCCTGCTGGGATGAGAAGCGTACACAATAGTCTACTCCGGAGTATCGATGCCCCGTCTCAATAGTCCAACGACTATTGACCTGTATAAGCATATGCTTATAGTGTCACGTCCAACCACCAATACAGAGAGCATTGTCCGCTCTGGCCGAAACCGCACGGTTTTGTCCTTCAGGGCGAACCGGACCCGACCAGGGGGCCACTTCCCAGGAGGTCACCCATCCCAAAACTTCCCTGGCTCAAACACGCTTAACTATGGAGTTCTCAAGCTCCTGTAGTACCGGTTCACTTAAAAGGCGCCTCTGTATTGAAGAGTGCTATCATTCCATTTATAGTACAGATCTGCCCTCTTTCGGAATGTATTCCAAAGAGTCCACATTGTTCTACAGTGGGTCCCACGGACTCAAGAGGTGGCCCCCACAGATTCAAGAGCTGGCCCCCGCCCTCTTGGCATGGCACTTGGCATGGCACTTTGTTTCGTGAGCAAGAACCGGGTCCCGACATTCTCCCCACCTTTGAACAATAGTTCATCATCGAACTACAGATCTACTATTGAGGGACCAGCTCTGATACCATTCTGTCATGCCCCACCCCCAATACAGAGAGTATTGTCTGCTCTGGACGAAACCGCACGGTTTTGTCCTTCGGGGTGAACCGGACCCGACCAGGGGGCCACTTCCCAGGAGGTCACCCATCCCACGACTTCCCTTGCTCCAGCACACTTAACTACGGAGTTCTCAAGCTCCTGTATTGCCGGTTCACTTAAAAGGCGCCTCTGTATTGAAGAGTGGTATCATTCTATTTATAGTACAGATCTGCCCTCTTTCGGAATGTATTCCAAAGAGTCCCCATTATTCTACAGTGGATCCCACGGACTCAAGACGTGACCCCCACAGATTCAAGAGGTGGCCCCCACCCTCTTGGCATGACACTAGGTGTGGCACTTTATTCCATGTGGCACTTTGTTCCGTGAGCAAGAACCGGGTCCCGAAATATAGACTACCCAGCCCTCACGAGTGTGACTGCCATCACAACGCTGGTATTCGAGCAAAGATCCTAAGGGCTCTACCAATATGTATAAGCGATATGCTAAAAGAAACACATGCACATATTGAGGTAAAATCAAACCAGGTAGCATACTACAATTCAGTATGATACAATAATGGCCTCTAGGGCATATAACACAAACATCCAACACTGCGCTCTCATCGTCAACATGGAAGCCAAAGAAATTGCCCCGTCCATGACGAAGGCGGGGGAATCGTCTTCACTGGTAGAGGATCTGCTTCTTCAGCTGCGGCAGGAGAAGGAGAAGACAGCCGCCCTCGAAACCTGAGTGGACGCCGGGGAGCTGACAGTCTCCAAGTGCCAGGAGTCCCACCATCTTCTGAATGAGTCCCACCAAGCTGTCTTGGAAAAGTTGGATGATCTGGGCAAGTGCTATGCCGCGATGAAGAAGGTGAGGGACGCCAGAAAGAGGGAGACCGAAGCGGCGCTTGAGGCGGCGAAGATTGCCGAGCTCCGAGTCGGCAAGTCGGTGGAGAGATATAAGGCGTCAGACCATTTCTACGCTGACATCGCCGAAGCCTCAGCCATTATTTGGCATGAGGCACTCGACGCCGTCAAGACGTTAATGCCGGAGTTTGCCGATGGTGAGCTCCGGACCAGAGTCCCGCTCTCTGTGGACACGCCGCAAGTGGCTGGCGCCGGGGCAGCTACCGGGGGAGAGGCGGCTAAGGAGATGGAAGCCCCGACCCTTAAGGGCGGTGCCAAGCAGGGCGAGATCCAGGCGGAGCCTACAACCTTAGCCTTCTTACCTTGTGCCCTTTTTTGTTTTTCTTTTTTTTCAAATTTTGTAACCCTCCAGGCACTTTTTGTAAGGCTGAGGAGCCCCAAATACCTTGTAAGTATTTTTGGAGTATGAATAAAGCTGAGCTTATTTTCCTCTGCATGACTTTCTGCTTTCTGTGAGGTTATTTCAGCTCGTCGGTCTTTTTCTCAAATCGAGCGTTAGGTCGTAGGATGATGAACGGATTTAGATGACAATCGCGCATCGAATGCAACTCCAACTTGATTAACTGCCAACTATAGGAAGGTCGGTGCCCTCCCGCTCCCCGTAATCGAGGTGGCGATCATTCATTTAGGATGAGTCAAGTCTATTCCTCGGAGTCGGGTTGATGTCCACGTCTCTTAATGTGAGTCGAAAAACATCCAAGTTAAAATAGCCCGGCCTTGATCGATTCATAGACTTGTGTCTTTGTGGGGCAGGGAGCTACCCCTCGGAGTATAGCCGAGCAGGGAAGTTGCTCGATGGCCTCATTAGTAGGGCTTCGATCCTTGGCGTAGATAAGTAGGGATCTACCCGCTAGGAATGGACCGAGCAGGGTAGATGCTCGGTGGCCTCGTGATGAGGGATTTTGATCCTTGGAATAAGTGGGTAAGAAGTTACCCGCTAAGGATTGAGATGGGTAGGAATCTACCCACCAGGGATGGACCAAGCAGAGTAGCTACTCGGTGGCCTCATGTTGAGGGCTTCGATCCTTGGCGTGGATGGGTAGGGAACTACCATCCAGGAATTGACCGAGCAGGGAAGCTTCTCGGTGGCCTCTTGATGAGGGCTTCGATCCTTAGCGTAGGAGGGTAGAAAGTTACCCGCTAAGGATTGACCGAGCAGGGAAGCTACTCGGTGGCCTCTTGATGAGGGCTTCGATCCTTAGCGTAGGTGGGTAGGAAGTTATCCGCTAAGGATAGACCGAGCAGGGAAGCTGCTCGGTGGCCTCTTGATGAGGGCTTTAGATACTGTTCCCCGCCGAAAACACGGAGACGCGACCGTGCGGGTCCGTCTCGCCTGAATTTCGGGGCAGATGCTAATTGGTGCTATCCGTCCACCTCTCCGAAGATGCCAAGTTGATTTATGACACCGTATATCGAAGGTTTAAACGGATACGGCCGATGTAGCAGACTTCGTCAGATTCCCCCTCATTTGAGGGGGTTTTGATTATGGGGACGCTCTTCCCTGCAAGCGCAAGCCCCTGCAGTTAATTACGCTACCGCATCACGGTAACCACTTTCTCCTTCTCTAGATGGTCACTTCGTGTCGTGGGTGTTTGTTTTGTTTTTGGTTGCCCGTGGATTGTATACGGAGACTAATTTATGTTATCGCCCATAGGGCGTGGATTAGTCCAAATCCGTATCTTCTTAGATTTGGGTTTGGAGGTTGGGTTTAAGGATACGTTAGTCTCACTTGAGACTAAGATCAACTTAAACGTTTGTTAAGGATACGTTAGTCCAATTTTTAAACTAAGATCAACTTAACAGGATCGTTTAGATCCGACAAGAGAGCAATTGGGCTCTATTGTTTAGTTTAGAGACATTGCGGTCGATTAGTTTAAGGACATTACAGTCCAGCGTTAGTTTAAGGACATCTCGGTCCAGGTTAAGGACATCATAGTCCGTGAGTTTAAAAACCTCACAGTCAAGGTTAAGGACATCATAGTCCGTGAGTTTAAAGACCTCACAGTCAAGGTTAAGGACATCATAGTCCGTGAGTTTTAAAGGACCCCACAGTCCATAGAGTGTTTTGTTGTCGGGACACGTCACCTCTCTGAAGACGTTGAAAGATTACAACGACAAATATCAGAAGAGTAAAGAGATGTACCCTCGAACCGGCGTGAGTTGGTTGAAAGATCTGTAGTCCAATTTGGGGTTAAGATCTGTTAACATATTTATGAGCATATGAGCTCAATTAATATGAGTTGAGGAATTATGGCCAATCTTGGGCTAATTCCAATCAAGTTAAAATGTTTAACATTTTATTTTGGGATGTTAAGCATTTGTTTGAGCTCGGCCCTTTTAACAATGCTGAGCATTGATTTAGCTTCTGACAATGTTTGTCTTTTACTGAATGTTGAGCATTCATCATAGCTCTGGGGCTTATTCAAAGAACAATTTAAGTTCTACCCAAGCGCACATAAAAGCATGTAGTGCGCTTGGCACTAGCGCCAGTCAATGAGCGCAGGACACTATGGTTAAAGCGCTAGTGCGCTTGGCGCTTTGCGCCAGATGTGAAGCGCTAATGCGCTTTGCGCTAAATGAAGAGCGCAGATGCGCTATAGTTGAAGCCTTAAGGCGTTTGGCGCTGGTGCCATATAATTAACTGCAGAACGCTTTTAGTAATGCAGCGCACACGTGAGGAGCGCGTGGCGCGCTGAGCGCTGAGCGCTAGATGAAGAGCACTAAGACACTTTTGAATTAGGAGTGCTAAGGCTCTTATTAGATTAAGAGCGCTAAGGCTCTTCTTAGGTTAACTTTGCGCTCTGCAGATTATCTGTTCTTTGATAGGACGCTTTGTCTCAAAATTCTAAAAACAAAGTTCTTAGTTCATAGGAGATGTTTCAATCTCTCTTTGATGAAAAGCTTTGCCTTTATGGATCTGTGATCCTAAGAGAATTGAATAATTCTCCCTCCCTCCTTTATAATGAGATGTTCATAATCTTTTTTGTGAAAGACAACTTTGTCTTATAGATCTATGATCTGTGAAAGAAGTAAGTACTTCTGTTTATATTAAGATGATTTCGTCTATATATTCTTTTTACCTTGAAAAAGAATTGTCTTCTTTTTGCCGAGAGCTTCTTCTTCTTCCCGAGATTTTCTCAAAGTTTATAGGGGGGTTCCTCTCTACAAGACTTGAAGTCTCGGGTCCTTTATATAGGGCATGCTGATTTGTTGAATCAGTTAAAGAGATTTATTCTCTAATTGATTTAGGGAATTTCCCCACCGTCGGATCTTTGATCCAAGGGCTTTTGATTTACAGAAGGCAATCTTCTTGTTTTTAAAAAGATTGGGAAATCTTTCCATGCAAAATTTATTCTGTCTTTGGTAATTTTTATTTACCATTGGATCATTCCAACGGTGCTCTGATTTACAGAGCACAATTTTGTTGTTTGGAAAGATTTTGAGAAATCTTTCCTTAACCGAATTTAATTTTGGTTAATTAATAATTTATCATTATTATTAGATCTTTGATCTAACGGTGGGGAGCTTTTAGTTCCAGCGCTTATGCGCTCTGCCCATGGTGCGCTAGTTGTAGCGCAGCGTTCTTAGCGCTAGCGCACATGTGCTTTGCACGTGGTGCGCTACTTGGAGCGCACCACGCTTGGCGCTGCATCTAAAGCACTGCTTTATTGGAGGTGTCTTTTCACCCTCCTTTTAAGTCAAACTTATATTCCCCAGAACTTTCATCTCCCAGGTCTTGGAAATAGCTCCACTATGCAAAAACATTTCTATGCCTAGTCTTCATAATCTGAACCAAAGCTTCTTTCTTTTCTCGTCTCCAAAAGAACCCTCTCAGCTATGGCTTGTAACCGCCCACATGCTCGTCGACAACCATGGAAAGTGCCCATCCAGGACATTGTTTCTCGCTTTGCTGCGCGCTTGGTGGATCCTGCTCTTACGGATGACCAATGCGATGCAGCGCTGTACAAGTTCTTGACTCGTGTAGGGTCTCCTCTCCCCCCCCACACTCTATTTGGCTTCGGATGATCCTTACGTCCGTGCTCGCTGATATCCCCCCTCTTCAAGCAGAGATGACTTCGGCAATGCTCGATGCTGCTGAAGACGAGATTGAGTGCTTCTTCGAGGCGCATTTGATCACTAAAGCCCTGAGAGATTGCTCTGTCCATTTGCTGATCCAGATACGGGCTCGTCGGGTCGTTATCTCCACTTTCTCTGGTGAGTGCGGCGCTGATCGATGGGTGGCTACTCCCCGAGAAGATCACCGTTTTGACATGGTGGAGAAGACAGAGAGGGAGCTAGATAATCTCATTCTTAGCTTTGCAAACCCCTGTCCTTTTGATCCCATGTTTGGCGATCTGTTTATATTGTAAAAAAATGTCTAATTAAGTATTTGATTATCTGCCAAGTGCTCCTCTTATTTTTAATTCTTTGTTATTCCATTGTCAGGTTATTATACGCTGCATAACTTAACTTGTTATAACCAGGTGCAAGTAATGAAGCGCTCTTGGCGCTTGGCGCTCTTGGCGCTTAACGCTCTCATGCTTTGCACGTGAGCGCCGTTTCAGAGTCTTTGACTCTTAGTGCTGGCGCGTTCACAGCTAGCGCTCTTCACGAAGCGTCGCTTCATTTCAAACCTTGGAATTTGAACAGAGCTTGGCTCTGATTGGGGAAACAAATGCCCCCCCCCCCACCGTTGCGCTTATATGGCCCATACGTGAGTGCAGCGGTGGTAGCATCTCAGTCGTTGGATCAACTTTTAGAAGTTGAAACGGCTCTCAATGCCTATAAATAGGGCCTTTGGCCCTCGGAGATGACCATTGTTCATCTTCTTTCTGAGAATTATTTCTCCTTCAGAGCATTGCTCTCTTTTTTAAGAAGTCTCTTAAAAACTCTGTCATATATTTTCTTTTTTTTGGTAAGATTTGAACTCGTTATCAGAGCTTTGCTTTATTTGGATCATGGATCTGAAAAAGAAAACCTTTTTAGGGTTTCTTTCGACCCTTTGATGAAGAATTCTTGGAATTCACTTTATGGCTCTTAAAGCTCTCGAATTTTTTACTTCTGCAGAAAGCTTTGCTTTCAGGGTTTCTTGAAGGATCATTTCATCTTCTCTACAGAGCATTGATCTTTAGCATCTTCGGGGAATTTTATTCCCCTATTAATTATGGCAGTTGTCATTTCTGCTGGAGAGCATTGCTCTCAAGGGAGATTTACTCCTTGGTTTGAAGGACTTAAATGGGAGTCTTTTGAGGATTTTCCTCCTTAATCGCCCAAATTTGGATTTGTTTGTCACTTGACAGATCTTGTCTTCCCGAGAAGTTGTCTAAATCCCAATGTCTGATTTTCCTCATTACCAATCTTTTAATGATGTTTCTTTTCAAGCACTATGGCTGTTCATTTATATAGTCTGAACGAGTTTATCTCTTATGAGGATATTCGCGTACAGGGCCGTTGCCAGAACCAAGAGTTTACAGATGCCCAATGTGCGGAGATTATGGCTCGTCTGTATGCACACAACGGTCGACTGCTTCCTCGTCGCTCCGCTCTCTTGAAAATCGTAGTGGGAGCAATTTGGGGAGCACTTCCTGGGTTTTTCGAAGCCATGCCGCTGGATGCGCTGGATGATGCTGAAGACAAGGTGCACTCGGTGTACTTATCTGGCCTGATCTCAAAGAAGCGTCGAGATAACTTCATTGATATTCTGCATCAAACTTTCCAACAGACGACGATAATCGCTTCTTATCAAAGGGAGGAGGGCATTGGCGAGGATCTCGACACCCGTGATCGCGAGAGGATGCACACGAGAATGGTCAGAAAGGCCAGAAAGTTTCTAAACGGCCTTAC
This sequence comes from Agapanthus africanus, assembly GCA_030015575.1. NCBI lineage: Eukaryota > Viridiplantae > Streptophyta > Magnoliopsida > Asparagales > Amaryllidaceae > Agapanthus > Agapanthus africanus. The sequence continues at coordinate 358,718,714 of JASDDO010000008.1, forward strand.
TTTCGAATTCCTCAATCCATGCCCTGGATCTGAGGTTTTACCATTGTAATCATTTTGATGATGTCTTCGTTTACTGCTTTCATTATTGTAAGAACTTTTCGAAGTATGAATAGCAAATTCCTCGTTTCCATGTGTCTACCTTACGCACTAACTCTTTTGCACATGCATGAATGGGTATGCTTTAAACGTTTAACCGAATGCAAATCAACTGTTCTCCTTGTCGCTTTCTTCTCTTTTCTCTGTTGCCGGCGCGTTACCTTAGTAAGCGTAGCCTATAGAGTACTCCATTGATAGTTTATTTAAATCTCTTTGTAAGACTGTGCCCTTCTTTTTCAAGTTAAGATATTTGTGATTTGATTTATCCCCGAAACGGAGCATTGCTCTATGATGGAGAAGTTGTGAATTAATGTATATTTTTATTTTTATTTTTTTAGACGGAGCATTGCTCTGGTTGAGAAGGTTATGAGTTGATATTTTTCCGTGTCGAGGCTTTACTTGACGACAAGGAAACGTCGGAGCATTGCTCGACGACAGGGGGTGATATGTGTCTAAGTCGAAGCTTTGCTTAACGACAAGGAGGTGTCGGAGCATTGCTCGACGACAGGGGTTGACATAAGGTCCAAATCGAAGCTTTGCTTAACGACGAGGAAGTGTCGGAGCATTGCTCTACGACAAAGGTTGACATAAGCCATACGGGGTCAAGATTGGCATTGGCCATATGGTGTCAGGGGTTGACTTTATCCGCATTTCACGGAGTCAAGGGTTGCTCTGGATGCATCCCACGGGGTCGGTTTGACATAGCCGTGTTTTGCGAGGACCAGGCTCCGCTCTGGACGTTTCCCACGGGGTCAGGATTGACATAAGTCGCGTTCCACGTGACCAGGAATTTGCTCTGGATGCTTCCCACGGGTTCATAGCCGTGTTCTGCGAGGACCAGGCTCCGCTCTGGACGTTTCCCATGGGGTCAGGATTGACATAAGCCGCGTTCCACGTGACCAGGAATTTACTCTGGATGCTTCCCACGGGGTCATAGCCGTGTTCTGGGAGGACCAGGATCCGCTCTGGATGTTTCCCACGGGGTCAGGATTGACATAAGCCACGTTCCACATGACCAGGAATTTGCTCTGGATGCTTCCCACGGGGTCATAGCCGTGTTCTGCGAGGCCAGGCTCCGCTCTGGACATTTCCCACGGGGTCAGGATTGACATAATCTGCGTTCCACGTGACCAGGAATTTGCTCTGGATGCTTCCCACGGGGTCATAGCCGTGTTCTACGAGGACCAGGATCCACTCTGGACGTTTCCCACGGGGTCAGAATTGACATAAGCCGCGTTCCACGTGACTAGGAATTTGCTCTGGATGCTTCCCATGGGGTCATAGCCGTGTTCTGCGAGGACCAGGCTCCGCTCTAGACATTTCCCACGGGGTCAGGATTGACATAAGCCGCATTCCACGTGACCAAGAATTTGCTCTGGATCCTTCCCACGGGGTCATAGCCGTGTTCTACGAGGACCAGGATCCGCTCTGGACGTTTCCCACGGGGTCAGGATTGATATAAGCCGAGTTCCACGTGACCAGGAATTTGCTTTGGATGCTTCCCACGGGGTCATAGCCGTGTTCTGCGAGGACCAGGATCCGCTATGGACGTTTCTCATGGGGCCAGGATTGACATAAGACGCGTTCCACATGACCAGGAATTTGCTCTGGATGCTTCCCACGGGGTCATAGCCGTGTTCTGCGAGGACCAGGCTCCGCTCTGGACGTTTCCCACGGGGTCAGGATTGACATAAGTCGCGTTCCACGTGACCAGGAAAGGTTGACTCTTGGTTATTTGTGCATCGTTGAGTCATGGAACTGGGAATTTCGCCGCAGCTCCGATTTGTTGATGTCGTGTCTGTTGAAATGATACAGATATTGAGATGATCTCCAAGCTGCCTGTGAACCATTGAGATTTGGCTTCTTCTTCTAATGGAGCCTGGGGAGGGAAGGTGTGATTCCTTCTTTGTTTGCGCCCCTGGATTGTATACAGGGATTGATGTGATATCACCTGTAGGGCGAAAATTTCATTCATTTTTTTTCCGTGATGCTCCATCATTTCAGCTTTTATATCGCGAAGGTCGTGATTGCCCAATCATTTCGGCTATTTTTCGCGGTGCCCAATCATTTCGGCTATTTGTTTTATTTTTACTCGCGGCTTTTTATTGCGAGTTACCCAATCATTTCGGCTATTTTGCATGCATACACTTTTACTTGCTGATTTTGTTACAAGTTTCCCCATCATTTCGGCTATTTCGTATGCATGTGTGGCTCGTTGGCTTTTCACTGCAAGCTTAGAATTAGACACCGATTTCAGCATCAGCACCGCTACAACTGGGATATTGCCAGGAGCGAATCATCATTTGCCTCTGTCGATGTCGAACAAAGGTGGCTTAGTAAACAGGATTAGGATCATGTCAACTAAGGCTTTTGACTTCATGAGCCGTAAGGGTCTCATAAAGGTATTTCTCCCTGGGAGTTATGAAGATCTCGTAGGTACGTTTTCTCCTTAGGAATCGTGAGGATTCCTAAATGTGTGGTCCCTTATAAGTCGTAAGGATCTTACAAGAGTGTTTTCTCCTTATAAGTCGAGAGGACTTACAAGGGTTGTTCACTGTGCAAACATATCCCTAGTCACGGATGGGACCTTGTTAGGGAAACGTTTATTCGTGCTCGTGGATTGTATACAAGGGTCAGCATTGAGCCGATTGTATACAAGCGTCCGCTTGTAAGGCAGTATTGGAGGTTGTGGTGGCCACTTAAGAACAGGTTCAGATCCCTGTAGCTTAAGACTTTTGAATCTCATGAACCGTGAGGGTCTCATAAGAGGGTTCTCCTTACAAGTCATGAGGATCCCGTAAGTGTAATTTCTCCTTAGGAATCGTGGGGATCCCTAAGTGTGTTGCTCCCTTGTGAGTCGTAAGGATCTCACGCAGGTGGTTTCTCCTCACAAGGTCGAGAGGACCTTGCAAGTGTCTTTTAACGAGATTGTGCCCTTTTGGCTTTTCACAAAAACTCGCCGGTAGCCCTGCTGTTTTTACTCACGGAGCCCTTCCGGGTTTTCATCCGTGCCCATTTTGCTTATGGACATACCATTTTTTTTTTGTCAGCCTTGAAATGCTGCAGTCTACAGTAGTTTATCGACGTCTCGGTCAACAGCTATTTTTAGGACATAGTGGTCCATCGTTAGTTTAAGGACGTTTTGGTCCGACGCCGGTTTTAGGACATAGTGGTCCATTGTTAGTTTAAGAACGTTTCGGTCCGTTGTTAGTTTTAGGACATTTCGGTCTGTTGTTAGTTTTAGGACATTTCGGTCCGTTGCTAGTTTTAAGAAATTTCGGTCCGTTGTTAGTTTTAGGACATTTCGGTCCGTTGTTAGTTTTAGGACATTTCGGTCCGAAAGCCGGTTACTACTTATAGAGTTTAGACTTAGGAAGATAGCGAGTGGACATAGGCGTCGTCATCTATCATTGACCTAGGCCATGACTCGTCAGGGGTAGTATTTCTTAAGGAAGCGACCGTTTATTGGCCTGAAAGGTCTTTCACCATGCATGTCTATGAGTAGGTAAGCTCCACCCTGGTAGACTTTGTCTATGATATACGGGCCTTCATAGTTCGGCTCAAACTTCCCGTACTTGGCCCGATTAGGGATCATGGATCTCTTGACCACTAGCACGAGTTCGCCTTGGCGGAATGTTCTCGGCCTAGTCAATCTTTCATATGAGCGCGCCATCTTTGTTTTATAAGCCTCCAGATTTTGTTGCGCCATGAGCCGGGTTTCATCAAGGGCATCGAGCTCCTCAAGCCGAAGGTGAGCATTTTCTTCGTCTGTTAGCTTATAGTGAACCGCCACTCGTAGAGAGGGTAACTCTATCTCGAGAGGGAGTACCGCTTCTGCGCCAAATACCAACGCGTACGGCGTTGTGTTCGTGGCTGTTTTGAACGTAGTTCGATACTCCTAGAGAGCTTCATGCAGTCTCTCGTGCTAGTCCTTCTTATTTCGAGACACCGTCTTTTTCACGATTTTCGTCAAGGTCTTGTTGAAAGCCTCGGCTAGACCGTTAGCTCGGGGATTATAGACCGAAGAGTATCTCCAGTCTATATTATGTTGTTGTGCGAAGCGGCTGATCTTGTGGCTTCTGTAGGCTGGCCCGTTATCGGAGATGATCCGTCGCGGAGTTCCAAACCGATAAATGACGTGCGTCTTGAAGAAATGGAGAATATTCTCCATCTTCACTTCCCTCGGCGGTACTGCTTCTGCCCATTTGGAGAAGTAATCAGTTGTCGCCAAAATGAAACGATGTCCTATGGACGATGCCGGTTCGATGGGGCCGATTATGTCAGTTCCCCACATTTCAAACGGACAGCTAGCCACTGTTGGATGCAGTGGATTTGGATGCTGATGGATAAAGTCTCCATGAATCTGGCAAGAGTGGCACTGCTTTGCGTATTCGAGGCAGTCATGTATCATTGTGGGCCAATAATAACCCATCCGTTTGATTTTCAGCTTCATCTTCGGCCCGGCTTGGTGAGAACCGCAGAGTCCGTCGTGAGTTTCTTGGACGACTCTCTTTGCCTCTTCAGGTCCCAGGCATCTTAGCCATAAAGAGTCAAATGATCTCTTATACAGGGTATCATTGACGAAAGCAAAAGACAGAGCTCGTTTCATAAGCTGATGTCTTGAGGATGCATCTTTAGGTGTTCGACGGGATTTGAAGTAATCTATAAAGACTTCTCTTCAATCCTCAGCCTTTTCCTGGTCTTTTATTTGCAGAGCCATTTGCTCGGTCACTCCCTTTTCTTCGGACGGCTCTGGAGATATTTCTGCCGGTGCAAGAACCCGACGGCTCTGCACAATGATCCTCACGTCATCGAGGTTTTCGTCAGCCAGTTCTTTAGCGAGTTTGGCTAACGCATCCGCTTTGCTATTTTCCGCACGCGGTATGCTTTCCAGAATGTAGGAAGGAATTTGAGTCAACAGTTGCTGCACTCTCTCGCCGTACTTTACCAACTCAGGCTTGCACGTTTGATAGTCGTCGTTTACTTGACTAACGACTAGTTGGGAGTCTCCGTATATGAGGAGGTTTTCAATTCCCATGTCGATAGCGATCTCGAGGCCTGCTATCAAAGCTTCATATTCGGCTTCATTGTTCGTCCTCGGCTCTGTTAAAGAGAAGGAAAAGCGCATTATCCTTCCTTGTGGAGTCACGAAGATGAGGCCTACCCCTGATTTGATTATGGGCGTGCTTTATTTGAGCTTCTTCATGGAAGACGCTCCATCGAAGTAGAGTTCCCATTGGGTATCATTCTCTCTTCTCCCCCCGCCGATCGTATCAAACGCGTGTTCGTCCAGCAATTCGCGGTTCAAGGGAGAGTCGGCAGGTATCGGATGCTCAGTGAGAAAGTCGACGATGGCCTGGCCTTTCACTGCCTTAAGAGGCCGATAAGTTATCGAGAACTCCATCAAGAGCAGGGCCCATTTAGCGAGCCGCTCCGTTAATATGGCCTTTGACATCAAATACTTGAGAGGATCTACCTTTGATACGAGATGGACCTCATGTGCCAATGCATAGTGTCTGAGCTTTGTTATCGCTAAGATCAATGCCAGGCAGTGTTTTTCAATGGGAGAGTAATTACTTTCTGCCCCCAGGAGAACTCGACTCAGATAATAAAGGGTTCTCTCTTTTCCATGGTCGTTCTCTTGTGCCCATAATGCGCCTAGAGAACCTTCGAGGGCTGTCGTATACAGGACGAGAGGTTTTCCTTTAACGGGAGCGGCCAGCACTGGCGGATTCTGTAGGTATTGCTTGATTTCGTCCAGTGCGCTTTGGCATTTGTGATCCCAGACGAACGGGGTTCCCTTTTTCATCAAGTGACTATAGGGGCGGCACTTGCCGGAGAGATTGGCTATGAATCGCCGGATATACGCGAGCTTTCCTTGGAGAGACCGCAGTTGCTTGAGAGTTCTCGGTGGGGGCATTTCCATAATCGCCTTGATCTTTAACGGGTCTATTTCGATGCCCCGGTGTCGCATGATGAATCCTAGGAATTTTTCTGAGGAAACTCCGAACGCGCATTTCAGAGGGTTCGTCTTCAAGTTGTATTTCCGAAGACATTGGAACACTACTTTTAGATGCTCCCAATGCTCCTCGTGCGATTTGCTTTTCACCATAAGGTCATCGATATAGCATTCGACGACTTCATGTATGAGGTCATCAAAAATCTTCGTCATTGTTAGTTGTATGTATGCCCTAGAGGCCAGTATTGTACAGATGATGTATATTATATTGGATGCTTGGACATATATTGAGATGACTTTCTTGCTCGATATGATAGTATGCTATCTGGTTGCTCTTTATCTTAACATGTATACTTGTCTCTTTATACTGTCTTTGAGAGAAAGGAATGAAAGAGTTCATTTTTTTGGTTATGTGAGGAATTCTTCATCTCTATCCTTCTTGCTAGAAAATTGAAAGCACCAATTTTCCTAACCTCCTCCTCCATCCTCTATGGCAACTAAAACCCCAAATGAGATATAGCATCTACACTACATTCTACAGCAAATCTTGGGCACGTCGACTTGCCAGCTTCGTGCCCGAGTTGCCTCGGTATTGAGGTGGGAGCCCGTAAAAGATGCAGGCGACGTAGTGCCCTTCCGGCGAGGAGGCGACGACATGGAGACAGGACTTTCCGCGTGAGATCGGGACGATGACGAGAAGACCGGAGGACTCGGATCACTCGGTACTTCTCTTCCCATCTCTTGTTTGCTAGCATTAGGTTAATGGTTACGATCCGGGTTAATTGTCCGCGGTAGCGCCAGTTTCCAAGTAAGGAAAATTTTTGATTCCGCATTTTGGCCTCGGTAAGACGGCCGGGGCACTGCCGTGGCGCAACATGGTATCAGAACCACACCATTAACCTAGTCTAGCTTGTACTAGAATATTTGAAGCTTCGATCGAACAAAAATCCCAAAACCGCATTTTCAAGTACATCAGATTCTGTCGAAATTTTTTTAGCTTCAAAAAATTTTTCAGGTTGTCTCAGAATGATGTTCAAGGAGTTCTAAGAACACTGGAAAAATTTGATGACCCGATCCCTCCGTAAGACCGCGGAACCGCGGCCATAACCCCTCTTTGGCCGCGGTTCCGCCGCAGGAATGTGGGTTCATGTCATCATTTCTTTGCAGTGGGCTTGTAGGCTGAAAATAGGGGTTTTGGTATATTTTGTTTGGGCCCAGATTTTCTGTAAGTGCTACAGTATTGCTTGGGGGCCCACTTGGTAAATTTTGTTCGATCGGATATTTTAAACATGCTTGTTCACAGTATTTACATTATATCAGCGACCGTGAATGTCACTTGATCGGTAAATCCTGTCTAACTGCTATAGCCCGGTTAGAAGGATTTGCGAACGTGACTTTCACGTTGATGTTCTATGTATTGCTGTGATGTTGCGGATCGGTCGTGGGGGATAGCCTGGATGCAATGTTAGTACAGTTTTGTTTTATATGTACATTTAATATTGCGGGGCGAGCGTCCGACATGTGGACTGCCGTCACTGCCTGATTGTATTATTCTTTTGGGGCACGACCTGGTTGCGGTCGATGTACCCGGTGTTTGTATATTTTACTTTCTGTACTAGGATTACCCCGCGGAGGGGTGCACGGATAGCCGGGTTCTAAAGGGCAACGGGCCCGCATCTCATGGCATTGAGACGGAGGGGGCTTCACTCTAGGATTGGCGGGCTATTCGCCGCACTCGTAGGAGGTACAGGTTGACCCAGGAGGGGTGCCCAAGTTACCGGATTCCGTGAAGTGCTGGGTGGTCCATTCACGGTGCTGGAGGGGACTGCCTCGCTTCAGGTCTTGGCGGGTGACTTGCCGCGCCCGTAGGGGTCTAGGATTTCATTGCACGGGCTATCCACACGACCAGGGGAACGTCGGGTTTCAGCAGCGGCTCTGTGAAACCCGGGGATCCCAGATATCTGTATTGTTCTGTGATGCTGTACATTTCTGTGATGTTGCATTCTTATCACGCCTTGAGCGAATATTATATATTGGTATATATATTAGTATATATTGTATATGTTTTGCATCCGCGCTAGTCCAGTCCCCGCTCTGTCGTTAGTTAAGTAACCTAACGGGTGATGACGGGACCCAGTGGCGAATTCGGATGGCATATACGTACATCATTATTTTCGTTCTTTATTGGTGTGATTAATTGATGGGACTGCGTTGATTCGGATCAACGCAAGTTATAAACAAACCTATTCTGATGTTGTTGGAACAATTTTTCAAAAAGCTGTTATTGCAAGGACGTTCACTTTTGTTTTGCAAAGTGGTATTCAGTTGGAATATCCTGCTCCTCAGTCGACGAGGCAAGGGCCGAGATCCCTTCACCGGGAGTGACCCCTTGGACAGAAGTTTGTGTCAGGGCAATAACTTCACTATAGCCGATTACTTTTGCTTTGCATCGTGGTATTCAGTTGGAATACCCTGCACCTCATTCCATGGGGAAAGAGCCGAGATCCCTTCACCGGGAGTGACCTCTTTAGCAATGGTTTTCGTTACTATATTTTTATAAAAAGTTATCCAGTTCCTTCAACGTTATCAAGTTCTTTACGGTAAAAGGTTTTTCGCCAAAAACCATTCGTAGCCCTCCGTCATTTCGGATTAGTATTGCATAGTATTCACGCTACGTTTGTCGTTGCTATTCGCCGAGGCGTAGTGTGCGGTAGCTCTATAATGCTTTCTGTCGCATGGATATGTGGATTGGTTAGGACAGTCGTACGACTTTGTTGATTATTCGTCAAGGGTCGTGCGGGTGGGTTTAACGCAATCAAGATAATGACGGGTTGAACTTGACTAGGACCTTTTGATTTGTTGATTATTCGTCAAGGTCACTTGGGTCCTAGGGGTAAAAATCACATCGGGAGTTTCAAAAGAACTGAAACTTGCCAGATATGTGCATACCTTCTGGAGTGTGATGACGTGAGCGGATTCCGTCACATTATCATGCAATGATAGTTGGATCCCGATTCCCACTGATGAGTTGGTTTACTCCTCGGGTGTTCCCGACTAATTCTTCTTTTTGGTTTGGAGGAGAGTTTGAGGTACAGTGGGAGGTTTCCAGATTAGATAAAGTGATAACCATTCTGATCTAGGTTAGAGTGCACGCCGAGTGTTTCTTTTCTCTCTCTCTTATTGCAGCGACCATTGACCCGACCCTAAGACTATGACTCAGTGACCAAGTTGACCGAACCTTCTTTAACACTGGCTTTTGGATTGTCAGAGTTGCAAACCTCATTGCCACTCCTACTTTTACCCTTTTCTCCGGGACACCCCGTATTACTACGAACGTCCACTTCCATTGGACAAAACCATCGTATGGTTATATACGAACTCGAAGGAATTCGAGGATGGTTTCCGGTTCTGGAGAAAACGGATAGGACTATTCAGTTGTCTTTTCCTTTTACCTTCTCTCAGGTTGCGAGTACTCCTTGGTTTAGGAGTAGTACACCTATTACGCAAATTGGATAGTCTTCTTCCAAACCTTAGGCTGGTGCCGAACGGTGGGGAATGAAGAAAACCAATTAGCATAATGATGGTGTGCAGAAGGTATTAAGTTAAGACAAAGCAAGGGATTAGTAGGAGGGCAAAGTAAATTGCGATTGATATTCACAACCAAACCAAGTATTTCTTCGCCAATCCTAAATCACCTTTGTATTTCTCCAGGACACTCCGTATCACTACGAAGATCCACAGTTTATTGGATACTCCATCGTATGGTTATATACGAACTCGAAAGGAACTTGTTCCAGTTCGGGGATGGATTCTGGTTCAGGAGAAATAGGAATAAGGTTTATTCGGTTGTCTTTTATCTTCACCTTCTCTCGTTTTGCGAGTGCTCCTAGGATTAGGACAGTACACCCATTATGCTTATTGGATAGTCTTCTTCCAAACCATAGGCTGGTGCCGAACGGTAGGGAAGGAAGAAAACCATTTGGCCTAAAGAGGTGTACAGAAGGTAATGACTAAAGACATATAAAGGGATTTGGAGAGGTGGCAAAGAATTATACGGTTACAGTTGTGAATCTGGATAATGGAAGAGGCATTACTAGGAATACCAGGATACCCCAACGAAACATTTCAATGTTTCAGTTTCACTGTGTACTGTTAATGGAAAACTGATTTCCCGATTAGACACTTACTCCAGGGTATGTATTTACCAGGTATGATTCTCACATCTGTATGGTTTTACAGATGATGAGTGGGAGTAAGTTATTGGGAATTGGGTGATCATCCTCATTATATCGGGATTCGTTGTAATCGGTGATATTTGAGGAAATCACCTGGGCTGTTTGCCGGTCGGCAAATATTTGGTTTTGAATATCCGCTGTTATGCACCAATTTCAAATCGATATATCTGTACGTCTATTTTCATAGAGTGAGATATACTTTTTGAAATTATGTCAGTGACATTTACCTATATCAGTGGATGGTTAGGTAAGGAGCATTAAACAGCGGTGTAATTCTTCTTAACCATAAGTACAGTTTTCAACCTACCACACGCAGTGAATGAGTTATCAGACTCAAGGGACTTATACAGAGTATTGTATGTTGTCCAGGGTCCATCAGGACAGAGGGGTTGGTCCTCGTACTATATTCGGTTTACTTATGACTTCTCTAGTTTTTAGACAGGTGTTTCCACAGGGTCCGAATTTTGAAAAGTTATAGGTATTTGAATAAAGTAGAGAACCAGGTATTGCAAGTATCGGGATTCTTCAAAGTGATCGAAGATGTAGATACTTGTGTATGGTATTCAGTTGATAGTAATGATTAAGAGAACTTGCTTCTCTTTCAGGTCACTCATAATTGGAAGCATTCCTAAGTTGAGTAACGCTGATCGGCCTCTTTCCATTTAGTTGACATGCACTGGAGACAGCTGCATGATTTGAATCTGGTTCCAATTAAATCAGTGCCTCTGTTTCTATATTGGATATAGAACAGTTCATATCTTTACATTGTTAAGGTACGGGGAGTTGTCCGGCTTATGCTTAAAACCAGACTCTGGATAACTCAAGGCGCGTTTCTGTAATGGCTGTTTGTGGGTTGACCCAGGCTATGACGAGGGTTGACTTTCTACCATCTGGAAGATCAATAGTGATATTGTTCTAGACTCGCCACAGTTTTATTAAAAATGGATTTTTTCAGAAAAACAGTAGTGGGAGTATGGTAGAACTGGAAGTGATTCCAGAACCGCAAACGATTACTGAAGATTTGATAAGAACCTAAAGATTCAATCTGGTTTGACATTCCATTGGCCACTCCGCAGATATGGTGGGTAACCTCAGGCACTCGAGAGGTACTTCGGTATGCTCAAGGACGGTGGCAGGGAGGTTCTTGTTCACCCAGACTTACCATTGCTGTTGTTCCAGACTGTGAGACCCGGCAAGAGGATGAGTATAGCGTCGTTCTAAACTAGCTTTAGAAGTGTACGTCTATATGACTCTGCCAGAGGGTTATCGTAGTCAGTGGGAGCAGCGGAAGCATTGGTGGACAGGTGGCTTATGTCTATTTATAGACTAAAGCAGATACAGCGGAGATAGATCATCTATTTCTGATGTGACAGTCATAGGTTTGACTTCATCAGAATAGAGGATGGATCTGTTGAGAAGGTAGTAGGGTGTGATGTCATGGTATTTGGATGACATACACAGAGTAGGAAGTGATATTCCTATACTACGATCGGTTATACTTTGGTTGTCACACAGTAGTTTCTCCACACAGGACTTGGATATTATATCAGACATTCTGGTTACTAGATCTATGGTTTTAGATCTAGATTTGGGTAGTTTCCCAATCTGGGTACCTTGACAGCATTCTATGAGTATTTAGAATGGACGACTCCTGGCACGGTAGTGTACCTGCAGGTGATGGAGTCACCCTCTCTAAAGGTGTCTTACAGACTAAAGGGGAGAGGGATACGCATGATTGACAGATCACTTGCTTAGGCAATTGAGTCAATCATGAGATGTCAAGTACCACACCAGATGTTGTTCTTGCAGTAGATGCAATAAGTTGATATTGATCCAATCCTGGAGAAACAGTCGGAAGCAGTTTTAGAACATAAGTTCATGTTCTAGGGATATGATAACGGCAGCCTCCTTTAGGAGACGGTTATCATTCCAGGCTTCCAAGGTGACCTGGATGGCAGAGTGGCTGTCAGAGTTATAGTTTTCCCTCTGACGAGGGGCAGTATTTTGGACATGTGGTCCAGGTGGATACTGAGGGAAGGCATGGCGCAGGATACTGATTAAGTTCAATTGACGATACAGTCTAAGAAGTCTGGATTTGGAGTTCATTTATGAACTAGGTCCCATCAGACATCCAGACGTTCCAAGACAAGTATTGCTCATTTCGGGAGATGGCTTTCTCCGCGAACTTGAGATATAGAGAGATATAGAAAGAAACTTCACTGCGGATCCACTCACTGAGGCTATTCCTCGAACGCAATAGTTTTGCAAACGGGTTTTGTGAGACTGACTAGTATAGGAGTTGGGTGTTCGGTATCACACGGGCTGTGAGTATGCGACATCGCAATAATTAGCCTTGAGTGCAAGTGGGAGATTGTTGGAGATAGTGCCCTCAGAGTCAATTATTGGATCACAGGCACGTGATTGCAATGATTGAGGGTGGACCTATCCCGGTAGGACAGTCTTACTCGAGATGATAGTATGCTATCTGGTTTGTCTTTATCATCGTGTACTGCTTTAGGTGACCTGACAGGTCGCTATTGCACGTTGATAGAGCCCCTAGGATTCTTGCTTGACTGCCAGCAGTATGAGGGCGATCATATACGTGGGAGCTGGTAGTCTATAAGCACATCCTTAAATGGTCCCTAGTCGTAGGAGTTTCGAGACAGGGCATCGATACTCCATTAGTAGACTAGTGTATACAGTCGAGACCCCGACGAGGGGAGGTGGCCGGTCTCACAAGCCACTGGTGTCAGTTGGTTCACCTAAGATGTATACAGGTGCTCATTGGGTTATGAGTACACCGGACAGGACTCGCCGGGAACATGCTAGTTGGTCTTATACCAGATGTCAGATAGCAGTTCCCTGGTGACATGTGTACAGGTTAGTTCATCGACCTGAGATCGTCATTTGTCTCGTGTGAGTTCCCACTGTGCTTTGATTACTACCCTACCACGGCTCAAAGGAGTCGTGCAAACAGGTTTTAGTTGGGTACAGTCCCGAGCCACATGGAGGCAGTGAGCGGATCTGCAAGGGTTCGTCTCTCCCGGTATTGGGGGTGAGGTCGCGCTGTGTCTAGGAGAGCCATTACACAAAGCCCTCGGCCGAGGCAGAAGATTTACTGGTAGGTATTCCAGTAGTATCTCAGGGTGTTCTGGGCTACACTCCGACACGACTTGTACCGCTTTTGGGGGTCTGACTTTACCAACCCCCTAGGCCCGCCATGCGATGCTCTTAGACGAACGGACCGGACTGTACGGATATTGTCACTGACAGGCTCAGTAGGGTGTCAGGATGAGTTCGCTCATCGACGTCCCTTTTGGTCAATAGCTGGTGGCCCGTCACGTATTGGCTTATACCTCTGACGTGCTAGTGGTTAAATCCATAGCCATAGTATTGACGAGTCTTTAGAGTCCACCACACATTCAGTTACTCAAGTTTCGGGCGAAACGCTGTAGAGGCCGTATGGAGATATGGCAGGGTCCGATCAGATACGTGCGGTATTGCACGGATCAGGATCGGACGGTTTGTACTAGTGGTCGTATGGTTATATGGCAGGGTTCGATCAGATACGTGCGGTATTGCACGGATCAGGATCGGACGGATACTACTAGCCGGCTTTGGTTTAAGCCGGATCCTAGTATAGTACAGTGTAGATTTTGTCTCATTGCATTTGTATCCAGTCGGAATACAGATGCGGGTGTGTATGCACAGTATCGGGGTTTTCCTGTAATTTATTACGGGACCAGTTTTCTGGAGTTGCCAGTTTGCATTCCGTTCCGGCCGGTTTTCCTTTGTTCTTTCCCGGCCGGACTTTTCCGATGGAGGGTGTTATTTGTAAGTTTGCAAATAACATATTGTGGAGGGGTTTCTTGCATATGGATTGATTATGATGGCATCTTTTCTTTTCATACATCATTTCTTGCTTTATTTGTGATTAGAGTTGGATTTGATTTGGAAATGACATGGTTATCATTTCTTTTGGATGTGGTCACCTCTTGCTTTTCCTACACTCACATTCCTTCTTGTTTTTGAGTTTCATTCCTCCACCATTCTCAAAAAAGAGAGAGGCTATACTTGAGAGAAAGGAATGAGAGAGTTCATTTTTTTGGTTATGTGAGGAATTCTTCATCTCTATCCTTCTTGCTAGAAAATTGAAAGCACCAATTTTCCTAACCTCCTCCTCCATCCTCCATGGCAACTAAAACCCCAAATGAGATATAGCATCTACACTACATTCTACAGCAAATCTTGGGCACGTCGACTTGCCAGCTTCGTGCCCGAGTTGCCTCGGTATTGAGGTGGGAGCCCGTAAAAGATGCAGGCGACGTGGTGCCCTTCCGGCGAGGAGACGACGACATGGAGACAGGACTTTCCGCGTGAGATCGGGACGATGACGAGAAGATCGGAGGACTCGGATCACTCGGTACTTCTCTTCCCATCTCTTGTTTGCTAGCATTAGGATAATGGTTACGATCCGGGTTAATTGTCCGCGGTAGCGCCAGTTTCCAAGTAAGGAAAATTTTTGATTCCGCATTTTGGCCTCGGTAAGACGGCCGGGGCGCTGCCGTGGCGCAACAGTCTTATAGTTACATGTTGGTAAAGCCCTTAGGATGTGTACTTGACTACCTGGACTATGATGCGGATCATACTAGTGGGGACATGGTAGTCCATAAGTACATCCTTCAAGGTCCCTAGTCGTGGGTGTATCGAGACGGGGCATTGATATACCAGTGTAGACTAGCGTATACGCTTCTCGACCCATGAGATGGGCGATGGATGATCCCATATCCATTGGTGTTTGACATCAGAGATGATATACGGGTGCTCAGTAGAGACTGGGTACACTGGACGGACTGGCCGAGAACTCCCAGATGGTATTATACCTCACGTCAGATGGCAGTTCTCAGGTGACACTTGTTCAGGTTAGTCTGTAGACCCGAGATCGTCATAGAGTCTTGTGTGATTCCCACTGTGCTTTGATTTCCACCTTACCACGTCCATGAGGGCGTGCAAAACGGTGGTTTTTAGGTACAGTCCCGAGTCACATGGAGGCAATGAGCGATAGGAGGGGTTTCGTCTCTCCCGATATTGGGGGTTGATGTTGCGCTGTGCTCGATTGGCCGTAACAGGGAAGTCCCTGGCCAGGGCTGATTAGAGATTTATTGGTAAGTGTTACCAGTAGTTTCTCGACCCGTTATGAGCCTCACATCGGCACGACTTATCGGTTATTGGGGTCTGACGTTTACTATCCCTAGACTTGATATGCAAACATATCAGACGAGGAGACCGGACTGCGCGGGTAGTGTTGCCGGTTGGCTCGACGGGAGTTGTAACAGGTTCGCTTGTTTTTCTTCTGATCGCTCAATACCCGGGTGGCCGTTACGTTTAGCTGACCACTTGCGGCTTGGGGGTGCTTGATATGATCATCACCCACTACCGGCGTATTGACGAGTCTTAGAGTCCCACAAAAGAGTTACCTAGTCCAGGCGAAACGTTGTGGTGCGCGTATGTGATATGCGCATGGACCCGGTTAAAATGCGCGTATGAGATACCCTATATTAATTGGGTGGCTTGCTTTTAGTCGGGTCGTATGTGATATGACCGGATTGATAAATCAAGTGTTGATTTATCATTTAACCATTATCTTCTCACTAAGAATCCTATCTTGTTTCTTTTGGATGTATGCATGCATGTATGCATTCATTCTTGTTCATGCACATATGGATGTGCATGCACACATGCATACATACATCATTCTATCATGGTTGCTTATACAAAGAAAATGGTGGCAATATAAGACTCACACCATGGTTTTATTTATATGAATTATTATTGCATTTGATTTAAAACAAAAAGGAAAAAGGAAAGGATAATTCATAATTTCTTTCTACACTCTTCTTTGACCTAACCATGCTCACCCACCTTTTAACCATGGATTAACTTTCCTTTTGGGTTTTAACTCAAGTTCAATAATATATTTATTGTTTAACCATGGTTTGAGATGAGAGAAGAAAAATATATATTGATATATTTTTATTTTCTCATAAGGTTTTTATCTTTTGTATTCTTCTTAAAAAGCCATCATCTTCTTCAACCTTGAGCTCTTGCTCTCTAGACTTTTCAAGTGAGCAAAATACTCAACAAGATAGGATTTTGAAGTGAGAAAGAGAACCACAACACCATTCTACACAACTCTAGCCCACTTGTTTAGAGTGTTAGCTTCGTTTCATCTTCTTGATAAAGTGAAGTTGCAAGCTTAGACAAAGCGGACTCCGGGTGGATCATCGTGGACCTAGAGGAGATCAAGCGGACTTTTTCCAAACCCCAAGTGGCCGAGGAGTCTACCGTAGGGAGCTACAAAGGTTGTACTCTCAAAACCCTAGCTTTTCTTACTTGAGATGAAGTGTTGTTTATGTAACCCTAATTTTTCTTGGAATGATTCTTTGTATGCTTATTTAGCACACTAAAATTTTAATCTTTGGTACATGTGATGATTCCAAACCCTTCATGTGGTGCTAGGTAAACCTTTCAGTCATGGCCCTATGATAGGTAGCGCTGGCGTTCTTCAGACCGAAAGGCATCACTTTGTGGCAGAATATGCCCAGAGGAGTCCGGAAAGTGGTATGCTTCTGGTCTTCGGGATGCATCTTTATTTGATTGTACCCTGATGAGCCGTCTATGAAGGAGAAGACTTCGTGAGTGGACGTGTTGTCTATCATCAGCTCGGTGACCGGTACGGGAAAATCGTCCTTCGGGCAAGCTTTGTTGAGATCCCGAAAATCTACGCATATGCGCACCGTCCTATTTTTCTTCATCACTAGGACGATATTGGCTATCCAGTCAAGATATTGAACCTCTTGGATGAAGCCGGAGTCGATTAGCTTCTTAACCTCGGCGTTGATGCTCATCTCAAGCTCGAGCCGCATTCTTCTCGGTGCTTGTTTGATCGGCTTGACGTCCGGGGATATTGCCAATTTGTGTACAGCAATCTCTGGATCTAGTCCTGGCATCTCGGAATTGTTCCATGCGAAGCAATCTTTATGCTGCATGAGCACGTCCTTAAGCGTAGCCACCCTTTCTTCGGACAACAGCTCACTGACGAATGTCGGCCGCGGGTCACTTGCCGTCCCCAAATCAATCTTTCTGAAGTTGTCTGCGGTAGTATGTATCCCATCTTCCAGCACTTTTGGCGCCGGTGGAAACTCTGAGATCACCTCGCCATCATCGTTTTTGAAGCACCAGGGGAGGTCATCCGTATTCTCGGGTTCTTCTTCCGACAGCGTTATCACGTGACAGGTACGAGATCGCTTCCAAGACCGATGTTGATCCGGTTCTACTCTTGTGGTTTTCGGTTCATGCTTCTGCGGCGGGGTTACCCTCCAGCTGCTGGATAGAGCGAACCTGCCTTGCTGATACCGATCTTCTACCCGGTCTTTGAATGTGAAGCAGTCTTTGAGAGGATGTCCTATTGCTCGATGATAGGAGCAATAGTCTGGAAGGTCGACCTATCCAGCAGCATAGGCTCTTACCCCCAGGGTGTCCCGAGACCGGAAGGTGTTCCGGCGGGTTGTAGTCCTCGCGAGGGGGCATGCGTAAAAAGTAGCGGTTGAGGGACCCCGTTGGTGCCACGGCGACCCCATTGGATGGGGTGGCTGCCTGACCTACATTGGTATCAGAGCCGACCTAGAACATTAGGCGACACTTTAGCGAAGTTAAAACTCCGATCGAACCGAAAAGTACGGATTTTTAGTGCTCTCTGGACATTTTTTCAAAACTGTTGTTTTTCAGAATTAAAAATATGTAAAAATTACAGCAGGTAAATATAAGAATTACTGTAAAATTCGATGCCGTGAACAGTCTTTCTTGCCGCGGAAACGCGGTCTAAGCATGCTTAGGCCGCGGTTCCGCGGCCGTACACATCAATCACTGCATGAATTTTATCCAGTAATTCTTGTTTCTGCTTGTATAAATTTTAGGGTATTTTTAATCTGAATTTTGTGTTGTTTGTTCTGGAGATGGTTTTGGACTCGTCGATTAGATCGGAATTTTCATTTCGTGTCTTTTCCGGATAAATTAGAATATATTGAAGTGTTTGAACGAGTATCATTTGCTCACTTTTCATGGAGTTTAAAATCTTTCGGAAATACGTGCAAGTTTGTTTGTGGTGGACTCTCTAGAAGACAACAAACCTTAACTCGATTATGTGACCGTCTTGAACTGCCTTTTGAACCTTAGGGTTTGGGGCAGTACGGCGTGCCACATGTGAGGCGTTGGCTTGACCCTTCTACGGCTGGACCGCTACCACTGTGTTACACTCCGGGTTTTTGAACTCCGCTCAAGTGTTGAGCTTTAGCGAATCTTGGGTATTTGATCGTTCGTTCGAAAACTTTAATACCGTCTATTTATCTGGAATGTGATGCAATATCTGGAATTCATATAGCTAGATATGAAATACGAAATATGTGATATTTCGCATTTACGATGTCTAAAGAGAATGTGGATTCCAGATATTGCAGTTTTACACTTTCTTTTCTGTGACCGTAAGTGTAGTATGTCGATATCGCCGGTTTCGTTGCTATACATCAACGACAATTGGGGTACGCATACTTACTTACGTTGATGATATATGATATTATGTGTTGCTGAGATATGATGTGCAGGATTGTCGCAATTGAATAGCCGGGGGGTTTTATGTGAGATGAGAGTTTTATATTTTCATTCATGTAAATTTAAATGTAATGTAATATTCTTTTTTGGGGCACTTCCGGGTTGAGGTCGATGCCACCAGTGTTGTATATTATTTACTTTTCCGCATTAAGATGGACCCAAGGAGGGGAGCACAGGTGATCGGGTTCTGGGGTTCAGTGGGAGGCCATCTCGAGGAGTCGAGACCGGGTCTCCTAAACTCCAGAATTGGTAGGGTCGCTTTCCGCTCTCGTAGGGGTCCGGGGTGTGGGCTTGGCTATTCATCGCGAATGTGGAATCCGTATTTTCTATTGTTGGCTAAATACTAAATACGGACGTCCTAGTATAGCCCACATTATATCTATGTTTCTGCTGTGATATATGTGATGTGATCATTAGATATGTTCTGTGATGGATACAGTATATAGTATATATGATATATTATATAGGCGTTACTTATGTTTTACACCCGCACTAGCCCTGCCCTGTTCTGCCGTTAGTTACCTAACCAAACGGTGCACGAGGGGACATCGAGGCGAATGCGGATGGCATAAGTGTACGTCGTATTTATCTGTGATGTTTAGGTGAGATAAATGATGGGACTTCATTAATGTGATTAATGAAAGAAAAGAAACCTAAAAGATGTTGTAGAATCAAATATTAATCAAAAGGGTAGCTACAGTTTTGCTTTGCATAGCGGTATATATGATATACCCTGCACCTTATTCGATGAGGAAAGAGCCGAGATCCCTTCACCGGGAGTGACCTCTTTAGCAAAACTGGCAGATGCAACAAAACTCGGTTTGGTTTTTGATTGCTTTTGGAGTTTTGCTTTGCACAGTGATATATATGATATATCCCGCACCTTATTCGATGAGGAAAGAGCCGAGATCCCTTCACCGGGAGTGACCTCTTTAACAAAACTAATGAAAGCCTCAAAATCACTCCATTTCAAAATTCACTTGATTCTACAATGATATCAAGTTCATTACGCAATAGTTTTTCAGAAAAACCTGTCGTAGCCCTCCGTCATTTCAGATAAGTCCTACTTAGTATTCGCGCTACGTTTGTTGGCCTGCGTCAAGGCGTAGTGAGCGGTAGCTAACTAGTATTTATCTGTTTGTGCATATGATGCAGATTGGATTAGGGTAGTCGTGTGACTTTGTTGGCCTGCGTCAAGGGTCGTACGAGTGGGTTTAATTCAATCAAGAAATGACGAGTTGAACTTGACTAGCGCACTGTGGTTTGTTGGCCTGCGTCAAGGTCATGGGACGCTAGGGGCAAAATATTATCGGGAATTTCAAGTGTTGAAATTTGCAATGAGATTGCATACCTTCTATGAGATAGTTGGATCCCGATACCCATTGCGAGAAATTGTTACTCCCGAGAAAGTTTTACACAGGACAATTAGTCGATCAAGTAGGTGTCTAGAAAGGTGTCAACGGGGTTACGCCTCTGGGAAAACGAGGTTTACTTTAATAAGGTCCGTGTGAAAGCACGGGGAACCTCCCTCAAAGTACCGACACTGGCATGGCTGAAAGATCGACAAAGTTGTAGGGTGTAATTAATCCCGGCTAGTCTTTCCTTTTAGGGTTTGAAGGAAGATTTGATAAAAACAGTGGGAGCCATCCTGATTAGATAAGATAATAACCAATCTGATCTTGCAAGAGCATACGCTAAAGTGTTTTCTTCTCTCTCTCTCCAGGTAGCGACCATGTCATGCCTTAATCAAGATAATAATATGGATGTATTGACCGAACCCGCATGTTATACTGTGCTGGGGAACGTTGGTTCCGTTCTATCTTATGAGAGTTATATGACTGAACAGGACATAAAGGAATACCAGGATTCCCATACCACCCGAATGAAGAAAGTACATGATGATGCATTTTCTTCGGGTGTGTTCGTTACAGAGAACTGTTTCTCCATTTGCCCTACGTCCTGGGTATTAGATACCGGGTCAGGATCCCATATATGTAATCAGTTACATGGGCTTAAGAAAGGTAGAGAACTTGGAGAAGGTGATAAAGACATAAGGGTTGGAAATGGTGCAATTGTTGCAGCTAAGACCGTCGGGGAGTATCACCTTGTATTACCAACTGGTAATACATTGATTCTGAACGAATGCTATTACATGCCGAACCTGATATGCAACATTATATCAGTTTCTTTATTGAGTAAAGAAGGATATAATTTTGTATTACAGGATAATGTTATGAACATTTTCCTTAACCAAAAGTTGGTTGGATCAGGCACGTTGTGCAATGGCATTTATGTTCTAAATCAATCAACAGTTTTGAGTATAACAAACACACACAAAAGGAAGAGTTCAGAACTGAACGAATCCTTCTTGTGGCATTGTAGACTGGGTCACATCAATGCGACACGACTAGCTAAGTTGCATAAGGATGGATATTTGAATCCGTTTAAATTTTCATCTTATGACACTTGTCAGTCATGTCTCAAAGGCAAGATGACCAAAACTCCGTTTACGGGACACGAAGAAAGAGTTACCGAACTCTTGGGACTGATACATAGTGATGTATGCGGTCCAATGTCTACACATGCCAGGAATGGTTCTGCGTACTTCATTACATTCACTGACGATCTCTCTAGATTCGGATATGTGTTCCTGATGAAACACAAATCAGAAGCTTTTGAGAAATTTAGAGAATATAAACAAGAAGTCGAGAACCAAACCGGAAAAAGTATTAAAATCCTTCGATCTGATCGAGGAGGTGAATACTTGAGCAATGAATTCCTGGACTTCCTAAAAGAGAATGGGATTCTCTCTCAGTTGACTCCTCCAAATACACCACAGCACAACGGTGTATCAGAACGGAGGAACCGCACCCTATTAGATATGGTGCGCTCTATGATGAGCACAGCTGAGTTACCTATTTCCTTCTGGGGGTATGCACTGGAAACAGCTGCAGACCTATTGAATATGGTTCCCACCAAATCCGTGCCAACCACTCTATATGAGATATGGAAAGGTAAGAGACCATGTCTTAATTATGTTAAGATATGGGGTTGTCCGGCATATGTAAAAACACAGAATCCGGACAAACTCGCGGCAGGTCCATTCTGTGTAAGTTTATTGGATATCCCAAACATTCGCGCGGGTATATCTTCTACCACACCGAGGAACAAAAGGTGTTTGTTTCTCGACATGCCACCTTTTTAGAAAAGGAATTTCTTAAAAAAGAGATTAGTGGCAAGGAGGTAGAACTGGAAGAGGTTCCAGCAATACAGACTACGACAGAAGATTTGCTTGAACCGGAGGATTCGGTAGTTCCCAACGAACCTCAGCCTCTCCGCCGATCTAGTAGGGTTTCTCACCCACCTGAGAGATACTACGGTTTTCTCATGGATGGTGGGAGTGAGGACTGCATCATGGAGGATGATCACCCAACTAGCTTCGAGCAGGCCATCACGAGTGGGGACTCAGTGAAATGGCTGGATGCAATGCGGTCCGAGATGGAATCCATGTACACCAACAAAATATGGACTTTGGAAAATGCTCCTGAAGGGGTAAAACCCATTGGGAGCAAGTGGATCTTCAAGAAAAAACTTGGTGTGGATGGGAAAGTGGAGACTTTCAAAGCTAGACTTGTAGCAAAGGGTTTTCGTCAAAGACCAGGTGTGGACTATGACGAGACCTTTTCTCCAGTGGCTATGCTAAATCCATCCGGATCATACTTGCCATCGCTGCATATCATGATTACGAAATCTGGCAAATGGATGTTAAGACCGCCTTTCTAAACGGTGCTTTAGAAGAGTGCGTGTACATGACTCAGCCAGAGGGCTCCGTAGATAGTGGGAGCAGCGGGAAGGTGTGCAAGCTGCTTAAATCCATTTATGGATTAAAGCAAGCATCGCGGAGTTGGAACATCTGCTTTGACGTCGTTATCAAAGAGTTTGATTTTGTCAAAAACGTAGATGAACCTTGTATCTACAAGAAGGTAGCAGAGAGTAAGGTTGTCTTCCTCGTATTGTACGTGGACGACATACTCTTGATAGGAAATGACATTCCTATGCTGCAATCGGTCAAGCTCTTCTTATCACAAAGATTCTCAATGAAAGATCTTGGCGATGCCTCCTGCATATTGGGAATTAGGATCTATAGAGATAGATCCAAACGGATATTGGGATTGTCCCAATCCAGGTACATTGACACCATACTAAAGAGGTTTAGTATGGAAGAATCCAAGCGTGGGAACTTACCTACGATCTCTGGAGTCACTCTCTCCAAAGAGATGTCTCCCAAGACTGATTTCGAGAGAGCTCGCATGCAAAAGATACCCTATGCTTCGGCTGTAGGCTCTATCATGTACGCGATGCTATGTACCAGACCCGATGTAGCATACTCACTAAGTGTAGTGAGCAGGTATCAAGCTGATCCTGGAGAGAGTCACTGGACAGCTGTGAAGAGCATTCTCAAGTACTTGCGAAGGACTAAAGAGATGCTCTTGGTGTATGGTAACGGAGAACTCCAAGTAGAGTCCTTTACCGATTCGAGCTTCCAGAGTGATAAGGATGACTCTAAGTCGCGGTCGGGATTTGTCTTTACCCTTTACGGAGGGGCGGTTAGCTGGAAGAGTTCCAAGCAGGAAACCGTGGCAGACTCGACGATGGAGGCTGAATACATCGCTGCCAACGATGCTGCCAAAGAGACTGTCTGGATCAAGAAGTTCATTACTGAACTTGGAGTGGTTCCATCCATTGAGCATCCAATACCTTTGTATTGTGATAACAATGGAGCGGTGGCTTTGGCCAAGGAACCCAGGTCCCATCAGCGATCCAGGCATATTCTGAGGCGATATCACCTGATCCGGGAGATAGTTGATCGCCAGGAGATCGAGGTCAGGAGAGTTGACACGAAGAATAACACAGCGGATCCACTCACGAAGGCCATTCCCCAGATACAGTTTGAGAGACTCTTCGGGATGCTCGGTATGCGATACTACAGCAGCTGGCCCTAATGCAAGTGGGAGATTGTTAGTTGTATGTATGCCCTAGAGGCCAGTATTGTATAGATGATGTATATTATATTGGATGCTTGGACATATATTGAGATGACTTTCTTGCTCGATATGATAGTATGCTATCTGGTTGCTCTTTATCTTAACATGTATACTTGTCTCTTTATACTGTCTTATAGTTACATGTTGGTAAAACCCTTAGGATGTGTACTTGACTACCTGGACTATGATGCGGATCATACTAGTGGGGACATGGTAGTCCATAAGTACATCCTTCAAGGTCCCTAGTCGTGGGTGTATCGAGACGGGGCATCGATATACCAGTGTAGACTAGCGTTTACGCTTCTCGACCCATGAGATGGGCGATGGATGATCCCATATCCATTGGTGTTTGACATCAGAGATGATATATGGGTGCTCAGTGGAGACTGGGTACACTGGACGGACTCGCCGAGAACTCCCAGATGGTATTATACCTCACGTCAGATGGCAGTTCTCAGGTGACACTTGTGCAGGTTAGTCTGTAGACCCGAGATCGTCATAGAGTCTTGCGTGATTCCTACTGTGCTTTGATTTCCACCTTACCACATCCATGAGGGCGTGCAAAACGGTGGTTTTTGGGTACAGTCCCGAGTCACATGGAGGCAATGAGAGATAGGAGGGGTTTCGTCTCTCCCGGTATTGGGGGTTGATGTTGCGCTGTGCTCGATTGGCCGTAACAGGGAAGTCCCTCGGCAGGGCTGATTAGAGATTTACTGGTAAGTGTTACCAGTAGTTTCTCGACCCGTTATGAGCCTCACATCGGCACGACTTATCGGTTATTGGGGTCTGACGTTTACCACCCCTAGACTTGATATGCGACATATCAGACGAGGAGACCGGACTGCGCGGATAGTGTTGCCGGTTGGCTCGACGGGAGTTGTAACAGGTTCGCTTGTTTTTCTTCTGATCGCTCAATACCCGGGTGGCCGTTACGTTTAGCTGACCGCTTGCGGCTTGGGGGTGCTTGATATGATCATCACCCACTACCGGCGTATTGACGAGTCTTAGAGTCCCACAAAGGAGTTACCTAGTCCAGGCGAAACGTTGTGGTGCGCGTATGTGATATGCGCATGGACCCGATTAAAATACGCGTATGAGATACCGTATATTAATTGGGTGGCTTTATTTTGGTCGGGTCGTATGTGATATGACCGGATTGATAAATCAAGTGTTGATTTATCATTTAACCATTAGCTTCTCACTAAGAATCCTATCTTGTTTCTTTTGGATGTATGCATGCATGTATACATTCATTCTTGTTCATGCACATATGGATGTGCATGCACACATGCATACATACATCATTCTATCATGGTTGCTTATACAAAGAAAATGGTGGCAATATAAGACTCACACCATGGTTTTATTTATATGAATTATTATTGCATTTGATTTAAAACAAAAAGGAAAAAGGAAAGGATAATTCATGGTTTCTTTCTACACTCTTTTTTGACCTAACCATGCTCACCCACCTTTTAACCATGGATTAACTTTTCTTTTGGGTTTTAACTCAAGTTCAATAATATATTTATTGTTTAACCATGGTTTGAGATGAGAGAAGAAAAATATATATTGATATATTTTTATTTTCTCATAAGGTTTTTATCTTTTGTATTCTTCTTAAAAAGCCATCATCTTCTTCAACCTTGAGCTCTTGCTCTCTAGACTTTTCAAGTGAGAAAAATACTCAACAAGATAGGATTTTGAAGTGAGAAAGAGAACCACAACACCATTCTACACAAGTCTAGCCCACTTGTTTAGAGTGTTAGCTTCGTTTCATCTTCTTGATAAAGTGAAGTTGCAAGCTTAGACAAAGCGGACTCCGGGTGGATCATCGTGGATCTAGAGGAGATCAAGCGGACTTTTTCCAAACCCCAAGTGGCCGAGGAGTCTAGCGTAGGGAGCTACAAAGGTTGTACTCTCAAAACCCTAGCTTTTCTTACTTGAGATGAAGTGTTGTTTATGTAACCCTAATTTTTCTTGGAATAATTCTTTATATGCTTATTTAGCACCCTAAAATTTTAATCTTGGTACATGTGATGCTTCCAAACCCTTCATGTAGTGCTAGGTAAACCTTTCAGTCATGGCCCTATGATAGGTAGCGCTGGCGTTCTTCAGACCGAAAGGCATCACTTTGTGGCAGAATATGCCCAGAGGAGTCCGGAAAGTGGTATGCTTCTGGTCTTCGGGATGCATCTTTATTTGATTGTACCCTGATGAACCGTCTATGAAGGAGAAGACTTCGTGAATGGGCGTGTTGTCTATCATCAGCTCGGTGACCGGTACGGGAAAATCGTCCTTCGGGCAAGCTTTGTTGAGATCCCGAAAATCTACGCATATGCGCACCGTCCTATTTTTCTTCATCACTAGGACGATATTGGCGATCCAGTCAAGATATTGAACCTCTTGGATGAAGCCGGAGTCGATTAGCTTCTTAACCTCGGCGTTGATGCTCATCTCAAGCTCGAGCCGCATTCTTCTCAGTGCTTGTTTGATCGGCTTGACGTCCGGGGATATTGCCAATTTGTGTACAGCAATCTCTGGATCTAGTCCTGGCATCTCGGAATAGTTCCATGCGAAGCAATCTTTATGCTGCATGAGCACGTCCTTAAGCGTAGCCACCCTTTCTTCGGACAACAGCTCACTGACGAATGTCGGCCGCGGGTCACTTGCCGTCCCCAAATCAATCTTTCTGAAGTTGTCTGCAGTAGTATGTATCCCATCTTCCAGCACTTTTGGCGCCGGTGGAAACTCTGAGATCACCTCGCCATCATCGTTTTTGAAGCACCAAGGGAGGTCATCCGTATTCTCGGGTTCTTCTTCCGACAGCGTTATCACGTGACAGGTACGAGATCGCTTCCAAGACCGATGTTGATCCGGTTCTACTCTTGTGGTTTTCGGTTCATGCTTCTGCGGCGGGGTTACCCTCCAGCTGCTGGATAGAGCGAACCTGCCTTGCTGATACTGATCTTCTACCCGGTCTTTGAATGTGAAGCAGTCTTTGAGAGGATGTCCTATTGCTCGATGATAGGAGCAATAGTCTGGATGATTAACTCTACCTGCGTGCTCGGGGTGTTTGGACTCTGGGAGGGTAATCATCTGATGCTTTATGACAAGATCAAGTATCTTTCTTGTCTTGTCTTGGGGAAAAGAGTATGCTTGACCCATCTTCCTTATAAGAGACGAATCCGGATTGCCCGATTCCTGATCGCGTGGCTTCTTGGACCCGCTTTGTCGCCGTCGAACGCTTTTCCCGTTCTTTAGTTTATTTTTGCCTCTGCGCCGGGTCTTCTTTGTGGCGGGTTAGCGACAAAGGGCTTCGTCATTCTCCGCGGCCTGCTGGAGGAGGCGCTGCGTTCTGGCTTTCTCGTAGATGGCCATTTCGCGGTTATGGTCATCCCGGAATTTTTGACCCGCTTCCCTTATAAGCTTGTCCATCTGTTCTTCGAACGACGGACTTGTTATTTTCAAGGCGGGAGCTCGTTCTGGTTCAGGGTTAGCATCTTCCCATAGAGCATCTCCTTCTTCATCAAAGTCATCTATGACGTAGCAGTCGCGAAATAGCTCCTGTTTCTTGGATTGAACATACCCAAGCCCAATCGTTTCCATTCTCCCATTGGGAAACTTTCGTTGAGTTCCGGGAACGTTCCAGATCCTGTTATAGAACCGTGCTTGTCGCGCAGTTTGCTTAAGGGGTACACCTTGGCGTCTCAAGAGTCTCTTTAGTCTGTCTGTGTAATATCTGGGCAAACGGATGGGCTGGAACCTATCAAGTGTAGAATCCACACCATGCCAAATTTCTTTCTCCACTTTGGTTTTCCCAGATCGGTAGAATAAGATCGCCTTTTCACCTTTTCGCCTGGGAGGGACGTAGAATGTCTGCAATTCTTCCACATTGTAGGTATCAAGCGCGCCTAGCTCTTTAGGATGCTATGGCGGGACCATGCCAACTTGCAAACTTTGATCTTCATCAGCGAAGGCTTATATTGATGGCCGAGCAGAGAATACGGCATTGACCTCATCTTCCGAGTCGCTGCCGAAGATCAACATAGGAGTGGACGGTCCTGGCTTGTTGCATTGGGGCGGCCCTGAATAAACTATATCTTCTTCTTCCTCGTTATCACTCCCGAAGACCGGAATAGTGGTGATAGCTTTGTTCTTGTCCTCCGATTTACGACATCTTTCTGTGTCTTCGAAATCTGGCAGGAAGTATTTTGCATCCTCATATTTGCGAACCTCGTTTACGGAGAACGGGTTAAGTTCGCATGTTACGGTGTATTCGAGACCATCCTTGAAATATTTCATACACTGATGTTGTGTAGAGGGGATGATGTTGTACTCGTGTAACCAAGGACGGCCGAGCAAAGTGTTATAGCATGTCTTGGCGTCAATGACGTGAAATTTAATGTCCGTGGAGTGCAGCCCAAAGCGCAGCGTCAGTATTATAGACCCAAGTATCCGTGATGACTGGGAGTCAAATCCGGAGATGGTGATCTTATCCCGAACGAGGTGTTGAACGCTCATGCATATCTACTTCAATACTCTTACGTTAAGGAGGTTAACGGAGGACCCATTGTCAACCATGATTTTGCCTATCTTGATATCATGACAGTATCCGGAGACATACATGGGACGGTTATGCTCGCACATCCCAAGGAGGAGGTCTTCATCGCCGAAGGTGATATCGGCCGTGTGTATCCAACTCGTCCTTCATCTTTTCTTCCGTAAGGAAAGCTTGGAATTGTTCTGTCTCTTGTAATGCTTTGATCAGCAAATCTCTCGCCTCTTTGGATAGCAGAAGGGCGTCGAGAATGCTTAGCTGCGAGGGTATCTTCCTCAGGTGTGCCAGAACGTTGTAATCCGCCTTGTTTTTCTTTGGCGGGTCTTTGGCTGCCAGCTCTTTGACGACTCGATCATCGAGGGTGATATCCTCAGAGATTTTTTCTTTTCCCTTATCTTTTCTATTTGACCCAATGTTCGAGGGCCCAAGATTCTTTTTGGGCAGCGTGCGATTACGCAGCTGAATGTTCTCGCATTTCTTCGGTTCTTCCTCTTTTCCCAACGTGGTTTCTTTGAAGAGAGGGCCAAGAGTTATTTCTTCATCAGAGTTGCTCCCGACGGTGAGAACTTGCGGTCCCCTAGCGTCGACCATGTGACAGCTGCCGGTAGTTTCTTTACGCTCCTCGGTCGTATTTCTTTTCTCCCGACGAGTTTTGCGTTTCATCCGCTTGAAATGTTGCCGGTGAGCAACATATCCCTGCCGCCATCTTTTAAAAGCGTTGCACTCTTCAGTGGGATGCGCAATCTTTCGATGATATAAGCAGTAGCTAAGATGTGTTTCTGCTTCACCGAGAATGTTTCCTTCGGAGGGTGCCAGCTTCATTCCTATCGATATGGTTTTGGCGAACCTCTTTCTCGTTTTGAACCTGCGTTTATTTGCGGCGGATGTACTTTGATCTGGTGGGGGTGTTTCAACCCTTTCATCCAGTCGCCGGCATTTGGCTTTTTAAAATATGGCCATCTCGCGCTCTCGATCAGCTTTGCTTTTATGAAGAGTTTCGTTCAGGAATGCATTAATCATTTCGTCTGATGGACCTAGAAGTTCCGGTTCAGGATCTGCCCCCAGTTTCTCTGTGTAAGGTGCTTCTTCATCGTCTATCGACGAGTGAGAGATCACATGGCAACTTGCCACATAATCTCCAAATTCATCCTACGAGTCTTCTCCATTGTCATCATCTCCGTCCTCAAGGACGTGGCTGAGAAATTCTTGGAGTGTGACTGGAGTCCGCGCTTTTTGATTATATTCTTCCAGCGCGTCAATCTGCTTCTGCAGGTCCGTGCGCTTGTCACCAGGCTTCACGGGCTTTTTGGTCTTCTTCTTCTTCGAAGAGTTTGACGGCTGGGTGTGAGCGCTTTGGCTGTCACCACCAATCTTTGGAGTTGGGCGCGGTTTCAGCATTCCCTCGATGATCTCGGGTTCCAGTGGATTTTTCCACCTGATCGCCGGGCATGTTTGGAGATCCTTCAGCATTCTTTTCGTCTTGGCCGAAAGAGCGACCTCCCATGGAGCTTCTTCTATGAAGGAGCATGATGCCCCCGATGTATCCGTCTTCTTGGGAGCTTATGGCTGTGGTGGGTTCACCTTCCAATTCTCGGACAGGGCAAATTTGCGCTGTTGGTATTGATCTTCAATCCATCCTTTAAAGACGAAGCAATCCTCAATTGGATGGCTTACCGTTTGATGGTAGGGGCAATAATTGGGACTATTAGCCTTGCCGAGTTGCAATGGTCATTTTGGATTCGGCAGATTGATGAGCCTATTGCGCACCGCTAGTTCGAACAATCTCTTCATTTTGTCCCGGGGAACGAATAAGGGCGCTTCATCTTCTCATTATAGAATTGTCGTCTCTCGTCTAGGCGATCAGTTAGTTTTGGACCACTGGGCTGCTGTTGAGTATTAGCAACGAATGTCGCCTTCCCTTTGCCCTTTTCGTTCCGTGGCTCCGGCTTTGAAGGAGACGGTCTATGACCCATCTGGTCCATTTGGGCCAGTTTGTCGATCAAGACCTGGAACGTGGTCGGCTTGATGAACATCATGAATTGGGAAATAGTTGCCTGAGGGTCCAGAGTGCCCACGAACATGCACACTACTGGCGCTTCCTCGATGCGCTGCTCACATTTTGACCATAAATTTCGCCACCGTATTGCGTATGTACCCAAGTTTCACCTGGCTTTACCATGGCGTTAATTAATGCGGTAATCGGGGTACGCTCGCTAGCGCTCGCGAATCTCTGCGTAAACAGCAGTTCCATCTCCGCAAATGTCTTGACAGAGTCGTTTGGAAGTTTAGAATACCACTCGAATGCCGTCTCCGACAGGTTACCAACAAACTGGCGGAGCAGAAGTTTATCATCACACCCGGTGTTGCCGCACAAGGCTCTGAATTGAGCAACATGCTGATATGGATTCCCCGTCCCTTTATATACATGAAATTTAGGGATCGTATATCCTGGCGGGTACCTTATTTGGTCATACCAGCCTGGATATGGTCGCACGGTTTTAACGATTTGGCCGGCCGCTTCATTCTCCTGGTGAGCTCGTATTTGCTGAGCGATGTAGTAGTCCAAGGCGGCCTTAGAGATTGTCTCTTCTTTGGCTGCTGGAAGAGCCTGAGGAGGGTTCGACGTCTCCCCTCTGTCGTCTTCAATGATGATCGGAGGGTCTTCGGCTGGAGGTTCCGACTGTAACATCATCCTAGCCATGTCTTGGAACAAAAGAGCTATTCGTTTTATATTGGATGCCTGTTCCGCGGCCTCTTTTTCTTTCCTCTCGAGCATTCTTTGGAGGAACTCAGTATCAGTTTCTTGTTCTTGATGCTGCTCCGAGGTCTCTGGATTTTCTTTTGGCCCAGTAAGTGCGGCCATTTCAGTCGGCATCTCCTGAAGTTTCTGCTGCTGTTGTTCCTGAGCCTTCGTTATCGATCGGGTAAGCGGTCGATGACCCGTAGAGGCACGGCTTTCCTCTTTTCCGGAAGCCATATAAACAGTATGCACCATCATGCCCCCAGACTTGGGGCGTTTAGATTCAGCGTCTTTGCGGTTCGCCGCGGTCACAGGGGCTTTCTCCGGCCTCCTTCTCTTGAGAGCAGTTGAAGTCGAGGGAGCCGTTGCAGCGGGCACCCAGACGGCTATCGCCTTTTGTGGCTTGACAGGATGGTTTTCTCCTTGTCGAGCTTTAAGCTTCTTTGATCGGCGAGAGCAGTCCGGGTCAATCACCGATTCCTGGACCTGCCGCCAGATTTTATAAATTTTGGAGGACAGCCGTTGAGGAGGCTACTCCGGCTTCTTCTCTGTAGTAATCTCCATAGGTATAGGAGATCTCTTCAGCACGGCAGTCGAAGTGTTCTTGCGAACCCTCCTAAGCGGTTCAAAGCTGTTCCCAGTTGGAATAGCAGCATTGATTTCCACCACGAGAGCTGGCGGAGTTAGCCCAGAGGGGGAGTTGCCCCCGGCCTTCCTTACTCGGCGCCAGTGGCGACGTTGAGCATGTCGCGCGGATGGTGTTGGTTCAGCTATGGGGATGGCTTTGTCATGCCCCCTGTTCTGGTCAGGCGCTGCTGGTACCAGCCTCTTGAAGTCCGGCGTCCGTTGAACAGCAGTATCCAATCTGTCAAAAACAGACCTTTGAGCAGGAACGGGAGCCGGAGTGGCCAGCCTCGTAAAGACTGCTCCTTTGGCGGGAGAAGATTCTTTAGTGACCTCGAGAGCAGGAATGGCTATCCGTTTTGGGATGGCTGCTTCAGGTATCGTGGGCTTCTTGACGGGCCCATTGGAGTTCAGGCTCGGCCTATCGAAGAATGATGATGTCGGCTTGGCATTGGATGACCCGTTGAGAGGGGCCGTGGTGGTGGTGAGCCGATCTAAGACCGACTTCTTCTGCGCTTCTTGCGGCAGCGGGATGTTAACGCTCACTGGTGAGAGCATGGTCCCGAAGAACAACCAGGTGGTAGCCTGCGTTACCTACTCTACCGGCATTGTGAAAAGGGAGGCCGCCTGGGGCCCGTAAGTTACACCTCCAGATGATGTGGAACGGGAGTTGCAGTTGCAGCTGAAGCATTTTGTGCAGGTAGAAGCCATTGATCTTTCATTTTCTGCACGGAGCAAGACACCAAATCTTAGTACCTCGAACCCAAGGGCAACCATATCAAACCGCGATTCGTTCGCGAACACAACACACGAAGTGTGGAGTGGAAAGAGGAAAAGGTCCCACCGGGCTGTTCCCCGCCGAAAACACGGAGACGCGACCGCGCGGGTCCGTCTCGCCTGAATTTCGGGGCAGATGCTAATTGGTGCTATCCGTCCACCTCTCCGAAGATGCCAAGTTGATTTATGACACCGTATATCAAAGGTTTAAACGAATGCGGCCGATGTAGCAGACTTCGTCAGATTCCCCCTCATTTGAAGGGTTTTTAATTATGGGGACGCTCTTCCCTGCAGGCGCCAGCCCCTGCAGTTAATTATGCTACCGCATCGCGGTAACCACTTTCTCCTTCTCCAGATGGCCACTTCGTGTCATAGGTGTTTGTTTTGTTTTTGGTTGCCCATGGATTGTATACGGAGACTAATTTATGTTGTCGCCCGTAGGGCATGGATTAGTCCAAATCCGTATCTTCTTAGATTTGGGTTTGGGGGTTGGGTTTAAGGATACGTTAGAATCACTTGAGACTAAGATCAACTTAAACGTTTGTTAAGGATACGTTAGTCCAATTTTTAGACTAAGATCAACTTAACAGGATCGTTTAGATCCGACAAGAGAGCAATTGGGCTCTATTGTTTAGTTTAGGGACATTGCAGTCGATTAGTTTAAGGACATCACGGTCCAGCGTTAGTTTAAGGATATCTCGGTCCAGGTTAAGGACATCATAGTCCGTGAGTATAAAGACCTCACAGTCAAGGTTAAGGACATCATAGTCCGTGAGTTTAAAGACCTCACAGTCAAGGTTAAGGACATCATAGTCCGTGAGTTTAAAGACCTCATAGTCAAGGTTAAGGACATCATAGTCCGTGAGTTTAAAGACCTCACAGTCAAGGTTAAGGACATCATAGTCCGTGAGTTTTAAAGGACCCCACAGTCCATAGAATTTTTGGTTGTCGGAACCCGTCACCTCTCCGAAGACGTTGAAGGATTACAACGACAAATATCAGAGAAGTAAAGAGATGTACCCTCGAACCGACGTGAGTTGGTTGAAAGATCTGTAGTCCAATTTAAGGTTAAGATCTGTTAACATATTTATGAGCAGATGAGCTCAATTAATATGAGTTGAGGACTTATGGCCAATCTTGGGCTAAGTCCAATCAAGTTAAAATGTTTAACATTTTATTTTGGGATGTTAAGCATTTGTTTGAGCTCGGCCCTTTTAACAATGTTGAGCATTGATTTAGCTTCTGACAATGTTTGTCTTTTACTGAATGCTGAGCATTCATCATAGCTCTGGGGCTTATTCAAAGAACAATTTAAGTTCTACCCAAGCGCACATAAAATCATATAGTGCGCTTGGCACTAGCGCCAGTCAATGAGCGCAGGGCGCTATGGTTAAAGCGCTAGTGCGCTTGGCGCTTGGCGCCAGATGTGAAGTGCTAATACGTTTAGCGCTTTGCGCTAAATGAAGAGCGCAGATGCTCTATAGTTGAAGTCTTGAGGCGTTTGGTGCCGGTACCATATAATTAACTGCAGAGCGCTTTTAGTAATGCAGCGCACACGTGAGGAGCACGTGGCACGCTTAGCGCTGAGCGCTAGATGAAGAGCACTAAGGCATTTTTGAATTAGGAGCGCTAAGGCTCTTCTTAGGTTAACTTTGCGCTCTGCAGATTATTTGTTCTTTGATAAGAGGCTTTGTCTCAAAATTCTAAGAACAAAGTTCTTAGTTCATAGGAGATGTTTCAATCTCTTTTTGATGAAAGGCTTTGCCTTTATGGATCTGTGATCCTAAAAGAATTAAATAATTCTCCCCCCCCCCACCCTTATAATGAGATGTTTATAATCTCTTTTGTAAAAGACAACTTTGTCTTATAGATCTATGATCTGTGAAAGAAGTAAGTACTTCTGTTTATATTGAGACGATTTCGTCTATATATTCTTTTTACCTTGAAAAAGAATTGTCTTCTTTTTGCCGAGAGCTTCTTCTTCTTCCCGAGATTTTCTCAAAGTTTATGGGGGGGTTCCTCTCTACAAGACTTGAAGTCTCGAGTCCTTTATATAGGGCAGGCTGATTTGTTGAATCAGTTAAAGAGATTTATTCTCTAATCGATTTAGGGAATTTCCCCACCGTCGGATCTTTGATCCAAGGGCTTCTGATTTACAGAAGGAAATTTTCTTGTTTTTAACAAGATTGGGAAATCTTTCCATGCAGAATTTATTCTGTCTTTGGTAATTTTTATTTACCATTGGATCATTGATCCAACGGTGCTCTGATTTACAGAGCACAATTTTGTTGTTTGGAAAGATTTTGAGAAATCTTTCCTTAACCGAATTTAATTTTGGTTAATTAATGATTCATCATTATTATTAGATCTTTGATCTAACGATGGGGATCTTTTAGTTCCAGCGCTAGCGCTTATGCGCTCTGCCCATGGTGCGCTAGTTGTAGCGCAGCGTTCTTAGCGCTAGCACACATGTGCTTTGCACGTGGTGCGCTACTTGGAGCGCAGCACGCTTGGTGCTGCATCTAAAGCACTGCTTTATTGGAGGTGTCTTTTCATCCTCCTTTTAAGTCAAACTTTATATTCCCCAGAACTTTCATCTCCCAGGTCTTGGAAATAGCTCCACTATGCACAAAATTTTCTGTGCCTAGTCTTTATAATCTGAAACAAAGCTTCTTTCTTTTCTCGTCTCCAAAAGAACCCTCTCAGCTATGGCTTGTAACCGCCAACATGCTCGTCGACAACCATGGAAAGTGCCCATCCAGGACATTATTCCTCGCTTTGTTGCGCGCTTGGTGGATCCTGCTCTTACGGATGACCAATGCGACGCAGCGCTGTACAAGCTCTTGACTCGTAGGGTCTCCTCTCCCCCCACACTTTATTTGGCTTCGGATGATCCTTACGTCCGTGCTCGCTGATATCCCTCCTCCTCCAGCAGATATGACTTCGGTAATGCTTGATGCTGCTGAAGACAAGATCGAGTGCTTCTTCGAGGCGCATGTGATCACTAAAGCCCTGAGGGATTGCTCTGTCCATTTGCTGAGCCAGATATGGGCTCGTCGGGTCGTTATCTCCACTTTCTCTGGTGAGTGCGGCGCTGATCGATGGGTGGCTACTCCCCGAGAAGATCGTCGTTTTGATTTGGTGGAGAAGACAGAGAGGGAGCTAGATAATCTCATTCTTAACTTTGCAAACCCCTGTCCTTTTGATCCCATGTTTGGAGATTTGTTTATATTGTAAAAAAAATTCAAATTAAGTATTTTATTATATGCCAAGTGCTCCTCTTATTTTTAATTCTTTGTTATTCCTTTGTCAGGCGCTTATGCGCTGTATAACTTAACTTGTTATAACCAGGTGCAAGTAATGAAGCGCTCTTGGCGCTTAGCGCTCTCGTGCTTTGCACGTGAGCGCCGTTTCAGAGTCTTTGACTCTTCGTGCTGGCGTGTTCACTGCTAGCGCTCTTCACAAAGCGTCGCTTCATTTCAAACCTTGGAATTTGATAAGAGCTTTGCTTGATTGGGGAAACAGATACTTGGCATCGGTGGGAAGGGAACTACCCGCCAGGGATTGACCGAGCAGGGAAGCTGCTCGGTAGCCTCGTGAGAAGGGCTTTTTAGACTTCTCTTCGCCTTCATGGGGCGTCGTTCATTCTCCCTTGACCCGTAAAATCTGAAAGAGTGACCGTCGTAGATAGCACGTCGCAGCTCTGTATTGGGAAATTTGAAAATATCTCGTGATTCGCGTTGCTGCGCGTGCAAATTTCGGCCTTTAGGGATTCTGTTGGGGCTATAAATAGCGAAAGCATGTTGGTTTCTTTTAGCTTTGCGTTTCTGAAAATGGTCGGGTTTATCTACTCCATCAAAGAGATCATCTTGTTAGTTATATGTATGCCCTAGAGACCATTATTGTACATATAATGTATATTATAGTGGATGCTTGGACATACATAGAGAGAGGACTTTCTTGCTCGACATGATAGTATGCTATCTGGTTACCTTTATCTTAACGTGTAGACTGGTATTTATACTGTCTGTCTCTTACGTGTTGATGAAGCCCTTAGGATTATGCTTGACTACCGGGATTATGATGTAGATCATACTAGTGGGGCCTGGGCAGTCTATAAGCATATCCTTTAATTGTTCCTAGTCGAGGGTATATCGAAACAGGGCATCGATATTACCAGAGTAGACTAGTGTGTACGTTTCTTGACCCTAAGGGCGATGGTTGATCCCACAACCATTGGTGTTTGAAATCTAAGATTGTACACAGGTGCTCATTGGAGAATGGGTACACCGAACAGGACTCGCCGAGAACTCCTAGATGGTATATATACCTATTGTCAGATAGCAGTTCTCTGGTGACACTTGTACAGGTTAGTCTGTAGACCCGAGATCGTCATAGTGTCTTGTGTGATTCCCACCGCGCTTTGATTTCCTCCCTACCACGGCTCTACTGAGTCGTGCAAACAGGTGGATTTTGGGTACAGTCCCGAATCGCATGGAGGCAGTGAGCGATAGGAGGGGTTTCGTCTCTCCCGGTACAGGGAGTTGATGTCGCGCTATACTTGATCGGCCATAACAGCAAATCCCTAGCCAGGGTTCTCAAGATTTACTGATAAGAGTTATCAGTAGTTTCTCGAACCGTTATGGGCCGCAAATCAGCATGACTTATAAAGCTTCTGGGGTCTGACATTTACCACCCCTAGACTTCATATGCGACGTATCAGATGAAGAGACCGGACTGTACGGTAAGTCTTGCTTACAGGCTCATTAGGGTTGGGATGAGTTCGCTCACCGGCCACCTCTTTTTCGTCATGTACCTAGGTAGCCGTTACGCACAGCTAGTGCCGCTGACGTGCTTGTAGTTAAACCCACTGCCAGCGTACTGTCGAGTCTTTTGACTCCCACACAGAGAGTTCCCTAGTTCATGCGAAAGATATAGAGACCGTAAGTTGTTACGGCAGGATTTCGATCATGTTCGTGTAATCGTTACAGGAATAATGATCGAAATGTTAATACCGGTAGGTTTTGGTTTAAGCCGCATGCAGGTATTATATTATTGGGTTATTTGTATTCGTATTTTTCGGAATTCGGATACGGGTATACTTATACAGTATAGGTAGAGAGGTATTATTGTAATTGTTACAACAATACCTTCTAGAAGGAGACACCTCATTAATGGATATTTATTTTGTGAAAATAAATAAATGAGGTGGAAAATGAAAAGTCCAAGAATGGATGAAGGAATGGCTTCTTTCATATTTTATTCATTTTGGAGTTACTATTGAAGCATGGTGCAATTTTTTATTACATGCTTCAATTATTTCATTTTGAGCCATATGATATTTTTCCATGCTTGAACTTTTCATTTTATCACTTTGACATTCTCTCTCTTTATTCTCTCCTTCTTCATCCTCTTTGCTTTAACCTCACATGAGTTGTGAATCAAAACCTTAGAGCAAAAATCATAATCCAATATTTAATCTCTACCTCATCTTAGTGATCACTTCTAGCAAACTTGATCTCTAAGTTGAACTCTTGTGAAGAGTTTGTAGCTTGTTCGATAGCTCTCGGGTGGATCGTCTTGGATCTTGAGATGGCCGGAGATCGAGCTCATTGCAACCACAAGGAGCCTAGGAGTCACATTCA
This sequence comes from Agapanthus africanus, assembly GCA_030015575.1. Lineage (NCBI taxonomy): Eukaryota > Viridiplantae > Streptophyta > Magnoliopsida > Asparagales > Amaryllidaceae > Agapanthus > Agapanthus africanus. The sequence goes on from JASDDO010000008.1 coordinate 358,757,063, forward strand.
AGTGAAGACCTGAAGGACCGGTTCCATTATGTATAAAACTATCATAGTAGATTAGATCTCTTGATGGTTTTTGCTAGTTAGGGTTTAAGCACTAATCTTGGGTTATGTGGGTGTTGCATGCAAGAAAAATTATTGTTTTCCAGTTCCGCCTCCTCACAAGTGTTGTGAGGTGTGCAACATCCACTAACATGGTATCAGAGCCTAACTTAAACCTTAAATAGCTTGTTGCAACTTTAGAATTCCGTCGTTTTTCCTTGTGCAAAAACTACCGAAAAACAGTTTTGAAAATCGAAGTTTTGAGATGTTTGCACACCCCACGGACTCACGGTTTGAACGAGAAGCCGCGGGGTGGAGAGCACGCATCCCGGGCATACCCCGAGGGAGGACCGAACGGCTGGGCCCATTCCCCAAGACCACCACAAGGTGGACTTGGCGATGGGGTCCCAAAACTGCCCCACCAAAAGCAGTTTCGGGTCTGCCTCATCTCCTGGCCACCTCGTGGTGGCCTCGGGGGTGGGGTACCCTCTCTAGGCCCCCCATTCGACCGTTAATATGTTGTTCTTCGCCTCTGCGAAGTTCAGACAGGTTTCGAGTTTGTTTCGACTCCCGGATTGGCTCAAAAGATCGGTTTTTAAAAACTTGCTCACTGGATTTTTTTCAAGTGTTGGAAAATGTTTTAGTTTGCAAATTCTTGTGCGGAATTCTAATGTTGCGACTTCTTTACTTGCTTTGGGATGTGGATGTGTGTTTGGAATCGTCACTAATTGCTAAACGACGATTAGTCTGGGTTGCACACATCGGTTTTGATATCATGAGATGGTATGTTTATATGAATATGTTAGATCGTCGTGATGAATGGCCGGGGGATGTGAGAAGAGCATTTTTTCTTTTCTTTCATTCAATGTAATTTGTAAAAAGCAATGTAATATTATTTTACGGGGCACATCCGGGTTGAGGTTGTAGCCACCGTTGTATAATTTCTTTTTATTTTTTTTGCTCCTAGGATAGACCCAAGGTGGGGTGCACAAACTACCGGGTTTTCGAAGTGCCGAGTAGCCTACTCACTTTTTTGAGGGAGGTTGCTTCACTTCGGGAATTTGGCGGGTAGTTTGCCACACCCGTAGGAGTCTAGGGTGAGGTTTTGGTTATTCATCACGATCGTGGAACCCGTCTTTCATTAAGGGCTTGAATGAAATACGGAATTCCTAGTATATCCAATGTATTCATCTGTGATATGAAATGGCTATTTTTATATATGAGATATATAATAAACGTTGCTTATGTTTTGCACCCGTGCTAGTCCAGCCCATGCTCTGCCGTTAGTTAAGTAACCTAACGGTGCATGACGGGGCCCAGTGGCGAATACGGATGGCATAAGCGTACGTTCTATTTTCGTTTCTTTACTATGATGTTTAAGAAACGTAAATGATGGGAAAACATTAATGTGATTAATGTTAAGCAAAAGAAACCTAAAGATGTTGTAGAATCAAACTTTTTAAAATGTGTAACTCTAGCTTTTGCTTTGCATCGTGGTATTCTTGAATATCCTGCACCTCATTCGATGAGGAAAGGGCCGAGATCCCTTCACCGGGAATGACCCCTTTAGCGAAAATAGCAAATGTTACAAAGCACTCGATTTGATTTTATAGTTGATCTAATTTTTTCTTTGCATCGTGGTATTTATATATCCAGTACTTTATTCGATAAGGAAAGAGCCGAGATCTCTTCACTGGGAGTGACCTCTTTAGAAAAGATTAGAAAGATGATATAAAATCATTCAAATTTTAAAACTGGAGCTTAAACCACTCCTTCTCACTCGATTCTACAACGATATCAAGTTCAAAACGTTAAAGGTTTTCATAAAAAACCATCCATAGCCCTCCATCATTTTAGGAAGCAGAGTACTTAGTATTCGTGCCACGTTTGTTGACTATAGTTAAGGCGTGGTGTACGGGAGCTAAGTGATGTCTTCCTAAAAAGCATTTGATGCGATCGATTAGGACATTCGTATGACTTTGTTGACCATAGTTAAGGGTCATGCGGGTGGGTCTAAATCGATCACGAAATGGCGGGCAGAACTTGACTAGTGCTTATGATTTGTTGACCATAGTTAAGGTCATAAGACACTAGGGGTAAAAATCATATCGAGAATTTCACGAGTTGAAATTTGCAATGAGATTGCATACCATTTATATGATAGTTGGATCCCGATCCCACTGTGAGTAACAGTTACTCCCGGGAGAGATTTTGCACGTTACAATTAGCTAATCCAGTAGGTGTCTAGAAAGGTGTCAACGGGGTTACGCCTCTAGGAAAATGAGGTTTATTTTAATTAGGTCCGTGCGAAAGCACGGGGAACCTCCCTCAGAGTACCGACACTGGCCTGGCTGACCGGTTAGCGAACTTGTAGATTGCAATTAATCCTGGCTAATTTTCTCTTTAAGGTTTGATGGAAAATTTGATAAAAAGCAGTGGGAGATATCGATTAGATAAGATTAATAACCAATCTAATCTTGCAAAGAGCGCACGCAAAGTGATTACCCTTCTCTCTCTCCTGGTAGCAACCAATGAATAATAATATGGATGTATTGAACGAACCTACTTATCATACTAGGCTAGGTTCCGCTCCATCTTATGATTGTCATAAGTCTGAGTAAGGAATAGGGGAATATTCGGATTCCCACGCCACCCAAAAGAAGAATAAGCATATTGATGTATAGTCTTCGGGTGTGTTCGTAACCAAGAACTGTTTCTCAGTTACCTCTACGTCCAGGGTATTGGATACCGGATCAGGATCCCACACATATAATTTGTTACATGGGCTATACACAGGTGAAGAACTGGGAAAGGGAGATATATCTCTACTAGTAGAGACGGTGCAATTGTTGCAGCCAAAGCAGTTGGCAAATATCACTTTGTGTTACCAACAATACATTGATTCTTAGCGACTGTTATTTCGTACCAATAATATTATGAATATTTTCCTAAATCAAGTGTTGATTGGGTAAGGTATGTTGTATAACAGTATGCACGTTCTGAATCAAACTACAGTTCTAAACCTACAGAACACACACAAGAGGAACAGTTCAGAAATGAACGAAGTCTTCTTGGGGCATTATAGACTGGGTCATTTCGATGAAACAAGACTAGCTGAAGTTCTATAAGGATGCATTTTTGAATCCGTTCGAATTTACATCTTATGAAACTTGTCAGTCATGTCTCAAAGACCAGGTGACCAAATCTCCGTTTATTAGAAACGGAAAAAGAGCTACTGAACTCTTGGACAGATACATGGTGATGTATGTGGTCCTATATCAACATAGGCCAGGGATGGTTCCGTGTACTTTGTTATATTCACCGATGTTCTCTCAAAATACAGACATATGTTCTTGTTACACAAAACTGAATCTTTTGAGAATTTCAAGGAATATAAGTACGAAGTTAAGAACCGGTTGGGTAAAAGTATTCAAATCCTTCGATATGATCGGGGAGGAGAATACTTGGGCATGAAATTCCGAGACTATTTAAAAGAGAATGAGATTCTCTCTCAGTTTACTCCTCCGTATACACCACAGCACAACGGTATATCGGGGTGGAGGAATCGCACCCTATGAGATATGGTGCGCTCTATGATGAGTACTGCTGAGTTGCCTATTTCCTTTCAACGACATGCACTTGAGAAGATGCATACCTATTGAATAGAGTTTCGATCAAATCTGTTACCTACCATTCCATATGAGATATGAAATGGGAAGAGACCATCTCTTAAACGAGTTAAGATATGGGCGGTCCGGCCTATGTTGAAAAGCAAAAATCCAGACAAGCTCGAGGCAAGGTCAGTTCTGTGCAAGTTTGTAGGATATCCCAAACATTCGTAAAGGAATATCTTCTACCACACCGAGGAACAAAAGATGTTTCGTTTCTCGACATGCCACCGTTTTAGAAAAGGAATTTCTTGTGGAAGAAATTAGTGGCGAAGAGGTAGAACTGGAAGTAGTTCCAGCAAACACAAACTATAACTGACGATTTGTTGGAACCGGAGGATTCAACAGTCCCTGACGAACCGAAGCCACTCCGCAGATCTAGTAAGGTTCCTCACCCACCTGAGAGATACTACTGTTTTCTCATAAACGGTAGGAGCGAGGATTGCATCAAGGAGATGATGACCCAACTAGTTTCGAGCAGGCCACAAGTAGAGACTATGTGAAATGGCTGGATACTATGTGATCTGAGATGGAATCCATGTACACCAACAAAGTGTTGACTTTGGATATTGCTCCTGAAGAGGTAAAACCCATCGAGAGCAAGAGGATCTTTGAGAAATATAAATTGGTGTGGATGGAAAAGTTGAGACTTTCAAAACTATGCTTAAGTCCATCAGGATTCTACTTGCCACTGCTGCATACCATGACTACGAAATCTGGCAGACTGCACGTCAAAACCTCTTTTCTAAATGGTGATTTAGAAGAGAGCGTGTATGACACTACCAGAGAGCTTCGTAGACAGTGGGAGCAACAGAAGCATGTGCAAGCTGCTTAAATCCATCTACGGGTTAAAGCAGGCATCGCGGAGATGGAACGTCTGTTATAATGAAGTTGTCAAAGAGTTTGACTTCATCAAAAAGGTTGATGAACCATGTATAAATAAGAAGGTTGTAGAGAGTATGGTTGTCTTTCTCGTATTGTACGCGGATGACATACTCTTGATAGGAAAGAGTGTTCATATGCTACACTCGGTCAAGCACCACGTATCACACAGGTTCTCCAAGAAAGATATAACTGATGACTTCTACATCCTGGGGTTATAGATCTATAGAGATGGATCTAAATGGATTTGGGATTGTCTCAATCCAGGTACATAGACACCATACTAAAAGGGTTTTAGTATGGGTGATTCTAAGTATAGTAATATACCCGCTTGTTCAGGAATCACTCTCTCCAAAGAGATATCTCTCGAGACTGATTTGGAAAGGGCTCGCATACAAGAAATACCCTATACTTTGGCAGAAGGGTCGATCATGTATGTGATGTTATGTACCAGACCAGATATAGCTTACTCACTAGGTGTAGTGAATAAGTATCGAAAAGATCTTTGAGAAAAACCACTGGACAGCTGAAGAACATACTTAAGTGCTTGAGAAGGACTAAAGGATGTTCTTGGTGTATAGTAACGGTGAACTCCAGATGGAGTCTTTTACCGATTCGAGCTTCCAGAGTGATAAGGATGACTGAAAGTCGGTCTCGGGTTTTGTCTTCACCTTCAGTGGAGGGACGGTATGTTGGAAGGGTTCCAAGATATATACCGTAGCAGACTCGTAGATAGAGGCTAATTACATCGCTACCAACGTTGCTGCCAAAGAGGTTGTCTGGATGAATAGAGTTCATGAGATGAACTAGGTTCCTACCATTGGGCATCCAATACCTAGGTATTGAGATGACAATGGAGCTGTGGGTTTGGCTTAGGAACCCTGGTCCCGTCAGCAATCCAGACATATTCTTAGACAGTATCACCTGATCAGGGAGATAGTTGATCTCCGGGAGATCGAGATTAGGAGAGTTGACATAGAGGATAACACAGCGGATCCACTCACCAAGGCCATTCCCCAAATGCTATTCGAGAGACTTTTGGGACGTTATGTATGAGATACTACAACAACTGGCCTTAGTGCAAGTGGAAGATTGTTAGTTATATATATGCCCTAGAGGCCATTATTGTACATATGATGTATATTATAGTGGATGCTTGGACATATATAGAGAGAGGACTTTCTTGCTCGACATGATAGTATGCTATCCGGTTACCTTTATCTTAACGTGTAAACTGGTTATACTGTTTGTCTCTTACATGTTGATGAAGCCCTTAGGATTATGCTTGACTACCGGGATTATGATGTAGATCATACTAGTGGGGCCTGGGCAGTCTATAAGCATATCGTTTAATTGTTCCTAGTCGAGGGTATATCGAGACAGGGCATCGATATTACCAGAGTAGACTAGTGTGTACGTTTCTTGACCCTGGGGGCGATGGTTGATCCCACAACCATTGGTGTTTGACATCTAAGATTGTACACAGGTGCTCATTGGAGAATGGGTACATCGAACAGGACTCGCCGAGAACTTCTAGATGGTATATATACCTATTGTCAGATAGCAGTTTTATGGTGACACTTGTATAGGTTAGTCTGTAGACCCGAGATTGTCATAGTGTCTTGTGTGATTCCCACTGTGCTTTGATTTCCTCCCCACCACGGCTCTACTGAGTCGTGCAAACAGGTAGATTTTAGGTACAGTCCCGAATCGCATGGAGGCAGTGAGCGATATGAGGGGTTTCGTCTCTCTCGGTATAGGGAGTTGATGTCGCGCTATGCTTGATCGTCCATAACAGCAAATCCCCGGCCAGGGTTCTCGAGATTTACTGATAAGAGTTATCAGTAGTTTTTCGAACCGTTATGGGCCGCAAATCAGCTTGACTTATAAAGTTACTGGGGTCTGGCATTTACCACCCCTAGACTTCATATACGACGTATCAAACAAAGAGACCGGACTGTACGGTAAGTGTTTCTTACAGGCTCGTTAGGGTTGGGATAAGTTCGCTCGTCGGACACCTCTTTTTCGTCATGTACATGGGTAGCCGTTACGCACAGCTAGTGACGCTGACGTGCTTGTGGTTAAACCCACTGTCAGCGTACTGTCAAGTCTTTTGAGTCCCACACAGAGAGTTTCCTGTTTCAGGCGAAAGATGTAGAGGCCGTAAGTTGTTACGGCAGGGTTTCGATCATGTTCGTGTAATCGTTACAGGAATAATGATCGGAATGTTAATACCGATAGGCTTTGGTTTAAGCCGCATGCCGGTATTATATTATTGGATTATTTGTATTCGTATTTTTCGAAATTCGAATACGGGTATACTTATACGGTATATGGTTGAGGGGTATTATTGTAATTGTTACAACAATACCTTCTAGAAGGAGACACCTCATTAATGAATATTTATTTTGTGAAAATAAATAAATGAGGTAGAAAATGAAAAGTCCAAGCATGGATGAAGGAATGGCTTCTTTCATATTTTATTCATTTTGGAGTTACTATTGAAGTATGGTGCAATTTTTTATTACATGCTTCAATTATTTCATTTTGAGCCATATGATATTTTTCCATGCTTGAACTTTTCATTTTATCACTTTGACATTCTCTCTCTTCATTCTCTCCTTCTTCCTCCTCTTTGCTTTAACCTCACATGAGCTGTGAATCAAAACCTTAGAGCAAAAATCATAATCCAATACTTAATCTCTACATCATCTTAGTGATCACTTCTAGCAAACTTGATCTCTAAGTTGAACTCTTGTGAAGAGTTTGTAGCTTGTTCGATAGCTCTCGGGTGGATCGTCTTGGATCTTAAGGTGGCCGAAGATCGAGCTCATTGCAACCACAAGGAGCCTAGGAGTCACATTCAAGTGAAGACCGGAAGGACCGGTTCCATTAGGTATAAAACTATCATAGTAGATTAGATCTCTTCATGGTTTTTACTAGTTAGGGTTTAAGCACTAATCTTGGGTTATGTGGGTGTTGCATGCAAGAAAAATTATTGTTTTCCACTTCCGCCTCCTCACAAGTGTTGTGAGGTGTGCAACATCCACTAACACATCTCTCATGATGACATATACCTGTACGATCAGGGATACACCGAGAAGACGTACTAAATGGTGATCGAGCATGTGGAGGACCTCTTCGGTCATTTACTTCCCCGGCGGTCACCCCTCCTCCAATTGCTCATGTATGCAATTTGGAGGATGTCCTCGAGGCTGCATATCGCCCTGTCTTCGCAACCGCTGGACGAGGTGCTTAACAAGCTGCACACGCTTCATCACCACGGCCTGATTTCTAAGAGTCGGCGGGACCGATCGGTAGTTCTTCTTCAGGAGTGTTTCCAGAAGAGGCAGACCGCTAACTCTTGCCTGGCGGGCGGGAGCTCCGGTCCTTCCGTGGCATCTCGAGTCCGCGGGCAACATCAGAGGGAGCGGGCTGAAGAATCTAGGGCTCGGCTAGCCGATATCTTCTCAGAGTACCATCGGCAGTGCTTTCTCAACCCCTTACCCTTTTTGTTGTAATTTTTTGTAAGGCTGAGGATCCCATAGTACCTTTTAATGAATAAAATTCTTCTTTTCTGATGTGTTTTGTCTCTTTTTGTCCCTTAGTACTTTTTACATACTCTCTCAGAAATGGATCTAGGGATTTCGAAACTGAGAGAAAAAACAAAATTTGCGAAAGAAGTCTCTTTTAATGCAGGAGACTTGAGAAAAATTACATCGCCTTGAAAAGAAGAAAATACATTCATTTGTACAGTTTGAGTTTTTCAGCATTGTAGGGCCGAAGAAACCTGCGTCCCCCGGCGTCTTGTAAGCGACAGGCTCCTCCGGGCAATACTTCGGAGATAAGAAAAGGATGGTCCCACTTCGGAGAAAACTTGTGCAGTTTGCCCTGATCTAAGAATTCGTTCCGTCTTAAGACCAAATCTCCCGTCTTGAAGACGCGATGCTTAACTCGTGCGTTATAGTAGCGAGCAGTTTATTATTGGTAAGCGGCCGCTTTGATCTGTGCTCGGTCCCGCTTCTCTAGCAAGATGTCCAGATTGGTCCGGAGCGCCGAGGTATTGGCTTCGTCATCGAAGTGTTCAACTCTGTAACTGGGCAGTCTGATCTCCGCTGGGACCATTACCTCGATACCATAGCAGAGGCTGAATGGGGTCTCTCCTGTCGGTGTTTTCTTCGATGTGCGTAATGCCCATGGTACCCACGGTAGTTCCTCGACCCAGCTACCCGGGCTTCCTTCCAAACGGACTCTAAGACCGTGGATGACTCTTCGGTTCGCTACCTCGGCCTGTCCGTTGCATTGTGGGTGTGCGACCACGGAAAACTTCATAAGTATGTGGTACTCGCTGCAAAACTCTATGACTTTGTCATTTTCGAAGTTGGTCCCGTGGTCGGTGATGATACATCTCGGGATCCCAAATCGTGATTACATTGTTCTGCAGGAACTTTATAGTAGAGAAGACGTCCGGTTTTCTGACGGCATCGATCTACTTCATAAAATAGTCTACTGCGACGAGGATGTATTTGTGTCCGCCTATGCCAGTGGGGAGTTGGCCCACCATGTCCATGTCCCACTACGCAAACGGACAGGGGGAGCTGAGGGTCATTAGCTCGGTGGCTGAAAGACGGGGTATGCTGCTGGAGTTGGAAGTTTCTGCATCTTCTGACAAGCTTCTTGGCGTCTTGGTGGATCTTTGGCCAATAATACCCTTGGAGCAGCGTCTTCTGGACCAAGGCATAGGCCCCTTGATGCGCTCCCCTAACCCTTTCGTGTATCTCTCGCAGGACGTAGTCGGCTTCGTGAGGGTCGACGCACTGGAGCAGAGGCTGTGTGTATGACTTCTTGTAAAGGTTTCCATTGCTCCAGATGAAATGACTGGCTTTGGCTCGAAGGCGGCGTGCTTCCTCTCGATTTTCCAGAAGTGTACCATCTTTTAGGAACTCTACAAGGGGCTTCTCCAATCCAGGCCTTCCTCCCGAGCAATGTATACTTGGAGCGTTACCCCTGTGTCTTCCATGCTGGGCCGTTACAATACTTTGAAGAGGATATTCCTCTTATGGTTGGCCGTATAGGAATAGGAGAGCTTGCTCAGAGCGTCGGCTTGGGTGTTCAGGTTCCGGGGAATTTGCTCCACCTGGACTTCGTCAAAGTTTTTTCGAAGTCTTTTTACCTCGGTCGGGTTCTTCACCATGAACGGATCTTGGGCCTCGAAGCGCCCGGTGATCTGGCCGACGACTAGGGCAGAGTCGCTATGAATCCGGATTGTCTTCAGCCCCACCCCGGAAGCGATTCGCAATCCTGCTGACAAGACCTCGTATTCCGCAGCGTTGTTCGACGCTCTGAACCCAATCTTCAAAGAGTATTCCATCTCTGCCTCGTCCGGGCCTCGAATAATAAGCCCCGCACCACTTCCTTCCTCGGTAGAGGATCCATCCACGTAGAGGACCCAATCAGGGACGGAGTCGGGTATTTCCTCGACCGAGGGTCGGGACCCGAGGACATGTGTCGATGCTATTTCCTTGGTGAGAACAGTGCACTTGACCACGAAGTCTGCCAGGACTTGTGCTTTGATGGATAGCCTGGGACGGTATTTGATGTCAAATTGGGATAACTCCCACCTCCATTTCTCCAGACGACCAGACGACTTGGGGCAGGCGAGAATAGTCCCTATAGGCCGCTCGGTAAGGACGAGGATGGTGTATGCCTGGAAGTAGTGACGTGGCTTCCTTGAGACGACGATAAGCGCCAAGACTATCTTTTCTATGGCCTAGTACCTTGTTTCCGTGTCTTTGAAGACGTGGCTCATGTAGTACACCGGCTTTTGTACACCTTCGGCTTCCCTGACAAGCACCACGTCTGCAGCTTGGTCGAAGACCGCTAGGTACAATGATAGTTCGTCTCCTTCGATTGGTCGGGTGAGCAGTGGGGGAGTTGCCAGGTGCACTTTGAGCTGCTCGGAAGCATTTTGACATTCTTTCGACCATTTGAACTTTGGGATCTTTCTCAGGGTTTTGAAGAATGGGAGGCACTTTTCTCCAGATCTCGACATGAAGCGACTCAGATCGGCCACTCTCCCTATAAGTCGCATGATCTCGACGTTGCTCTTTGGCATGGCCATGTTGAGAATGGCGCTGATCTTTTCCGAGTTAGCATCGATTTCTAGGTAGGTAACCATGAACCCGAGGAATTTCTCGCTAGTGACTCCGAACGCACACTTGGCTGGGTTCAGCTTCATTTTGTACTTGCGAAGGACGTCGAATGTCTTTCCAAGATCTTTTGTGTGCTCGTCCGATGAGGTTGATTTCATAAGCATGTCGTCGACGTAAACCTCCATGTTCTTCCCGATCTGCGGTTTGAACATTTTGTTGGTAAGGCGCTGATATGTAGCCCCAGCATTTTTTAGGCCGAAGGGCATCACTTTGTAACAGTATACCCCCCGGTCCGTGGTGAACGCGATAAGTTCCTCATCTGCCGGGTTCATACGGATCTGGTTGTAGCCGGAGAAAGCGTCCATGAAGATGAGCAATCGTGACCTGCCGAGCTGTCTACTAGCTGGTCTATCCGAGGGAGGGGATAGTTGTCTTTCGAACAGGCCTTGTTCAGGTCTGTGAAGTCAACGCACATGCACGACTTCCCGTTCGCCTTTTTAACCATGACTACATTCGCCAGCCAATCCGAGTAGTCAACATTGCGAATAAAGTTGGCCACGAGCAATCTATCGACCTCGTCCTCAAACGTCTTTTACTTGATCGAAGCGAAACTTCGCTTCTTTTGTCTGACGGATTGGGCCTTCAGGTCGACTCCGAGCTTGTGCGAGATTACTTTGGGGTCGATCCCGGGCATGTCAGCAGGCGCCCAGGCGAACACGTCCGAGTTCTCTTGAAGAAAGTGGATCAAGTCTTCACGCCGGGCTCCTGTCAAAAGGGATCTGATCTGGACGGTTCATCCCCGTCCCCCTCAACGAGGGGGATTTCTGTCAGCGCTTCTACCGGGGCTCCTCGAATTTCTTTCTGTTCATCGCGCGTGTCCAGGGACCCCTGGAAATCATTTGCGCCTCCGAAGTCGTCGCTCTGCTCTCCGGTGGTGGATGCCGAGGTGAAGCAAATCTTGGCGATTTGCTGGTTCCCGTAGGCCCGGCCTATTCCGTCTTGATCTAATGGAAATTTGATCGCAAGGTGATAGGTCGAGAGTTGAGCCCGGAGGGCGTTTAATGTCGGACGTCCTAAGAGGATGTTGTAGGATGAAGGGATCCTAGCGACGATGAATTCCACTGGTACGGTCCTCGTATGCCCCGCTTCCCCAATGTTGAGGAGGTGGATGACCACTCTCTCGGCCGGGATAGAGTGGTTGGTAAACCCTGATAGGACGTGGGAGGTTGGCTGCAGGTCAGAGGCCCTAACCCCATACGCTGGAAGCAGTCAAAGAAGTGGATATCTGCCGAGCTTCCGGAATCGACCAATATCCTTTGAACCTCGTAATGGTGGACCCACGCCGTTATCACGAGAGGCTCGTTGTGAGGCAAGGATATACCGTGGAGGTCTTCATCATTGAAGATGATGGGCTCGGTGGTCCTGCTCTTTTTCTTGGGTGGAGCGCTTGTTCCTTCGACGGGTAGGAGGCGGTGAGTTTCGCCGGCTCCATAGGCAGATCCTGAAGAAACGACCATGATGTGCCCGATTGTCAATTCCCCAGGAGGGGGTTGGTTCTCCTGCTCCCTATCGGCCTGTCGCTTGTCCCGCAGGTACCTCGCCAAGTGGCCAGGGCGGATCAACTCCTCGATGTAGTCGCAGAGCTGCTTATAGTTTTCGGTCAGGTGGCCCTGCGACCTATGGAACGCACGATACGGTCCCTGGGTGTGTTTAGCCGCTCTGTGGGTGACCGGCGGGAGCTTGAAGAACCTCTCGTTCTTCGCCTCTTCTAACAGCTCGGCCTGGGAGATGTTGAGAGGAGTATACTCCTGGAATTTTGGGGATTATGGTTTTGGCCAGTCGATCTTCTTCTTCTCTTCTCTGCCCCTCTACTTTTGGTCGGTTTGATCGCCCCGAGGCAGGTTGGCATTCACCTCAGACTCGAGTTGGATCTCTCGCTCGGTCCAAGTTTTTATCTCGGCCATGGTCTTAGGTTGCGCTAATGCACAAGAGCGGAGCCACTCTTTGTGCCTAAGACCCGACCTTAGAACGGTGATGACAGTTTCATCTCGATGATCGGGGACTTCGAGAAGAGCATTGTAGAAGCGAGTGACATATCACTTAAAGGTTTCTTTGTTCCCGCTCTTTATAGTGAATAGGTGGTCGACCGTTCTCTTCTGCCGCATGTTCCCGACGAAGTGTCTGAGGAATTGGGTGGCCAAATCGTCAAAGGTCTAGATAGAGCGTGGTGCTGATCCCCGGAACCAGTCCCGACCTGCACGGATGAGGGTGGTCGGGAAAGCTCGGCACTGGGCTGCGTCCGAGTTATCCTGGAAGCTCATGCTCGCCGTGAACGCGTCCAGGTGATCCTTAGGGTCGGACATCCCGTCGAAGAAGGCCACCTTGGACGGCTTATTCCTGGACAAGACGTGTACTGCGAGCAGCTCCTCGGTAAAGGGCTTCGTAAGTGAGTCGGCGACGTACCTGACCCCCTCATCGGATGGATGACCCTCCTGATGTATGCCCTCGATTTTCTTTTCAAGGGCGTCGAGGCAGTCATGATACCTCGAAGATTCGGCGTAGTCGAAGTGGTGGCCCTTCCCGCTTGTGGCCTGTAACGACCGTATTTTCTAATACCTAATAAAATATATTTTATTTAAATTTCTACTATCAAATAATTATTTATGTGTTTCGTTAATAGAAGAATAATTTTTAAAGTAATATTAATAATTTTCAAAGCATCGAAATATGATTAAAGGAATTTTCTAAAACCTATTTATTGTTTTTATAGGCTTAAAAATGTTTTAATAAAATTTTATAACGCCTTAAAATAATCTACATATTTTTATTATCAATTAAAGTAATTAATTTGTATTAAAAATATTTTAAAGATAAACTAGATATTATATAATTATAATAACTACCTAACAATTTAGAAATACATATATTATTTGTTTTTAGCCCAAAATTATTTTTATACTAAAGACAACAATAAAATATAATTTCTGAAATTTTTCCATAATTTTCCCGTATTTTTAACTAGTTTTAAAAAAAAAATTAAACCAATTCAGATTTTAAAATAATAAACAGATTATTATTTATATATATATATATATATAATATATGAGAATAATGGAGGAAAGAGGCCATAGAAGAGGATTTCCTCCTATGGCGTCGAAAAAATACACCCTCCCTCGTTTTTTCCGACGATCGGCACCCACCATCTTCATTGTCATCATCTAAGATGTGGGTACACCAAATTTCATGTGATTCTACAACTTTTTCACCGTTGATTTAGTGGGTTCAAAATTAACGGTTTACCGATAATAGAACTTTTTACATTGCTAAATCAATGGTGAAAAAGTTGTATAATCACATGAAATTTGGTATACCCACATCTTAGATGATGACGATGAAGATGGTAGATGCCGATCGTCGGAAAAAACGAGAGAGGGTGTATTTTTTCGACGCCGTAGGAGGAAATTCCCTCCTATGGGCTCTTCCCTCCATTATTCTCAAAATATATATATATAATCCCTTTGATCTGGACCGTTGGATACAAGATCCAACGGCCCAGGAAGCGCGGCGGCGCCCACGTGGTGGGGACCACGCGAAAACGCGTGATCCCCACACGCGCGAGTACGAGACGACGCGTGGCAGGCGGCAGTGGACAGGCGGCGCGATCCAGCCCGTTGGATCTCGATCCAACGGCTGAGACGAAAGGCGGCGGGCACAATCACGAGCTGATGATTCGCAAATTATTGGCAGCGCAGATTTTTTTTTGTTGATTTAACGGATTTTGGAATTTTTTGGTTAGAAATGAAACCCTATAAATAGGCACTTCAAACACTGATTTCTCACACCTCAGAACTCTAAAAATTCTGAAAAAAAATATCGGTGCCTTCGTATCGACGACGCCGACGCTACAGCTCCACCCAATCGCTGAGGAAAAATTGGGGCGCGGAGCTGTTGAGGATTTAGTACGAGCCTACGTTTTCAACCCATCGGCATCCGACTCAAACAAAAGGTAGGATCCGCCTTTCTCCCCTTTTCCTGTCACCTTCTTCTTTCTCAATAATCTAGTTCTAACCCCCTATATAAAATGTTGTTATAATATTTGTGCATACCTATTCCTTGTACCCTCAATAATGATAATGTTAACCCATATTTTAAAACGGTGTTTAATTTCCTCTGTACACAAAAGTATATTGCACACTCATAATACCTGGAATCTGATATGGTTAATGACATAACCCATGAATTGTCAATTCACCTCTGACATACCCACACTTACCCATACTTTCAAAATGATCTCGAAATAGGTTACTTCCACAAAATACCCTCGTTTAATTAAAATATTATATTTGTTTAAAATATCCATAAGAGATAAGATATGTGAAATAAATATTTTAGATACGATATACATATATTTTACTTACACTTTTTCATTAACTAATATAATGTTGTTTAACCCCCTTTAACCTTTTTAAAGAAGAAAATACTAAATTTAAATAACGACTTATGGTTTTTTCAAAACGAACGTATTTTCTAAAATGTTACCCCGAATTTAAAACACTATAATTTCATAAAAATTATTAATTTCATTTAAATACCTCGGCCTTTATTGAAGGGCCATTTTCAACAAGAATCATAATCCGTATAACGATATCTTTTCAACAAGAATCATAATCACGGTTTTCGCTCGCCATGAAGTCGAGAGCGGAAGATCAACTTTCGATGGGTGGAAAAATTGAACGTTCCTACAGACGGCGCCAACTGATGGAGGGTAAGATCTCCTTCAGATGTTGTCCTCCGTCGATCTGTTGCGAGCGTTGTTGAATGGATGAGAATTGACTTGGGGGTTGTTTCCTTGGACGTGTGGGTCTCAATGGGTTGGATTTGAGGTGGAAGCCGAGCTATCTGCAAAAGAAGTCCCGGGGTGGTTGTACCACCAAGGACCCTCCGACGATCAAGTTAGCCAAGGAATTTGGGCCGAGTAGCAGCTTAGTGGATTTAAATTGCCTTACCTGAGTCATCTTGGAGAGGGGTTTTTATAGTGGTCGCATGGAGCGAACCGGTGCAAGATCTTCACCGTCAGTTACACCCCTGGAGTTACGCCCGTGTGAATGATGGGATCTCCCCATTAATGACGGGATACGTTCGTTAATGAGGGATGCACCAGCGTGGGACGCGGGGCGTTGGGTAGCGGATATCTCGCTTCGGTGAGATATGCAGAGCCATTGCAGAAGCGCTTGGGCTCTGCGTTCTTGGTTGCTCGAGAGAACCGGGAAGTCTTAGCTCGGCGGGAGGCTCGGGAGACGAGCGGAGAGCCGAGGAAGCTTGGTTCGGTGATAACTCGGGGGCGAACTGGAAGGCTGAGGGAGCTCAGCGCATAGGATGACTCGGAGGTGAGCCGATGGTTATTCGCAAGACGAACATAGGAGTGTTCTGGGAGGCCATTGAAGGCCGGGTCGATCCTGAGGGCGGAGGCCCGAGGAATGTCTTCAAAGTATCGTGTTTGCTCTTGTCCCGTAAGCCTCGGGACACGTCATCCGCCACGTGTCATGATCTGGGAAATTCCCACTTACGAGTATCATCAACTATCCATGCTCGACATGCTCCCTGGGTTTCGAAATCAGAGCTGGACCTCTAAATCACTCAATCCGACTATAAGAATTAAGCTCATGCATCGGTCGTTTACGCTCAGCAAGATGAGAGGGAGCTGATTACCTCTCCTTGATTGAGATCGGGCTAATCCACCAAAGTGTGAACGCAAGACTGGACATCTCGATCGTTTACACCAGTGACCATAAGCCAAATCCGGCATAGGCGTTTTCAGCCGTTTTCTGGCGGGCACTACCAGCCATGGAGGGGTTGCGCGTCGACGGCAAGACCGAGGGTCATCCCATCTAGTAGCTCAAAGGATCGATCAGGAACGATGGAGGCATTACCTATAGAGAAGGGCTTGACTTCTCAAGCTTGAATAGAGCCTCGATGGCAGCGGGCAAGGTTTGTCGGAGATCACTTAACTACCATTAAGGGAGGTTGTGAGAGCCGAATTAGATCTAGGAATTCTAGCTATGATTCTTTGGTTGTTGATTCAGGGATCCTCTCCTTTGTGCTCTACCCCTATTTTTATAGGGTTCAAGATTTTCTTGGGGATCAAGTATCAGATATGGGCCAAATACTCTTTGTGCGTTATTCTACCAGTCACTAATTATTTGCCGGGCTTCTTAATTTGTTCTCTTTTAACTTTTTTAGGCAAACCACTCCTCTTTTAAAGGTGGGCACCGAATTATATTTTGCTCAAACAATAATATAAAAAGGAAAATATTAGTCCTGCGAGTTCGGAAAAAGCTTATTTGCACAATGACATTTGGAGTTGAGTTGAGGAGATGATCGACAAAAGCAACTACTTGTTATTATTAGACTTATTTACTGAAAACTCCCACGGGTTTGAGCCTATGACGTAAAATTATCAATATCTTTCAAAATGACAGAAAATTATAATGACTTGACGGTTAACGTTATCGTTCATGTCAAATGACCATTTTGACATTTTCATAATTTAATTAAGCCTTATTATTATTTATGAAGTCGGTGCATTCATGAGTTGAAGAGATGGCTTGTGCCAAGGAAAATTTCCTATTATTTCAAACTAAGATTCTCTCTTTTTTAACATAATTCAGATATAGCTTCCAAATTGACCCGACATGAATTCCTTCCTTGCTGCAATCCGACCCATAAGCATAATTTGATTAACCGGATTTGGTTAGGGTCCATTGCCCTAAACTGATACAACATGTTTGCCCCGATTGGAAATACGAGAACTGAGCCTTTACTCCAAGCATATAGGGTAGGCTAAATGAACCAACATGAGAATCGTGCCGGGTCAAACACATGGATCCTCCGCCTCCAATCACTCCTATCGAACAATATACTTTCATTAAGTCCTTTGGCATCTATATCTTTTAATTTCGCATCTTCTCCATCCACGTTTTCTTCGTTAGTTCTTTCTTCCTTTTGACTTGGCCTAAATCGAGAATATCCATTGGACCCGATTGAAAATAAAATTAAAAAATAATAAAATTAATACTTCCACTCAAATTGCAATATTTTTTTTTAAAGATTAAATACATCTATAATTAAAATATTATTTTATATTTTATAATTTATAATTTATAATTTTATATAAAACTATTGGGCTAAAATTTAGATTCTGTGAAAAAAAAAAGAAAAAAAATTCATTAAAAGTTAAATAGGTAAAACCTGATCCAATCTGACTATTAATCAGGCCAGACATGTAGGGCCTGTTTGGCTGCAAGATTATGAAATTTGGATTCCAAAATTGTTCGGTTGAAAATTTCTGGATTTGGTAATTTGTTATTTGGTTGGTTTTGAATTTCTAGTATTGGATTTACAGATTTTTGTGATCTGTGTTTGGTTGGTGAAAATAAAGTAGGATTTGGATTTGAGGATTTTAGACAGAGATAGATAGAGAGAGGATTATTAAATAAATAAAATACATGAGTCTCATCTAAAACTGCAATGAACAGTGACAAATACTTTAAAAAATTTAGGATTCAGGAATCCATGTTTTGTGGTGGGTCTCCCATAAAAAACAAAGGAATCCTAGAAATCCAAATCCCCAGACCAAACACAAAATTTTGGAATTCTCGAATTTCACTGACCAAATCCAAAGAAATCCTACAACCAAACAGGTCCGGTCTTAACTTTCGATCCTTGATGGGACAGACTCAATTTGACCCTAGCTGATTGATGTATTTAATGGGTCAAACCCGGCCCCACCTGACCCCCTTCATCTAAAAGCTTTTTTCTGGTACAGGTATCTGATTGATGAGAACAAGCTACTTGGCATTTATTGATAATAATAAAGGGAAATGACAAGATCGAGGGAATGAGAATAGAGTAACACCATGCTTAGGGAACTTGAAATCCTACCATAGTATATCCGGAAGATAAAATGGTGGAACCTACAACATCTAGATGCTATTGGCAAATAAGTGAGCCTTTTGTGTTTGTCTCTTTGGTAGAATGTGATAGGATTCAAGCACGGTAGATTAAGCATTTTTCATAAGAATATAAAACTTTTAATTCCAAAAAATAGCTGACAAAATAATGAAATTATAACTCATCTTTTGGTCTGAGTTGGATTGTGATCCTCCCAATGTTATAAGGCAAGGTTTTGAAGTAGACGAAGATTAGATCTCGTTCTACCCTAATGCAAATCTAGAAAGAGAAAATCTAAAAAAATTATTAAAACAAAAATTGAACTGCAAATTTAAACCCTCTAAATAAGCAAACTCTAATAAAAGGAAATTACCAAAAAGTCCCATAAACAATAATAATTAATAAAAACCCTAAAATACGAAATTATCAAATTGCGCCATAAACTTCGAAGCCTCCGTAGAGCCTCCAAACGTCGTTAGATCGCGATTTAATGGGCCACATTGTTGGATATAGTGCCCTCAAGACAATTATTGTAATCGCAGACAGGCGATTATGATGATTCAGGAAGGACATATACGGGTAGTACAGTTTTACCGAGATGATAGCATGCTATCTGGTTCATCTATATCATCATGTAAATGTATTATGTGGTATTACAGATCACTATTATATGTTGATAGAACACATAAGATTCTTGCTTGACTACCAGTATTATGATGGTGATCATATACGTGAGAGCTAGGTGGTCTATAAGCACATCCTTAAATGTCCCTAGTCGAGAGAGTATCGAGACTGGGTATTGATACTCCGGAGTAGACTAGTGTATACTTTTCAAGACCCCGACAAGAGGCAGTGCCCGGCTTCACAAGCCATTGGTGTCAGTTAGTCACCTAACATAGTATACAGGTGCTTATTGGGTTATGAGTTACACTGGACGGATTCGCCGGGAACATGCTAGATGGTATTATACCGATTGTCAGATAGCAGTTCTCAGGTGACATGAGTACAGATTAGTCTATCGACCTGAGATCATCATTTGTCTCGTGTGAGTTCCCACTGTGCTTTGATTACTACTCTACTACGGCTCAAAGGAGTCGTGCAAACAGATTTTAGTTGGGTACAGTCTCAAACCACATTGAGGCAGTGAGCAGATCGTCGGGGATTAGTCTCTTTCGGTATTAGGGGTAGATATCGCACTGTGCATTGGTGGCCATCACCAGAAATTCTTGGCCAATGCGGACAAGAATTACTAATTTGGATCGGTAGTTTCTCAGTGGGTGATGGGCTTCACACCTACACAAAATATCGCGTTATCAGGGGTCTGATTTTATCCATCCCCCTATACCCGATATGTGATACTCTTAGACAAACAGACCAGACCGTATGAAGATTGTTGTAGACAGTCTCAGTAGGGGTATGGATGAGTTTGTTCGTCGGCCTTCTTTTCGCTCAATACCTGGATAGCCGTTACGTACGGCTAGTGCCGCTGACGTGCTTGTGATTAAACCCACTACCAGCGTATTGACGAGTTTTTAGAGTCACACACAGAAGGTTTTTCTGGTTCAGGTAAAATGATGTAGTGGCCGTATATTGATACGTGCAGAGTTCCGATTAGGTATATGTGCTAGCCACACGGACTTTAATCGGGCAGATGATAATACTAGCCGGCTTAAGAATAAGCCGGATTATTAAATTATGTTTTGATTTAATAATTTACACACACACATATATTTCGATATGTATATTCTAGTATTATGTTCATTGCGTTTTTCTATCTCTTGGTTATTCGTATTTTGATATGAATACGGGTATATATTTGTGGGGACGTATTCTTGTATTTATACAAGAACACTTCTAAAAGAAGGACACCTTATTTCTAGGTTTTTCTTTTAAAGAAAATATGAAATGAGGTGGAAAAGAGAAATGGTGGAGGGTATGGGTGTAAGTCCACGTTGCGACCCCCGGTTCTTACGGGGAGGCGGAAACGGTATAAAAATCAAATTTTTAGCGCATGGGGCAACATGGACTAACAAAGTCGGGATCTTTTCTAAACTAAACTAGCAAACATGCAAAGGAGAGTTAACTACTCGGCAAAGTGGTTATACCTAACTTGAACTCCTTCTTCTTGAAACCTAGTAGAGGTTGATGGTTCTCTTCTCGTCGCCTTCTTCCGTCGAAGATGAATCCACCTGAGGGTTCAACCTTCGGGCTCTTTCTCGAACTTGGAGAGAACTAGAATCTCCGGCTTGCTAAACCTTTGATCCTAGAGTGAGTAGAGAGTGTCTAAGGGGTGCTTTTCTTTTAAGGAGAGGGATTCTCAACACATGAGAAGGGTTCTCCTTTTGCTAGAGGAAGAAGAAGATGAAGTGAGGAGAGAGAAGCTAAATGATAGAATGAGCTCTTTTCTTTTTGCAACCATAACAAAAAGCAAAAGAATTATCAAATTAATAATAATAATGAAAATGAAAAGGTTGATGGAAGGTTTTGGAATGACCATTATCATTTCAAACATTAAATGAATTTGCTAGAATCAAAGAGCATCTTTCTTTTGTAATGATAATGGTCAAAACTTCAACCATGGTCAACAAGTCAACCATGGTCAACAAGTCAACATAAAAACCAACCATGACACAATTTCATTTTATTAATATTATTAATTGATATAACATAAATCCATTAGGGTTTGGAAAAGGACGACTGTCAACTGTGCATACGCACCCGTTCCGAAACCCTAATGAAAGTCCTCTCCCTCCTCCTCAAATAACTGTGCTTACACACCTGCATTCTTGTTCCGAGGAACATGAATACTGAGAGATAAAAGCAACCCCAAAACATATATCAGTATCTGACTCAAACCAGAGCCAGCCAGTAATATCCGTCCGGACTCCAAACGTGCACAAGTGCGCGGATGAGAACGAACCCTGTCGCAAAACCATGCGACCTCTACTCTGTTTTGCCCAGAGGCGAATACCCTCTGTGTGGGACTCTAAAGACTCGACAACTACGCTGGCAGTGGGTTTAACCACAGACCGCAAGCGGCACTAGCTGTGCGTAACGGTCCCCAGGTAGATGCCGACAAGAAGGCTGACGAGGTGAAACCCCATCTGAACTCCTACTGAGTCTGAATGTGACAGTCTCCGTACAGTCCGGTCTGTTCGTCTGATACATCGCATGTCGGGCCTAGGGGGCGGTAAAACGTCAGTCCCCTAATAGCGGTACAAGTCGTGTCGGAGTGAAGCCCAAAACACCCTGAGATAATACTGGAAGCCTACCAGTATATCTCGCTTGCCCTGGCCAGGGACTACTCGTGTAATGGCTCTCCTAGACACAGCGCGATGTCAACCCCCAATACCGGGAGAGACGAATCATGTCTAACCGTCACTGCCTCCAAGTGCTTCGGGACTGCACCCAACCACCACCTGTTTGCACGACTCCTTTGAGCCGTGGTAGGGTAGTGATCAAAGTGCAGTGGGAACACACCCGAGGCGAAGTGCCAGTGTCAAGTCATCGGACTAAGCTGTACTCATGTCACCTGGGAACTGATAACTGACGATAGGTATAATACCAACCTGTCAGTTCCCGACGAGTCCTGTCCAGTGTACTCGTAACCCAACGAGCACCCGTATACTATCTCCAGTACGACGTACTGATGGCTGTGGGACAGACCATCTCCCACACTGGGATGAGAAGCGCATACGCTAGTCTACTCCGGAGTATCGATGCCCTGTCTCGATAGTCCTACGACTAGGGACCTGTATAAGGATGTGCTTATAGATTACCCAGCCCCCACTAGTGTGACTGCCATCACAACGCTGGTAATCAAGCAAAGATCCTAAGGGCTCCACTAATGCTTATAAGTGATATACTGAAATAAACACAAGTACACATTGAAGTAGAAACAAACCAAGTAGCATACTACTATATTGAGCAAGATTGTTTATACAAGGTGAATATCCCAAGCTTCCATCAAGTAATATACAAACTAGTATGATACAGTAATGGCCTCTAGGGCATATACACTAACAATCTCCCACTTGCACTAAGGCCATGAACTGGCGTATCGAAGACCTATCATCTCGATCAGCCGCTCGAACTGAGTCTGGGGTAAGGCCTTGGTGAATGGATCTGCAGTGTTCTCTTCTGAAGCAACCCTCCGAACCTCGATCTCCTTGCGATCCACGATCTCCCTGATCAGGTGATACCGCCTCAAGATGTGCCTGGATCTCTGATGGGACCTGGGTTCCTTCGCTAAAGCTATAGCCCCGTTGTTGTCGCAATACAGAGGTATTGGGTCAACAATGGACGGAACCACCTGAAGTTCTTTCAAGAACTTCCTCATCCAGACAGCTTCTTTTGCGGCATCAGATGCAGCGATATATTCCGCTTCCATAGTCGAGTCTACAACGGTTTCCTGTTTGGACCTCTTCCAACACACCGCCCCTCCATTGAGGGTAAAGACAAAACCCGACATGGACTTGGAATCATCCTTGTCACTCTGGAAGCTGGAGTCAGCAAAGGCCTCGATCTGGAGGTCTTTTCCGCCATACACCAAGAACATCTCCTTAGTCCTTCTCAGGTACTTGAGAATGTTCTTTACCGCTATCCAGTGTTTCTCCCCAGGGTTTGACTGATACCGGCTTACCACGCTCAGTGCATAAGCTACATCCGGTCTGGTACACAACATCGCATACATTATAGAGCCTACCGCAGAAGCGTAGGGTATAATAGACATGTGATCCCTCTCCAAATCAGTCTTGGGAGACATCTCTTTAGAGAGGGTGATCCCGTGACAAGCCGGTAGGTTACCGCGCTTGGAATCTTCCATACTGAATCTTTTCACTATGGTGTCGATGTACCTGGACTGAGAAAGTCCTAATATCCTCTTGGATCTA
Source organism: Agapanthus africanus (assembly GCA_030015575.1). Classification (NCBI taxonomy): domain Eukaryota; kingdom Viridiplantae; phylum Streptophyta; class Magnoliopsida; order Asparagales; family Amaryllidaceae; genus Agapanthus; species Agapanthus africanus. The sequence continues at coordinate 358,780,643 of JASDDO010000008.1, forward strand.
TCACGATGGATCCGGATCCCCAGGATGTATGAGGCATCACCCAGGTCTTTCATGGAGAACCTGTGCGACAAGAACCCCTTGACAGATTGTAGCATAGGAATGTCATTTCCTATTAAGAGAATGTCATCCACGTATAAAACGAGGAATACTACAGTTCTCGCTACAAATCTACTATAGATGCATGGTTCATCTGGATTTTTGATAAAGCCAAATTCCTTGACCGTCTCATCAAAACAGATGTTCCAACTCCGCGATGCCTGCTTTAGTCCATAGATGGACTTAAGCAACTTGCACACCTTTCCGCTGCTCCCACTCTGAATGAAACCCTCTGGCTGATCCATATAGACACACTCCTCTAAATTTCCATTCAGAAAAGCGGTCTTTACGTCCATCTTCCAAATCTCATAATCGTGGAAGGCAGCAATGGCAAGAAGGATCCGAATGGATTTCAGCATAGCTACTGGAGAAAAGGTTTCGTCATAGTCCAAGCCAGGTCTTTGACGGAAACCCTTTGCTACAAGTCTAGCTTTATAGGTCTCAACCTGCCCATCTACACCAATCTTCCTTTTGAAGATCCACTTGCATCCTACGGATTTTACTCCGTCTGGAGCAATGTCCAACGTCCATACTTTGTTGGTGTACATGGACTCCATTTCGGTCCGCATTGCATCCAGCCATTTTACCGAGTCAACGCTCTGAACGGCCTGCTGGAAGCTAGTAGGCTCATCATAATCTATGATGCAATCCTCTCGATCCCCGTCTATGAGAAAACCGTAGTATCTCTCGGGCGGATGAGTCTGCCTACTACTCCTGCGGAGCGGCATAGGAATGTCCTGTTCATTTGAACCCTCTGGTTCCATTAAGCTTTCAGTAATAGTCTGTGGTTCTGGAATTTCTTCCAGTTCTACTGCGCTCCCACTTGTTTCTTTTTCTATGAACTGGTGTTCTAGAAAGTGGGCATGACGAGAAACAAGAACTTTTTGTTCCTCTTCGTAGTAGAAGAGATATCCCTTGGAATTCTTTGGATATCCCACAAACTTACACAGTACTGAGCGTGCCTCGAGCTTGTCCGCATGCTGCTTTTTAACAAAAGCTGGACTTCCCCAAGTCTTAATGTGACTGAGATGGGGCCTCTTCCCACACCACATCTCATATGGTGTAGTAGGCACAGTCTTAGTAGGAACTCGGTTCAAAAGGTACGCAGCTGATTCTAGCGCATACCCCCAGAATGATCGCAGTAACTCAGCGCTACTCATCATGGACCGTACCATATCCAATAGGGTTCGGTTCCGTCTCTCCGATACACCGTTGTGTTGCGGAGTGTATGGAGGAGTAAGCTGAGAGAGAATTCCGTTCTCTTTTAAATAATTCAGGAACTCGGCACTCAAGTATTCTCCACCTCGATCCGATCTTAGAATCTTGATACTTTTGCCGGTTTGGTTTTCCACTTCATTCTTATATTCCTGGAATTTTTCAAAGGCTTCGGACTTATGTTTCATTAAGAAGATATAACCGTACCTTGAGAAATCATCCGTAAAAGTAATGAAGTAAGAGTAACCGCTTCGCGCATGTGTAGACATTGGACCGCACACGTCGCTGTGTACGATCCCCAAGAGCTCGCTCGCTCTTACTCCGTGTCCAGTGAACGGAGTCTTTGTCATCTTTCCTTTGAGACAGGATTGACAAGTGGCATACGATTGATATTCGAACGGATCCAAATACCCTTCTGTATGTAACTTAGTCAACCTTCTCTCATTGATGTGACCCAGTCTACAATGCCATAAGAAAGTCTGATTGATATCCGGAGACTTTCTTTTGTGTGTATTCTGGACATTGAAAATCTGTGGTTGGTTTAACACGTATATACCATTGCTCAATGTACCTGACCCAATCAGAACTTGATTAAGGTGAATGTTTACAACATTACTTACAAACGCAAATTCATAACCTTCTTTAGAAACCAAAGATACAGAAATGATATTACAAGTTGCGTTGGGTACAAAAAAGCAATTACGCAAAACCAAAACATGCCCATCTGACATTCCCAGGTGATAGTCCCCCACGGCTTTAGCATCCATGCTAGCTCCGTTTGCAACTCTGAGGGTCATGTCACCTGCCTTCAAAAACCTACGGTTTCTCAACGCCTGCAATGAATTACAGATATGAGATCCTGATCCGGTATCCAATACCCAGGAAGTAGAGTTTATCGAAAGACAGTTTTCAATAACATACACACCTGAAGCTGAAGCCGCAACCTGCTTCAGTTCCTGTGTCCTGGCCTTCCAAGCCCTGCAATCTTTCTTCCAGTGTCCACTCTTATGACAATAGAAGCATTCCTCCTTTCCCACAAGCTTCCCCGCAATCTTTGTTGCCATTTCTTTTCCCTTTGTACCCACTTTACTAACACCGCCTCTTGGTTTGGCGGGGGCTTTCTTCCTCTTTCCCTTGGCTTTCGCCTTGGACCTAGAGGAAGAAGATCCTCCTACAAACAAAGCGGGTGTTTCCCTACCTTTCTGTAGGGTGCCCTCTGCGCTCCTCAGCATGTTGAGGAGTTCTGAAAGTTCAACTTCCTTTTCTTGTAAGTTGAAGTTCAGTATAAACTGGGCGTAAGTGGATGGAAGGGACTGGAGAATTAAATCCGTATAGAGTTCACTTTCCAACGTGGTCCCAAGTTCCGCGAGCTCCTCAATGTAGCCAATCATCTTAAGCACGTGGTCCGCTACCGATGATCCGACGGCCAACTTTGCCGAAAACAACTTCTTCGACACTTCGTATCTTGCGATACGAGACTTCTCTCCATACAGTTCTTTTGTATGAAGAAATATGGATTCCAAATCCATATTCTCGTGCCTCCTCTGATGTTCATTGTCCATCGAGGCAAGTACGAGGCACCTGGCCTTCGCGCAATCAATCTCCCAAGTCTTACGGATTTCCTTATCCGCGACGCTGGATGTGGGACCTGGGACGGGGGGAGCTTTGGTGGTAAGAAGATACCCCAGCTTGTCGTAAGTGATTGCCATCTTGACATTCCTGAGCCAATCTTTGTAGTTTGGCCCTGTCAATATATTTTTCTCTAGAAGTAACTTAAGTCCAGTCATGTCGATTGGTCGCTGCAATTAGAAGAGAGAGAAGAAACACTTTAGCACGATGCTCTTGCAAGTTTAGAGTGGTTTTTAATTTGTCTAAACAGGATGGCTCCCACTGCCTCTCGAATCCCTCCTCAAACCATAAAGGAAGAATTAGTCGGGATCAATCCCACCGCACAATACTTGCTTAACCGTTCAGCCAGGCCAGTGTCGGTACTTCGAGGGAGGTTTTCCAACGCTTTCGCGAAGTTCCTTAATTAGATAATCTCTTTTCCCTGGGGGCGTAGCCCCGCTAACACCTTTCTAGACACCTACTAGGTTTATAGCATTGATCGTTTAGTGAAAAAATTTCCCGAGGAGTAGCATATACTCACAGTAGGATCGGGATCCAAATATCATCGTGTGACGAAACTGAAGGAATCCTACCAGAATCACCACACTCCAAATGGTATGCAAATCTAGCAAGTTTCAGTACTTATGAAACTCCCGATGTGGATTTTTGCCCCATGCTCTTATGACCTTGACTTTGGCCAAAATATCATAAGTCACATGTCAAGTTCTACCCGTCACTATCCAGGTTAATTTGGATCCACCCGTACCTACCCTTGACTTTGGCCAAAATGGCAGTACGACTGTCCCAAACCAACGCATCTATCTATGCTACACATGAACACCCAATAGCTACCAATCACTATGCCTTGACTTTGGCCAACATACATAGCTTGAATACTATTGCCTATTCATGCGAAACGACGGAGGGCTACGAATGGTTTTGGTAAAACCGTGAACGTAGTGAACTTGATATAATCGATGGAACGAGATAGCTTTTAGAAGGAGTGGCTCAAGCTCCGCATTTAAAAGTTAGTTTTGAAAAGAACCGAGTGGTTTTTCGAAAGTGTTCCAACGACTTTAGCTTGGTTTATTATCTTGCATTAGTTCTTTTAATGCGTGATATTCTTGCATTAGTTCTTTTAATGCGTCCCATCATTTAATCCTACCATTGCAGAAAACAACCAAAATATGACGTACGCTTATGCCATATGCATTCGCCACGGGGCCCCGTCATCACCCATTAGGTTACTTAACTAACGACAGAGCGGGGCTGGGCTAGCGCGGCTGTAAAACATAAGCAACGCCTAAATAGAAAGCAATGATAGACATTACAGATCACAGATGAATACATTGGATATACTAGCAATCCGCAATCCTTTCGAGCCTGCAACGAAAAGCGGATTACACAGTCGCGGTGAATAGCCAAATACCCCACCCAAGACCCCTACGGGTGCGGCAAACTACCCGCCAAATATCCGAAGTGGAGCAACCTCCCTCAACGCCGTGAGTAGGCCACTCGGCACTTCGAGATACCCGGTAGTTTGTGCACCCCTCCACGGGTCTATCCTAGGAGCAAAAACAGTAAAAAGAATTATACAATGACGGCTACAACCCTGACCCGGTTGTGCGGCCATACAAATAATATTATTACATCAATTTACATTTACAATGAATGAAAGAAAAGAAACACTCATCTCACATCCACCCCGGCTATTCACCCGCGACAGTCCAACGGATTCATATACACATTCCAATATCAAACACAGATCACAGAGATGTATAACCCCGACTAATCGACTTATAGCGATTAGCCGACGTTCAATACATTCAAACATTACAGATATAACCAATATAGCCAAAGTGTAGCGAAGTTCGAAAAAAATACGGATTTATAGGACCCCAAAAGTAAATTTCTGTTCTGGAAAATCTGGGCACATATAACATATTTGAAAAATCCCAAAACCCTACCAGAAGAACACTGCACAAAACAAGATCACATGAAGATCCCAAACGGCGGCGGATCCGCGGCTAGAAGAATAGCTGGGGCCGCGGAAGCGCGGCGGTTTGAAGGATTCATGGGATCGTTTTTGGTGGGTGTTCTCACAAAACCCTGAGCCGATTTTAGGAGTATAAATTTTTACATTTTGAGCACAAAAAATTTCAACAGAAACTTAGGGTTTTGGTTTTTCCGGTTTTGCGATTTTTTCGTTTCGAACTTCCATACACTTCGCTACCAAGCTAGTTTTAGTTTAGTTAGGCTCTGATACCACTGTAAGTCCACGTTGCGACCCCCGGTTCTTACGGGGAGGCGGAAACGGTATAAAAATCAAATTTTTAGCGCATGGGGCAACATGGACTAACAAAGTCGGGATCTTTTCTAAACTAAACTAGCAAACATGCAAAGGAGAGTTAACTACTCGGCAAAGTGGTTATACCTAACTTGAACTCCTTCTTCTTGAAACCTAGTAGAGGTTGATGGTTCTCTTCTCGTCGCCTTCTTCCGTCGAAGATGGATCCACCTAAGGGTTCAACCTTCGGGCTCTTTCTCGAACTTGGAGAGAACTAGAATCTCCGGCTTGCTAAACCTTTGATCCTAGAGTGAGTAGAGAGTGTCTAAGGGGTGCTTTTCTTTTAAGGAGAGGGATTCTCAACACATGAGAAGGGTTCTCCTTTTGCTAGAGGAAGAAGAAGATGAAGTGAGGAGAGAGAAGCTAAATGATAGAATGAGCTCTTTTCTTTTTGCAACCATAACAAAAAGCAAAAGAATTATCAAATTAATAATAATAATGAAAATGAAAAGGTTGATGGAAGGTTTTGGAATGACCATTATCATTTCAAACATTAAATGAATTTGCTAGAATCAAAGAGCATCTTTCTTTTGTAATGATGATGGTCAAAACTTCAACCATGGTCAACAAGTCAACCATGGTCAACAAGTCAACATAAAAACCAACCATGACACAATTTCATTTTATTAATATTATTAATTGATATAACATAAATCCATTAGGGTTTGGAAAAGGACGACTGTCAATTGTGCATACGCACCCGTTCCGAAACCCTAATGAAAGTCCTCTCCCTCCTCCTCAAATAACTGTGCATACACACCTGCATTCTTGTTCCGAGGAACATGAATGCTGAGAGATAAAAGCAACCCCAAAACATATACCAGTATCTGACTCAAACCAGAGCCAGCCAGTAATATCCGTCCGGACTCCAAACGTGCACAAGTGCGCGGATGAGAACGAACCCTGTCGCAAAACCATGCGACCTCTACTCTGTTTTGCCCAGAGGCGAATACCCTCTGTGTAGGACTCTAAAGACTCGACAACTACGCTGGCAGTGGGTTTAACCACAGACCGCAAGCGGCACTAGCTGTGCGTAACGGTCCCCAGGTAGATGCCGACAAGAAGGCTGACGAGGTGAAACCCCATCTGAACTCCTACTGAGTCTGAATGTGACAGTCTCCGTACAGTCCGGTCTGTTCGTCTGATACATCGCATGTCGGGCCTAGGGGGCGGTAAAACGTCAGTCCCCTAATAGCGGTACAAGTCGTGTCGGAGTGAAGCCCAAAATACCCTGAGATAACACTGGAAGCCTACCAGTATATCTCGCTTGCCCTGGCCAGGGACTACTCGTGTAATGGCTCTCCTAGACACAGCGCGATGTCAACCCCCAATACCGGGAGAGACGAATCCTGTCTAACCGTCACTGCCTCCAAGTGCTTCGGGACTGCACCCAACCACCACCTGTTTGCACGACTCCTTTGAGCCGTGGTAGGGTAGTGATCAAAGTGCAGTGGGAACACACTCGAGGCGAAGTGCCAGTGTCAAGTCATCGGACTAAGCTGTACTCATGTCACCTGGGAACTGATAACTGACGATAGGTATAATACCAACCTGTCAGTTTCCGACGAGTCCTGTCCAATGTACTCGTAACCCAACGAGCACCCGTATACTATCTCCAGTACGACGTACTGATGGCTGTGGGACAGACCATCTCCCACACTGGGATGAGAAGCGCATACGCTAGTCTACTCCGGAGTATCGATACCCTGTCTCGATAGTCCTGCGACTAGGGACCTGTATAAGGATGTGCTTATAGATTACCCAGCCCCCACTAGTGTGACTGCCATCACAACGCTGGTAATCAAGCAAAGATCCTAAGGGCTCCACTAATGCGTATAAGTGATATACTGAAATAAACACAAGTACACATTGAAGTAGAAACAAACCAAGTAGCATACTACTATATTGAGCAAGATTGTTTATACAAGGTGAATATCCCGAGCTTCCATCAAGTAATATACAAACTAGTATGATACAGTAATGGCCTCTAGGGTATATACACTAACAATGGGCAAATGCAAATACTATTCAAGTATGGTTGTAGTTTTAAAATGGAATATTTTTTTTACAAAAATGATGAAGCATGCTTGAATTGGTTAAGGATTTTATTCATTCCGCCATCCTTACTTCTCTCTCTTCCATGACTCCTTCTTCTTCTTCTTCATTTTCAGCTCTCTCAAGAGTTGAGAATTATGAAGAGAAAGAGAAAGAAATATGCTAGAACACTCACACACATCACTAAGCATCCTAAATTAGCAACCTATGATCCTTAGTTACTTCATTGATGAAGTTGAAGATTGAATTTGGTTCTCTCGAGTGGATCATTTTCGGTGAAAGAAGACCGGCTTGTAAACGCGATCCGGAACTCTTGAGAGCATGCTAGAGTTCAACCCAATTGGAGCAAATGAAGACACTGCAAAGATTGTGATTTCTAACTTTTTGTTCATGCTAGTTTAGGTGTTTGGTTTAGATTCTAGGGTATAAGTTTCTAGTGTGTTGAAAATTTTTGTTTTCGGCCCCATTGGCCGCGGGTTAGCGGCGAGGACACTAGAAACTTTCACCCATGGCACTAGTGACGGAGTGGTGCGTTCATTAGAAATAATGAACATCTTGTCATCTCCGAATTGCCCAAGAACACGTTGATCGGACCCATGGAACACGGTTTATGGCTGATTGAAGATGGATCTAATGGTTGCACTTCCAACCTGTCCATTTAGATTTCTTTCGATCCAAACGAAATATATATTCTTTTTCGATCTGCTATGCATCAAGTTTGTAGAACACGGGGTTGAAATAGCACCATCGAACATTAAAAATGTCATAAACCTCCCTGCGGAATTTTTGTATGAAAATGTAAGTTTCATCAAATCATTCAAGACACAAGCGGATTAAATAACCCCGAATGACCTTGTATATGAATTGAATAGCTTAAGAAATGAACTGAAAATGGCAATTTTGGATGAAAATACAGTCCTAAAGGGTTCATTGCAAACTCGCTAGTTCTATCTAAATTTTTTGGTTGAAAGTTGGACGACCCTTTATAAAAATACACCCCGAAGATAAAAAAAAAGAAAAAATGCTGCAAAAACGCTTATATTTCTCTTTCAGATAAGATAGAGCATCTCTAGAAGACGCATCTAAAAAATAATTAGAATATCATCATATACTTGTACAACCAGAAAGAGGATTTACGCAGGAACGCTAAGTTTTCTCCAAGTTGATAAATATACCCAAAATGGACAACCAAGTGCTCAACTCAAAATGATGACGACGACGAGACGGGTAGGCAAGGTCAGGGGAAGGAGGGTCGTCGAAGGAGGGGCGGATGGCAAAGGGGGAGCTAGGGGGGCCGCACCTGCGGAGGAGAGAGAAGAAATTGAAGAAAAAGAAGAAGACGACAACAACACGACGTAGGGGAGGAGAAGAAATTGAAGAAGAAGACGGCAATGCGGAGGAGAGAGAAGAAATTGAAGAAGAAGAAGAAGAAGACAACGACACAACGGAGGGGAGGAGAAGAAATTGAAGAAGAAGACGACGACGGTGGTTGAGGGGCAAAGGGGAGGTGGCGGTGAGCGAGAAGAGAGGAGATTTTTTTTTTAATTTGTTTACGTGGCAACTTAAACGAAACGATGTGGCACATGACGGTGCTGACATGCCAACATTAAGTTCAGTAGTTTATTGATCATTTCAAAGATAATGCTAGTTTTGTTAAAATGACCCAAACCGGAAGAGTAAATGAGCCCAAAAAAACATTATGTTAATCCGAGTATACAATGCTTCAAAATAACTGAATATCTTCCCCAATAAAAAAAATCCATCAAACTTCTAAATCCCACCACCTAAGCAAAAATCTCATCCCAAAATTTATAACATGAAGTCTCCTGCATCCTGGTAAATAGTTTTTCACAGGCAAGTAGAAGTGCCAGGCTTTCTTAATGATTTGCAGAAGGCAGAGAAACCGTCGCTGATGTGTCGGGGAAGCGGAAGAGTGAATGGGGGGAGCACGTCGTGGGGCGCGCTGGCTGCTAAACGAGGGAGGGCGAGCGCAGGCTGCTGCTTGTTGAGACCTTCCATTATGCACGAGAACGCGCCGAAAGTGATGCAGCTCTGCAGTAGAGCCTGTGGTGCTCCTGAAAGAAACAAATATAATGACGTGGTAAACTTGCGGCAGATATAGTTTAGATATAGGAACATTATAATGGTGTTTCAATGTATAATCGAAGGTCATATGATGAAACCAAACAATAAAGCTATGATGTGAGGGTTTTGTTGTCATGTGACTCGTGTCCCAGAAAGTTGAAAACATTTACTACTTCCTTTTCCCTTTTCCGACAGCAAAATGGCAAAAGGTGGCAAAAGGGCAAGTAATGTGAAGTTCTCATAAACACGAACAGAAAAGATATTTTACTTTAGATAGTGTCCTTCAGTTAAAGGGCAATCAATGTAGAGTGTAAACTAATATGTGAACAATTAAACTCATTTTTCCTTGTCATGTTAAATGTGTTCCTACAAATAGATCCCCCTTGTTTTCTGGAGATTCCTCGACCTCGAGTTGTGTTCCATTATAGGACTTGTTTCGATTAAAATAAAAGGGCACGCTGATAATATAGTGGTGAAAGAATGCGACATAATTTCAAGAAAAAGTCTTTAATCTAATCTAAAAATAGTAACAACAAATAAACATTAGAAAATGAAGAAAAGTAGTTGAGGTGGGAGCAGATCCCATCACAAAGCAGTTATGATCAAAAGAATGCCCACCAAGGCACCAACATGTGATGTGCATAAACGCAAAATCATAATTACCACCACCACCGTCATTATATAAGCCTCACCCTCATCAAAACAGGATTCTATACAGATACGTCCACAAGTCAAAAAAAGAAAAAAAAATCCCAACAAAAGAATGGATATCGATATGACATCAATCCGCCAGATCAAATTGTTCCCTAGAGAAACCATGAATGATTGATGGTCCCGTGTCTCCTGACATAAGACCTTGACAGGCAGTACTTTTTTCCTGTTATGCAATTAGAGGAACTCTGCGAATTCTCGAGATTGAGAGAGGAAAAATCATATGATATGCCATAGGGAATCACACCGATGGTGGAATGAGATTGACGAAGAGATAAGAAGATGATATTTGCTGCAGGGAATCACACCCATATCTTCAGCACAAAGAAAAATTTGCTACTTAACGGACATTGAAGCGACAAATTAAAATATAACTGGGAACCCTAATGGCCAGTGAAGGAACATGATACAAGATTGGAGGCAAAAGGATCATAAGGAACAATTGGTGCAGACAAATAAAATTAATAATCAAACAGCAGGTGCCGGGGTGGGCAAACAGGAATATTGGTTTGAGGAGGGCACACATGCACAGAAATTTTCAAGTTAGAAGTCTAGCAAAAAATATACATAGGTACCATGGTACAATTTGAAAACTGTACAAAAATATTTTAAATTAATGTAACCATATACATAACAATAATGCAGCTTAAAGTACCATCTACTAAGGCTTTTAAAACAGCAACATACACAATCTAGCCTTCTGGTGAACCTAGCATGAACTATATGAACAAGGATAGTTTTGCATCTTTCTAACTCCTCATTTTTCAGTATGGGGCTATCTTTGTTTAAAAAGAAGACATAAATGACTGTGTGTGGGTAGCAGGATATGAACCTACTACTTTTGCCAGGAAACAAGCATACCACCACTCAGCCTAAGACTCTTATTGTTAAATTGATGGATACCTTACATATAACATATCTTCTAAAGTTCAAATACTCATTCCAAAGCACCCCTGTCCACACGCCACCCACCGGCGGGCCGGCTGCTGGCCCCTTTCTACACCACCATTGTCCAACAGAGCCCAAAACCATGTAAATTCTGGGGCAAAATGGCCTTGCTATGACAGTGTGGTGTATCCAAAAAAGATGGCATATAAAGGCATTTGGTGCCTTGAAAATAGGAATGCCTTGAAAATAGGGGGGGGGGGGGGGGGGGGGCTACACTTAAAGTTTTCCACGAACTTACTCTATGATGATTTCTCACAATATCTTAGAAATTTCATAGGTGGTTTCAAGAACCATGCCATGCATTAATATTATGGAACTTAATAGGCATTCTGTGATATGTCAAGCTGTAATCCAAATGTTTGGGCTGCATTTGACTGATGCAGTATCCTATTATTTGCTGCATGCTGCAGCTGCACAGCACTAAGGGAACGTACTAAGGAAACAAAATATTAACTAGAAGAATGCTGGGGTAAGTTGAGAAACATGAACAAACTATAAAACCTATGAGGCTAGGAGGAGTTCTACACTTTGCCACCAGCAAGGGTCTTTATATAATGTGACCTGTCAATTGTCCGTATCATTTCTCTTGAAATAAAACCACACAAATATTTTACTAGTGTATACAGTATCACATTATCAAGGTACAAAACAGTATACTCCTGCTCTGATTTGTATAATTAGTTGTACGCAAAAGAGCTGACGTTAAAATCATCGGCAGATAGATTACAAGGAACAACCCAAGCCTCTAGGGTCAATCAAAATTTGGAAGAGATAAGACAATCCAAAATGAAACTTTAGTTCTCAAACACACACCACAAATTGAAACAAAATATTATGCACCAATCAATCTTGACATGCATGCCACTTACCACTATGTAATCTAAATCATTAGTTTGCCATGCCTATTGGCGTAAATTGGTTGGCAGAGAGATACCTGGAAAACTCAAAGCAAGACCAGTGCAACAACCCGCTACACCCGCATTGATAACTACAATTTATAAAATTATTCTGTCAGGATCCAAGGAAAGAAAATCAAGAATAACAAATAGACAAGAGTTATATGCCAAAAAGCAATGATCTCACACCATCATCCTTTCCTCGCAGCCTCTTTAAGAAGCAGACAACAAGACTGTGGACTCCTGATAAAACTGCAAATGTCTGAATTTGGCATATGAATGAAAATGCATTAGTTATATAACAAAGCTGATGTGGAAGTGATTTCTAAGAAAAGTACAGCATGCCATTCAAAAACAGATAACACATGAGTTAAAAAGGGCAATGTCATGCAACTAGCAAAATTGAGTATCAATTGTAAAACAAACAACCTTAGCAGAAGTTCCTGCATCTGCAAAGGAGCCTTTGAAACCTTTCTTCTTGATCAAACCTGTACCTGAAAAATATCAGAAGCCACTGGGTGAACAATGATCACTTGAAATGAAGAAGTTTTGTTGGAGAAACTAGCAGAAGTCAAGCATAAGTTTAATATTATTAATTGTATATGAAAATTTGAGCAGATTGCCCTTCAACAATAATCGCAAAAGAGCTTTTAACAACCACAGTTTGTATGATTCCATATTATTATTTATTAATCCTATATGATAACTTGAGTACATTGCCCTTCACCAATAACCGCAAAAGATCTTTTAACAACCACAGTTTGTATGATAGCTGAAGTAAACGGGGTAGAATTTTAAAGTGGAAAAGGAGATTAGTGAAGGGACTGATATAAAGTGTATATGCTATAGAATAGACCATAATCATCTGGATACAGTTCATTGGAAAGAAAGTCATAAAACTATATATTATAGACATTTATATAAGCATTTATACAGGAAATTCCAGATTCTTGCAACCATAGTATTGTAACAGGTCTGTAATTAGCATATATAAGGAATGCAAGGAATTACTCATCCAGTTACATGCTGAAATGAAGATCTGTGGATTCAATCAAAAACTCTCCCACACAGGAACCAAATGGTATAAGACAACCTTGCATCGGTAAGATCGATCCTTGGGAGCGATCCATATATTATTAAATGGGTTAATTGCAGAACACCCCTGTACTAGGGGGTTGAGCATTTATTCGCCCTCAACTATGGAAATAAGCATTTACGCTCCCTCACGTCTCTGTTAAACTCTATTCTTTTAATCCCAATGTTAACCCTGTGTGATTAGACACCCCTTTTAATTAAAAAAAATAAGCGCATTTTACCGTTCATTCTTTTCTCCAATCATCCTTCTCCCATCCTGTGAAATTGATCCTTGCCTCACCATGCACTTGCAAAGCTTGACCCCATAATCCGAATAGCGTTATTCACAGGAAAGTTATTGTCATCTAATTTTGAAGAGAGGATTAGCCTTAAATTTGCGAGGTTTTATAGTCCTGTTTTTCTTCAAAATCTAAAAATTTTGTTGTCACCAGAATTTAAAGTGAAGTTTAGCTTCAAGATCGTTGTTTCATGGTTGGCTTGTAAAATATTTAGGTTTTAATTAGATGTTCCTATTGAAATCCTTTTTTTTCCTTTTTTGGGAAAATCCCAATTGTTTGAAATCTGAAACAAAAACACATCCTGTCAAAATCAAATACTCTGTTCTACTGTCTGATTGCCTAACCTTACAATTTTATTATATATTATTTTTTTAGTTAGAAATCAAAAGCTTAAAGCGAAACTGAAAAAAGAAACATTAAAAGCAAAAGGCGGAAACAGGAGAAAGGGGAGCTCAAAGAGAAGAAGAAAAGGAGGACGACACCAAATACAAGCTGGAATATGTTGGCAGGGATTGTAAACAGCTCAAGGGTAAAACAAGTATTAAAATAAAAAAAATTGAACATATTTTAACAGAATAAGAAGTGAGGGGTGTGGGTGCTCGTTTCCATCATTATGGAGGAATAAGTGCTCAACGCCCCCCCCCCCCCCCCCCAAACCCAAAAAAACACCAAGAAAAAAAGTACAAGGGTACTAAGTGCAATTGACCCTTATTAAACTAACAAATTGCATTGCTATTATGCATCTACGGTGAAAACACCTTTGTTGTTCATTCCACAAGCTTAAGCATGAGCCTAGCAACTTCCTAATTAATATAAGCAATAAAAAAATTATCTAAAATGAAAACTGATTTTAGATTCAAAAAGGGCCTAATTTAACCCACAAAAATTCCAGTAACGAAAATTGAAGGACCGAAGGATCATAGTTCATGTGGTGAAACTTTCCTCTCCTACGATGAACGTAACCAGTTCGATTCAGGATCAGATTTGTTTTAAGAAAAAAGAAAAAGAAAATTGGAGACAACGACATACCACCAGAAGCAATGAGAGAGGAATTCTATAAGTTTCAGCATACCTACATGGCCCCTTTGTGTACCTTGTTTATACAACTATATCGTAGAGCTCCTTCATACGAAACCGTAATCTAGAAATTTTACGTACGCCAATTTCCTCACTATACCAGCTATCTTCAGTTATTTCGCACCTTAATTAAGACCTCATAGGCCATAAGAAAATATCTTAAACTCAATAGATCACATAATGCCACATTTCTATATCATAAAATTTTATAAAAACATCAATTTCCATTCGACCTTTACAGTTATCCATGTTAACCCTATTTCATCCCTAAATAAACACTGCACGCACCAGATGTTTATAAAAGTTAGATTTTAGCAGCATGTTTTTTTTACTGGAGATAGGGGAAAAATTAACACTAAGAAATCACGCATTAATGAATAAATTCGACAAGTTGCTTAGTACTGGCAAGAACCAAAGATGGATCCCATAAAACGTCTCTAGAGGATTGCCACAGGAAAAGGAGCAGAAGGGAGCAGCATGAGATTCTCTCTTATGGTTAGGGTCAGGTTTTAGAGTCGAAAAAATGTTTAGGTCTCAATTGATGGTTTCTTCCTCTATGTCCAATTGAGTTCGGGGTTCGCAGGAGGTCACTATCACCATCTCCATCGCTTTATCTTCCTTTTTTTCTTCTGCTGACACATTCTTCGCTCTGTTTCTTTATTAGCATGATGGTAAATAGCGTACAAATTTATTGAAAAGCCTCAATCATAGTTACATAGCATGTATGGGAATCACAAAGTTTAATCTCTAGGTTTTCTCAGTGCAATAAAGTTGAACATGATTCTCTATAGCGAATATGTAATGTATTTCCTTATTTAATACTTCTCTCCTGTTTTAGGAGAATTTAGAGAGGATCAATTGCTCATTTTCATATTCTCCCTTGTTAGCAAACACTTCATGGTAAATACTCATGACCATATTCAACACAATGCACACACATGTACAATCATTTCTAGCTTATATACAACCAAAAATCTTCTTGTTTGGTCGGTTGGATCAAACTTATTCTAGTAGATTCCAAATAGGCTACCGGGTTGGGCGATTGGTCGAAAATGTGAAGGTAGGTTTTCAACTCCCAAAGCAACCTCACTTCTCTATCCAATCACCACCATGGTAGCCTACGTGGAATCTACCGGGTCGGTAGGAAAAGAATTATTATTGCATTTAATTGGTCAGGCCCCTAGTGCATACACAACCTAGTTTTCTAGGAGCCACTTTATGTCACCCCAAACCGACACCTTCTTTTGATGGAAGCGACAATGCACTCCAAAAAAATGAACTTTTCGCCTAAATTACCGCGCTGCAGGACCAATTGCCTCAAGAGGATAAACGATGAAGGCTGTCAACACAACAACTCTTGTAACTAACCGTAGAAGATACCTTGCAATACAAATAACCTAGCATATTCTCTCACATCAAATCAAAATCACAGATAACCAAATTAAACCGTAGAAATATGAGCCGCATGCGAAATCTCACCATAACCGAAGATGGATCCCATGAAAGCCCCGCCGGCAGAGTCGCCGGCGAAGCGGAGGAGACAGACGAGGGAGGCGTTAGAGCCAGGGCTCAGCGAGCCGTAGGAGCTGTTAGGGTTTCGATCGATGCTCTCGTCGTCGAAGTCGGATTGGGGATCGGAGCCGGGGGTCGCCGCCATCGCCATCTCCGCCTCTCTCTCTGTCTCGCTCTCGCGTTCTCTTTGGAATTTGTGTGAACGTCTTACTGTTATCTGAATCGGCTCGGACGCACGTGATGCAGAGCTGACATCACATGATTTTCGTCAGGGCCCACAAAATAGTTAGGATATTTTGGGAGTAATAATAAGTGAAATTCTTTTATTTTATTAGTAGCTTCTTTGGAAATATCTGGGATGATATTGTTTTGAGGGGGAAATATGCTTTGGTAATTAAATACCCTGATTTTTCTTTATACACCTTAGAAACGGCTAATACAATAAAAAATAGGATGACCGCAGCGTTTTGAGCTTTTCCTCTTCCCCAGGTTTGAACAGGGACCCCGATTTTTGATCTTTTTCGTGGTCGGTCGACTACTATTCCATTTGGGCATCACCTACCCGTCCGTATATGGACACACGTATATTCTATTTCGAGACAGAGAAAATGATAAGAACACGAAAAAATGCGGGAAAAGAGGGAAAAGGAGAGAGAAGAGAGCAGTGAGATCATGAGAAAGATAAAGCAGAAGAAATGGTTCGCCTTCAATCAAGTTGGTCCTCGCATTCCAGATCTTTTTGGTTCAGTAAGTTGTTTTTTCATTGGTATTGAGGTCTTGATTTTGTTTCTCTATCTTATTGCGTATTTCATACTGATATTGTACAGTCGTAAACAATCGTCCAAACCGACAAGTTTACGTATGATTTTCCTTTCGAAAGATAGATTGGAACTAACGGTTGTGTATGACCTGAACATTAGATTCAACTTGATCTATTGTTACATAACACCTAACAATACGCACATTCGCCCCCCTCCCCCCCTCCCCTTGTTCCTTGTTAGACTGACATCGTGGACAAAAAAAAATTGAGAGGATTTTTGAAGCGTTTTGCAATTAATATTAACGAAGATATAAACATAGGCTTACACACAAAAAAAGAGAGAGAAAATGAGAAATAACAAGCACCACAATTTTATGTTGAGCTTGCATCCATGACCCACCATTAGAAATTTGGGCGGGCTTCAATTCAAACCCCACTTATGATCACGGGCCTATACAGTCACCGGACAAAAGCCACCGGAGTCACCGACACATGCCGGTAAACCATCTGTTGTCAATAAAAGCAAAGCAACTGGCGGCAATCTACCTGTCCAATTCAACAGATTCCTCCTCGAGATCATCATCGTTTTCCCAAACTAATCCTGCTACCCTCCA